>VDFB02322083.1:10145379-10270015 GCA_007258455.2 Sequoia sempervirens
TGACCCCTTCTCTCCCACTCCCTCTGACTTAAACTCTCACTTCCACCCCCCCGCCTCTCTCTCTCACCTCCTCCCCCTTCCTCTCCCTCTCCCACCCTACCTAAACAACTTTAGGTCTCTCTCTCTCTCTTAAAATTATCCATCCCTCTAAAGACATACATAAATACATACATACAAGCATAATAAATATGTACATACAATCCTACATACATATAAGCATACATGTACATGCACGTATATACAATCTTACATACAAGTAGCCATACATACAATATACATGCATTGATAAATACAGACATACATACAAACATACATACATAGATGACATACAAGCATACATGTGCATACAAACATAAAAATATATAAACATACATTAAATATGCATTTAACATAAAGCAAGACATAATTTGAGCGTGTTATACTATGCTCGCATTATGTCTTGCTAGACATGCTCCCCACAAACGCAAAAAACTATATCAAAACTCGCATATAATGTGAGCGCATTTTAATGTGCTTGCGTTAGATATTGCTTTGGGAATCCCCGAGCCTTAGGATTGGTATTTTCCTTGGAATACCAACCCAAAGGCTTGAAGGGCATTCCCAACAACCATAGACATGTTTTTGCAATTTCTACAATATTTCACATATTTAGGTTTGTGCTCACCGTCAGGATTGCACGTCATTCAATATCAAATAAATTGAACATATGGGTAATGTTAGGTTCTCTTTTAGCTATCCAATGATGTAATTTTTTTCACTTTCTGACAATGTTAAGTTGTTCATCCATAATTTCTTTTGTTTATATGTCTCTTTTTTGGCAAAAAGTAGTGTTTGGTGTTTTTTTCATTATAAATTAACTGTTCATCAAAATTTAAAATAAATTACATTTTTAGAAACTAAACTCCATTCTACAAATTTAAAAAAAAAAAATTAGTTTCCAAAATTTGTAGAGGTAGCACGGCCAAAATTATGTTTTTTAGGAAGTGTCCACTTCAAAAATTAGTAAAAAAATAAAATATTCATTAAAAAATTATCAAAAAAATCATGCATCAACTACATACTATTAGCTAACTTCTGACTATAGCAATTTTAAAAATACTAAAAAAAATTTCACCGTACGAGGGTCATACAAGAGTTGTTGTGTTATGTTTTTTTGACAAAAACAACACCAATTTGTGTATGTCCTTGTTTGAACCCCTTAATCTCAACCATTTTCAAAATTAATTAGTAGTTTAGAAAGTAGACTCAGAGCACTTGAATCCTTCTTTTTTTTCCATCTCAAAATTTTGAGTGTAAGTATCGTCAATTTCACATCCAAGGTTAGTATTTCCTGATTTCAGAAAAAAAGTGGCCACATAAGCCCCTTTTTTGGGAAGAATCTTGGTGCACTTACCCCATCTCTATGAACATCAATAATTCTAGTAAGCTCTTCCACTTTCCTTTCATTTGAATTTTTTTTTCATCTATGCATGGTCCATTTGGCTTCTTGGCATCATTCTTAAGCCTCAAACCTCTACCCAAAGTTGATCTTGCTTTGATACCAAATGATGGGTCTAGAAATGCAACAAAAAAGTATAACTATAATTTTAATAGTAAAATACCAAGTAAACTATGTTTCAACCACTAAACCAAAATACACAAGAGTCTTCCTCTAAAAATAATTGTCACTCACCCACTATCTAGCATAATTAAGACATACCCAAAAAAGTAGTCAACTAAGAAAATACCTATAACAATTGAAATTGTTAAAAATGTTATTTTTAGAGATTTAAAATGTAAGCAAGATTGAACCTTAAAATTTACCCATGACTCTTATGTGACTAAATGAGTCTTCAGAGTAAATCTAAGCTAAAGATCACACTCTAATACCAAATTATTAAAACTATAAGTTTATGAAAAAAACTCAAAAAATATCAAATTCCTATTTTCAAGTCCTAGATGATTGAATTTAGCTCTAAAACTTGATAAAAGAACATGATAACCAACTAAAATCAATTACAAAATTTACATCAAATTCTTCACTTAAAATACATGATAACCAACTATATATATCCACATATATCCTAAGAGAATAAAATTAACTTTATGTAATAAAAAATGACAAGTTTCAACATTAAACCTATATAAAAAGCTTTTGCTTTTAAAGCTTTAAATTCATCACTTACATATATTTATACATTTATTAGTACTTGTTAGTACTTTCCATTGGTATAGTACTACTAGAATGAGTTTTGCTTGTTTTAGTTAACTAGATATTAATAATTTAGTTTTCAACCAATCAAAAACAATATTTTTAAAAAAATAAAATAAAATTCAATTTTGTAAAGTCAACTTGTAAAATATTTAACTTTACAAATTATAAGAATTGGATAGTGGTTTGTCCTCTCGGCAATTTTTATTATGTTATTTGTTGTAACAGTTCTAGCTATTGTTTAGCTTTAGAGTTAGTTGTCTACTATTTTTGGTGGCTATAAGTGACTTGTATTGCTGGTTGTTAGCTTGGTTGAAATCATTTTCTCTCTTTTGGCAACCTTTGTTGCTCCTTTTTGTATTATTTGCATTGTTTCAATAAAAAAAAATATATATTTCTTGTGCATATGATTGGTTAAAAAGTTATGTGTTATTGGAGAATTTTTAAGGAAAGAAAGGTAAACAATGATTTTTTATTTCATTAAATCTTACTTATTTTTACTTTTAGAGTGATTTTTTTATGTATGTAATTATTGTTTTTATTAAAAAAAATTACAAAAATCAATTAACTATTTTATAGAGATTTGGATTCACAATATTAAAATAATAAAATAAAAGTTAAATTAAAGCAAATCCATAAATTAGCATATAAAGATAATCTACTTGATTTTACACAATTAAAATAAAATTTTAAATTAAATCTTAAACTATTTGACATTGCCACTTTTTTAATTTTTAAAATTTAATTTTCAAAACATAAATAAATAAAATAAGAATTAAATTAAAATAACCAAAATTAATATAAGTATCAATTAAATTATAATTATAATTCTATTATTAATAATTATTATAATCCTAAAAACATTATAATTAGATTAAGATTAGAATTAAGAATAAGGTAAAAATTATGGCTAGAACTATTCAAAAATTAAAAAAAATTAAAAATATATTATTAATAAAAATCACTTTTATATGATTAATAGATATAATGCTCTAAAAAAAAATTGATATAAGAAACCTAGTTTTAAAGGACCAAGAACCCAAAAAAAAATGTAAGGTTCCTTCCCAAACCCAACGTTCTAAGAGCACAAAATAACTTCTCTGTGAACAAAATGTACGAAGCATGAGAGCCACTTTCCAAGTTCAAAAACCACCATAGCTAAAATACTAACTATAGGCATGACTAAACATTAGAGCCCAAACATCTATGAACGAAAAAAAAAGAGAAACACCAAAGAGGAAGATACAAAAATAACTAACAAATTATTTTGATGCCACTACAACCTTGTCAACCAACACTAAGTCATTCCTGTCATTTGAAACACTACAAAAAATCTTTGTGATTTACTCCATTTTTTGCTTCCACCCATTATTTTAATGTATTTTTTGGATTTTTTTTGAAAACGTTGGTGCTATTTATCAGGATGGTGCAATTTTTGGCATTTATTGCACTAATCAATACAAGTTGGTGCTAATTTAGGCACTAATTAGCGCCTAAAGTAACACCGTCTTTAGTGTCGATATTAGATTCAAGTGTAGCACTACTTTTAGCTCCGACTTTAGCTTCAAGTTTAGCTTTGGGTTTAGCGTTGGTTTAGACACCCCTATGTCAAAGAGACTTATTTATATGTCTCATCGACGATGTAAAATAGTGAATTATCAACAAGATACGAGCATATCAAGGAGAGAATCACTTATGTCACATCAACAAGGTATATCTACAAGTGCTCAGCAAAACACAACTCTTGGATATAATGAAGTAATGTTGATGAGACATTGAGATATCGGTAAGACAAATAATATTGTCTCATTGACACTCTTCAAGTAATGATCAAAAGCATACACCGCTATACTACCAGGAATGTGAGCAACATATGCAGTAGAGCAGTATACACTGCAACCCCGCAACAAGAAGTCCTGAGCAAGGCGATAGTGCGGTAAACAAAAGAAGGGAAGGGAAAAACACTGTTATACCACAACAATAATCACAAGTCTCCCCAACATGGTAGAGTTACACCAATATATAAATAAATACCGCTGAAGGAAAATATCGATGAGACAGTGGCATATCGACAAGAGATATTAACTTGTCTCATCAACATCGAAAACCAACATCAGAGGAACATAAGATCTAATGTCAATGAGACATTGAGATATCAGTAAGACAAATAAGATTGCCTCATCGACACTCTTCAAGTAATGATCAAAAGAATGCACCCCTATACCGTCGGGAAGGTGAGCAACATATGCAGTAGAGCAGTATACACTGCAACCCCACGATAAGAAGCCTTGAGCAAGGCGGTAGTGCGGTAAACATGGAATCATTACAATTTATAGCAATAAATGCAAAAAATCACATTAGTTGCCAAAATTAAATGCTATTAAATTATTAAGGGTTGCCAAAACTAATATAATTGAATACCGCGCCACCCAAAGATAAGTGATTTTTCCCAATATAACACTCAATTGCAGTGCACTAACATGGAAGGAGCTAAGGATATGAGAAGAAGTCCAGTAAGCATGAAATACTCAGGTAAGTGCATGAAAAATCTCTAAAAGAGCTTTGTTAATATAAAAAAAAATTCAAGGTTTTGTCATCTGAAGCCATAGTAGAGAAAATTAAAACATGCCTCCTAAAAGAAAACAATCAAAAGTAATTGAAAGTCAACCTAAAATTAAATATGAAGAACCTAAAGTAAAGAATAGACCACTCCATCAGTCCATATTAGATATACTTCCAGGGTCTACTAAAGAGGGTAATAAGAAGTTTCTCATGGACACCACACAAAGTTGTAGGGATTCCCTCATTTCCAAATCTGGATGGGACCTATTTTGGTATTTTTACAGTAAGAGAAATGAGAAGATTCCAGTGTCAAATGCTTGGATGTTGGATATAGCAAGGTTGATTGTCCCAAATATGTTTGTTAATGTAGAATTTATTAAACTACTAGCCAAACACTATCACTTAGCTACCAAAACAGTAAGGTTTCCAAATGACACAGTATTGGTAGAAGTAACTAGAAAAGCCATCATTGAGTGTTTTGGCTTAAACAAGTAGGCTCTGGCCAGGATAAACCTGCAGAAAAGTGAGGAGGATTATGCTAGGTTAAAAAAGACTTATAGAAGTGATGAGGTACCCCAATATATGAAAAGAGGCATTGGTAATAGAACATTCCCCATCTCTACTACCACTACTGAACCATTTAATGTGACAAATTTTTAGTATTACTTTTTGAATACATATTTAGCTCTTTTCCAAGTGTTGGGGATAGATGCTCAAGATAAAATGCCAATAGGCCTAATGATGATGGCCGTGAGAATTCAAAACCCTGAAACTAATATTGAATATGACTTTGCTTCATACCTTGAGAAGGTGTTAGATGATGAATTCTCCCAAGTTATAGAGGATATAGCACCGATTACATTTAGATACTATTCCCTATTGTTTCATTTGATATTGTACCAAAATAGGGACCATTGGACTAAAAGAATGGACTTGGCTACAATAGACGAGCAAGGGAATCCAACACCTGTCCAAAAATGGTGCTATATTTGGGATAGTCAGTGCAAGAATTCAAGCTTTGTTGTATTCTACAAAGACTTTGTACACAAAATCCTTCGAGTTCTTGGGTATGCAATACCAAGATTGTCAACCAAAATGTTTCAACTAGTGAGACCTTTGGCTTTAAGACTAGAGCAAGGTCATACACACAATTTTGGAGATTGGTTCTTCCTCCCAGAAGTTGGGATAATAAGAGTTTATGGATGCCCTATTGCTCCATATAGATGGCCAAAATTTGTGCCCCTCAGATTATCATTTCTTGAATTTATGTGGAAAATGATATGGATGGAGAAAGATGTAATGCACAAGTAGAAGAAAGGCACTTTCCTACCAAACCAAACCAAGTGTGAAGATTGGATTGTAGGCTCAGACACACTAGAGGAGTTATAATATTATTTAAAGACAAGATATGCATTGAAATCTAGAAAAGAAAGAGCCTTTGACCCTGGAAATCACATGAACAACATAAGGCACAATCTTCTTACCAAAATGACAGTGCCACACCAAGTGGATTTTGAAGAAGATGTCATAAGAAACTACATTACTTATAATGATGTATTTAGTAGAAGGAAAAAATGGGAATATATGAAGAAGGTTGTAGAAAGGCCAAAGCAGAGGTCCAAGGATTTCCTATGATACTTTGTTGAGGAAAAGGACCCCATCAAGAGGATATAATTGATAATTGGTAGATTTGAATATTTGTAAAGAAAGAAGGAAGCATATCTTGAAGAACATCATAGTGGTGCAACTACAGAGCATACCCCAGGTGAAACCTTTGAGCCTCCCATAGAGCAATTACCTCCCCAAAGATAGAAGACATGAAGCATTGAACAATTAGTACCTTATGAGGATACTGAAGAGGTGGGTGTTACTGAGGAAGTGGCTACAATACTATAGTCATTGAAAGGTGATATTGAAGTTGATCAGCCCATCCTTGAGACCAGTGCCCATAAACACAAGGAAAGGATGGGTGATGTAGAAAAAACAAGTATAGAGGTACATGAAGATGAAAGGGAAATTGCATCCAAGAGATTCATAGAAGATGATGAATTCATTAAGACTCCTGAGTTTAAGTATTTCTAGATGAAGATGAAGATAAAAGAATTTCAAGAGAGGATGGAATTAGCTAAAGCAGGAATTGAAGAATCAGAGAAAAATGAAATGGTAGCACAAAATTTCTAGGAATTAAGAGTTGACAACATTGACATTAGCCCCTAGAAGGCTAGAGAAATGGTCTTGAAGAGCAATATGATCATTTTCCCTAGCTTGGAATTAAAGAAAAAAATTCTGCTTGATCAAGTGCGGGCTCAGGAATATCCAATGCTAGTTGTAGAATATGACTTTGATGAAGGTGTGAGTGGAACTAGGTATAACCCAAAGATTCAAACCCTAGCCATATGGATCAAATAGAAAAATACACATAAGCTAAAATTATTGGATGTAATTCAAGGGATGAAATGGGAAGCAATGGTAAGGACAATACAAGATACCACCCATTTGGAGGCAGCCACAATGACCATACATTTGGCCATGTTCACTCAAGCAACTGTTAAGGGAATAGAGGATAGATTGAAGAAGTATGAAAAGAAACAAAGGTTCCTAAATGATGAAGTTAATAAACTGTCCATGGAGAATGTCAAATTGAAAGAACAATTAAGAGGAGCAAGACCCTCACAAAGAAAGGAGATGGTGTTATACAAGCCTCCTATTTCTCCAATGGATATTGTGAAGAACATTTATGCATAATAGGTAAAAACTCTAGAGAAGGAAGTGGATGATGTAAATAAGGCCAACAATCAAACCCAAGATGAAGTGAAAAGAAGAATTTGTGAAGTTATGGAAAAGATTCTTGAGCACAAGATAAAATCAGTTATGGATAAACTGGAGAATGTGCATGATAGTTATAAAACACTTCAATAGGAAATGGATCAAATAAAGACACATATGCTTGTATTAGATCCTTTGTTCAAAAGGTGGCAGCCTATTCACCACACTTTTGCTAAGTTATGCAAAGTTCTACAAAGAAGTCCCGATGCACCCACAACATTAAAGCCAACTAAACAAACTGTGAAGATGATTATTGATGAACTTCAGTATGTACAAGGGTTTGATAAAATGATTGTAACACAAATGGATTTATTCCATACTTGCAAACAATGGTATATACTTGAAATCATGAGAGATGGTGATCAGTTGGAGGACTTGGATAAGTGAAATAAAGAATTCAGTCAGGTTGTTCATAAGTGTGTAACTCATATACAAGAGGATGATGATACCAGTCTTCCCAGGCTAAATCAGATCGTTGATGGGTTTATTGTTCTTGATGCGAGATACCTAAAATTTTTCAATGATACAAAGGCATTACTAGATATTCAATGGAAAACTCATCTTGCAAACATGCAAAAAATCCAAGAATATAAGTGGCCATCAGATTTTATGATGTATTAGTGGGAGGAAAAGTATATGGTTTAAGAAGAATAGGACACTAAGGCGAGATCATTTGGACATTCATCATGGAGAGGAAGACTTTGCTAAATCAATGATCATGGGTCTTCTATGTTGAATAATGGAACCATATGTCAAAATTTCTTAAGTCTTGTTATTTCCTTAATTATGCTAATTAAATATTTGTTAGTAAAAGAAGTAGTTATGAAATGTCGTTTCTTTTTGTAAAAGGCTTGTAGCTTGTTGCTTCCTATATAAATAGGAAACTAAGGCCTAGTTTTAAATTATCATCATCATATATCATTTCCATTTTGAAGACTTATGTTATTAATATATATCAATTGAAGCAATATAATGGAGAACATCTTATTATTAGAGATTCTCCATGACTGTGTTATCATTTTGTATTTTTCTTATGTTTGTCATACTTATTTCTTCTTATATTTGAATGAATATCAGTTTTGTGAACTTCATACAAATTAAGATTGGTGTAAAAGGCCATCCTCACAAATGTTGTTTGGTCTAGAATTATAATGGAAAATAAAAAATCTTTCTAGGAGAATAAAATAGGTTTGCAATTTTCCAAGTACAACATAATATTAATGAAGCATTTCAAAGTTTAGGCTATAATAATCATCCCTTTTTAAACATGGATTGAAAATAATTTTGAAAATTTAGAAGTCTTAGTCATTAACATTATTGTCTGCTACAATGTCATCCAGTGTATCATTGTCAATGTTCACAAGTTCTTTCAAGTATTTAATATTATCATCATCCTCATCTTGACCGGCATCATCTTCATCATCATTGAAATTTGACTATAGACCATCTACATTGTTACTAGATGTATTTGGATCATCATTTTCTATACCATCCATATTGTTGTCTTCCATAACATCATCTAACTCTGGATTGTTGTCTTCTTGTGCCTAAACATAACCATCTTCAACATCATCATGGATGCCAATTTCTTCGTTGTTCTCTAATGCCTCTCTCTCATTTTTTTGGCCATCATTATTTTTCTCAGTATCCACTAATGCATCGTCAAATACATGCCTTAATCTTGGATCATAATATATGACAAATATCCATTTTGGGTCCAAAATATCTTCATAGAAAAATACTTGCACATGAACAACATACATATATTAGACATTATATAAATTGTATGAACATATATACATCAATTGAATAATGGAACATTATTTTATAGACTACCTTTTTTATACAATAATTGCTATAAAACACAATTTTGACAACATAGTTTATAAAACATTAGTCCACACTCATTTATTATTCTTTGGTTTTTTGCCCTTAATAACATCCTTAGGGAGACCTTGTTCTTCCCTCTTCTTTCACACAAGAGTGCATTTTAAGAAGGGGTAATCAATAAATAAATCATCCCCAATAGTAAGGTCCATAATAGCCTCAACCATTATCAATCTATCAACCTCTCTTTCCATATCTCCATCTTTATCATTTATAACCTCAACAAATTGACAATTTGGTCTTACAATAGGGTCCCTTCCCTTACTACTATTTATAAATCTTGCAATATTTTTGTGTGTGTATGTACGTCCATCTATATACATAAGATGACCTCTATTCATTTCTTTTTCACTTTCCAATTGGAGACAATGTGTATACATATTCGAATTTAAACCATATGTTGACATGCTAGGCTTATATTCTGCTAGCCTTCTCCATTCACCACTGTAATATGATGGACCTGTTGTCAAACAAATTGCACCCGAATGCTTGAATAACTAAATTCAGCAATCTGTTGAAACATGGGAACTATCTTCAGGTTGTGGGTATTCCTATGGCGAAGATAGACCTCCAGATTCTAGGTTGGTTCCTATATGATTCTTAAGTTAATAACTTGGTAACTTGTTGGAAAAGGGATAGAAGTATGTAATAAATGCACATAAAACTATAAATTGATGGTGATGCACCTAATTGATAAAGACTTGCAACTATGATTCACAATAAACTTTAGAAAAACTATCCACACAAGTCAATTCGACAGTTTGACCACAAAAATGATTCTAAGGAAGGCTTGAATAAACCACCTTTGAAGGAAAATAGAGTTTTCTCAGCAAAGAAGAATAGATTATTATGTTACACAACCCTAGACCTGTGATTTTCACTATTTTGAATGCATATAAATATAAATGAGACAATAATTTTAAAGGTTCTGATATTAAACATAGTAAAACTTCATCAAATTATTTATAAAAACATCATAATGACAAGGAAAACTTTTTATTTCATTGAAATCGGAGGAAACTTTGCAAAATGAGACCAATTGAACCTATAAACCTACTACTATATTAATCTGAAAGAAAAAGCTGAGTTACATGATATTTCTCTTTACAGAATGCAAAGGCTGAAAAACAAGAACTAGAGGAAAAAGATAAAAAATTTCCAATATATACAATGTGATACAACTCCAAAGCATGAGAAGGTGGAAGAAGCAGTTCACTGAAAGTGAAAACCACCTCGAAAATGTCTCTCACAAGCAAAGGAAAAAACAGTGTGAAAAGAAGGCCCACCAAAGTCATAAATGAGTCTCAATAGCTTAGAACTCCATGTCACAATGTATACAACTAAACTGCAACTCGAACTAGCTCCAAAATGCATGAAGGTGGCACTAAAAATCAATTTCAGTATAAAAATGATAACTCCAAAGTGAGATCCGAGCAAAAATAAATATCTCCAAAAGAAGACCTCAAACTCGCAGTCACAATGTGTACAACTGAAAAGTAGCTAGAGCTAAACTGGAAATTCATAAGAAGTGGGTCCAAGCATGCAAAAGGAACCTTGTTTTAATCAATCCACCCAATATAATTGTGCATGATGATTAGGCATCAAAACTGGTGTTAAAACTAAACATGAGACTCACTATTTGCTACACTTGTGCATGAGCAAATTTTTTTTTAGTATTTTCAATGCTTTATATCCTCCATGCACAATCTAAACATAGCACTTGGCATGGATCTCCAATTTGAGGCTATAGTCACAACTTAACTTCACATAATGTCTTATATTTGCATTTTAAGATAGCTAAATTAATTAAATGATTTATAATCCATCATTTAATTAATTAACTTACATTGAATAATGCAAATAATATTGAGGCATAATATCAAATCAAAAAGCTTAATTCCCTTCTCACGAGCTTTCATACATTATACTTCGCATATATTTCAAATATGCATTCAACATTCCAAAAATATTAGTCGACCACCATGCATATTGTAAACATTTTGATAATAGTCAACCACAATGATAATAGTGATCTTGACTTAAGAGTCAAAGCCACGAGCAAAAATAAAACATAATTATTTTTTCTAAAATCTTTAGCAAAAATAAAAGTCTTGTCGACTTAGGGAAAGAAAATACCATCAAACCCTAAACTCTTAATCATTATGACTTTTGACTTTTGTTTGTCTTGGAGCTTTGTTGCGTCACCACCATGCTGGGTAAGTTTGGGCTGATTCCTTCATGAAAGGGGCTTGAATCTTCTGTTGGGAGGTTGAAATCTCTACTTTGATTTGATGGTAAGTCAGTTCCTCTTCATTTTTGTTCATTTCATGGCTTCTATAGCTGCAGCCATATCACTTTCTTTGATGCGTTTTCCTCTGTTGTGTTCTCTGATAATTCCTTGCTTTACTGGTTGCCACTGGAGAATCTTTGAGGCTCATTTCTAAAGACTTTGAAAGGCATCTCCTGTACAAAAATTTTGTGTAAGTTTCATCATTCTTATCTCTGTATTATGGCAAGCTCTTGTTGAACATATAATCATCTATGTTCTTTCATAGCGCTCCTCTTCCTTGAAGTCTATGACACTGATCACTGTGGTATTGTTGAGAACTTAATTTGTAATTGAAAAGAAAAGAACTTTCTTTATCTCTGTGAGTTATTATTTTAAACCCAAAATCTGTCTCCAGGTCGTGCCATGTATATGCTTAAAAGAACATTCTAAAACTTCCTCTTTTGTTTTTTGAACAAACCCTCATATGGGTATTAGTTATTTTGGAGAAATCTACATTTTAATTAAAAACCCTTATGTGGGTATTTGAGCCTATGTGAATCTTGCTTTCATTTGGGTATTTTCATATTTCTATGCTTGGCCACGGGCTTTGAAACTTCTAGGTATTTTCTTTTTCTTGCTCAGAATGGGCTTGACTATAACAAAACTCCTAACATAAATAGTGCCTCTATATTATTGGAGAACCCCATCTTTTCTTGCACTTGTTGTTTTTCTGCATATACAAATCTACATCTCTATCTTCTTTGTTCCTGTGGAAGTGTATCCTTTGAAAATTTCATGAAAAAGACTTGTCACTATATGTATTGCATCACTGGTAATTGGGGCTCATTGACTGTCACCTTCTTTGTATTCATGCGATTTTGTCTCTGAATGCTTCTTAAAAAAAAAAATAGTGACTTCTTCTTTACATATCATCTGGGACAATTACCAGTGATTGCATTTCTACTATGTGACACCTCAAGTGCTTAACTGGATTCTCATATTTTTATTATAATGTGAAGGCAATGAGAAAATTAATTGTAATCTATTGCCTTACATTGTTCTTGAACACTTTCTATAGCAATTTCCTATTGTGAGCAAAACTCTTGATAAGGCAATGTTATTGAATAAGAACTTATGAATGATTTATTCTTGTTGTATTTTGAGACTGTTATATATTGATATGGATCTCTTGTCTATCCTTAATGCATTTGATCATTCAATGATTGTTTTGTAGTCATGTGGACTGCCCTTTCGATGATGCTACTCTATTTTTGTGATGTAAACCTATTTTTCCTTTGAGTCTCTTAAAGACTATCTATGTACCTCAAAAAATTATTTAGAAACAGTCTAAAAAGGATCGATACCCTGCTCTCCCTTCAATGTAAAGGGGCTCAATACCTCATTAAAATGCAAATGTGAATGCAAGGTAGAGCTGAAGCAAGATAATAGTGAAGTTGATAATCTCTTGACATATTCTTGATCAATCTTTTGGCATGATGAACAATAAGATGCTTTTCTCAATTATGTTTCCATCATAATGAATTAGAGACTGCTTTATGAATTTCTTTATTATAGCAGTCCTACTTGATGACTGTTCTTCATATTTGATGACTCTCATGTATGAATGTTGAATGAGAGGACGTTTTCCTAATATTCTAGGCTCAACCCTTGTGGGAGCCCGTTTTACTTCACAGATCTGATGAAAAATTATCACAAACATAATGAACCTATTCTTGCACATTTAAACAAACAAGTTAGGAAAAATAATTGAAGCTAAAAGCTTCCATTGAATTATTTTCCTCGTGAACAATGAAATCATCTGATGGATGCCTGATTGAATGTATGTTATATTTTTGTTGGTAATGTAGGCATAGGATTGATCATGATTCATCATTTCTTAGAGTAAATCTCTAATATTATCTTTATTTATCCTGGAGAAAACTTAAGGAGACTGGAGTTGAAGGAGACCGAAGAGCTTCAACAAAACTACTCAAAGATATCAAGCATTGATGGCTTCATCATTATAGGCAATGATGAACCATCGTCCTTTCTATGTTTACATTATCAATAGTTGTATAATATACAATTTAATTTTGTACCTATCATTTGATTGTGTAAATCAGATTAAGCTACTCCCACGGCATGTGTAGGACCTTGACCTTGATTTTTACAATGTGAATAAAATAGCATTTGTTATGCAAATTTCCAATTTTCCATTACAAGTACTTGCATAATAAAATTGAAAATCAAATGTAATCTGATTCTTCATGATGGATAATGAATACTTTAGCAGCAAAATTTGAAATTCTCAGTACCTCTCAATGATGAATTGAATTCAACTCCACCTGTTTGAGCTTGTAGTGAAAAATAGGTAACAAATTGGCGACCTCTGCAGAGTGTTTCCCTGCTAAACACCATAGACCAGTATATAGCTTATCCATTGGGAATGGAGTTCATTTTCTTCTGTTCTAACTTAGAAAAGCTATAACTCAGCTTAACCACACAAACTGAAAGAAACTACTGCAACTTTGTTGAAGATAGAGTTTGAAAACCACGTACAACAACTGCATTTTATTGAAAACAAAACAATATTGAAATGAAACGTGCCATGGGGCACTTATTGAAAGAATAACTGAAATTGAAAACTACTCTACTATGTACAACTAAAAGCTTGATGCTTAATAGCATTGTTTCAAGTGAATCCCATTGATAGGGATTGGTAGTACTTCACCATCTAGCTTTGAAAGCTTAAATGCATTATGTTTCTTCTTCTTTGTATTAATGTATGGGCCATCCCACATGGCATCAAATTTTGTAGGTTTACCAAGCCTACTTTTGAGCTTATCCCACTTGAATACTAAATCACCTTCATTGAAGAACCTTGTTGTTTCTTTCTTATCGAATGTCCTCTTCATTTGAGAATGATTAATTTGAAGCTTTCTATAGGCTTCCTTTCTGGTTTCTTCCAAATCTACTAATTGAGCAAGCCTGACTTGCATTGGTTGCTCTTCAAGTAACTCAAGTTCTTTTATATAACTCAAAGTTGGCAATTCAATTGAGAGAGGCAATTTGGATTCCTTGCCATAAACCAAAACATAAGGTGAAAAACATGTTGATCGTTTTGGTGTTACTCTATCAGCCCAAAGGGATAACTTAAGTTTATCATGCCATGACCTCTGATTATCTTCAATGGTCTTTTTTATGAACTTTATCAAATTCTTATTCGTTGATTCAGCTTGTCCATTACCCTGGGGGTCATAATTGGATGAAGTATTCAAATAAATATTATGCTTTACTGACCAATCTGAAACTCTCAAACTAACAAAGGCTAAAGCATTATCATAAATAATTGACTAAGGTGTACCAAACCTGGAAACTATTTCCTGATAGAAGTTTAAAACTGATGTTTCATTTGCATCTCTTAATGTGATTGCTTTAGTCCACTTCGTAAAGTAGTTTGTGGCAGTCAAAATCCATTTGTGACCTATGCTTGATGGTGGGCTAATTGGACCAATGAAGTCAAGCCCCCACTTTCCAAAAGGCTATTCAACTTGAATTGGATTAAGTGGTAGGGCTGCTAACTTCTGTTTTCCTGCAAACAATGAGCATTTACTGCACTCTCTCACATAAGCATGAGCATCTTTTAACAGATCTGGCCAATAATATCCAGCTCTCATTATTTTTAGAGCTATAGTACATGGTGCAAAGTGATCTCCAACAGGTCCATCATGGAATTCCTCGAGAATTATTTCAGTCTAATTTGGGTAAACACATCTAAGGAATACTCCATTGAAAATCTTTTTTATACAAAACACCATCTATTTCTGCATATGGAATTCTTGTAATCTATAATACCTTTGTTTTGATATGTCCATACCTTCTGGACAATCTCCAGTATGCAAGTAATGGATCATTTGATTGATCCAATTAGCTGAAAGGGTTGTAACAACAGATTCTTCTTCATTATTAAGGACTGTAGCAACCTTTTCACTATTGTTTTCTTCATTGTCTGCAAGCTGCTCGCACAGACCCTTACCTCTAACAAGCTTGGTAACCTTTATACTAACATCATACTCCATGAATTTGGTTATCTAGCCTGCTATCTTGTCATTAATGTCCTTATTCAAGAGAAATTCTTTGACTGTTGGGTGAGCTACCAATAGATATATCTTATTATTAGACAACATATGTCTAAATTTTTTGAGACTTCTTACTACAACAAGCACATGCTTCTCAATGAATGAATTCTTGGTTTCATAATCATGCAACACCTGACTAAAGAAAGCTATAGGTTGCTCCATACCTTCACTATTTTGCTAACAGAGCATTGTGGAGATGGTATCCACTCCCACAAATGTGTATAGTATAAAATCCTTATAAAAATATGGATTAATAAGAGTAGGGGTTGTTGCAAGTACCTCTTTAATCTGCTCAAAACTTTTCTTTCCTTCTTTCGTCCAACTGAATTGAATGTTTTTCTTCAGCATGGCTATCAATGGCTACAATAAAGCTACAACATTGGGAATAAATCTCCTAATGAAGTTTATTTTTCCCAAAACACTCTACAAACCCTTCTTATGAGTGGGCAGCGGTAAAGCCAATATGGCTGCAATCCTCTTTGGATCTATAGAAATGCCATCTTTAGAAACAATATATCCCAAAATTTTACCTTTGTGAACAACAAAAATTCTTTTCTTTGGATTTAAAGAAACTTCATATTCTCTGCATCTTTCAAAAATTTGTCTAAGATGCACAAAGTGATCATCAACATTTCCTGAGAAAACGGTGATATCATCTAAATATACAAGAACAAAATTGTTTATCAAACCTTGGAGAGCCATATCCATTGCTCTCTAAAAGGTGGCTCCCATGTTTGATAATCCAAATGACATCTTTCTGTAAGCCATAGTACCCCACTTGGTGGTAAAGGCTATATTGTACTAGTCTTCTTCTTTAACCAAAATTTGGTTATAACCTAAATATCCACCCACCAATGAGAACCTTTCTGATCCTGAGACAACCTCCAATATTTGCTCCATTGAAGGCAACAGATAGTGATCTTTGAGTGAAGCTCTATTTAGATCATGAAAATCAATGCACAACCTTATCTCTCTACTCTTCTTTCTGACAGGCACCAAGTTTGACACCCAAGAAGTGTGCTTGATTGGAAATACAATACTACCTTTGATTAGCTTGTTCAATTCTATTTTCATCAGATGTTCTAACTTCATATTCAGGGGCCTTTGCTTCTGTCTTACCGGCTTTTCATTGGGTTCGAGCTCAATTGTATGTTGAGCTAACTCAGGGTTAAAACCCTTCAAATATCCATATTCCCAAGTGAATATGTCATTGAATTATTGGAGAAACAAGATAAAGGATTTTTGTTCTTCCTTTGTACAGACTTTACCAAGCTTAAGGAGATTGTCCTTCAATATCTTTATTGATTTGTAATGCTCCTGCTTCACTGTGATGCTTTATTTATCTCTTCTAACCTAATCATTAGTGTTGAAGATGGATTCAAGGGTCACAAAACCCTTTGGCAGCTTATTAGACTTTAGTTGCATAATATGATCACCATATTGCTGATCAAATTTTTGTTGGTTTCCAGCAGAAAACTCTACTTCATCAAAAAGTGAATTATTTGTTTATCACTATCAAAAATCTGCCAACTTACATTATTATCAGGTACCGAAGGTCTGAAAACTACCTTCACATATTGTTGTACCTCCACATTGTAAATTTTAGTTGGAATGTCAAACTGTGACCCTATGGCACCAAGTTTATCAACTTGCTTATTCTGGTTTTTTGGTACTGATTGCAAATTAAATGTGTCAAACTCCTCAATTAATTCCCAAACATGATGCTTATACAATTTTAGCAAGTCATTCTTTGTTAAATTTAGATTTCTAACCTAATTTGGTATTAATTGAGAATCACCAAACACCTATAAGCACCTAATTTTCCTTTTTCTGGCCCATTCTAAATCATGTATCAATGCTTTGTACTCAACAACATTATTAGAATAGTTGAAAGCAAATCTAAAAGCTGAATAATACCTGTCTCCTTCAGGTGATATGAGCACTGCCCCTCCACCAGCACCTACCTTACTCCTAGATCCATTAAAGTACAACTTCCAAAGCTGATCAATCTATTGTACTGGTTGTTTTTCCTCTTTGACTAGATTTGGAATAGTTACATCGGGCTCCTGAATCATATAAATTCCCAAACCTACTTCATCCATGAGATTGAATTGATCAACCTTGTGATTCTCGACTGCCCGATCATCTAAATTTATGTTAGGTATGCCTTCTATAGGTTAGTGGGGTCGAGGGTCATGGATTGATCCTCCTGATCATGGAAAGCTAGGTTTACATTTATGGGATTTGGCACATAGGGCTCGATATGGTCTTTAGCTTGAGGTTTTGACTTGATTGTGACTCTAGTACCATATCTAGTTCTAAAAAACATGTTTGACCAATCTGATGACAAATAACCACCTAATTTTGCAGTGAAATCTCTAGATAAGAAAATGGAAAAATAAGGTGGGAGACCAATAATATATGTCCTATGGAATTTGAAATTTCAGACAGGCATGCAATGTAAGAGACAAATTTTTGATAACTCCTACAAACTTAATGGCTGTGCCATCCAATTGAACCACACCTTTTGACAATGGTTCATACTCAAGTCCTAACTTATCTACCAGTTGTTTAGGCATAATTGAGTTGCTTGCTCCATTATCTATCATGTAATTATGCACTATGTTATCACCAATTATCAAGCTAACATAAAAAGGTGGTGGTTTTACCTCTTGAGTTGGCTGCTCCTTCTTTTGATCTGAACTATTTACAAGAACTCTTGGTTGTTCTTTACTTGTTTCATCATAAATTGATATCTTAGCTAGAGCCTCTTGCAAACTTTCTTTTTGCCTAGGTAGGTGTAATGCATCCAACATGGTAATGCTAGAAATTTCCTTTTTCATATGTTCAACAATATTGAAAGAGGAACCACTAACTTTTGGTTGTACCTTTGGAACAACAATGTCTATTTGTGCTGCTTGAGGCTAGAACTGAACTTTAGGCTACTCCTTTGCTAGTATAACCTACTATCTTGGTAAAATGTGAACATTTTGTGAAAAAGAGGGTTGTGACTACTCTTTATCAGCTGCTAGAACTTGATTTTTCTACTGAACAACTTGTTGTTTACCTTTATCAGCCTACTATTTTTCACTTTCTGGCTGTAGTTGTTAGAAACAACTTGTCGTTGCAGATCAATTTCTCTTTTCTTGGATCTTGTATTTGTTGCAATAGAAGTGGTTGATTGATTTTGAACTTGTGCATGATTAACTCCACATAATTCATTCCCTTACTAGTTCATCATGGAAACATCCATGTTATAATGTTGCATTTGATCATTATTTTCTTTGGTTGTATCTTCTACAGCAACATAATTGCTCTGTACCATTAGGGCCTAATTAATTATTCTGTTCATGCATGTAGCTTGATTGTGAGGCTGATTGCATGGATAAAACCAAACATAATCCTATGCCAAATTGTTCTGAATAGGTATGAGCTCTTTAGAAGAGTTGGTAACATTCTGATTTTGATTGTACAGTGGCCTAGGATTGAAATTCCTTCGCTATCCTTGATTGTATGCCTGATAAGGTGGTCTGTTAGGCTAAAAAGGTGCTCGATAAGGCCTAAAATTCTGATTTTGTTGCCTCTTAAGACTCACCAAATCATTGTTGACTGTCTGCAATAATTTTTCCATCTCCTGTTGATTACCCTTAAGTTCTTGAAAATCTGATTGTGCTGGAAAAGCACCATTTTGAACAATTGGTTGATAGCCTAAGGCTAGTTCAGCTAGAAGTGAGGCAATAGGTGGTAAATTAATGGGCATCATGGGATGAATATCTAGAAATATTGGCATTAGAGGTCTTGGCACAATTTTACTAGCCTGTATAAGGTTGTTTTCACCTCTAATAGTGATGTCATATGCTACTGGTAATGTTAACCTACCCATTGACAGTATCATTAAGGAAATATCACTATTCAAAGATCTAAGGTAATAGAGAAAAGCATGGTTAGGAGTTGGCCTTACCGTTACTAGAATTCTATTCCAGGTCCTTTGAAACCTGAAATTAAAGTCCATCATATGTTCTTGTGGTGCTCTCTTTATAGTCATCATCTACTCGACTAGAGATAGATGATTGGACTTGTCAGAAAATTGTTTGCTCAGCTTGTCACCTAAATCATCCCATGTCATTATAGTATTGATTGGTACGCCACAAAACCACTGAAGTGCTTTTCCCTTGAATGACACTGCTAACAGCCTTAACACCACATTCTCCTGAGTCATGTGATGAACTCCACATAGTGAAGCTACGTCTCTGATATGTTTTATTGGCATAGTTTAATCTTCACCAGTAAAAAAGGGTAGACTTTTGAGTGATGCAACTGGTATATCATCGTGTTGAACCAAATTCAATGGGTTGCCCCCATTGAATGGAACAAAAGCATGTGCTCTGGCCATCGGAGCTGTTGGTATTATGAGATTCATAATTTGTAAAATTGGTACAGGTGAAACTGATGCTTTGTAACTTGGTGAGGCTGAATGTGAACCTGGCTGCCTTGCTAACAATCTGCCTCTTCTTCTTGATGTGTAAACTAATGGTTCTACTCTGAGAACTAGAGAAACTGATTGATTTCTTGTAGGCCTACCAGGTGTTCACTTGGTTGTCCTTCCTCTTCTCTTTGGTGAAGACAGCTGCAAATATTCAAATGGATAAGAACTTCTTGTTTGAATATTTCTCATAAGCTATTTGCACTTGATCTACTAGAAATTAAGAACAGAGTCGCCAGGTATATGAAACTTTAACCTTTGAAAGGCTGAGAACTATTGTATGTACCAGAACAACAGCTTGAAACTATTAAATTCTTTCTCTTAATTGTGATTCAGAGTCCCACCGGGCATGCAAAAAACTATTATCACAAGGATTTGCACCTGCATGCAGGGATGGAAAGCTCTACAATCCCATGTAACATTGGATCAAACTTACGTTGTGGGTGACCAATAATGAGATTGAACCTCCAAATTCTAGGTCAGCTTCCTATTTGTTCTTCCATTTTAACTAATGAAACTGGTTGGGAAAAGGGAAGAAAATGTTGAAATGAATGCAAAAAGTAATTTTTGTTCTAGCAATGAACTTAGATAACGTTGTTGCATGCAACTTGTTTCACAATTACTTTTCAATAAAATTATTCGCATAAATAAATCTGAGCAGTTTAACCACCTAAATAATTTATATAAAGGCTTGACTGTATTACCATCTTTGAAGGAAAAGAACGTCTTCACAACTAAAATAGTAAAATAAGTTAGATGTACAACATATAACCCATGGAATCAAAACTTAGTTATATACAAGCACATATGAATGAGATGGGAAAATAAAGCTTCCTGAGATTAAAACATGATAGATTCCTTATCAAATCATTGGCATAGCATGACACCTGAGATTTTGAAGGAAAATACTTAGTACACTGAAAGGTAAAAGGAAAGCTTTACAAATTGATAAAACTTGATTAACTTGTAATAACCTACTGAATGTATTAATCTTGAAAAATAAATTGAGTTACAAGAAGCCTTCTTTGCAAAAATTTCAAAAGCAAGAGAAATCAAGAACTAGTGAAAAATGACTAAGTCATTTCACTTTATACAATAAGCCTCTCAAAGGCATGAAGATGAAACTGGAAGTCAATTTCAGTGCCAGATCGGTAACTCCAAAGTGAAATCTGAGCAGAAGCAAAAAATCTTGTGAAAAGAAGGCCCACCATAGTCATAACTGAGTCTCAATAGCTCAAAACTCCATGGAGCCAGTTTGAGTTCTAGTTCAGTCAATTTTAATGTATATAACTAAACTGCAACTCAAACTAGCTCCATGGAGTTTTGAGCTATTGAAGCTCAGTTATGACATTGGTGGGCCCTCTTTTCACAGGGTTTTTTGCTTCTGCTCGGATTTCACTTTGGAGTTACCAATCTAGCACTGAAATTGACTTCCAGTTTCATCTTCATGCCTTTGAGAGGTTTATTGTATAAAGTGAAATGACTTAGTCATTTTTCACTAGTTCTTGATTTCTCTTGCTTTTGAAATTTTTGCAAAGAAGGCTTCTTGTAACTCAATTTATTTTTCAAGATTAACACATTCAGCAGGTTATTACAGGTTAATCAAGTTTTATCAATTTGCAAAGCTTTCCTTTTACCTTTCAGTGTACTAAGTATTTTCCTTCAAAATCTCAGGTGTCATGCTATGTGAATGATTTGATAAGGAATCTATCATGTTTTAATCTTAGGAACCTTTATTTTCCCGTCTCATTCATATGCGCTTGTATACAACTAAGTTTTGATTCCACAGGTTATATGTTGTACATCTAACTTATTTTACTATTTTAGTTGTGAAGACGTTCTTTTCCTTCAAAGATGGTAATACAGTCAAGACTTTATATAAATTATTTAGGTGGTTAAACTGTTCAGATTTAGTTGTGTGAATAAGTTTATTGAAACGTAATTGTGAAACAAGTTGCATGTAACATCATTATCTAAGTGCATTGCCAGAACAAAAATTATTTTTTGCATTCATTTCAACATTTTCTTCCCTTTTCCCAACCAGTTTCATTAGTTAAAATAGAGGAACAAATACGAAGTCGGCCTAGAATCCAAAGGTTCAATCTCATTATAGGTCACCCACAACCTGAGTTTGATCCAATGTTACACATGATTTCAGAGCTTTCTAGCCCTGCATGGAGGTGCAAATCCCTGTGATAACAAGACCATAATATGGCATTAATCTCCTAGTGGTGTGTTCTGAATTATTTCTATGTTTGGATCCCACATGTACATTTTGGACAATAAAGAGACCTAGATTCACTCCATGAATATTGGAGGGTTGTATCATATAGTTGTATCCCCAAAATTGAAACACCTTGTACACTCTAGGTAGTTGTTGATCACTAGGCCAAGTGCAATATAGTCGACGATCAAATGTCTCCTTGTAAATTGATATCAAACTCAAGGGAAAGTCATCATCTCCATCACATTCATTCTCATAGGGTATGTAGTCCACCTTCCCCTTGTCTTTAAGTAAATTATGCATCTTCACACTAGTTCTTGATCTGTTACTTGTTTTCATCAATTCCTCATCTTCCGAGTTGGTATATTGGCACATATTTTTGTTAGATGTATCATCTGATAAATGATCATTGCCCTCTAGGTTGGAAGTCAGTGATCTAGGAAACTTTAAACCAAGAACTTTATCCTACAAGTATCCATTAAGAAAAAATTAGTTATTTAAATAATATAAAACAATGTTTAAATGAAGTATACATGTTATTTATATCAAATTGGAAAATTTCCCACCATAATTCCTATTGGATTTGAATTGATTGTAGGAGGAATACTACCGACTGGAAGCTCATCATATTTGTAATGTCTTTGTTCAATCGCTCGTTTGATTCTTTTCTTTCCACAACATATAGAACATCTACAAACAATAATTTTCTCAAAGTATTCATCCCATGTACTATAGTCCTGACCTACCTCTTCTTTAGTGCAATCATTTTTTGTGTCTACAGTATCCATTGTCATATCCTCTCCCACCCACTGTCGTCTACGTGATTTAACAAGTTTAGGTCCATGTCCATGTACATATCTTGTTCTTGTGCTAGTTGATTGCTTAGGCTCTACATTTGCTCCAATTTCCATCTAAAATTATCAACAACATTCATTAATTTATGTCAAGATTGGATAATACATTATAAATTTCAATAATACTGTGAAAAAAGATGGACGTATCAAAAAATGCCACCAGATCATTTTTTCCTAAGTTAAGTCAAAATTTGAGTACCTGATGTCCCACTTCATATGTTGTGTCCTCATTTGATATGACATGATCTATTGCCATGGATTTGTCTTGCTCCTATAATACACAACATAGTAAATAATGTCTATTCCACCAATTATATCATTTCAATGAATATACTATCCAACAAAAAACCTCACTTTAGTCATGTATTTGACATATTGATATCATGTTTTGGCTATCCTAATTTTCAAGCTTTTCCCTTGATCATAGAATCACATTTAATCACCATTCATGTGCATTTTCAACCAATAATTTTGACCTCAGAGGCCTCATGGAAAAAAAAGATAACTTTATCTTCTCTACGTTGTAGCATTTGTGAATTCATAAACACCTTCCTCCTTTGGTTGAGGTTTCTTTCTCTTCTTACCTCTATTGTATATGCAGATTTTGTTATCTCATCTATTTCCACCCACTTTCCTCTTAGCGATTTAGTATTTTTACTCTATCCACGTCCTCTCTCCATGGCCTCCTCTGTGAATAAAAATTTCATCACTACCACCGAGAAGGAAAAATTTAACTTTCGGGACAATGGTAAAAACCGCTCTACTGCATTGAGCTGATGAAGGAGTCGCGAGATAGTGGTGGTCACCGCACTATCGCATGCCAATGGTAGAAGACTTGTGGGACTGTAGGAGTCACCACAACACTGCCAGGAATAGAAGGAAGAATCATGTGCCACCACAAAATATTTTACCACTCTACCACCGAGAAGGATGAAGCACCTTGCAGGACTGTGGTAAAAACCACTCTACCTCATTGAGCTAATCAAGGAGCCACAAGATAGCGGTGATCACAAAAACAAGGCAAGAGTTGGAATTATTTCCAACACTCTGGATCCTATGATACAAAACAATGAAAATAGTCACTATACAACAATGATATGCACTCAATTAGGTGCACCTGACACCACCTTATACGTCCCAAATAGCTTACATTAATGGCCAAAAGTCAGCGCTAAAGTCAGTGCAAGGATCCGTTGTTCTAGCACATTTGTGTCAAAGGTGGGATTGCTCCTCCGATGGAGAGACTTGTGGGCTATGACCCTAATCTATTGACCTAGTTCATCAACTCTTGGAAGAATCGACATGTGTCTCTGGGAGGCACCTCCTTTATGGTGGATGAGGAAATGAATACGTAGACGACAGGTCTCTAGATCTCTGGCATGAAGCATCCTAAACATTTGAATACCTAGGACAATGTTAGTATGGAAAAATTCTTTGTGGGTGATGAGAAGTCAGTGTGCAACCAATTTGGGTTTGAATGGGAGGCTCTTCCTCAGCCATGGAACCAGGTGTGTCTTGTGCTGATGAAATATGTCATGCTAGAAGGAAGGTACAAGACCTATTACTTCTACCATTTTCCTTTGTTAAATCACCTTAGGCATAAAGTTTTACTAAGCATTCCCTTTTTTTTGCTAATGGACCTTGAAAACTTAGTCAAAAAATGTGTGGAGTTTTCTGCTTTAAATCCCAATGAACCTACTCCCTTGTTGCTCCACCAGGGTCTTATCCTAAGACTCTACCACTTTCATCTGGTTTTATACCCTCTGAAACCCATTTCAGCCATTCGAATTAAGGAAATTGAGCCCCCCACTGAGACCAACTTATCTTCAACCAAATCTAAAGGCCCTTTCAGGAAGAGTCACTCGATCCCTACTGATTCTTAGAAACCCAAACCTCCTACCAAAAAACTTAAGGGTATCGAGGGAGCTGCCCAAACCAGTGCAACAATGAGCCTATGTGACCTCAAGTCTACCCCTGCTAAGACTTCCAATAAGCTTGCCCCATAAAAAAAAGGTAAGGAGGAGAAGGAGCCTCTGAATAAAAGGAAAAAAGTTGTGAGAAGGGAATCATTGGGTGATACGGTGATGGCATAAACCATGGTTATTGGATGTGACACAATCATTTGGTGCTCTGGTAGGTTGGCAAAGAATAGGGAAAAAGTATAGGTTAGGGATTTGGAAACCGAAGTTGAGCTATTAGATAGTAAAGATAGCAGAGTTGAAGAGGTGTCAGAAGGTGAGGAAGATGAGAAAGCCAGAGGTCCCTCTTCCATTCCTGACAAAGGTAAATCTCAAAAGGAGGTTTCGGCCTCTCACTCATTAGAAACACTGGATATTGAGCAGAATGATCTTGACTACACTATGGGCGGAGGGGAGGAGCTTAGTGTGCTGAAAGAAGGAATGGACAAAGAATTCAATGGTTTGACCTGTTTCACACTCAAATTAGTTCACTGTGTCACTAGTACCCTGTCAGCTGTCATGAAGGACGAGATGGAGATGAAGAAGGCTGAAGACCACTAGGAGTGGATTGGTGATTATTTTGTTTAGCTTATGTTTAAGAACTAGGAGAATACTAGCTAGTCTATTGATGGTTTGTTGTTGGTCCAAGTGTTGTTAGTCCATGTCTATTTTTGTTTTGGTGTTTTGTTTTGTTTCTTTTTTCATCTTGGACTCTATTGCCCCTTGTGGCTCTCTATGAAGGGTACAACACCTTGAAAATGCTACTTACTTTATCAAAAACTAACACTGACTAAAGTGTCGACTAATGAATCAAAATTAAAAATTAAAAAATTTCTTGCATGCAGGAAGAAATCAGACAAAAAAAGGGAAAAACATCATGTGAAGGAAGAGAGCAGGGCACTACCAGCAACTGATGAGAAATTCAATTTAGTTTGCAACACTATACGTAAGGCTACAATTTTTTTTTCTTGCATGAATTCATAATTGTTTACTACACTTTGTATTGCATTTGAATTCGTGATTGTTTACTAGTTCGTGGCCTAACCAGTCCAAGCAACCTCTAAATTGTCCCATTATTATAAATTATAAAACCTTTGAGAAACCAACAAAAAATTTTACCCTACCCATTTGATTTTTGGGTCAAAATATTATAGCACGAAGTGAGGATGCTTTCGTATTCTTTCCCTAACTTGGGTATCAAGGAAATAGTGAATTGCTTGGAAAATATGGGAATTGGGTCGGTCACTGCTAAGAAACTGCTGAAAATAAATGTAGAAACTGCTTGGTTTTGCCCAGTCGCACCATAGTCACTGATGCCATGAAAAATTAGTGCAAGATTTCATTATGAAAGAGTTTTCATGATAAGGTTATCAACACTAAGCAAACCGAGTGAACATATTTTCCCTAGGTTATCAACACTAAGCAAACCCAACAAACATATTTGATCACAAAACAAAAGTTTCATACCACAAACTAGAAAAAAACTTTCATACCTAACAGTGTGTACTTCATTTGCCTCCATAGACTGGATAAAAATAATTTTCCCTAGGTCACCTCAAAATTTCAAGCAATGGAGGGAAGCGAGCATTGTCAACAAACTCTGGCCACAATGAGGTAATTCATTGTCAATTTATAGATTTTCAAATGTTTCCATTGTTTCTTTGAATTTTACTTTCTAGTTTTTTTATTTCTAAATTTAAAAGAAGAAATATAATTTTAATATATATATATATAGGGACATGAGACTGACAAAGATAAAGAGGAATTGGCTGCCATATTGGGGGTAGAGGCAGTGAACAAATTGGTTAATGTGGATTGGGCAACACTTGCTAGATACATAGAAAAACAATCTATTAACGACCCTCAAACATTGCAAACAAATCAATTGTGTCAAAGGGAATAAATTGATTCCCCAACCAGTCCTGGATCAAGCAAAAGATCTAGGAGGAAATCAATGATAGTAAACTCTAAGAATGTGGAACAAGGAGCAAAGACTTCCACTCCTGGGACATAGACTTCTTCCACCATGCTATGTTTTCAATCCTGCATTGGTAGCTACAATACAAAGATAGAATACGAGGTGGTTTCAGGGGAATCTCGAATGACGGATGCTAGGAAAACATTTTTGAATAGGTTGAAGGAATCATGCCTTCAAAGGTTCAAAGACCATCTACATTTTCCATTCTCAAAGATACCCATGCACCTGAAAAAAGCAGTTATCCATGACATGGAGATTGATTTTCGAACAGATTGGTCTGTAAAGAAGATAAAGCTACGAATGTCTCAAAACTACAAGATATTTCGATGCAACCAAACAAATAAGATAAAAAAAATCCCTCCTAAGCTAAGGTAGAAAAAAAGGCCAATTGATGTAAGTTTGAAAGTATGGAGAGAGCTTGTAAAAGCATATGAGAAGTCCAATGCATGGAGGAAGTCCAGTGAGGAGAGTACACAGGTATTTGAATTTTCTTATAAGATTATATCAAATTTATTAAACGATATTTAAATTCTATTTGTGCATATTTAAATTGAATTAGTATATGTTTCAAGACAAGACCTCCAAGGCTAGGCTTGAGAAACTTCATGTCAAGCATCACAGTGGCCAAAAAGTTTTACAGGCCTTGATCTGTACATTTGTAAGTATCTTTAATATGTTAAATGATATATTTTTTTTATTTTGTTGGAAAAAGTAAATGATTGCATATTAATTAGTTTAACTAGTCCACGTGCCAAGTTTTGACAGGAGGAGAAATATGGCCACCATCCAAAGCAATTTGAAAAGAATATGTTACAAAACAAAAAGTGGAATGATTTTGTAATTTGGATGGAGAACGAGGTATCAATAGTTTATTTTCAATAACTTAGTTGGATATTGTTGTGTTAATATGTCAATTTGCATCTCTTGTCTTGAGTTGTTTATTGATGCATAGGATGAGTAAATAGAGTTCAAATCTTATGATTACAAGATGACCATTTATGTGCATGAATAAATAGTAGAAGGATGTAGATGAACTCAATTCATCTAACTTTATGCCTCTTGGCAAGAATTCCTCTTGAATATCTAATATCAGGTACCCAAGACTTCCCTGTAGCTTTTACCTTTCGTTGCCACCTTTCCTCTTCACTGTGAGAGTCGTCTCCTTTTTCCTTATCTACATTTCTAGCTTCGGCTTCTAATTCATCCCATGTTTTACCTTCCTCCTCTTCAGAATCTTCTTCTTCTTCGACCTCCTCTAACTCCATAAGAGATTCATCTTTTGAACCTTCCTCATGTGATTTTGATTCCTCTTCTACATCAGAGGGTTCATATCCTTGATCTGACTCTTCTGAATTATCAAAATCAGAATCACTAGCTTCCATATTCAAAAATTTCCAACCAACATCTTCAATAAATTTATCTGGATCATCATTAATACTCTTCAAAATTGGCTGCCAGTTCAAGTTCATTTTTCTTTCATAATACTTTATATCCATGGAGTTCAACCATTCTTGGAAGCCATAAAGAAAAGATCGAGGAATGGTGTACATGCAGAGTACATCTTGCTTGAAGTCTTTGAATACAATAGCCATATCAAATGCCTTTTTCCCAAGTCCTACTCTTTCAAGGTTAACAATCTCAATCTCACTAATAGCAATTACTGAGAAAGGCAATTCCACCAACTCTACCAAACAGTTTACCATAGGAACAATAAAATTAGAGGCTTTGAAAGGAAATACATGAAAACCAAGCTCTCTAAATGGTATATCAAACTCTAGTTCAAAATATTTTAGATGAGGTTGCTCCCATAGCTCTCTTACTCGCTTGAAAAATCCTTGAAACTCCGTATTGATTTTATTTTTCCTGTCCCTCTCTTGTTGTTCTTCCTCAATTTATTCAAGATCATACATTGACCTTCTTGCCCCTCCTAAATTTTGGACCACATCCATTACCTCCACATAAAAATAGAAATCCTTGGTCTTCTTAGTTCCCATGCCATGATATGGTTATGCAAATAAAAATGAAGCAAAGTAATCATCTCCTTCTCTGTTGGCTGGAATAATGCATGCTTAATGTTTTGATATATGATATCAGCTCTCTCCTATGCTCTCATGGTTGAATATAGAAATCTAGTATGGTGGGCCTCCAGAGTTCTAGTCATCTTTCTTTCTCTTCCACCAAATGTTGGCCTGATCGACACGTCTGCTAGACTAATTGGCTTCATTTTTTAAAGTTGAAGTTTCTCATGAGTCACCAATGTAGCTCTCTCTGCCTTTTCAAACTCTTTCATTGCTACAGATTGTGTCTGGGGTTTAATCATTTGTACCACATGGTTGATGTGCTTTGAATCCTTGCATCTAAAGAAAATTTCATTAAAATAAATATTGCTAGGGAATTTCAATGTTTCCATTATATTTGGCATTAAAGTCGATACCTACAACATTGAAAATTATCCTTATATAAGAATTCCCTCCATCTTGTTAATTGGCTTGTAACATTCTTGATGGTGGCTACATGAAATCTGATTCTGATTCCTCTTCTACATCAGAGGGTTCGTATCCTTGATCTGACTCTTCTGAATTATCAAAATCAGAATCACTAGATTCCATATTCAAAAATACCCAACCAACATCTTCAATAAATTTATCTGGATCATTAGTAATACTCTTCAAAATTGGCCACCAGTTCAAGTTCATTTTTCTTTCATAATACTTTATATCCATGGAGTTCAACCATTCCTTGATGCCATCAAGCGAAGATTGAGGAATGGTGTACATGCAGAGTACATCCCACTTGAAATCTTTGAAAACAATATCCATATCAAATTCTTTTTTCCCAAGTCCTACTCTCTCAAGGTTAACAATCTCAATCTCACTAATAGAAATTACTAAGAAAGGTAATTCCACTAAGTCAACCAAACAGTTTACCATAGGAACAATAAAAGAAGAGGCTTTGAAAGGAACTTCATGAAAACCAAGCTCTCTAAATGGTAGATCAAACTTTAGTTCAAAATATTTTAGATGAGGCTGCTCCCATGGCTCTCTTACTCGCTTGACAAATCCTTGAAACTCCATATTGATTTTATTTTTCTTGTCCCTCTCTTGCCGTTCTTCTTCAATTTCATTAGGATCATAAATTAACCTTCTTTCCCCTCCTAAAGTTTGGACCACATGCATTACCTCCACATAAAACTAGACATCCTTGGTCTTCTTGGTTCCCACACCATGATATGGTTATGCAAATGAAAATGAAGCAAAGCAATCATCTCCTTCTTCATTTGCTAGAAGAATGCATGCTTAATGTTTTGATACATGATAGCAACTCTCTCTTCTACTCTCATGGTTGAATATTGAAATCCAGTATGGGGGGCTTCCAGAGTTCTAGTCATCTTTCTTCCTCTTCCACCAAATGTTGGCCTGATCCACACATCTGCCAGCCTAATTGACTTTGTTTTTGAAAGCTGAAGATTCTCCTAAGTTACTAGTGTAGCTCTCTCTTCCTTTTCAGACTCTTTCATTGCTACAAATCATCTCTGGGATTTAATCATTTGTACCACATGGTTGATGTGCTTTAAATCCTTGCATCTAAAGGAAATTTCCTTAACATAAATATTGCTAGGGAATTTCAATGTTGCCATTGTAGTTGGCATTAAAGCTAGTACCTGTAACATTGAAAATTACCCTTATATAAGAATTCCCTCCATCTTGTTGGCTTGTAACACTCTTGATGGTGGCTATATGAAGTTTGATTCGGATTCCTCTTCTACATTACAGGGTTCATATCCTTGATCTAACTCCTTTGAATTATTAGAATCAAAATCACTAGCTTCCATATTTGAAAGTTCCCAACCACCATCTTCAAAAAATTTATCTGGATCATCAGTAATACTCTTCAAAATTGGCTGCTAGTTCAAGTTCATTCTACTTTCATAATACTTTATATCTATGGAGTTCAACAATTCCTTGATGCCATCAAGTGAAGATTGAGGAATGTAATCAATGCGGAGTACATCCTGCTTGAAGTCTTTGAAAATAATAGCCATATCAAATGCCTTTTTCCCAAGTCATACTCTCTCAAGATTAACAATCTCAATCTCACTAATAGTTATTACTAAGAAAGGTAATTCCACCAACTCTACCAAATAGTTTACTGTAGGAACAATAAAAGAAGAGGCTTTGAAAGGAACTCCATGAAAACCAAGCTCTCTAAATGGTATATCAAACTCTAGTTCAAAACATTTTAGATGAGGCTGCTCCCATAGCTATCTTACTCTCTTGACAAATCCTTGAAACTTTGTATTAATTTTATTTTTCCTATCCCTCTCTTGTTGTTCTTCCTCAATTTCATCAAGATCATACATTGACCTTCTCGTCCCTCCTAAAAGTTGGACTACATCCATTACCTCAACATAAAACTAGACATCCTTGGTCTTCTTGGTTCCCACAGCATGATATGGTTATGCAAATGAAAATGAAGCAAAGTAATCATCTCCTTCTCCATTGGCTAGAAGAATGCATGTTTAATGTTTTGATACATGATATCAGCTCTCTCTTCTACTCTCATGGTTGAATATTTAAATCCATTATGGTGGGCCTCCAGATTTCTAGTATATTTCTTCCTCTTCCACCAAATGTTGGCTTGATCCACAAGTCTGCCAACCTAATTGGCTTTGTTTTTGAAAGCTGAAGTTTCTCTTGAGTCACCATTATTAGCTGTAACTTTTTTGAAGTTTTATTATCATATGTGCACTTTGATATGATGTAATATGATTATGGTTTCATCTCATATGTTGTAATATTAGAGATATAACAGAAAAATAAATTATTGCATGAAATAAATAATAACTTTTCATTCTAATTTTTTTTATTTCCAGAGCACGGGTCTTCCAGAAGATCAAGATGATCCTCAACATGATATAGATCCACAAAATATTGGTTTTTCCAGTACAGATCACATGGCAGAGGATGATGATGATGTAGATGTGGAAGACACTGAGGCTGATGACAATGATGATGTCGACGACGATGATGACGATGATGATGATGATCACGATGGTGATGATGATGATGAGATAGTTGGTGGTAGTAACCAGTGACATTCATGATCATATAGACTGCATCATGGATCATTGTTGATATATCATTATGATGACTCTTTTCATGGTTACTATCATATATATCATTTTCATGGCCTACAATACTATACTATTAAGTTGTATCATATTGACATGTATCATTTTCACTGTATCATTTTCACTATATCATTTGTACATGTATCATCTTGACTTGTATCAGTTTGAGTTACATAATTTATCAATTTTATTTATATTATTGTGCATGTATCATTTTCACTTATGTTGACTATTGGACATGTATCATTTTGACATGTTTTTGATGTACTGGCATATTTGACTTTCACTTGTTTTAGTTATATATGATGATGATATTATCAGTATTGACTTGTCAATTTGTATATATTAAAAGTGGTCAATGATTTTTGGATGGATATTTATTACGTGTGATGATTTTAATTTACTGCTTAGGATGGATGTTGTCAAATTCAATTCAATTATAGATATTTGACTCACTTATTTTAATTATAGATGATGGTCATGTTACAATAATAGTTCAGGCAATGATGAAAGGTAAAATTAATGCTTGGCACCTCCAAAACATAAATGAACAAATCAGAGAAGTGTTAAGCTCTTTTGAAAGTTTTGTGGTCAGCCACATTAAAAGAAGTGGTAATGTGGAAGTGGATGTCTTATCTAAATGGGCTTTAAATTTTCGTGAAACAAGGGAATTTAAGTTGGAGGATTTTAGAGGTGTTAAGTTAGCAGAATTAGGTGAAAACATAGGAGAGGACAATGCATTAAATGAACAAGGTGGAAAAGTGAGTGGAGCAGGTTTGACATGACAAGCGAAGGCAGGGGTGGTGGGTGATGGTGAAGTAGTACTTTATTAATAGCAGTGTGGTGACGTAGTACTTCATTAATAGCAAGCCATCAATTAAGAGGTGCTAATTGCATTTGGAAAGGGTCGAGAAAAACTTAGCAACAAACTTTGGTGGTGGCAACGCTGGTTGTCAAGGGAAATGGAAGTCAATTTCAACTTCCGGTCAGGAAGATCTTTGGGCCCATTTTATGGACAAGCGTTTGGAAAATCATTGCAGGTCCTTTTCCTTGTTGATGACGAGTGGCTAATGCAGTGTGCAAAAATGATTTGTGGCAAGGATTTCGGCTCTCTGAAAGATAGATACCGAACCAACATGGACATTTACTCCTTAATTGTGGCGTGGGGCTTGGATTTAGGTGAACTAGTGGAAATGGTGAGGATGGTGATGCAGAAAATTGTGCATGAAGATTTTCTGGTAGGTATGGAGTCCATTCTCAAATGGGTGGTTTCGGGTGTAGGTTTAGATTATTCTGAAGGAGTGGTAGATGATGAAATTGAGGAGCTCTATGGGAGACTGGGGCTCAAACCCTTTATTCATTGGCCTAAAGGAAAATACAAAGCTCACTGCTGTGAGGAAGTGCATTTGGGATGGAAAGCACTCAAAATATTCATCAAAGCAAAGGCAAAGATGCAGGGATTGGAAGCGAAAAGGAAGCACCAGAAGAAGAAGTTGGGGAAGTGACGAAAGAAGAAGTCGTTGGGTCTGGGTGGAGCTCATTAAGACTAGTCATGTTTTTCTGTGTCTGATTTTGAATTCTCCCTTCACTTTTGTTGCATTAAAGCATGTAACTTTGAACACTGTTAATGGTGGTTATTTTTTGTAAGGATTTTACTAGTAAATAGTTATAGGGGTTATGGGGTTTATTTAATGTTTTACTCTGCACATTAAGGTGCCTCTAGTTTTTTTCGTTTGCTGTGGAATTTTGGTGGGTAATGACACTGAACAATAGATGTACTTTTTATCTTTACAAACAATACAAAAATTTTGTGTTCTCGACCCAAAAAAATAATTATCTTGTTATTTAATCATATGAGTTAAATAATTAAATTACTTAGTCTATAATCATATGAGTTATTTAAGAGGCACAATATATTTAACTAATTAAATTGAAATAAAACATATTAAATTAATAAACAGAAGCAAAACACGAAGCATTTTTAGAAGCAAAAATGGATGCCAAACTAGAAGCAATCTTGGAAGCAAAATTGGAAGCAAAACTGGAAGCAAACGTGGAAGAAAAATTGGAGGCAAAATTGGAAGCAAAATTGGAAGCAAACTTGGAAGTGAAACTAGAAGAAAAACTAGAAGAAAAACCACAAGCAAAACCGGAAGCAAACCTGGAAGCAAAATCGAAAGCAAAACTAGAAGAAAACTTTGAAGAAAAACCAGAAGCAAAAGTGGAAGCAAAAGTGGAAGCAAACCTGGAAGCAAAATTGGAAGCAAATTTGGAAGCAAAATTGGAGGCAAAACTTGAAGCAAAACTAGAAGCAAAACTAGAAGCAAAACTAGAAGCAAACTTGGAAGCAAAACTAGAAGCAACACTGGAAGCAAAACCATAAGCAAAACTAGAAGCAAAAATGGGAGTAGACATAGAAGCAAAATCATAAGCCAAATTGGGTGCTAATTTAGGTGCTATTTCTGACACTATTTTAAGCACTAATAGAGGTGCTATTTTTGGCGATATTTCCTAATGCTATTTTAGGTGCTAACAGGGGCGATGTGATTTTTCGATGCTAACTACGGCGCTAACTTCGATGTAACATCCAGTGCAAAAGTTGGCACCGAGATGACCATGCCTGTTTGCATCGAGTTTAGCGCTAGCCAAATCGCCTAATTCGTGAACTAAAATACACTAAAATTTGGCACTATTTTCCTATTCTGCTATAGTGAAACCAACAGAGAAGCATTGATTGGGATGTTGTTCGTCCAAACTTTACTAGAGAGGCTAGTCCTGTGTGTAAGATCGATGCCTTCATTTGTAGCCCAGACAACAACTTGGTTTCCAAGTCTACCAATATGGCTAATAAACACCCCCTCCAATTCGCACTGATAACTTTTAGCCACTTCTACAATCACCTCCAATCTCCAGTTGTGTAACTCACCCCTTTTGAGAGCCCTGATGACCAACTTGGAGTCGCCTTCAATTCATAGTTTTCGCCAACCTTTATCCCTAGCTATGCAAGCCCAGAATACTCCAACATTTTATTGATCTAATATCTTTATTTCAAATTTTATTCCAAATATTAATTTATAGATTATTTTTGTAATGTCACTCTAAAATTATTTACTAAATAATCATTGGTTCATTAATATTTTAAAATTATTGATTTGAATGAACATATTTAGTTGCATGAGGTTGGGGCCCTAGCTCGGTTGGCTAAATATTTCCTGTTGCAGGAGGTTGGTCACGAGGTCTAGTCTCCCCCACCCCCGTGGTACCGAAGGGCATGTCGCACCAGCGTCACCGGTCATGTTAAAAAGTTTACCATGCACACTATAGTTTATAGGGGGTCGTGCTACCCGATTCCTACAGTCTAAAAAAAAAACATATTTAGTTGCACTTGTGTCTACTATGAATATTTATTTAATTTACTATAATATATTTTATTTTAATATTTATATATATTAGTATATATTAAATTAAAAAATAAACAACTTGTAATAAATAATCATTTTAATATATAACAATTTTATATTAATAATAAAAGATTAAAATTAGGTTTATAGTTATGGATAGTGTTACAATCATTATGCCAAGAGGCGTAACCTATAGTGACAACATGGGGTAGAACATGACCATGTTAAAAAAAATGTTAACTTATAAAAATTAAAAGCCGACAACTAAAGCATTTTATTAAATATTATATCTTTTCAGTCATAATTTTTTCAATTAATAAATTAAAAGCCAACAACTAAAGATTTATATTAAATTTTATATCATTTCAGTCATAACTTTTCAAACTAATATAAATAGTAAGTAATAAGTAAAAAATAATGTAAATGAATGTGTTGATTGAAAACAAATTATTACTAGCAGGTATGAATAGTTTGAATAGTGTGAATAGTGTGAATAGTGCGAATAAATACAGGGTGCAAATAAATACTATGAGCGAAAAAAAGTAAGTCATTTCTACTTTATTCTGGCTATAGTGTTTTCAATCTTTGCAAATGTGAAAATATTTTTATGCATTATAATACTTTTTTAGATTTATTTTTTTAGGGTAAAAAGGTAATTCTATTATAATGTTTTTTTAATTACAAATAAGAAAGTAATTTAATATAAAATTTAAATGTATTATTAATTTTTATTAGTTTTATTCTTTTAGGGTAAAAAGTTAATTTCATTAAAATGTTTTTAATGCTTACATTATAATATTAGTTTTACTATAAGTAAGTATTTTTTTAATAAAATATCTATTATGTGATAATGTTCACTATGATATAACACAATAGTTTAATATATAACATAATAATTATATAATTCATATATAACACATACAATTCATATCACATATAAAAAAAAACAAATAGTGCAATGGATTAATAGGTTTGATTTGTAATTGAAGGGTTATGGGTTCAACTCTTGTTGTGGGTTTAAAAATTAATATATTTTTTAATTAATTAATTACTAATTTTATTGAAAAAGTTATTAATTAACAAAAATGTAATCATAAAAAAATCAAAATAAACATGTAGTGCAATGGATTGGTGTGTTTTGTTTATAATCAAAAGGTTGTGGGTTCAACTCTCATTTGGATTCAAAAGTCAATATATTTTTCAAAATTAATTTATATTTTGAATTGTTTAATAAAGAGACTCTCAAATACTTTAATTATACATTAATAAATAGCTACACATTAATGTGAAAAAATGTAGAAAAGTTTTTATGTATACAATACTATAATTACAAAATGTGGAAAGCATAAACAAGGCATGTGAATTGTTTCACAATATGTCTATAAAAAATGTAATATCATGGAACACTAATGAACTACAACCTTTGCCAACTCCTTCACACTTGTGCCAAAATGAGAGCTTCAGAACAAGGCAAGGAGTTCTATAAAAGTTTGATGTTTGTGAAGTTTATTTATCATTAAATTTAAAAAAATTGATTTGCTTAAATAAAATTTTACTTAATGGCTAATTTTGTAAATGTCAGTCACTCATCGAGATATATGGTGAGATATTTATATGCAAACTTGATATACTCAATAGCCAAGTTTGAACCTGAAAATTTAATCAAACAATGCAAATCAAATGATATGACATGTCCCCCTCTTATTTCTTTTGTATCCAATTAAATTAATTCTTCAAAATTCATATTTTGAGTGTGTAGAGGAGGGAGACTTATTGCCCAGAACCCTAGGTCAGGAGAGGGTCTAAAACAATAAGATTCCTTGATCTACCTCAAGCTAATGGAATATTGTAGGAGAGTTTAAGGTTTAGAGGCTGAAAGGAAGAGCAACCAGGTTATTGATTTCCTTTTACAAGCCCAAATGTTTCAGGAAGTTAGGTGAGGAAGTCTCCAAAGTTTGAAATGTGACTTAGACAGCTCACTGCTAGGGGACTATAGCACGGGACATAGACGACAGCGTGACATGTTGGCATTTCAGTGGGGAACTGGCATTCATACAAAAAAAGATCATAAAGTATAGTAAAAAACTAAGGAAAAATGTACTAACAACTTGACGGATGTAGTTTGATGGAATAACATAAACAGAAAGGAAAAAAATGATAGCATAACAAGAAGAATACTTTAACTAAATCTAACTACGAATTGACAAAGAAGGGTGAGAAAAGCATACCTTCCTACCCACGATTTGATATCTTCAAAATCTTCACTTCAAATAAGCCCTGCACACAAAAGACGAAAAATGTTGGGGTTGTGTTTAGAGGACTACCTCAGTCAATCTCTTACTTTGGTGTTTCCACCTCCACAGATAGCCAAATAGCAACGATTGGAGAAATATGATAAAGAAAGATATTAAAAGAACAATACCAAGCAATACGTTGAAAAACAATAATGCAAGGTAAAATGAAGATGGAATGATATCACCTTCAACCACATGCACTTAAGGAAAATGGGAGAAGGAGTGAGCTCATAAGCTTTCAAAGACCAACATTACCACAACAACGAGGAGAGTGAGCCAACAAAATACCAACTTGCAACTTCAATGAAGGTGGTAGAACTTGAGAATACTATGAGAAGAGTGTAGAAGACCAAAATGAAGAGAGATCAAGAGAGCATGAAAGAATGGAAGAGATAGTCATTTGAAGGTAAGAAATGGAGGCAAAGGAGCTGTTAAAAGTTGGTCCAAAGGGTAGGAGATGTTACACTTTGTGTCCAATGGAGGAGTGCAATGCCTCTAAGAATTCTAGAAGCGGGAATTCTATCAAGACAGAGCACGTCGCATAGACATCTGTGCGCCACATAAACGTCCTAGATAGAATATCCCCCGCTGACATGAAAACAAGCTACCAAGTGGATGGAAAATGGATGAATAGCGTGGAATTGCATTATCAAACTTAATTCTCTAAGGTAGGAGGTATGTAAGTGTGGAATTTGAAAGGGGTACAAATTCATGCCATTACAAAGTGATTGCATTATAGTATATTAATCCATTCATATGACATGAAGTATTCATTTTGGAAATTAGCATTGATTTCTTTTTTCAATAGAATTTTATTGAATATTATATATAAAAATATAAGTATTGATAGATTAACAAAATTTATTATACATCAGGAAACATTAAGTATATTTAAAGAGTGTTGGCTAGGCATTGCATTGAATGAATCTTTAAAAATATGTTAATTTTTTGATAAATTATCTGAAAGAAATGTGATCTCATGGAATACTAATTTCACAACTGTTGTCAAATCCAATGAAAACTTTAGTGGTAAATCTTCGCCAATTGGCAAATTTTAGAAATCGGGCAAGTCAAAATTGGTGAATTAATCGCACCCAACAGGGTGTCCAAATCGCTTGGATTTTATAAATTATTGGTCGGTCCAATGCAAGTCCATTCACCCAAAAAAAAAATTATGAGGCATATTTAAGCAACAAATTTTCCATAACAAACTACGTGTTTCAAATGGATCAATTAATATTTTCGCCTGGAATCCTAGAAGCATGTAATAAAACACCTACATATTCGCCAATACTATTAAAACAACATTGTATCAAGACCCATTTTTCCAATTAAATTTACAAATAGTTTCTTATAAAGACCCATTTCGCCAATTAAAATTTATAAATAGTTGCTTATGAGGACCTATTTTGCCAATAACATTAAAAAATAATTACATTTGAGGAAACATTTCACCAATTGTCGTGACACCTCCATGCTAATCGTAGGGCCATAATCACCTTGAAAATTACAACATATCATTATATAAGCATGAGGGATTCGCCAAATTTTTAATATACCATTTAAAAATCCCACGAAATTTTCCAAATATGGATTGATATAAATACAATCAAAACTATCATTTATTCTTACATATTTTGTTTAGTTCTCAATTCAGAAGTCAACGAAAGCCGAAAACGTAAAATTAAAGGTGAGTGACAATTTCTTCATAGTGTTATAATATTTCTTTATCTCTTTTCCATTCTTGCTTCAATCTTAAAGATGATATTGAATACGAAATGGGATCTATATTCTCTATCCTTCTTAAACAAGAAGACATTTTTTCTAGCTTTTATTCGAAGTGAGAGATCAATATGTCAAACAACAAGGGTAAGACTCCTCAAGGTGGTGAAGGGACTGAGAGGCCATCAAAATTCCCAAAATGTAGAGGTACCATACAGTCTTACTTTGGAATTGACAATGTTTTTGATCCATCAGAGCAAGATGGAGCTACATCATCAAGTCTTCCACCAAATATTAATGAAGAAGGTATTCACAATACCTCACCACCATTAGAAGGTCAAGTTGATATTTTCATTGAGTTAAATGTATCAAATGAGGATGGAAATACCGCATAAGATGTTCCAAGGGATACCTTGGTTAGCTAGAATGAGATAGTTGACTTGGATTAGGATGATGTTGGTAGCAAGAAAAGAAAAGAAAAATAAAAAATGGGGCGCGAGTGGGAAATGGAAAGGAATTTTCAACTTGCTTGGTTGTCAAAGTACCCATTCATTGTATAAATGGGGAAAGAAAATGATGTTGAAAGTGCAACAGAATGCATGTGTACAATTTGTAGTTGGAAATGTAAATGAGACAAGAAGTTGTAGCTAAAGCATGACACTATAGAAAAGCATATCGGTAAAGTTTATGAAAAACAAATCACAGACAAAAAGGAGCAATTAGTCGTATGATGAAAATAAAAGGAAGAATGTCTTCATGTTAAGTATGTCATGGAATATGAAGAGCATAACCAAAGAGTTTTGAAGCTTGATGCATGTTAAGGTACACTTCAGGCTCGATTTGGAAAAGCAATCGAATGAGAAAATATGTCAAAAACTATTTATATGGGTGTTGTTTTTCATATTTTGTCCAAAGGGCATCCTATGATAGACTACCAGAATATTGTAATTTATTATCTTTTTTGGGTGTTCGTCACTTTCCTTTCTCACATTGGTTAGTAAACACTGGATGGGAATTGGCAAACAGTCTTGCTAGAGTGGAAAAACAAGATTTATCTTTAGATGAAGTTACTATGGTAAACAATACTTCTTGGGTTTGTATGAATTTGTATATTGTAAAATAACATGTCTACCAAGCTCATCTTCTCTGCATTTGTAAAATGAAGGAGAATTCAACATCACAAAATCTATTTGAACTAGTCAAGAAATCTTTGAATGAAATTACAAGTATGGATAAGTTGACAATTACCAAAAATTCGATGTGTAGGATCTAATGGAGCTGCACTAATGCAAGGTCAAAGGAGTGGTGTTTTCACAAAGTCACAAACTACTTGTGCACCATACATGCTTGGCATTCACTACATGGCCCACATATTGAATTTAGCATTCAAAATTGTAAGAAAGTTTCCTACAGTATCAAAAGTTGAAAATATAGTCCATGAGCTCTATGCATACTTCTACTGAAGTCCCAAATGTTTTGCGGAATTTCAAAATTATGCTAAGGGAATAACAACAAGAAATAAGCTTCTTAAGGATGTCGATACTACATGGATCTCCCTGCATGGACCAATGCAACGAGTTCTTTCAGAATATCAATCCTTGATTGGAGTAATGTACAAGCATCAAAGCACAATATACAAAGCTCTTGACCTCTTATATAGGTTAAGCGATATAGAGACACTCTTGACTTTAGCTAGTCTTATCCCCATGTTGGATGAAATGAACAATCTTGTGAAGAAAGCCCAAGACAAAACTATGTATATTTATGAATATTCCAAACTACTAAACATACATGCTTGGCCCTCGATCATCTATTTCTAGATCTAACACAAGAAAGCCCAAATTATTTCATGTGGCAAAAAATTACTGATTTGAATAACTTGATAATTGTTTATAGTTTAATGCAAGCAAGCACTTATGTATCTATGTACGTGGATATGAGATACCAATGTACCATTGTAAGATAGGAAAGCGCACTAGCAGAGAAGTACCTATTAAAGAGGAAGATTTTAATGACATTGTTAAATTTTTTAGTGTTAATTTGAAGGCAATTACAAAATCTCTTTCCTCAAAGATTCTTGAAGGATTCCCTCGACATGAAATACTTGAAGCCATGGGTATTGTGTATCCTCAATTTTGGGTAAACAAAGATAGCCCAAAATATTTTCATGAGAAATTAAATATCTTGATCGAACAATTTTTGAAAAGTGTAACATACAATGAGCAGATAGTAGAGGGAATTTTAAATAAAAATAAGCTTAAAAAAATGTAAGAATTTTGCAGTAGCTATGAGGGACCAGTATGATTCCATGGGAATGGAGAAATCCTTTGAACTGAGATCAATAACAAAGGTTTGGACAAACTTAGGTCAGAGTGAAATATTGTGTGGTACAATATCAAAATATTTCAAACTTGCTGATTTATGTCAAACAATGATATTGGGGTTAGTGGAGGATGAGATATTTTTCAGTTCATTGCAATTTTTGAAATCAAAGTTAAGAAACAAACTAGACAAGAATTTGGAATATTTCTTGAGGATGAAAGCAACTGTGTATAATGTCAAAAAATTTCCTTTTGAAAGTCGACTCACAATATGGAGGTCCACATGTGAAAGAAGAGGGACCGGGTTGTGCAACATTCCAATTCCAAACATTGGTATTGGTGGCACTTGCAGTGGCAGTGGGAAAAATGACAGTGACACAATGAATGTTGAATTTGAGATGCAGGCTAAACAAAATGAAGAGCGGACTCATAATCAAAAAGACTCTTTTACTTTATCTCAAGATGAACGTCAGTTTTAAGACCCTGACTCCATATGGAAAATGCAAGTGAATTAGTAGCTTTTATTTATTTATACTGCACTTCATGAATCAATTTCCATTGTTCCAAACTATAGTTGATGATATTTTATATTGTATTCCATGAAATTTTGAATCATTGCACTTCATGAATCATATTCCAAACTGTAGTTGATGATATTTTATATTGTATTCCTTGAAATTGTGATATTTTATATTTTATATTGTATTCCATGGTATTGAATTTGATATGTGATTTTGCATCATTTTAAAGAACAACACTTATCACACTACTTATAAATTCCTATTGCATTTCCATTCACACAATCTTTGATAAATAACTTAAAGGAATATTAATCCATTCCTTGACCAAAATCTAACAATTCAACACCTATAACTTATAAATAAATGTTGATTATTTTGAGTCAGATGGTAGTGAATACAATACTACAGATCAAGATAGATTTCAATATTATATTCAAAATTAAAGATATTATAGTGTCTTATCTTTTTACCTACATTCTAATAATCTAATTTGAAGTTGACCAGGTTTTATCCATTCCCGGTATCTTAAGTCATATCTTATTCCTTTGTGCCATTTACTCATTGGCCCCTTGAGCCTAGTGTTCTCAGTTGCTACCCATAGAATCCTTATAAATATTGCCTTGTCTTATGTGGTGTTTGCCTCCTTTAATGGTTCAATAACTAATCCCTTAGAGTTGTGACTTAGAGATTAGACATCTACACTAAGTAGCTATCTTATTCATCATGAAGGTGCATTTCATTGTCAACCCAGGGATGTAAACTTGAAATGGGTCAATACTATATGTGCACTAGGACTCCACTACAATCATCCATAAACTAGAAAAGAAACAGTACTGAAAATAAAATGCTGGAAAGAAATTAACATAATCACTGAGCACGAATCAACTACACTAAGCATTAAAAAATGGACTGGAAATGGATGACAGAAATAGAAATCTCAGCAAACATTCAAGAAACTACTATGTCTACCTTGGCTGCAGGAATAGTCACAAAATAGAGTTCCAATGGCTACAGGAATAGACATCAGCTGAAATTGAAACTAATTACTGAAAAAAAAACTTTTAAGCTAAATGGGTGGAATTCTCACCAAGTGGGCCCCCTTGAGTGAATCTTCCTTAAGCTAACTCAGATGTAGCGAATCAAAATATCATTTTATTCCTTGAAAACATTATTACAACATATCAGCAATATGATTGTATTACTTAAACTGGAAATGCAAGTACAATCTCAGAATATCCAACCTTATGAAAAGGGACATCTCACTATTATTTATAGAGGGAAAAACTTGTAATTAACCCTAACTACCTAAGCATCCAACTCCAAAAAAATAGGAGGATGCCATTTATTGGAAGCATAGAAAGAAAGGGAGGAAGTTATGCATGCATCAAATTTTTTCAAAGTAGACTTGCCCCAACGAGAATCCAACACAACACACTCCCTAGATTCGCTCAACTAACAAACATGACCATTAAAAGGTAGTTACAATCTTTCATTAGAGCTAGGAATTTCTCTCCATTGGAAGTTTCCCTCCATTGAGAGTTCTCCTCCTTTGACCTCTTAATGACCATCTTTCTTGACTTCCTTGGCAATTGACCAATTGGCAGGAGTTTCTTCCACTTTGCAAGCTTTGTTTACATCAACATCTTAATGTGAACCTACATAATGACATTAGCATGCACAAAAAATTGCATATCCATAATTACCTTCAAGTAACATCCATTCAACCACATGTGAAATTAACATAGATAATTCACATAGCATGTTAATGTCATTAAAATTCACAAGAATAAGTTTATACCCAAGGTTTATGGATTTAAGGAAATAACATGGATAATGTCAACAACTAGGTGCCAAAGGCTATAGTAACAACAACAAATATATGATAAACCCCATCAAAATTGAGCCATTAATTGGAATCATCATTCTCCCCGCAACCTAATGTTCTACTGGTCCTCCAACAAAGGGAGCTTTATTCCTTTGGCTTGTCAAAGCTCTGAAGTCACCAACCACCAACTATCCCAGATCAGTCTCTGTAATATCTGAATTGGGATCCCAGTAGAATCCTTGCTTGTTTTCCAATCTACTCCATCTTTTCCTTTTTGTAGCTATGTGATACTGATAAAACCTCTAATCTAGTACTGGCCACAACAAAGTAGGTGACTGAAATGTTAATAGAATCCAATACTGCTATCTCATCCTTCCAATCTGTATGTACCTAGTACATCATCTACATGCTACAACATAATTTTGCAAAGAATGGGCTTCAACTTGTTTCAACTAACCTATCAAACTATTCCACCTCTATGATAAGTACCTCATTACCGATTTCCATGTAGTATCAACTACCTACTCATATTCCTAATATGCTTCTTCTCTAAAAGGTGTTATTCTATTTTTGTAGCTTGGGCGATAAATAATTCTATGCCATGTATAATAAATGTCTAAAGGGTTGTTGGATTTAGCTCTGAGAGACAAGGGGGTATGAAGTTCTCTTTCCCTGTAAGTTCTAAACTGCTACCCCTAGCTAAATTCATTATGGTTCGATGACATGAATGCTCTCAAATGGATATCTTCAATGTATAGTAATGGGTTCCAATCATGATCATTATGGACAACATAATTATGTAGGTACAGTTCACACAACATATTTTTAACTTCAAGAGGGGAAGATTGGTAGGCCTAGAAAAACTCATATGGAGTTTCATTAGAAGGGCTTAACCCTAAAATAACCCTTGACAACTTGAAGGAAAGATGTCACTCCTTTAAATGTAGTGCATATAATTTAGGAGGAGTTATGCATGCCATCATTTGGGGTACTAAAGCTACCACATTATCTACCTTATCCTTCAAGGAAACAATATCTGCATTCTTTTCTTTAATTTCTACATTTTTCTTTGTAACTTCTTCCTATAGCTTGGATCTTTCCTTTTTCCACTCCTCCTCTTTCCTTTGCATTTCACTCCATATGTTCAAAGCTACAAGATTCCATGAAAAAGTGGTAGATTTATGTTTTCCTACCAAAATATTTCCTTGTACTAATTCTTTTTCTTCAAATGGCACCAGTTGCAGTGATTCTGGTTGTTCATCTTGCTCTGACTGCAGTAGCTCTTGATTCTCAACCTGCTCTACAATAGCAGCAAGCTCTTCTAATCTTATGTTTGCTTGTTCCTCAAAAATATCTTTCACTTCAACATTTACCTACCCTATAGGGGATTTTGTCTCCTTCCTAGGTGTTCTTCTAAGTCTAGGGCTTCTCTTTGGAGGTATATCAATAGCTAGCTCAACTGGTTTTGATTTCTTCATAGGGATTTTATGTTTTTCTTCGGTTGCAAGAAGACCAGTGTCATCAGCCTTTTGTTTCCTAGGGCTTGGTGTTACTTTTTCTATAATTTTCTTCTTGGCTTTCCCTTTTCTAAATTATGCCTCTCTCATTTGTGCTTCCTCTTTCCTAATGGTAGCCCTAATTCGAATTGGGGTTTAGGGAAGAACATTAACATCAAGGTCTGAGGATGAACTTTCTTCATCTAAATACTCTAATTCAGAGGAGCCAATTTCTATTGCTGATTTAGCTATAGGAGGGTTTGAGCCAGAGGTTGAAGCTCCAAGATTAGTTTTAGCAACCATCCCATCCCTAATAACCCTACGAGCTTAAGGTTGACCTCTAGGATGCACATTTTCTAGTCTAAACTGATTAATGTTTACAAATTCTTCCCATGTCATACCAGATACTTCTTGTAAAGATTTTTCTACTAACAATTTTATCAAACAATGATGAGAGACAGAATTGTCCCTACCTTTTTGCATTTCAACTGCCATATTTGCAAGGAGGTTGTACAACACATTGGGCACATTCATCCTTCTTCCATGTCTCATATGGTTCAGGAGCTTAAAATACATAGAATGGAGACATGACTAGTAGCCCTTGCAGGTGATATATTTAACAATATAGACAACAACTTGTTTGCACTTTTTTGGAAGAGAAGTTCTCTTTGTTCCTTGCTTATCTACAACCAGCGAAGGATCACTAGGTTCAGTGAATTTTTCCCTAGCTAACCTTGCATCCTTGGAAGCAAGGTATGGCTCTCGATTGGTAGGAAAACCCATTACCTCTACAATTCTCTTCCTAGTGGCTATCACTTCTAGTCCTTTTACCATTGTCTTCTCATCAGAGAGTGTCTATGCAAATTCTAGAGCAATATCCTCATTGAAGTTGTCTAGTTTTGAAAATTAGTCCAACCATCCACAATTCTTGAATTTGGCTAGAGAAAGTGCATCTTACAATATCACATCATGAATTGTAGCTTCATTCCTAATCAGTTGTCCTCCCATTGTTTATGCCCATAATCAAGCAAACACTTATTTTCTTTCCTGCAATCTTTCTTTGAAAACCCAATTTCTTATTCTTCTTGCAACTCCTTTGTAGTGTTGACGCCAATTTCATATGAAATTTACCTTTTTGGCAATGTTTAAGATTATGACTAAGGAAATAAAGAAACATAAATGAAGGGTATCATCAAGAAAAATGGTGGCAGTTCAGTGTCATAGCACACATGCAAGCTATCATTTCAACTATTTCATTCAAATTGGCTCATTTCAAATTTCTTGACATGTATGACACGTGGACATATGGGTTCACAATCCCCCCCAACCTAAATTAGAGCATGTGTTCTTATAGGATAGGTGACAATTATGATTTGAAAGGGAAAAGATCAAATATATGCTATGTGAAATATCAACATTAATATATAGTAATTAAATGAATTCACTTAAGATAATTAAGATATAATAAATTGTCACGCACGTACTTGAAAATTTGGAGTATCTTTTGCAAGGAATGTGGAGGAAAGTACTGGTTACCTTTAAAAGTATAGTTGAGCAATTAAATGAAGTGGTGATGGAATGAAGTGATGGTGAAGTGAAGTGATGGTGGAGTTATGGAAGAGAGAGAAAAGATGGAGATGGATGGACAAATGGATTTATTGATAGAGAAGTGGATTCCCACAAAAGTGGAAATCTTGATATTATGATGTGATTGCATGCATACCTTGACTAGTCAGGAGGGACACTAGGTATGCTTCCTTCAACTGCAAGAAGTTCTAAGTTTTGGTGTTGAATAAATTGTTGCATGAATTCTTGTTTGGAAGTTCGCTTATGATATAACCTGAGACGGTGACTGTAGACCAAGAGCTTGAATTTGACAAGGTCAATGGTTGTGAGTTGAACAACACCATTGGAGAATACTTATGCAACTTCATACAATCCCAACCACCTGGTATATAGTTTTCCTGCATTATCTTGATACCTAGAGTCATAAAGGAGTGCCCAGTCACCTGACTGAAACTTCTTTTCTTTTATGTATTTTTCATGCCATTTGACCCTCTAATTTTTCACTATCTTAGTATGATGAAGGGTTGACTTTCTCATCTCATCCAAGGCATTCAACTGCATGATTTTGTCCTTTTGTGCCTCAGATATGTCTATCCCAAGATCTAGTGTAGTTCTAAGAGTTTTATGCTCAAACTCTATAGGCATCATGGCTATTTTTCCATACAATAATTCAAAAGTTGTAAAATCAGTGGTTGTCTTCCAAGTGGTTCTACAAGCCCAGAAAGCTTCTAGCAACCTATTTTTCCAATCTTTCCTATGAATAGCCACTGTTTTGGTCAAGATAGCCTCTATTTCCCTATTGATCACCTCAGACTGGCCATTGGCCTAAAGGTGATAGGGGGTAGATTTCCTATGCCTTACATTATATTCATTGACCAATGTTGTGACAAGGGTTGATGTAAACTGAGCCCCTTGATCTGTCACTATCTCTCTTGGAACCCCATAACGTGTGAATATTTCTTCATAGAGGAATTCTGCAACTTCATTATCTATGGCATGTTTCACAACTTTAACCTCAACCCACTTGGTCACATAGTCAGTGCAAACCAAGATGCAGAATTTGTCATTTGATGGTGGATCAATTAGTCCTAGAAAATCAAGGCCCCATTTGTCAAATGTGTGATGACTACCTGAGGGTATAGAGTTATCTCATCAGATTTAGTTGGTCAACCCATCCTTTGACATCTATCACACTTCTTCGTATACTTGTCTGCATCCTTATGAAGTGTGAGCCAGTAATTCCCTGTATTAGAAATCTTCATTATTGTCTTCTTAGCTGCAAAATTTCCTCCACAGGGTTCATTGTGACATGCATGTAGTATATCATATGTTTCATCCTCCCTTACACATCTCCTCATTACATGATTTGGTCCAATGTAAAATAAACATCTTGCAATCCATGAGAAAGGAAAAGTTTTCTTAATAAGCGCCCTTCTCTCTTTTAGAGAGAAATGAGGGGGAACTCTCCTTGTAACTAGATAATTAGCTATTTTTGCATACCAAAGTGTGTGCACACTGATGGAAAACAAATTTTCATCAGGGAAGGAATCATCAATGACTTGAGTTTCCTCTAATGTGGTCATTTTGGAGAGAAAGTCTGCTACATCATTTTCCTTTCCTGGTTTGTCAACAATGGTGATGTTAAATTCCTGCATCAACAACAACCACCTAGCTAGCCTTCCTGAAATCAAGGAAATATTCATGAGGTATCTTATGGATGCATGGTCTATATGGAAAAAGATCTAATATCTTGTTATATAATGCTTGAACTTGTTAAGGGCATATATGAAAGCCAACATCTCCTTCTCTGTCATTGTGTAATTAAACTCAACTCCTTGTAGGTTATTGCTAACAAAGTATATTGCATTCTCAATTGCTCCCTCTTTTTGTCCCAAGACAACCCCTATAGCATAATCAGATGCATTTGTGTGAATATGAAAAGAGAATTCCCAATTAGGGTCTTTGAGTACAAGAGCATGGGTTAAGGATGCTTTCAAATCAAAGAATTATTTGTCACACTCCTCTATCCACTAGAACTCAACCTCTTTAGTTAGAAGATTATACAGTGGTGTTGTCATCTTACTAAAATCTTTGATGAAGTGCCTATAGTATCCTGCATGTCCTAGGAAATTTCTAACATCTTTTTGTTTGGAAAAAATAGGAAGATTGGTAATCACCTCAATCTTGGTTGGGTCCACTTGAATTCCTTTCTGAGAGATGTAGTGGCCAAGGACTACTCCTTCCTACATCATCATGAAGCATTTCTCACTATTTAGAGATAAATTATGGTCTTCACATATCTACAAAACTTTTCTTAGGTTTTCTAATGCTTCTGCAAAATCAACACCATAGGTAGTAAAATCATCCATATAGATCTCCATACAATCATGTGAGATATCTGAAAATATACTAATGACTACTCTTTGAAAGGTTGCAGGTGCATTACATAAACCAAATGGGAGTACTAAGTAGGCATAAGTCCCCCAAGGAAAGGTAAAGGTTGTCTTCTTTTGATCTTCAAGTGCAATATGTATCTGATTATAACCACTGAATCCATCTAGGAAAGAAAAATATTGCTTACCTACAAGTGAATCCAGTACTTGGTCTATGAAAAGAAGGGGAAAACTATCCTTTTTGGTGGCAGAGTTGAGCTCTCTATAGTCAACAAAAACTCTCCATTTACCTCCCTTTTTAGGCACAACTACTAATGGGGACACCCATTGGCTGTCTGAGATAGGGTAGATAAATCCTGCATCCAATAATTTATGTAGTTCCCCTTTTACAATCTCCCTCAATGCAAGGTTGATTCTCCTTTGTGGTTGCCTTACTGGTGTGTAGTCATCTCTAATATATATCCTATGAGTATAGAGCTTAGGATCCAATCCTTTCATGTCATGGTAGTCCCATGCAAATGTATGTTGATGGGTCTTCAACAGATTTGTCAGAGACAACTGTTGTTCTTGACTAAACTTGCTATTAATATTCAGATGTTTCCCTTTTGACACTTGCACTTGTGTGGTTAACTCAATCATGGATGTTTCACTAATGATTGGAATCTTTAACTCATGTGGTAACAATGTATGAAGCATATTTATTGCTGCAGGAGGAGCAGACATAAGTATCTTCACTAAACCTGCAGAACTAGATTCATGAGTGGATGTTTCTTCCTCCACCTCACAATGGTTCCAAATTATGTGGGATAATACTTCATCTTCTTCCTAAAGCTACATAAAAGTAATTTTTCCTCTCATCATGAGTTGTGCCATTGAATTGACTTCCTCAACCTCTTCTCGAACATGTGGCCATATGGGGTTATCCATATCACGGGATCGTTGAGTAGTGTTGATGGGTGTTTTTGTACACTTTCTCTATTGGTTCTCAATTGTGCTCTGATTGGTTTGTCCTTGATGAAAAAATTCACCTTTGGGTATCTATCGGCATGACATTCACATGGTCTTGGCGACAGTGGAAAGGTCTATTGGCATGAGTATTTTTCACCGGGGAGAGGTCTTTTCGAATGAGTTGGGTCTCACCGACTTCTACATGAGCTGGTTCATCGGTGTAAGTGATCCTTCATCAGCATTGAGTCTTGGCGAGTTTGACTTGTTACATCGACCGACAGGAACATTAAAGATTCACTTCGGCCAGACATATTACTTTCAATGTGAAGTCGTAGCGATTGTACATTGTCACACCGACCGGTGGTGGGAAGATACATCGGTAAGAGTTAGGGTTATCGAAGTGAGATCTTGGCGAGTGACCTTTGGTATTGCCAACATTTCACATGGAGTTTCTATCAAGAGGCATCTTGGTGAAACTAATGTGACTTTGGAGTGTGGTCTTGGCGAATGCCGTGGGTCTCACGGATGGAATATTTTACATTTTGGCAGCTTTCGACAGGACTTCTCCATGGTTTCAGCGACAGAGGGTGATCCCTATCGACAGGATTTATACCATCAGTATGAGGTCACAGCGAGATTGTTATGTCTCACCGACTGGAGGTTGAAGGGAACACATCGGCAAGAGTGGCAGCATCGATATAATGTCATAGTGAACCCTATGGGTCTCACCAATGGAATACATATGGACCTTGTCGGCATAGGCATTGATTTGTCTCTATGAACAAGAATGATCACATGGGATTTTGGTAAGACATAGGATGCTCTACGAGATGTCACCCTGACTATGCATTGTCTTAGCGAAGGCAGATGAAGGACACATCTCGACGAGAGTGTGTTTTTGTCACAGTGACTTAGAATGGATAAGGTTTAAGTATTTTGGTGAAACACAATGAAATCTACAAAACATCTCCCTGATTATGGATTGTCTCAGCGACACCGGATAAAAGGATGACTTTCGGTAAAATAAAGCATCATCTACGAAACATCTCCCCAACAGCAGAATGTCATAGTGACACATAAGAGATAAAAGGGCTTTCGGTGAAACATAATGTGGTCTGCGAGAGGTCTTCCTGACTCTGATGGGTCATGGTGAAAGCGATAACTAAGGGGAATGTCTGGTGATTTAATTTCCTTCGGCAGGACTATTTGGATGTCTCGGTGAATGATTAACAAACTCTGTCATTGTGGCCGACATGTGAATTTCTATGTATAGTTGCACGCTGACATCATTGGTTGGCATCGAATCTCAGAATGGTTACATGGAAAATATTCTCTGAGAATTGAGAGGTTATGGTTCTTAGCTGGTAGGCAGTCGTGGTTTTGATGAAAATCTATCAGTTACAATTTGAAATCTCTTGATTCAGTGAAAAAATTAAAGCTCTCTGGACAGGCGTTAATCTTGATTTTTACCATCATCTACAGATTATCATTGTTCAGCTTCATATTCTAAAATTAGCAAGAGAGTTTCATATTCTTGTGAAAAATGCATTTTGAAGATTTCTTCATGACAGACATACTTGAAATGTATATAAAAACCGGTGTAGTCTCTCTGGTTGTAATTCTGGAATATTGTTCTTTGGCTGTATCAAAAATGTATATAAATACTCTGTATTAAAAATCTGAAAAACAAAGATGTAGAGATATATTGTAATATTCTTTTCTATGTAATATTTTAAGGATTCAATTATTGAATCCTTAGGCTATTCTATAGACGAGAAAACAGAGAGTTATGAGCTTAACTAAAAAAAAAAAGAAATCCTCTGAGACATGATTATTGTTCTAAATATAATTGAGGGGTTGGTGCTTGAGATAGATATCTCTAAATGAGGGGTTGGTGCTCCTTGAGTTGGGCCAAAATAGCCTATAAGGCATTGTGAACAGTTGATTAAAAAGATTAAGCCTGCAAGGCATTTCGGGAGTGGTTTTTATACCCCTGAGGGTTTTCCACTCACAAAATCTTGTGTCTCTTTGTTCTTTTGTGTGCTCACTGCTTTATATGTTGTTATTTTAGTTCTATTGGGATTATTACTTTTCTCAATTCTGTTTATGAATGATTACATTCAACTCATGAATGCATTAATCAGAGTAATATTGAGATCAAATCTGAGCTATGTTTATGAATTTTTGAAAATTGGTCAAATCTATTAAGACACTGATTCAACCCCCTCTCGTCATTTTAACTCCAACAATTGGTAAGAGCGTAGGGTCCTCTAATAGGTTTTAATCACCTTGGATTGATCTTGGTCTTGGAGTTTGTTTTTAATGGAACATTCTCAAGACGGTGCCTCTGTAACCAGAGCTCGTTATTTGATGGAACAGATTATGTGTTCTGGAGAATCAGAATGGAAGCTTTTCTTATTTCTTTTGATGTTGATGTTTGGAGCATTGTTATAAATGCTTACAATGTACCAGCCTCTATTCCCACTAATCCTGCTGAAAAAAAGAGGTATGAAACAAATGCCAGAGCTAAGCATGCCATCTTGTGTGGGTTAACTAAAGATGTGTTCATTAAAGTCATGCATTGCAAATCTGCTCATGAAATCAGAAAAACTTGAAACTATATATCAAGGGAATGAGAAAGTCAAACTTTCAAAAATCATTACACTCAAACATCATTTGAGGAGTTGAAAATGAAGGATGATGAAAAAGTGGCTGAATATTTTCTAAGAGTTGATGAAGTATCAATGCAATGAAAGGTCTAGGTCAAGAGGTTAATGAATTTGATGTGGTCACAAAGGTTGTTAGAACCTTACCATCCAAATTTGAATCTAAGGTTTCAGCCCTAGAAGAAAAGAAACACTTTGATAAGCTTACCTTAGACAGCCTGCAAGGAATACTTACCACCTATGAAATGAGAGTTAGCAAACACAATTCAATAGGAAAAGAAATTGCCTTTAACATTGAAAAGAAAGAAAAAGTCGAAATCAGTGAATCAGAGTTGTCTAATTCTAAAGAATCCCATTTTGTTAGAAGATTTAAAAAGGGATCAGGAAAATATAAGGGAAAACTTCCCTTTAAATGTTTTAACTGTAGAAAAATAGGTCACTTTGCTGCAAAGTGTCCCTATGATCAAATCTGTGACAACGAGACAACTGAAAAATAGCCTAAGAAGAAGGCCTTCAAACCTAAACGAAACATCAATTTAAAAAAGAAGAACAGTCTGTTTAGTAAGGATGAATTTGATATTGAGTCTGAAGATTCATCAACTGAAGAAGATGAAACTTTGTTCATAGCTGAAATTACTTAGCAAAATGATTCAAACACCACTAATATTGAAGATGGTGAAGTAGATCTTGAAAGTGAGCTTAAATGTGCTTTACAAGAGGTCAGAAAACTCAAAAAACAAGTTCTTGCTCAAGAACATAAACCAGATCAAGAAATGGTCTCTCTGAAAACTCAGCTTGAAGAAGCTAAAAGAGTTGAAGAATATCTTCGAGAGACTATAAGCTGCAAAGATCAAGAAATTCAAAAACTGGAACAAGAAGTAGTCTGTCTTAGGAAGGAAATTGAAAAATATGAAAGCACTCTAAAACTAAATGAGATGCTCGGCAAGCAGAAGATGTATAAAGATAAAACTGGTGTTGGTTTTGAAAAGGGTGAATGCTCAATTGACAATGCAAAACAAAACCCCTCTTCTAAAGTCAAAGGTTTAGGTTCAAATCACTCAGAATTTGGTAAGGATCATGCTCAGTCTTTAAGAGGTAATAGATCTTCATACAGAGTCAATCCTTTCTTCTATGGTTATTGTTTTTTCTGCAACAAATTTGGCCATAAGGTGAGCACTTGCAAGCTTATGAATCCTAGAATACCTAGGTTTGGTCTTAGGAAACAATATGGATTTGTTAGACAGATCATATGTTTTAAATGCAATGCTTTGGGACATTCTGTCAAACAGTGCAGAACTAATCTGCAATCTAAACAACAGAAAATTAAAAAGGTTTGGAAACCTAAGATTGTCAACAACTTTGAGCAAACTATGTTGGTTCAAACTGCTTTTCATTCCAAGAAAAAGGACTTATGGCTCCTAGATAGTGGATGTTCTAACCATATGACTGGCAACAAGGATAAGTTTATAAATCTTTAAGATTATGTAGGTGGATATGTTAAGTTTGGTATTCACTTTAAAGGTATTCAAATTAAAGGTAGAGGTTCACTTCTTCTAAATGAAGACACTCCTATCTATAATGTGTACTATGTGGAAGGTCTCAAGCACAATCTTCTAAGTGTTATTCAAATCTATGATAGTGGTTATCATGGTCTTTTCACTTCGCAGGGATGTGAGATTAAGAATAAGCTAGGAAAGGCTATTGTAGCTAGAAGGAGGACAAAAGGAAATGTGTACAATCTTCTCGACACATCAAGCAATGACAATAATCAAGGTATGTGTTTAATGGGCCAAATTGAAGAGAGTTGGTTATGGCATAAAAGATTCAGACACATAAACTTTGAAAATTTGGTTAGAATTATTAAAAATCAAAATGTTAGAGGTCTACCAGTTCTTAGCAAGCCAGAAAACTCTGTGTGCAAAGAATTTTTAAGTGGTAAACAAACTAAAATCAGCTTCAAAACAAAAGAACATTCTTCTTCAAAACCTTTACAACTTGTGCATACTAATTTATGTGGACCAACCAGAACAAGGTCTATTAATGTTGAAAGGTACTTTATGTTGTTTGTGGATGATTATACTAGAATGGTTTGGGTCACATTTCTTAAGCACAAATCAGAAGCCTTTGAAAGGTTTAAAATCTTTCATAAATTTGTTGAGAAGGCATTTGATTTGAAGCTTAAATGTCTATGATCTGACAAAGGAGGTGAGTTCACCTCTCAAGAGTTTATTGGTTACTGTGAACAGCATGACATTAAAAGATAGTATGCTGCAAAAAAAACACCTCAACAAAACGGGGTAGTTGAATGTAAGAATAGAACTATAATAGAAATGGCTAGAACCATGCTAGATGAAGCTAAGTTGTCTGATATGTATTGGAAAGATGTTGTTCATACAGTTGTATACATTTTGAATAGAGTGCAGCTTAGGGTGAAATCTAAACACACTCCTTATGAACTTTGGTATGGAAAAACTGCTTATGTCAAATACTTTAAAAATTTTGGAAGTAAGTGTTTTATCAAGAAAGATGATGATAACCTTGGCAACTTTCAATCAAAAAGTGATGAGGGTATCTTTTTGGGATACTCAACTCACAATAAATCTTATAAATGCCTTATCAAAAGGCTTAACAAGATTGTTGAAGTTGTGAATGTAAAGTTTGATGAAATATTACATTTAGATGCTGACATCTTGTAGGATAATGAGGAAGAACGGCTTGAACTTGAATCAAATTAAGAAGAAGCTGAAACAGTAAAGACTTTTGCTAAATCAGTAAGCCCTAAAAATGAAAAAGAAAGTCCTGAAAAGGTTGCATCAAAACCCCCTTTGAAAACTCTAGCTATATATCATCCCAAAGATCAGATTATTGGGGATAAAAATGCAGGAGTTCAAACTAGGAGAAAGGTTGTTTGCTACGCCCTTAATATTATTGTACATCAGGTTATGAATAGTCAGCTTGTGGCTATCTTAACTCTCTATTAAGTCATATTATCATTAGTATATTGTGATTTAGTTGTTTAGGTCAGCCTAAGTCTTATATAGGTGTGTCTAAGTCGGCCTAGGTGATATCCTTGGTATAAATAGGTATATATAGGAGGTTGTGAGTCTTATTTCATCATCAAGTGTGAAGTGTGTTCTCATTAGAGATATTTTGAGGTTTTCCCCCTCGAAGTGGCTTGTTATTCTCAGTTATTTCATATCATATTCTTCTATTGTGCAAGTTATTTCATAACAAGTGGTATTAGAGCATGATCTTGGCACCATACAGGCAAGGTTTTTCTCAATTTTAGAGGCGATTTTTGGAAGAGCATATCTTTCAGATTTTGGTGAATTTTTTTCTGATTTTTAAAGGGTTTTTGAAAACATATTAAAGAAGCTACAGTCCATATTTCAGAAGAATTGGAGTAGAATTAAGCGAATTATTGCAGAATTAGGGTTTCTACACTATTTTTTGGAATCTACATATCTCGCACATCTTGTTGAATTGGAGTCTAATTTTTATTGGGTTTTTAAAGACATAATAAAGGATATTATAGTAAAAATTTGAGAGAATTTAATTTTCATTTGTGTGATTTATTTCAAAATTAGTGGTTTCCATCATGTCAGGGCCTAGAACAAGGGGTAAGAAGAATGTCACTCTAGGGAAGTCTTCTGATAAGGATGGTGAAACAATTGAGGATATTACTCATAATGATGAAATCAATAAGGTCAAGGAAGACATTTCCTCAATTAAGATGGATATGTGTGACCTAAGAGGAGATATATCGGACATACGAAACATGTTAAGCACCTACAGGGCTAAATCAAGGAAGGAGTTCTCAAGCGGCCAAGGTGAAAATTCTAGGTCAGCTACTACTGACACAAGCTTTAGTACTCCTATGCGATCTAGGAATTTATTTCTAAAGGTGGATATGTGCAAGTTTGATGGTAAGGATCCTCTAACATGGATAAACCAAATGGAGAATTTTTTGAAGTACACCAAATCCCAAATGGACAAAAGGTCATGATGGCTTCCTTATATCTAGAACCAGATCAATTCATTTGGTATCATTGGCTTTGCACTCATCGAAGTAAAAAGGGGCTCACCGTCTCATGGTCAATTTTTACAGAGGAACTCTAAGCACAACATAGCAATAGCATCACAGACAACTTCTTCAGCCAGCTAGCTAAACTTCAACAAACAAGATCAGTTAAGGATTATATTCAGCAATTCCAAAATCTATCCTTAAGGGTGGATACAATTACGGAGGAAAACTTGAATGACTTATTCTTGGGTGGTCTTAAGGATCACATTCAACATGAGGTACGCATGTTTAGCCCTAGTTCCATAAATGAGTCTTTTATCTTAGCACGCAGGGTAGAGGAGAAGCATTTGATTCCTAAGAAGCAAGGGGCTAATGTGACGAGAGAGAAAGGATATTCAACACAACCTACTAAGTTGACTCCACAACAAATTGAGGAGAAAAGAGAAAAAGTCTTGTGTTTCAATTGTGATAGCAAATACAGTTGAGGACATAAATGTAGTGAAAAGAAATTATTTTATATTGAAGGTCCCAATGAGGGGAAGAAGAGGAGGAACCCATACTAGAAGAAGATGAAAGGGTGTCACCGAGGAATCACATGCAAAAGAGATTCTCAACCACAATTCTCTTATCATGCACTCTCAGCCAGTGCTCCACAAACTCTCAAGGTGGTGGGTTCTAAAGAAGCAAAGGTAAATAAAGTTGTTGGATCGACTTAGGTAGTAACTCATAATTTCATCAACAAAAAGTTAGCTACTCATCTAAATTGTTATATATATCTAGCTCCAAAGTTTCAGGTTTTTATTGCAAATGGTTGTATAGTTAGTTGTTCGTGGAAGTGTCATAGCATTAAATTATCCATGGGAGATTATCAACTTGATACCCCAATGTATGCAATATCCATGGGTGCAGCAGATATTGTTTTGGGAGTACAATGGCTTACTACATTAGGAACAATTGAGATGAACTTCCAAGAAATATTCATGAGATTTCAATCGGAAGGAAGGCTAGTAGAGCTAAGGGGGTTGAAGGAAAAATCTCCATAAATGGTAAGCTCCCATCAAATGCAAAAGTTTCTTAAGAAAGGAGTGGATGGATTTGTGGCCCAACTATGTTCATTAGAAGTCTCTCAATCTAATACTCCTACTCATCCAGATTTGCAAGCTATAAATGATCGTCACTCAGTTGTTCTTGGAGATATGCCTAAAGGACTTCCTCCTAAGAGGGATCATGATCATGCCATACAGTTAGTCCTAGGGAGCCAACCACCGAACATCAGGCCTTACAGGTATCCACACATACAAAAGAGTGAGATAGAAAAGATTGTTGAAGAGATGCTAGAGGCAGGAATCATTAGGCATAGCCAAAGTGCTTACTCCTCACCGGTGGTGATGGTACGTAAGAAGGATGATACTTGGTGCATGTGTCCAAATTATAGAGTGCTCAACATGTACACCATTAAAGATAAGTTTCCAATTCCAGTCATTGATGATTTGCTAGATGAATTAAATGGAGCTATGTTTTTTACCAAGTTAGATCTTAGATCTGGTTATCACCAAATTCGGATTGAGGAAATATATGTAAGACAGCATTTTAGAATCATGAGGGTCATTATGAATTTTTGGTGATGCCATTTGGTCCTACCAATGCACCATCTACATTCCAAATTTTGATGAATTCCATTTTTAAGAAGTTCTTGAGAAAGTTTGTGTTAGTATTCTTTGATGATGTATTGATTTATAGCAAGACTTGGGAAGAACATTTGCAACATGTGGACCAAGCATTACAAACACTTGAAGATCATAAACTCTATGCTAAGCCATCCAAGTGTGATTTTGGTCTTACAGAGGTGGAGTATTTGGGACACATAGTTTCACATGAAGGAGTAAAGGTAGACCCTAACAAAATTAAGGCTATCATGGAATGGCCTATTCCAAAAACAATTAAGAAACTGAGAGGATTCTTGGGATTGACAGGGTACTATAGAAGATTTGTTAAGAATTATGGTAGTATAGCAACACCTCTCACCACTCTATTGAAGAAGGATTCTTTTCATTGGAACGAGTCTGCCAATACAACATTTGAGAGATTGAAGGAGGCTATGTGTACAACTCCAGTACTTTCCACTCCTGAATTCACCAAGGAATTCATTGTGGAATGTGATACTTCTAGAAATGGGATAGGAGCAATGCTCATGCAAGAAGGTCGACCAATTGCTTTTCAGAGTCGTCAATTAAAAGGTAAGAATCAACTAAAACCTATTTATGAGAAGGAAATGCTAGCAATACTCCATGCAGTGAAACAATGGCGGCCTTATCTATTGAGTAGACATTTCAAGGTTAAGACAGATCATGATAGCCTAAAATATTTTTTGGAACAATGACTATCTTCTGAAGAGCAACAAAAATGGGTCACTAAGATCTTAGGATAGGAATTTGAGATTGTATATAAGAAATGGAAAGAAAATATTGTCGTAGATGCGCTGTCAAGGAAGGATGAGAAAGATGAAGCCTTATTGTTTGCCCTTTCAATATTACAAGAAAATTGGGTGGAGGAAGCCAAAGCAGAGTGGCAAAATGATGTTGCAACAAGTAATCTCATCGAGCAATTAAAAAGTGATCCTAGTAGTTCAGATAAGTTTTGTTGGAAGGGAGATACTCTTTGGTATAAAGAGCGTTTGTATCTCTACAAGAATTCCAACCTTAAAATCAAGATTCTCTGAGTTGCATGAGTCTCCAGTGGGTGGTCATTCGGATTTTTGAAGACATATCATCGAGTCAAGCAAGATTTCTTTTGGGAGGGGCTTAAGGGTGATGTTCAAAAATTTGTGGCTGAATGTTTGGTGTGTCAAAGGCATAAAGGGGAGACAATTAAGACACCAGGTCTCTTGCAACCCTTATCTATTCCTAGCCAGCGTTGGGAAGAGGTATCCATGGACTTCATCACAAGGCTTCCCAAATCTAAAGGTCATAATGTCATCATGGTGGTAGTTGATTGGCTCACTAAATATGCACAATTCATTGCATTAGCACATCCTTTTACAACAAATGCAGTGGCTAAAGCTTTTTTGGAGAATATCCAAAAGCTACATGGTACACCTAAAGTTATTGTGAGTGATCGTGATCCTATCTTCACAAGTCACTTTTGGAAAGATTTATTCTCATGTTTGGGTACTGAATTGGCTCTTAGCTCTTCATACCACCCTCAATCAGATGGGAAAATGGAGGTTGTTAATAAGTGTTTGGAAGGATATCTACATTGTTTCACTTTAGAGAAACAGTCTCAGTGAGTAGATTGGCTACCACTTGCAGAATGGTGGTATAACACTTCTTTTCATAGCTCATCAAAAATGTCTCCATTTTTGGAACTTTATGGATATCATCCTCTTTCCATCACATCATCAATTAAGGTGTCCCCCAAGAGTTCAGGCAGTAGAAGACCACTTGCTTCATCAACAACAAGTACTTTCAGGACTCAAGGAGAATTTAGCCATGGCACAAAATCGAATGAAACAACAGGTAGACCAACATCGTAGTGAAAGAAGTTTTGAAGTTGGGGATTGGGTCTTCTTGCGATTGCAGCCTTATAAGAAAATCTCACTAAAGTAGCAAAGAAAGAATAATAAGTTGTCTCCAAAGTATTATGGTCCATACCAAATCATGCAGAAGATCGGTAGTGTTGCCTACAAGCTTGAGTTGCCACCAACAACAAAGATACATCAGTTTTTCATGTTTCATGTTTGAAGAAGGTAATTGGGCATAATATTCCCACTCAAACAACACTTCCCGAGTTGGATGAAGAAGGAAGAATCATTTTGGAACCAGAGTGCATTCGTCAAACACGCACAAAGAAGTTGAGGAATAGAACTATCACTAAGTATCTCATCCAATGGAAGAAGTTACCAGTTGAAGATGCCACGTGGGAAGACGACGAGTTCATTCAAAAGTTTCCAAACTTGATTAGCATTGAGGACAATGCTTCTTTGAAGAAGGGGGGCATGCTACGCCCTTAATATTATTGTACATCGGGTTATGAATAGTTGGCTTGTGGCTATCTTAACTCTATTAAGTCGTATTATCATTAGTATATTGTTATTTAGTTGTTTAGGTCGGCCTAAGTCTTATATAGGTGTGTTTAAGTCAGCCTAGGCGATATCCTTGGCATAAATAGGTATATATAGGAGGTTGTGAGTCTTATTTCATCATCAAGTGTGAAGTGTGTTCTCATTAGAGATATTTGGAGGTTTTCCCCCTCGAAGTGGGTTGTTATTCTCAGTTATTATCAACTATTTGCAGCATATTTCACATCATATTCTTCTGTTGTGCAAGTTATTTCATAACACTATTGAATCTGATGAAAACGCTCAAATAGCTTTCTGTTTAGTGACTCAGTTTGAGCCTAAAAATTTTAATGAAGCTCTCACAGATTCATGTTGGGTTAATGCTATGCAGGAAGAAATTGATCAAATTGAGAAAAATCAGACTTGGGAGTTAGTCCCAAGACCAAATGACAAGAATGTCATTGGAGGAAAATGGATATAAAGAAATAAGGTTGATGAAAATGGAAATGTTCTTCGCAACAAAGTAAGATTTGTCTGCAAAGGCTATGCTCAACAAGAAGGTATTGATTTTGGTGAAACCTTTGCACCTGTTGCTAGATTAGAATCTATCAGAATATTCTTGGCTTATTCTGTTTATAAATACTTTATTGTTTATCAAATGGATGTCAAAACTTCTTTTTTAAATGGCTATTTAGATGAAAAGTTCTATGTTGAACAACCTAAAGGATTTATTTGCAAAGATAAGCCTGATCATGTTTACAGATTGAAAAAGGCCCTCTATGGCTGGAAACAAGCACCTAGAGCCTGGTACTCTAGGCTTGACAGTCATTTGATTTCAAATGGTTTTGTTAGAGGAGGTGTAGACAACAATCTTTATGTTAAAACTTAAGGTTCTGATATTTTGGTTGTTGAAATTTACGTTGATGACACTATCTTTGGCTGCAATAATATTACTTTGAGTAAAAAAATTCTCTTAGCTAATGGAATCTGAATTTGAAATGTCATTATTAGGAGAATTAAATTTCTTCTTGGGTCTTCAAATCTCTCAACGTGAAAATGGAATATTTCTTTCTCAAACCAAGTATGCTAGAGAGATGCTTAAGAAATTTCAAATGGATGAATGTCATCCAGTTAGCACTCCAATGGTTACTAGATGCAAACTTACTAAGGTTGATGATTCTTCTGATACAAATCAAACTGAATATAGATCAATGATTAGCAGTCTATTATATTTAACTACTTCTCGACCTGACATCATGCAGGAAGTTTGCACTATTGCACGGTTTCAGGCATCACCTAAAGAATTCCATGTCACTACTGTTAAAAGGATTTTTAAATATATTCAGGGCACTCTTTATTATGGTCTTTGGTATCCTAGAAGAAATGATTTCTCTTTGATTGCTTATACTGATGCGGACTGGGCAGGTTGTTTGGATGATAGGAAAAGCACCAGTGGTGTTGCATTCTTTCTTGGTGATTGTTTAGTGGCATTGCACATCAAGAAACAAGTATCTATTTCTCTTTCTACTGCTGAAGCAGAATACATTGCTGCCACTTCATGCTGTATTCAAGTTCTTTGGATGAGTCAAACTCTATCTGATATGGGTATTGAAGTTCCTAAACTTGTTTCTATTCTCTGTGATAACACAAGTGCGATAAATATCTCCAAAAATCCTGTTGCGCACTCCCGAACTATACATATTGCTATCAAGTTTCATTTTCTGCAAGAAAAGGTACTGGCTAATGAAGTATGTTTACATTTTGTTGGATCACAAGATCAGGTGGCTGATATTCTTACTAAGCCCTTAGCAAAAGAGCTATTTGAAAGGCTAAGACTTCGATTGGGATTTATCTCTCAATCGTTACTTCTCTAATTCACCAAGCTTTTGCTTAGGGGGAGCATGTTCTATATTTTGATTCACTTACAGCTCTCCTACAATCTTGGTTGTTGCACTATTACTCTTTTTGCAGCTATTTCTCCTGATACTTTTGGTTGGCTTCTCAGTTGTGTTTCCTGGCATTGCACATTCTTCTCTTCTATCCTTTGTCATTGAGGCAAAAAGGGGGAGAGTCATTTGTGTTTTGCCATCAAGGACAAAGGGGCAGTTTGTTGGTTCTCAGTTGTGTTCTGATTGGTTTGTTCTTGATGACAAAATTCACCTTTGGGTATCTATCGGCATGACATTCACATGGTCTTGCAACAGTGGAAAGGTCTATCGGCATGAGTATTTTTCACCGGGGAGAGGTCTTTCTGAATGAGTCAGCTCTCACTGACTTATACATGAGGTGGTTCATCGGCGTAAGTGATCCTTCATCGGCATTGTGTCTTGGTGAGTTTGACTTGTTACATCGATCGACTGGCACATTAAAGATTCACTTTAGACAGACATATTGCTTTTGGTGTGAAGTCAAAGTGATTGTACATTGTCACACCGACCAGTGGCAGGAAGATACATCGGTAAGAGTTAGGGTTATCGAAATGAGGTCTTGGCGAGTGACCTTCGGTCTCATCGACATTTCACATGGAGTTTCTATCAAAAGGAATCTCGATGAAACCAATGTGACTTCAGAGTGTGGTCTTGGCGAACGCTATGTGTCTCACCGATGGAATATTTTACATTCTGGCGGCTTTCGGTAGTACTTCTCCATGGTTTCAGTGATAGAGGGTGATCCCTATCGGCAGGAGTTATACTGTCGGTATGAGGTCACAGTGAGATTGTTAGGTCTCACCAACTGGAGCTTGAAGGGAACACATCAGCAAGAGTTGCGGCATTCATATAATGTCATAGCGAACCCTGTGGGTCTCACCGATGGAATACATATGGACCTTGTCGGCATAGGCATTGATTTGTCTCGGCGAACAGGAATGATCACGTGGGCTTTTGGTAAGACACAGGATGCTCTACGAGATTTCACTCCGACTATGCATTGTCTTATTGAAGGTGGATGAAGGACACATCTCAGCGAGAGTTTTTTTTTGTCACAGTGACTCAAAATGGATAAGGTTTAAGTCTTTCGGTGAAACACAATGAAATCTACAAAACATCTCCCCGATTATGGATTGTCTTAGTGACACCAGATAAAAGGATGACTTTCAGTAAAACAAAGCATCATCTACAAAACGTCTCCCCGACAGTAGAATGTCACATCGACACATAAGAGATAAAAGGGCTTTTGGTGAAACATAATGTGGTCTGCGAGAGGTCTTCTCGACTATGATGGGTCATGGTGAAAGCGATAACTAAGGGGAATGTCTGCTGATTTAATTTCCTTCAGCAAGACTATCTAGATGTCTCGACAAATGATTAAAAAACTCTATCACTGTGGCCAACATGTGAATTTCTATGTATAGTTGCAAGCCGACATCATTGGTTGGCATCGAATCTCAGAACGGTTACATGGAAAAATATTCTCTGAGAATTGGGAGGTTATGGTTCTTAGTTGGTGGGTAGTCATGGTTTTGATGAAAATCTATCAGTTACAATTTGAAATCCCTTGATTTAGCGCAAAAATTAAAGCTCTCTGGATAGGCGTTACTCTTGATTTTTACCATCATCTATAGATTATCATTATTCAGCTTCATATTCTAAAATTAGCAAGAGAGTTTTAGATTCTTGTGAAAAACACATTTTGAAGATTTATTCATGATAGACATACTTGAAATGTATATAAAAACTAGTGTTGAAAACAGTGTAGTATCTCTGGTTGTAATTCTAGAATATTGTTGTATCAAAAATGTATTAAAATACTCTGTATTAAAAATCTGAAAATAAAGATGCAGAGATATATTGTAATATTCTTTTCTATGTAATATTTTAAGGATTCAATTATTGAATCCTTAGGGTATTCTGTAGATGAGAAAACAGAGAGTTATGAGCTTAATTGAAAACAAAGAGATCCTCTAAGACATGATTACTGTTCATAAATATAAGTTGAAAGGTTGGTGCTCCTTGAGTGGGTGCTCAAAAATCAGCCTATAAGGCATTGTGAACAGTTGATTAAAAAGATTAAGCCTGCAAGGCATTTTGGGAGTGGTTTTTATACCCTAGGAGGGTTTTCCACTCGGCAAAATCTTGTGTCTCTTTGTTCTTCTATGTGCTCACTACTTTACAGTGCTGTTGTTGTTTCAGTTCACTGTTGGGATTATTACTTTTCTCAATTCTGTTTATGAATGATTACATTCAACTCATGAATGCATTAATCAAAATAATATTGAGATCAAATCTAAGCTATGTTTATGAATTTTTGAAAATTGGTCAAATCTGTTAAGACATTGATTCACCCCCCCTCTCAATGTCATTTTAACTCCAACATTCTCAACATAGGAAGTGTGTAGATGCACTACCTCTCTTGAAAGAAGACTTCCAACAAAAATTTGTTGAAAATTGCCCCAAGGTCTCTTGGGTGTCAGGTCATGACTTGCATGGAATTCCTTAGTTGATGTTTGATGTGATTTTGTTGGTAATCATTGGGAAAAATTACGTAGTTGAATGTGAAGTGAATCTTAAAATCTGAAGCTTTTGAAATGGGAATTAAGGTGCACTTTGTTGTAGGTTCGAACAACAATCTAAAACTCCAATGTTTTCCTTAAGTTTTGGCTTTACAATGTGCAATGAACCTTAGCATAGGCTATTTCTAAAAAAAGGAAAAAGAGCAAGGAAGAGAAAAGGTTCCTAGATCTACAACTAACTATGAACAGTGATCATGGAGGCTCTGCTATGGACAGCTTCCTTCAAACAAGATTCCACTTAACCAAGTAACCTACAGTATCATGAAATCTATGCTATCTTCCAAGGTATGATGATATTTTACCATTCACCCACCACATACATGCATGAATAAAGATAAAAGTTTAAAAGTAGCTTCAAGTTTCATCCTAGGCTAACTTTACAAGACCATTTACTTGTAGCAAGTGGCAAAAAGTATGGACTAGAAGGCATCAACACAATAGAAATTTCTACAATCACAGAACAACATCTACAAAATCTATCCAAGCAATTCAAAGCTAACTAGAACAACAGTATAAATCTAAATAAAACATCTAACAATCAGAGATTGAATCACGAAACATGTGGAGAACTCAGAAAATGCACCAAGTCAATGTATTTTCATTAGAAATTTACGCAGCATGTCATTACAACAACTCAACTCTCTCCAAAAAATGAGAGGGGACCCCCCATTTATAGTGTCCAAAAACTAGAACAAATGGCCAAGTTTTAATCTCATTATGTGGCCAAGATTCACTACAAATTAGGGTTCTACCTACCCCCCAATATATTACAATTTAAAATGCAACTTTGTCTTTATCCCTATTTTGTCCTCTAGTGACAACATTTTAGCCTTTTGTCTTGTTGTTGATTTCCCTTTTGTTGTAGCTATTCCTTTAGAAGCTCTTCACTAATAATAGGGTTGCCTTCCTGCTTCTTCAAAGCTACATACTCCATGAACTTCAAAATTACCGGTTGGAGTTTGTCGACCTCTATGATTTCAGATCACAACACTTTATAGCTCCACTCCTTGGATTGCTTAGCAAGCTTTTCCCAATCCTCCTCATACTTAGTAGTGTGGTCTAGGAACAACTCTGACTGGGTGAAGGCTTGGGCAGAAAAACTCATGAAATCGGTGGTTATTTCATCTAACATCTTGTCCTCCATCCTCTTCTAGAAGTGGGGCCTTACTTTATCTGGGTCCATTTGTATGACTGCCATCTCATAGCCTATCATTAGCTTCAAGTATCAGATGCAATATGCTCTGACTTGCTTGACCCATTCAATATCTAGATCCACCTTATCAATCACCTACCCAAATCTTTCTTTTCAGTTCTTAAAGTCCCATTTCCATACATCCATCAACCAATGATCGTCCTTTTTGCATGTGAGCTTCTTTTCCCACATTGCACTTGGTAGTTTGAGAATAGCTTCAATCTTTGGGTAGGTGGAATTATATCTCACTGGGAAGACAGAGCAGAGCTTTCTTGTGCTCTCAAGAGATTGTTGTAAGTCCAAGAACTTGTTGGTTGTTCGAACAGCCCGACTAATACCCATATTTCCAACGTATAGAACCTATTGGAACTAGCTCTCTATAGTCCTATCCAAACTCTTTCTCTTTTCCAGCTTATCAATTTGTTCCTTGGATAGCAGTTGCGGTGGAGCCATGGATGTGGTAGGCATTTCTTCAGTTGAAGACCATTGTTGGATGTAAGCTATCAGATCAGCGACCTGTGCCTTAAGCTCTTCTTTTGAAACTTTATCCTATTGCATCACATGCACTACTATGGCAACAGACTCCTTGAGGTGCTCCACCTTCTGCTCTCTAGTAGTTGTTTCCAAATAAATGGTGGAGACATTATAGCTTATCCCTTCTTTTCCCACCACTGGCATTGCTACTTGCACAGTTCAAGATCCAGAAGCGTCCATTGTCACCTTGGATTTGATTTTGGGCTTCTTATCCTTCTTGGTAGTGATCTATGCTTGGGCTAAGATAGCCTCCAGTCTTTCCCTTGGATCCTTTCAGGCAGGAGTTTTCTTTTCAAGTTGTCTTTCCAACCATTCGAGCATGGCAGATTTTCCCTTAGGTGATTCACGATCACCCTTGCCCTCCTTTGTTTGGACCTCTATTCTTTATCTTCGGAAGCCTTTTCTTCCATTTTAGTGTCTTATCCTTCTTCATCATCGAAGTCTTGGATGAACACAAAGTGTTTGATCGGAGGCTTAGTAGGCAATCACTCCCGAGGACTTTCTTCTTTCTCAGCCTCCTTTCCTTCCCTTTCTTCATCTTGTTCATCCTTATGCACATGCTCCTCGAGCTGTTCAATTTTGAGGCTTTTGTTAGCTTGAGTCTCATCCTCAGGTTTTCCCTTGTCTACATTCTCTTCTTCTTCATGGGGAGGTGACACATCCTCCTGTTGTTCCCCTATAGGGAGTTCCACATTTTCTGCTGCCTTATCATCTTCTTGCCTTTCTTCTCTGGGAGGTGACCTTTCTACCTCTTCTCCAACATCTTTATATTGTTGGGCCATTTCCTCCTTGAGACCATCATCAAATGCTTGTATAATAGTTTTTCCACTGGTTTTCTCTTCTTCGTCTCCACTTTCAGAAGATCTTGTTTCTTCTTCCTCATAAATCACCTTGTCAATTTTTCGGTGTTCATATTTTGGATGTTCATGGTACTCATCGACATCCTCCTCCAATGCATTCAAAGTCCCCTTCTCCAGCTTTTCCCATTCCTTTGAGATTAGCATTGTGGCCTCCATTTCTAGTAGTCTCGTCGTAGGTTTCGAGGGGGAAGCACTGGCAAGGACTTGCACCGAAGCAACTTGAATGGTGGGATCCAAAAATATCTGGCAAATCTCGGAGGGGACATTTTGCATGTTCCATGAGAAAGCCTTTGGCAATGTGAGTGTGGGCATTGGTATTGTTCCTCCTTCTAGTGGGATCGATTTAGTGGGAGACATGGAGGCAGAGGAAAGTAGAGAAGTCACGACAAAGGAGGATTCAATCAATATCATGGGCCCAGTTGGCTAAGAGGAGGTGAGATGGACCAAGATGTCCATTGTAGGTGGGGATGTGGCAATCATGGCATGGGAAATGGATGGAAGAGCGATGAAAATACGGAGAGCCAAAGGGGATTTTGGTTGATATGTTTTCCCTTCCTCACCCTTGTGAAGGGGATCCTCCTAAATTGTTGGCTGCCCTGTGATGCTCCCCGTACGTTTGTGCCTCTTCGAGGGTGAACCTTTCAAATATTTTCTTGAATATACCTTTGGATCTAGCAACTGCTCTGTCTCAGTCCTTTTCCTCTTCTTTGATCTCATGAGTGAAGGATATTTGGATGTCGCTCCTATTGAGGTTGTAGCAGCAACATCCTCTATAGCACTAGGCTCACTCTTACGCCCCTCATATGTTAGGATAACCCCTTGTTGCTTCAATTGGGCTACTTGTCTATCAACCCATTCTTTGGTATGAGCCTGAATTGGCTTGGTTATAATATCGAGGTCGTCAAGCTCCTACTCATCCCAATCTATTGTTGGCAATGGCAAGTTAGCGACTGCGGTGTACTTGGGGTCCATGACAGTGCTTTCATCTTCTTCAACTTGATCAGGTATAGGAAATAATTGTATTTTTTTTATGAAGTACACAATCATTCGCATGTAGTGCCTTGTGTACACCTCCTTGTCATCCTGGAAATCTACCTAGAAGTCCTCGTCGTGATGCAAATGGGAAAACCCTAGTCTTAGTGCATTCCTTACATGCCCATATGGGTCCATTTGTGGGCGAGCAGTGTGTAGGCGAAAATGATATTCTTCCAATTCCTTCTCAGAATTCCCAGCACACTAGGAGGTTTGCAATTTGTACATCCCCCAACCAAAAGTTAAGGGGTAAGGGATCCCTACCAAGTTCCTACTACCGAGGACTGAATGCACATGTTGTAACTGCTAGGAGAGCTCTAACAGTATAATTCGGTCATTGGGGTACCAAGGCCTCTCTGTGAACTTGGGGTACTGAATGAATAGGAAGGTGTATTGTTTCAAGAATGCTCGAGCACTATGGGAGACCCTCCTTTCAAATCCCCTCCAAACAATCTGATGATGTGACCGACGAAGGCGTTGTTCACCTTGCAATACTCCTTGAAATTCCAAAACTGGAGCATGGGATACCTATCATAGACCTTTAATGCTCGACCTGGTTCCTCATCAGGTGCCACGAACAATCCACTATACTACCTCCGCTCGACCAGTGAGTATACAAGATAGGAGGTCATGTAGAACTTGAAGGTCTTCTTGAAATTTTTGAACTGCTCATGGAAGCAATCGCTTATTATGCCCCCCAATAGAATGAGGCTTTTGTGGTGACATCTTCATCCCCACGAAGAATCTTCTCTACGAAATACACCATCCACTCTTGAAAATATGCAGCAGTGGGGAGGCCCATTACTCTGCTCAGCATGGTGACCAAGTCATGGTAGTCCTTGTGGAAGTCGTTGCGGAAGAGCTCCTAAGGAACCTTTGCAGCGCTGCCCCTTTTCTCTTTGAGCCAGTGTTGGTTTATAAGCTTCTTCCAGCCAGTCAGGTTTTCATCCCACATTGCTTTACATTTTTCTATGGTTGGCATCTCCATCTCCCCAAAGGTGGGGATGTGAAAAGTCTTTGTAATCTCCTCACTTGACATATTAGAAAGGATGTTTCCATCTCTGTCAACTATTGTTCGTGCCTGTGGCTGATATGCCTACCGGCAAGCCATGACCAATTTGGGGGCTACAAGGGATGGAGGGAAGCCTGCAACTTTAGCAATTCCACTTTGTCTGACCAGTCTTGCATTGTCGGTCTTAGGATGGACTCTAACCCTTTGCTTGAATTCGTCAATATCGATGTGGCCAATATTGGTATATGTAACCTCCTTCCAGTCCATGATGATTTTGGAGTGTAAAGGCTCTCCTTGGAATTGGTACTTCATCTGGTCTTTGTCCTCTTTTCCACGAGGAACCTTGTTTGTTTTCTTCCCTTTGTCCTTTTATGCAGTTTCCCTCGAGGGTCCTACACCTGATTCCATATATATGCAAACAGGGCATAGTGAGCATAACCAATCATGACAATACAAATGCAAGCCATAATCCCATAAATGGCATCCAATTAGATGATATATCATTCATAAAATCCAACATTTACTTCAAGATGTCATTAGTCATTTACTGGAGGGATTTTGGACAACCCAGGCTTAGGGGGCCGGACTTCCTTGGCAGAAATGTTGTTTTGAAGGGAAAATAGGGTAGGGCAATCTGGGTGATTTCTCCCAACTTCATATTTTGATGGTTTAAAAGGTCAATGTAGGAGAAGGCCAAATTTGAGCACGTGGGTCCAGATTGGTTTTCAAATCAGAGGTCATTTGGATCTTTTTGGGAGCACCCGAAGATACAAGGCCTGAAGCCTATCAAGGATTCGCTATTTGGGAACAACAAACGTGGAACAGAAATACGGTGGGAGTGGCTCGGTGAACCGGACTTAGCATCGAACTTGGCCACCAAATCTCTCTTCTAAGTTTTTTGGGTGATTAGGAGGGTAGACCCTAGAGGTCAAAAAGATGGACCTACTTTTCCTTTCGTGTCAATCGAGATGGGACAGAATCCTGGTGGATAGAGCCCGATGAGGGCAAGGACGCCTGAGCTCATCGTTAGTTGGTCTTCACAAAAATGGTGGCTCAGGACTCAAGAAGTGGAAGGATGGTGTCAGATGGTTGTTTTGAACGGCGAAGTCACCACAGAAATCTGCAGACGGAAGTTCGCATACCTGGGCCCGGGGGTATGATAGACAGTTCATTTTGATTGTTTGATTAACCCCAAATGGAAAAAGGAGTGGCAGTTCCCAGATGGCGAGGAGACGGGGCCTTCAGACCATTTGAAATGGCAAAAGAAATGCAGAGTCCTGGGGATGGAGACCTGTGAGAGTAGGCCCATGAAGCTTAGGCAAAGGTCGATTGTAAATGTTCAAGTCAGAAAGCAATCCGCCAACGGAGGTTCGAGATCATAGGCCCAGGAGGTGGTCCCACCTTTTGGTCAAAAGGATGTTCATTTGCTAAGTTTTCAATGGTGACGGGTTAGCGTAGGCCCAGAGGGTGTGAATTCCCTATGCCAAGAATGGTGGTGACAAGGCTGAGTTCTGACTTCAGATAGAGGATGATTTTGGAGGTTCCTTAGAATTTCAACACATGGGTTTTTTAGATGTTGTGTTTTACCTAATTAAATCATTTTAGCCCATTTTTGTTCATAATTTTAAGTGTAAAATCATAAAAAATCTCACAGGAAGGTGAACAACGAACCTACCTCAAAAGTCCAGTGAAAGAAGTTCTTGAATCTACCAATGATTGGCAAACGAAGGCAACGGGCATGAAGGCGGTGGGCGACAAAGGCACTAGACTCCTCAAAATCTCTCTGACTTCCTCTGGCTAACTTGGCATATGAAAATGAAAGGTCATGCTAGATATTTATACCCCTAATATGTATTTAATACCCTCATTAATGCCCATACAGACGACAAGAGGGTTGGTGAAGTTCAAAATCTCAGACGGTAGTGGGAGGTTTGGGGCTTGGGGAAAGGAAAGACGCAACCTTGCAGCCCCTTCAAAGTTCATTTCAGAAACCATCAACAAAAGGGAGTTTGGGGCCTAGAGGATGAAGTTTCATCACAATTTGGCCATTCGGAAACAATAGAGTCAACATAGAGTTTCGGGGACAGAAGTCCGGAGAGACAAGTCTGGTAGGGACTGAGGCAATCAATTTTTGTCGTAAGTTAAACAGGGTGGAAAATGAGGAGTCAGGTCCTGGGGTTTAGGAAGGCGAAATCCTTCTTCCATTTGAGATGGCGAACATCCGACAGAAACCTGGCAAGGGAAACTTGGCAAGGTAGACCCGCTAGGCCCTAAGGTCGTTGGAAAAAGAAAACTGCCAAGGAGACTGCGCAAGAAATAGGACTTAGAAAAATTGGAGGGGATGAAACATGGTTAGCTTGAGATAAGATTATGGAATCACGTTGACCATTTAGGACACTAGAATGGGGGCACGCAAAATGAGGCAGTGACAAAACAACCCAACAAGGTGAAGAAAAGAGAGGGTCCCCATTCTGAACGGAGCATGTGTGCTAAGGGAACAACTAGCAGGAGGGTAGAGAACAAGTTTTTTGGTGCTTCTCCCATTAGAAATAGTCATGTCCCCTTACCAACATCTAATGTAAGCATTTGTTGTGGCTAACCATGGCCTACCTAGAATAATGGGATACCCTCCTAATGTAGCTTTAAGGGAGAGGATCATGAAATCTATTGGGTACTCCCAAAAGTCAGGAGTTACAATAAGGTCTTCTACTATACCATCTATTTTGACAGTGGAACTATCAAGAAGTTGTAGGACAGTAGGAGTAGGTCTCATATTTGCAACATTTAGTTGTTGTAGGATGTCCTTAGTCATCACATTTATTACTGCTCCCAAGTCAATTAGAGCATTCCTTATTTGGATTCCATTTATAATATATCCTAGCATAGAACTACCTGGGTCAGTGTATTTAGGAACAGTAACTTTTCCAAGCATGATATCTTCCAACTGTCCCACCACATGAACAGTAGTGTGGTCTTTCTTTTTCCTCCCTATCTTTTTGAGACATACTTCCTTGATTGCTTTGCTATATATGGGGACATCTTTTATTGCCTGGAACAAAAGTATCTTAACACATATTTGTTTCAGCTAATCCATAATGTCAAAGGTTGTTTCCTCCTCTTCCTTTTGTTTAACAAATTCTAACCTTTGAGGGAATGGTGGGTCTTGATCAGACTGTTGTACTAGTTCATAATTTTTAGGCACACTTGGCTGAATAGGGACATTTTGATGCTCCTCTTCTTCCACAAGAAGCTTAGTGGTGATAGGAGTGGAAGGAGCTGGAAAATTGGTTCCTAAACGTAGATGAATATCACTCACTCACAACATATGCAGGGAATTGATTAGGATTTGTATAGTAGACTAGTTATTGTTGTGGTTTGTTATTTGGGATAGGTGTGGGTTGAGGTGGTAACTAAGTAGGTCTAGGTGTGTTAGAACTTGAACTAGTAGGAGGAGGCATTATGGTAGGGTGGTGAGGCTATAGAGGTGGTTGCATGTAACTAGTTGTCTGGTTTGGCCATTGTTGTCCTCCCCTCCATTGGCATGTCTGTTTCCATTTTCCTAGAGGTGGCTTCCAATTCCTCTAGAATTGCTACCACTAGAGTGAAGAGTTTTGGTGATTTGGCTAGGTGTTTGGAGGGTTCTTTCAAGGATGAGGTTGATATCCTCCATATTTGGAAGGGTATGGGGTTTCCATTGATTACCAGATGCATAAGAATTGAAATAAGGCCTAGTAAAAGATAATGGATCTGGTGGCATACCTTGTCATGGGGCCCATGGTCCTTTGTGCCTTTGTTGGCAATCTAGTAAATGTTGGCCTCCTACAATGATTTAATAACTAAGCCCTGATAGCCATGATTGAGAGATTGGACATCTAACCTAAATAACTATTTCAATCATCATGAAGGTGCATTTACTTGTCAACCTAGGGACATGAACTTGAAATGGGTCAGCACATTATGTGCACTAGGAACTCAAAGTAGCCATTTCATTCTACATCTAAGGAAAACACAATGCTAAAAGTAAATTGATTAGAAGGGAATACCATAAATACCAATCATCAATCAACAACTACATAAGACTAAAATGCATAATGGGAATGAAAATCTGAGCAAAAAATAGGGCACTACTCTGTCTTCTTTGGTTGCAAGAACAGTCATAGAATGGAATTCTAGTGGCTGTAGGAACAATCAGTGCTAGATTTATAACTAATTACTAAATAGTAAGTAATAATAAACTAATACTGAACTAAGAAGACAAATTACTCACCAAGTGGGCCCCCTTGGATAAGTATCCTCTAAAACTAATGAGAACTCAGATGCTCGAACTCAAAACTTTATTTTATTCACTGTAAATCATGAGTACAAAAGAGTAATGTATTTGTATTACTAAAAACTTGATAGTGCAAGTACAATATCAAATCGTGCAACCTCCTAAGGAAGGAGCATCAAATCTTTATTTATACTATCAGCTAAACAAGGTAGTCAACTCCACGACTAGGAGGATGCCATTAGGGAAAAACATAGAAAATGGAGTGATGGCAGTTACGTGTGCATGAAATATGGTCAGACATGCAAGTCCAAACACAAATTTAGCACAACAGTAATGCCTGTGCATTCTCAATCATTAAATTCCACTAGAAGGTGGTTACATTCAGTTGCATGAGGAATCTTCTTCCATTGACCTCCTTTGACCTTGAGCGATTCCTTTGCTAGACATTATGGTACTTGTCGAGCTAGTGATTTCTTCCTCAACTTAGCATCTTTAAATTAAATCTGAATGGCAATGTCAGTACACACAATAACTGCACATCTATAACCACCTTAAGGAACATTCATTAACCACATGTGAAAATCAATATAGATAATCCGCATAATATGCCAATGTCATTAAAACTTGCATAGATAGGATTTAAGCCCAATGTCTATGGTTTGAGGGAAACATTATGAAAATATCAACATTTAACATTAAAGTACATGGAAAATGCCAGCAAATAAACTATAGATTCTACACAAAATTGGACCAAAAACAAGGCTCATCAGTAGACTTGATCATCATCACCCTGGATTGGCTTGAACTCAAGTGAGATCTGCTTGCTATCAATGTTGGCTACTATGTTGCATCTATAGTCCTTCTTTTGTCTACAATGAGGGAAATATTTTGCCAACATTGCCTCTTCCTCCTCATGTTTCTTCTTTTCTTGAAGTGTATCTAGTTGAGTAGCTAGATTGTTTATGATGTCTTGCTTGAAATCTACCAACAAGTGAGTAATCTCCATCCTTAAAACTCCATTGGTGGAGGATTTACCCATAGAGGATTGGTAACCTCTTCCTTTCTTTAAAGCTGCTCTAGAATAATTCGTACATATCTTCTTAATATCATTGCAGGGAACTTGGGTGATATCTCCTCCTCCTATCAGGTCCAAAGCATCAATGCAGCTTTTATTGATCCCTCTAAGGAAGAGCAAATTTTGAGACTCTTCATTGAGTGTATGATGTGGAGATTTCTATAGGAAAAACAAAAACCTTGAAATATAGTCCTCCAAACTCTCATCTTCCTTTTGTTGCATCCTAAAAATATCATCTCCTCTCATATCACTGCCCCTAAAATATTCTTTGTACTTCTCAAGAAACTTTGTTTTCATGTCATCCTAAGTCTCTACAGTATTCCTGCCTAAGCTCATAAACCATTTTAATTCAGCTTCTTTCAAGGTGGTAGGAAACAACTTAAGCCTATGAGCATCAGTACTATAGTCATAACTTCTACAGAGGATATCAAACTCAAACAAGAAAGTCTTAGGGTCTTCTATGACAAGCCCATAGAACTTGGAAAGAACTGAAGTAGCGATGTTCTTGAGATTATCAAGTTCATTATGATGAGTGATAGGAAATGGAAAAGATGGTCGGTTAGGTCTATTTCAATTTGCATTAGCCATACTAGCTTGATGGAGTTCCAAAGCAAATAGATTCTCAATCAGGTTTTTGGAAAGTTGGTCTTTAGAGGAAGTTTCAAAACTGGTCAAATTTGGAAATGCATCAACAAAATTATGTTCCTCTTCTTCCTCTTCGTCTCTTGGAAATTTTTGAAACTCAACTAGTTGATTATCAGGATTAGGGTTATTAGGAAGGAATCTCCCATAAGCATCTCTTATCCTACCTCTATGCATGCGGTATTAACTTAGTATTAGCCAACTCACATAAAGAATTGGTGAAAAATAGCAGATCATTACTTTTCTAAATGAAGGGCATGCTAATAACAAACTTTAGAGATACTAAAGTAAGAAAGAAACTACAAATGAATCCAAAGAACTTCCTAGTTTGACACCATCCTCGACAACAACGCCAAAAATGTTGGCCTCCTTTAATGGTTCAATAACTAAGCCCTTAGAGTTGTGAATTAGAGATTAGACATCTGCACTAAGTAGCTATCTACTCATAATGAAGGTGCATTTCATTTTCAACCTAGGGACATAAACTTGAAATGCATCAATACTGTATGTGCTCTAGGACTCCATTGTAATCATCCATAAACTAGAAAAGAAACAATACTAAAAATAAAATGTTGGAAAGAAATTAACATAATCACTAAGCATGAATGAACAACTATACTAAGCATCAACAAATGGACTAGAAATGGATGAAAGAAATAGAAATCTCAACAAACAGACAAGAAACTACTCTATTTGCCTTGGCTGCAGGAACAAACAACTGCTGAAACCGAAAGTAATTACTAAATAGAAAGTAAATTTTAAACTAAATGGGAGAAATTCTCACCAAGTGGGCCCCCTTGAGTGAGTCTTCCTTTAGCTAACTCGGATGTAGAAAATCAGAATATCATTTTATTCCTTGAAAACATGATTATGACATATCAATAATATGATTGTATTACTTAAACTAGAAATGCAAGTATAATCTCATAACATCCAACCTTATGAAAAGGGGCATCTGACCATAATTTATAGAGGGAAAAACTTATAATTATCCCTAACTACCTACGCAGTCAACTCCAACAAAATAGGAGAATTCCTTTTATTTGAAGCATAGAAAAGAGAGGGAGGAAGTTATGCATGCACCATATTTGGTCAAAGCAGACTTTCCCCAATGAGAATCCAACACAACACACTCCCTAGATTCGATCAACTAACAAACATGACCATTAAAAGGTAATTACAATATTTCATTCGAGCTAGGACTTTCCCTCCATTGGACATTTCTGCTCATTGGGAGTTCTCCCTCCTTTGACCTCTTAATGACCATCTTTCTTGACTTCCTTGGTAACTGACCAGCTGGCAAGAGTTTCTTCCACTTTGCAAGCTTTGTTTACATCAACATCTTAATGTGAACCTGCATAATGACATTAGCATGCACAAACAATTGCATATCTATAATTACCTTAAAGTAATATCCATTCAACCATATGTAAAATGAACATAGATAATTCACATAGCATGTTAATATCATTAAAAGTCACAGGGATAAGTTTATGCCCAAGGTTTATGGATTTAACGAAATAACATGGAGAATATCAACAACCAAGTGCCAAAGTCTATAGTAACAACAACAAATATATGATAAACCCCATAAAAAATGAGCCATTAATTGGACTCAACATGGGGGTCATAAAATTATTTAATTCTTGTTATTTCCCTAAGTTTGGGTTTTATTATTCCCCCAATATCGTTCATGTTATAAACCTAGGTATGCGGCCCCTTTTAAGTCATGTAATAAGTACACGTGCTTATTAAAATCCTTTGTTATGCTTGGAAGGTCCCATTGACTACTTTATATTGGTTCCCCTCCATCCCATGACATTAAATTAATCAAATCAAGGAGCTAGTGCGATAGCAGGAAGGTGGCACTTGGAAACCCTTTTGGCGGGTCCTACCACTACTCAAAGGCACCAATAACTAAAGGTGTTCAAATCAATGGTTACTATGGTTTCTAACAAATGAATCTCAATTGTTCCTCGCCTCCTCACTATTGTAAGATGTACACACTTTAAACCCAAAGGGGAAGCAGGGAGGTTGTCATGTAGACAGTTTCAACGCTTGTGGAGATGGTGGAGCCCATGGAGTGACACAAAGATAAATCCACATGGCATGTTTTAGTTTTTCAATGGAAACAATAGTTTGTATTCATATTTTCAAACTTATTTGACCGAATTTGAGCTCTCTATTGGATCATCTCACTACGAGATTGATGGTTAAAACCCAAAGTTCAAGATTGAGGGAAAATGAGTCGTATCATCTGTTCTCGTTCACGTGAGCAAACCATAATGGTGGATATGACACAAAGCTACCAAATTTCCAATTGGTATGTTGTAAATCCATAAAAGTTGCTTTAAAGTATAATTGGAAACTGTTAAAGCATTTAACATGTCTAAGGAGTTCTCACTAAAATTTTCAAGCTCGTTCAATGACAAGAATTAGGGTTTTTCAAGTGTCTGCAAAACTAGTAAGTCAAATTGCTATCCTGCTTAGTGCTTCTCAGTTGTTTAATTTTTTTTTGTAAGTGCTTGTTCTATCATTCTGTCAGTAGGGATTCTAGTTTCATTGCATTTATTTTAAGGTTTGACATTCAATTCTAACAATTAACCTATTTAGTCCTATTATTTCCTTTCATCAACATATGCCCTAGTTGTAAGCTTACAATTTGTTTAGTAGTGAACCCTAGTTTGCACAAACTCTATTACTATGGCACCCAAAGTCAAATCATCTACATATAAAGACCAATATTTTAAGTCAAAGCGCGCTAAAAGACCTCTGTCATAGGACTTAGCCCAACAATTGTTATCTTCAACCTCTGAGAAATCAAAGGGACAACATATGTACTTTGGCCCTAGAACTAAATTTGGAATCATTGATTATTATTATACAATTAAAGATGCTTCCCTACCGAACTCCATCTCCAGATGGACTCTTTTCCAGGGATGGTTTGGAAATAGGAATGTTGGTATCCCTTTCTACAACCCCTGGAGGTTGGGCATGGGTAAGTTGGTTGTACCTAACATGTTCATAGATGTTGATCTTCTCAAAGAAATTGCTGCAAACTATGACCCTCTGGTTAGGGTTGTTAAAGCTCATGATGGAAAAAATATGGTATGGGTTAATAAGGAAGAATTTGCATATGTGTTCAAGTTGAACACTTGGAGCAGTGACATAGTTAAGTTTGATGAGCAGATGTTGAGGGAGGAATACAAAAGGGTAAAACACAACTTCAGGGTGTCGGTGTTGACCAATTTTCTGATATCAGTAGCGAAGGGAATCAACAAAAAAAATATTACTTTGGGACCCTTTGATGTTGAGCCCCTCCCTATTAAGTATTTCCAACATATTTTTAGAAGACCTTTTATTCCCTCTTCCAAATATTAGGGTTTGATCCTATCTCTAGCATGCTAATGGCTCATATGTGCATGGCTGTGAGTAGCCAACATCTTAACATAAATACCTTATATGATTTTTACACCTATATAGTAGAGGAAATTCACGAAGAATTGGTGGCCTTGAAGGGTGGGAAAATTGGTGTCAGATTTTGGTGGTTTTCACTTTTTTATGTATATGTTTCTTTTCAAAGGTGTGGACTATTTTGGTCGAGAGATGGAACTTAAAAGGGTTTTGGATGGTATTGAGATGTCGGTGCAGTCATGGAACCCTATATTGGATAGGAATGAACAAAAGATCGACTATGTGACTACTACAAATATTTTTGCCACCAAATTGAGATGGGATCTAATGGTGGATGTGCCTAGGATCCCCAAGGAATTATATGATTTTTTGAGGCTAGCTGAAAGGAGGCCTGATTTGAATATTGCTCACAACTGGGGGGATGTAATCCCTTATAACAATTGTACAATTCTAATGGTATTTGACACACAACTGACACCTCACAAAATCCCCAGGGAAGTGCTTTTGAGGATTAGGTTTTTGGAGGTGATGTGGTAGCTAGGGAATGTAGATGATTTCTTCTTGGATGAGAAGTGAAAGGGAACTTTCTTCCCTACATACGTTGTGTTTGTTGATTTTTTCATGATTACATATGGATGGAGAAATATTGTTGAGCACTATCTCAATCATTACCATATGAAGATCTAGCCATACAAGACATATGACCTTGAGGGATTCATAGTTTGGTTAATGAAGAGAAATAGGGGAGGTCAATATGTTCACACCCACACTATGCTTGATGATCTCATTAGAAATATTTTTTATCCTAGTTTCCAAATTGAAAGAATGAAGAAGTGGGGTGTTTTTTTGAAATTAGAAGGAGAAATTAAGGTTAAGAAGCCTAATTTTAAGGATTTTTCAGATATTAGTGACCCAAATTTAAATATTGAAGTTGTGATACAGAATTTTGACAAATTAGTGGCAAGTTGTACAAGATAAGGGGAAGGATGCTATGACGAAGGGAGAGTCAGTTGTGCAACCTTCCAATAAGGTGCACATATATTCAAGGAGGAAAGTCACAATAAGGAAGCAACAAATAGTTGCTAGTCCTGCACAATCTGGGGAGTCAAAGTACATTCACCACAGCAGTAACTACCTCCAATTTGATTGTCACAATAACATTCTTCTACCCCTGAAATAATTGAATTGGATTCTCCAATTATAGAATCATCCCCTCCAAGGGAGCCATGCCCATCAATAAAGAATAAAAAGGTTGAAGCTTCTGGTCTAGTTGACTATCTTGCACAGGAGTTAGATGATGAAATTGCTATATCTTATGAGGAAATAATGCAAGGGATGTCATCTCCTCAAGGGGAAATAATATCATAGACTATGAGCCTTAGGTTGATCAAAGTTGACCTAAGTGGAATAAATAACTCTCAGGATGTCAGATTACATGTCTGTGAAAGCTTTATGGAAGATGATCAATTTGTGAAGACACAAGCTTTCAAGGAATATGTATGGAGAGAAATGAAGGATGAGTATGCAACATTGATGCAAACAAGGAGAAGTGAGAGCCCTGAGAAGCCCCAAGAGGTTGTTGAACCTAAGGTTCAAGATGAAATAAGGTTCAAGTATTCAAACATTTATGCAGAAGAGGGTAGGGAATTGGGGAGAAAGAGTGGAGTGTTATTATTCCCAAAATTGGATTTGGCATCAACAATTACTTTTGACACTGTGAGAAGACAAGATGCCCCCATTTTTAACAGTGAACAAGAAGTCACATTGGCTTTACAGGGGTCAGCTTTTAGTCAGCAGTGGAACACTCTTTCTATTTGGGCTTTATCCCCAACCACTAAAAAGCCTAATGTTACAAAACATGCCCCAGGTGTAAGAGGAGGCTTAATCATAAAAAATAGTTTCAGATACAACTTCCTTGGAGGTAACAACCACAAATGTTAATGTGGTACAATTCACCAAAGCCACAGTTGATCCCTTAACAGAGGAAAGGGATATATTTAGAACCAAATATAATGAGGTGGTTGTTGAGTACAACTCGAGCCAACAAAAGATCACTAAAATGAAAAATCAAATGGATCTATGGAAACAACAATTCCAAACATTGTATCCTAGTACCTCACATGCTGCAATCTTTCCTCCTCCTTCCCAAATTCTTTCACCTCCTCAAAATCATGAGGAGACTACCCTCATTGAATCTAAAGATGTACAAATGGCACAATCAACTCCTGAATCATGAGATGCCCCTCAATTTGAGAAAGTTACCAAGGAGGAGCTAATGGAAAAGCTCAAGACTTATGAAGATAGAATGGATGATCTTGTTCATTTAAATGCTATGAAGATTGTGACAACAGTGCTTGAGCACTTGAATAAAGGGGTAGAAAAAAGATTAATCAATATTCATGCCAATTATGCTTCGATGGTTGATGGCATTCAAAACCTTGATAAAGATAAAGAAATTGCTATTCCTTTAATGGATAAATGGATTCCAAGGGCTCAAATGTTGAGGGATATGGTTGTTGCATCCTCTCATGATGCAGATAAGCCTCCAAAGATACTTGCAACCCTAAGATTTCTAACAAATGTAACTGGTTCTCAAGGGTTGATTGTCATTGAGTCTTTAGAGGTGAAGATTAGAGAATTGGTTAAGAAGTTTGATGATTGGAATTTTGGTCTTCTTCTAGACATTCTAAATGAGATGGGTGAAGTTAAGTCCCTGCAAGAGTGGAAAGAACAGGAAGCTCAAGCAATAACTTCCCAAGCCAAAAAAATATGTGATGAAATGAATTTGGATATGTTGAGGAACAATATGGACAAGCTCATGCATACAACGACTTTCCTTGAATATTTTGATAAGGAGGAAAATCAGGTGACAATTAGGTATAGCCCATACAGAAAAAAGATAGACCATATCATGGGATTTGACTGGCCTACAGAGGAGGATTTTGCATTATGGAAGTCCAACTATATTGATATATTGGACATATAAATTGCTACAAGTGGGAGTGGGTGACATCAATTTTGGTTGGTGGTTTGCAATAACAAATTTCAACAAGGAAGTGCAATACATGGCCTAGAACGAGTACAGATTAGGCCTTGGATATATCAATGTTCAAATATTGCACTTTCTCAGTTTCAAATGTGGTGACAAGGATTGTAGATGTGGAATTACTTTGGTTTATTCTCTCTTTCACTTTATGATTTTCTTCTACAAGTTTTTAAAGCACGTGGACTACAATGTTTTCTCATGGAAAAGATTACTTTTCACCAACTAAAGGAGCCTTTTGGAAGGAAGGAGAATCTTCACCAGCAAATGGAAATGGTTTCTATCTCATATGAAATTCTCCCTCGTATTTGGAAATGCAAATGTAATTTCCTTTGGGGACATTTTAAAATTAAAATTCAAAAGTATGTCAAATGTAAATGTAACTAAATGTGTAATTTTTCCCAAAGTTTGTTTGCTCCCTTGTTCTTATAAAAGGGAATTCAAGGCCAATTACATGGGTCTTTGGTTGAAAGAGCTTTTGAACTCATGTAAGAGAATTTTGTAATTCAAGCAAAAAGAAATGGAGTTAGTGTTGAGTCTTAGGTATGAATTCAAGTCTGTAATAGCCATAGGCATAATGGTTTTATAGTAGTGATGTCATTTGAATGGGAAAATGCATATTTTGGAACAAATTCTCTCCTCCTGTATTTTTTCATATGAATTATTAAGAAAATGATGAAGGAGACTTCTATTGGTCTTCAATCATTTCAGTTGAATGTATGATTTTGTCTTTGCTTTAAAGTTTAATTCAAAGAATTAATTAAAATGCTCTAATGGAATCATAGGTTTGTATGGATAAATTAACATATTATTAATAATTTCATGTTTTAATTGTGTTAAAACTTAAACATGTACTCAATGATTCATCACTCAATTCAATAATTAATAACATATTAACAATAGTATTAGTAGCATATACAACAATGAACATCAAAAATCATTTAATGTGTATCTAGTAGTTGAAACCACTACCAAATTTTTTCTTCAAATGATAAAATAAATAATACAAATAATTGAACATCAACACATTATTGAATTTGAGCTTTTTTATTGATTTTCACATGAAGAAATACATAGAGGTGTTGACATTACAAAATCTTGCTCAAAGACAACTCTGCATAGAGCTGAGTTGGAACTTGGAAATTCATATTATCAAAAATCAAATCACTATATCACCTTTTCTAGCAACTTCATTGTTCAGGTGGTGGAATTGTCATTTTTTCTAACGGATGTTGTTTGACTTGAAGATTTGTTAACATTTCATGATTGAAATTAGAACTTCTCTTGAATTCTTTAGTCAATTTTGCATTTAAGGTTATCAGTGGTTTGATGGAATCCAAATAGTTCACCACATCTGGGTTCTGAGGAAACTGGTCCAAATAAATCTTCCTTGCACCCTCCATCTTCTTTCTGAAATAATCCTTTCCAATGAATCACTCATTTGTGTCAAAATCCTTTGGAAAACCAAGCTCTATGAAGTTCCTTACCTTTTCATCCACGTTATTCATCTTTTCTGCAGCCAAATGCAAATATTCATTTGTTTCATGCATTCTCAAACACTTTTCAATGATAGATGACAACTTGATTGAGGTAGCAAGCCAATTATTAATCCCTTTTGATTTCAAATTATTGTCACTAGATTTGTATACTATTTGTTGAACTTGATTTGCAAATTTCTCTAATGCCAGCACATGCTTTTTGTCCACTAAATATTTGTCTAGCTTCTTATAATGTAGTCTAATAGCATCAATCAATTGAAGTATTTCACACAAATGATTAATCCTTTGCATTATTTCATCCAAAATATTTTGTTTCGTATGCCTCATTGTTTCTCTACAAAATGCAAATAACTTATTTTGACAAGAGTTAATTTCATTTTTTTCTTCCATCAACTCTACCTCCAATCTTTCATTTCTTTTTCTCTGTTTCTCTTTTTTTTTTTTCCCATTGTGCATTTCCATTTGCAATGCTTTGTCTTAATTTTTCTCAAGTGGATTTTTCCTCATCATATTTCTTGTTGCTCTCATCTATCCTTTGCTTCAGCTCATTCATTCTCTCTCATTTTGTTTGTCCTCTTTACTTCTTGATGTAGAGGCAGATTTTTATTCTTTTTTCTAATTCATTGCTCTTGTTATTTGTTGATTTCCTCTTTGATTTCTCATTTTCTAGGTCTTCCTAAAAAATTTCTATGATTCTACAAACTTTTTTCTCTCTATCTTGCTTTAGCAATGATGTGTACACCAATTCTATGATTCTACAAACTTTTTTCTCTCTATCTTGCTTTAGCAATGATGTCTACAAGAACAATGGGGTGCTTGAATGGCAAAGGAATATGATTACTTGTAATTACTAATGATGTCGCAACCACACTAAGTGGCAATGTTTGTGTTCCTAGAAATAACTCCTTTATGGTGGATCCACTAGTAGTGTGACTTGTACCCATCAAAATCCTTTGCCTCTTATGTATGCGTTGATCACTTGGTATTTGTGTGATATCTTGTATTGTTGTCCTCTTGTGTGTAATTTTTTGTTGTAGAACATGTTGACCACTACTAGTACTACTACCCATACCATCACTACCAGTGACAATGCTAGTTGCACTAAGCTCTCCTCCATGGGCATGTCCTAGTTGTGATTGTATCTGACCATGAGGATGAGGATTTGAAGCTCTAACAAATTGACTTATATTCCCTTAGTCTACTTTTTCACCTCCAAGCCCAAGGAAAAATTTATCAACTAGTTTTCTATGCTCTACATCTGTTACCATCCAAGGGCCTTGTCTTTGCGACCCCAAAGGACCACCTCCATAACCCATTTTTTTAGTTATGGCTGCTCCTAAAGTATATGCTTATTTTGTGGCCTCACTTAAACAAAATTTGAAATTGACATGGCTTTGTTCTTCCCTATCATCATTACATTCATTATCAATTTCTTGATCTTCACGTTCATTGGGATGCTCTATATTCCACAATTTTCTGAACTCATTCTTTTTTTTGTTATCTCCATACTCTACAAGAGCTCTTGGATCACCTAGCTCCTTCCTCATAGACCAAAATAAAATATTTTTTAATATTTTTAGCTATAACTTCCTTATCTAGAGAATCTAGCATTTTTACTCTACTAGATGGTTTATCACTTTTTTCATAAAAAATGTTGTACCTCCCAATTGTCTTTCGATGCAATGCCATAATTTATACTAACAATTTTTCAAAAGAAATATCTTTCTTAGCAACACTTTTCTCCATTGCTATTTTGACCTCATCCCAAGAATGCTTGTTTCTCAAGTTTTCAAGCAAGGGTTTACTTTGATGTTGAATTCTACTTGCAACATTCTTATTGTCCACAATCATTTCTTTAATGGTGTCACATGGATCATACTACTAGTGATGGAAAGCATCAAAATTCAAAAAAAATCAAAAGATCATGTGCCACACTAAATGCTTTTCTCTCGAATGTGAACCCTCCACATGAAAAAGGTAAAGAAGGAAATAAGGTCTTCTTCTATTGATTGTGAAATTGTAGTTCATCAATGCTCTTCATCTACCTTACATATTCTAATGCAAAAACCCTTTATGTCACATGTATTGGAAGTTTGTATGGATCTATTCTAGATCCATAAAATCTTAGTACAGTATATTCTTCCATTAAGTACCAATCAACCAATTTTATTTATTTTCCTAGTTGAATGCAATTTCTACATGACATAGGCAATCTAGGCATTGAAATATTTGTAATTGCTTGATGCAACAGAGCCAAAAAGTAGTCTACAAAATGATTTTAGTTCCTTCGAGAATCATGCATCCTTATCTCAATGGTCCAATCATATACTGGATCCATTTTATTTTCCTAAGAATTACTATAGCGTTGAATCTAAAGCTTGTTGATCTAAAACATTTCTCTAAATTTGAGTAGAAAAAAATAGCACAAGTAGGTTGTGAACCTAAATGTCTTGGTGGGACCTCCTTTAATCATTAAAAATTGTTTATGCATGGATTCTACAATGTGCTCAATATAGTTATATTTGACATGAACACTATAATGGATATTATATACCATTTCAAGGAGGCTTGTAGTTACTTCCAAATTGCTATCCAATTTGAGGTAAAATGCTAGCATGGAAATAATATCCTAAACCCATGGTTTAAAAATATCAAAATTATGAGGCTTATGATCACCTTTCAATTTGTTTCTAACTTCTTTGGTATCTAGAACTATTTTATTTATGAAAGCACTTTTCTCCCTTTCATCTACTGCTTCATAACCACTAGCAAGATTTTCTAGGTCAATGTGGATGTTTCCAAATTATTCAATTGTAAACCCCAACACTTTTCCAAGTTATTCTACATTAATGGATAACAATTCTTCTTTGCTATCATTATTAACAATTGCTCTTTTGTTATCATCATAATTTTGGGCACATAGCATGATAAATTTTGGGCAAGGGAAAACCTCATGCAACATCATGTGCCCTAATCCAGTTACCCATGATGCACTGATACTATTAACTTGCATTTACTTTGTAGCCTTATTTTGAGATGAAAATCTAAGTTCTGAGGTACACCTACCATAGATTTTAGGATCATAAATATCACGGTATTCATTAGTGAAACCTAAGGTTTTAAGCAATTTTGCATAATGTAGTTTTTATCCGACATTTCTCTAGTGGTACTGGTGGTAGACATGCTTATACAATGTGTAATTGTGAATTCCCTATTAGTCCTTCTTAATTTTTCTTAATTCTTAAGTCTTTGAACCCTAAACCCAAACTTCAAAGTTTGAAAAAATAAGATTTTAAGAAACGTCAAATGGTGAAACGTAGCCACATGAATTCTTTCACTTACCTGGATTTTGACTCTTGAAAAGATTAATGTTGGCAGACATGGAAATTGGAATGGATTTGTTGGAAGTGGATCTGTGGAATCCAAAATAGGGTGGTGCACTACAATGAGCAATTTGAAGACTGAAATCTTCCCATGTGCTAACCCTCTCACTTAAAAATAAAATCACTTGGTAGTAGAAAGTGTTTTTTTTTCAAACATTAAAGTGAATGAAACATCAACGTGTTGCTTCCGTACTACACAATTAGTACATGGTTCACAACATTTAAAACAAGTCATTTAGTCTTGCATTGACAACAAATTATAAATCATTGATCTTTGTAAATCTAATGGTTATAGGGTGATTGTGTAATTTTAAGTTCACAAGCCTAGCACTATGTGCATTTAATTCTGAAATGCAACTACAACCATCCATCAAATGTTCATCGAATGGTTGAAAATTGAGTAATTTATGATATAAACAATAAACATGTGTTTTAAAGGGGCTAGTAACTTAACGTTGCAAAGGACTTAATAAAATGAATAATGATACTAGGAAGTGGGGGAGATCAATGACAAATTAAAGTGAATGAAACATTGAAACGTCAACGTGTTGTTTCTAGACTACACAATTAGTACATGGCTGTCCTACATTGACAACAAATTATAAACCATTGATCTTTGTAAATCTAATGATTATAGAGTGATTCCATAGGTTTAACTTTACAAGCCTAGCACTCTATGCATTTCATTTCGAAATGCAACTACAACCATACATCAAATTTTCATCGAACGGTTGAGTAATTTATGATATAAACAATAAACATGTATTTTAAAGTTGTTGTAAACTTTAGTGTGCTAGGATTGACATCAAGGCCAAGGGTCCAGTAACTTAATGTTGCAAAGGACTTAATATATTGAATAATGATGCCAAGAATTCGAGGAGAAAGTCAACAAAAAATAGAAATCAATAACATTTTGGTAAACCCTAACAAGAGTGAAAAATTTTAGTGTTTATAATGTTTTTTGCAAATTTGATGGAAACTTTCTTTTTCATTTGTATTGCTTTATGTTTTACTTTTAAATCTACATGCAATTATTTCATAAATAGATAATACTTAATTTCTTAAAGGAAAAAAAATTGATTTGAATAGATTCATAGACACTGACCTCATAAAAAAATTATTTACTGTAAATGAATAATTCAGAATAACACAACACAACCATTTATTTTATTATAACTGAATTACAATGTCACATTATTACATACCTTTTTAAAGATGAGTAGAACATGCAAGCCCCAAGATCTTGTTTTGTATAAATAACATATGTTATTTTACATAATACAAATACAAATGTAAGCACCAAGCTTTTGTGGATCGTTGGTGACAATGTAATAGAAATGTCACACTAAAAATAAATTAATGGTGATGGGACTTGTCCAGTCAACCATGGGCTCTGAAAATAAATGCATGGTACTTTTGACCATAGGCAGTGGCACTAAAAATAAATGCATGATACTTTCCTGGGAAATCATGTGCTCTCAAAATAAATGCATGGTACTTGCATAGAGAACCATGTTGGGGCAATGGAAGTTGTGAAGATATAAAATGTACTTATCCCCTTTGAGAACTAGAGTCATGCAGAAGATGAGGGGTAGTAAAATTACTCCCATCTTTTGTACGCAACCTCCATGCACTGGGATAGCACTTATCTCCATCATAGCTCCTCATGCTAGTTCAAAACCTGCCTCAGAAGTTAGGTTAACCAGACCAACTTCTTTCCAATTCCACCCATTCTGAACTTGAAGGAAATTGGTCTTTTACTCTGTAACTACATAACTAGAGGTAGGAGAATTTAGAGTATCCCTAATAATACCACATCATCTTCTTCCCGAATCCTTATTAACCCTACAAAATGAATACCCTTATGACAATTCAGAACATTGCACTCAATAGTAAAGCCTGTAGCCTTCAATGAATGATTTCAGTTGTGCTCACTATCCCTATTTATGGGCCACCAGTGCCGCTACCAACTTGATCCCTATTTACTTGTGACTCATGTCACGTGTGAGGTTGGGTATAATGATAATCTCAATTTGCGCAAACCAAAAATCCAACTTAATTGATTTTTGTAACTTAAACCTTACATGTACATTAAAATGTTTAATTTGATTGACATCTGGCTACATGCAAACTGTACCTCAAGCTGACAAGCTATCAAAATCGCCAGTGCCACTCAAACGATATGAAATCATTACAAATCTTATTTCACTAGATCATTGGATTAATGAAATCATCATCTATGATTCTACAGTACATCGTGCAGTTTTCAATATAAATCTATCCAATCAATCACTTCAGATGTTCATATGGAATTAACTTGCGCTACCACCCATAATACTGAAACCACACTTTCTTAAAAAATATTGACAATTTCAATTGAATAAATTAAAGGTAGAGTAATTCAATGCATTGAAAAGAGAGAATTAAATGGCTTGTTTTACCTTAATCATTATCAATGTCCACTAATAAGTCACAATAAATTTTGCTTATTTATGATCAGAACTATCTGTTGATAATTACTATTAGTTTTAAAAGCCACATTTTTTATATTGATCAAAGCAAAAAGGATTTACAAGAATGGCGCCACAAAAAGTATTTTAATTTAAGTAGCTATTGATAAAGAATGAAGTACAAAGTACATAGTCAGATTGGCCAAAAATCCACTAACTATGACAAAAAACTAGTCACAAAATACATATTACAAGAACTGTTACACTGCACAATAAAATATAGACACGACACGTCATACAATTCATTACTATTTTTTTTTTTGTAACATTAGCTAAGGCCATCAACCAGGTGTTTGAGTAGAAGGTGAATTGAATTTAACAAAGTAACAACAGAGAAGAAAAGTGAATCACCCAAAACCTTCTTCTAAAACTCTGAATTAATGATTCTTTTTTTGTATCACTTAGTAGACCCCATCTCATATTAACTAGGGCAAGAGCTTTTGTTGTAGAAACATGCAATTCCACTGACCATAAGATTCCACCACTAGGTGCTAACCCACTTTCAAAATTGTAATGCTCGATTTCCAACTCCAACAAAGAAATAGAGTAAATGAAAGGCTGCAAATAACATATTTCTAGCGTCTTCACCAAATATTTGTTAAACAAAATTTCCATACAATTGGACAAGAAAGCTAAAGCTACCTTATAATATAGAGCACGGGGGTTGTTCTGAAGCCATTCCCTATGCACAATTATTCTTATAGCATCCTCAACTTTCACAGAAGTAATTGTAAAAGCCATACCCAACTTTCATCTATCGTATGCATTGTCCCTTCTTTTCTCCCAAAAACATTTGGGTAGCATGGCACACCATGAAGACTCCATAATATTAAAGTTAAATTGAGAATAGAGAAGAAAGAAATTAAATCCAAATATATTATAAATGATATGAATAACATCAAGTTGGTGAAGTATATATAGAAGTTAGAACAAAGACAATGAGTATGACATCAAATACTCACACTTAAAATTTTTAAATTCACCACTATCATTGATGTGACAATTAACATTTAATTCACCACTTGAATCCTTAATCATTCATGTGACAATATTATTTCAAAAATATTGTGACAATATTATTCCATGTTACCCACAAGAAAATCCAGGTTTCAACCTCCCCGCTTCCTCGTTGGATTTAACCCATGTGCAACTTTCAACAACGAAGAGGCAAGAAGCAGCCTAGATTAAATCTGGTGCTTCACATTTGTGTGCTCTTTACCTTAAGACCATTCTCGTGTGCATAACCCTCAGACCAGATGGATGGGCCAGATTAAGATGTCTTGCTTACCTTTAAAAAATGTGCTTAAAAGGTATGTCTGCGATAGATGACAAGATGGTTGCATCACTTAGCATTAATTTCTAGGTTAATTCAATTGGGGGAATGTGTGGCAAGATCACAAAAATATTTGTGCATAAATAATGCATTAAACATTGGTTTTCATTTCTTGGTACGATCTTTATAAGGCTATGGGAGGTTTTTTTACAAATAGGGGTTGTTGTGCTCATTTTTCTCAAATTGTCTTAGCGCTCTTGACAAACACTAAGGGGAAATGGAGACTCCTTTATTTCTAAATTCCATCAAGCAATAGAATGCTTTCCATGGTGAAATCACTGAGAAATGATTGAAAGGGATAATGGTGTCCAAGCACCCACTAGTGTTCCAAGTGGTGAAGGATATTTTGGGCCCATAATTTCTACTAGCTACCCACAAGCTTAGGGAAAATTTAGAAATACCCACCATTTTTCTAGCAATGCTCATGTACCTGGTGTCTCAAAAGTTGAGGGGAAGAAGCTATGCCAAATAATTTTTCAACACTCTTTGTTGGAAAATATCAACGTTGCACTGGAAAACATCGATAACAATTTCATGACCCCTCTATCGCTACACTACTACAAGGCTCGTAGGAATGAATGTTCAGTTCCAAATTTTCTCTTGGTGCACTCACTAAGCCATGCAACTCTCAAAAACTAGTGGGGGGAGATTGACAAGTGTATCGACTTTCTACATGCGGCTAATATTCTCAAAGACCGACCGAAGGGTTGGGTGAAGGTGTTTACAATGGCAGAAGCTCTTAATGGGGAAAGGTGGTCTTCGGATGAGGAGGATTGGGATTTGGGCACCAGTGAAGAATGGGTAGCAAATGAAACTAGGAGCTGAGAAGAACAAGAAACCCATCCTACCCATAGTGCCTGCGGTGGTGATTGTTAGGTGATTCTGAATGCAATCAAAGCCAACAAGACCAGTGAGGCCAACTGCAACAATTCATAATCTGGTGTCTGTGGAAGGTCATTTTGGTTTGTGATGGTCTTTTTATAGTCCGTATAAGTGTCCAATGTTAGTTCATCCAATATTTGGGTCTATAATGTTTTGTGGAAATGAAGGCTTCATTGTGAATACTGTTGGGATGAGTCCCTAGTGACTTGGTCAAGCGTTTGATCCCATCTGAGGAATGTAAAAACTCTTTTTGATTAATTTAGGTTGTTGCCACATATAGCAACTATTTAACTATAAAAAATAACATATGCTTAAAAGGATCCTTTAATAGTGCAGGCTTTAACACTAGTTCCTTAATATTTCACACCTTGTTATAGTTCCTGCAACAGTTCTGATTGTTCCACGTGGAAATTCCCCACCTCCCCATTGAGGAATGAGAGATGTAGGTGGGTCCCCTGCTGGTTGGCGGGGAGCAGTCAAGGTTAACCCATGTCACCCTATCTCGATCATTCATGTCTCAAACCCATCGTTCACCTAGGTTGAGGGATCGGTCACCATAATGACTCCAAAGGCTCAAGTCATAACTTAAGTGGCCTTCAACTACCAATAACCTGTCAACGATAAAATATTATTTTGGTTGTCATGACTTTAAGTGATTTAATAAGTAATAAAATATCAACCATTGATTTTGGAAATATAACGGTTCTAGTGTTATTCTGAAGGTTTCAATTCATAAGTCTAGTGCTTCAGAGATTTGCTTCCAGAATGCAAATACAATCATCCATCAAAAATTCATCGAACTATCGTGGGTTATATTATTTTGCAATGACATCTAGCTTCAAACATAATAAATATGTTGACACTTGTCCCCATTCTGGAAACTTTATGAAGGAATTTGAATGTGTGGAAAATTTGTCCTAAAATTTGATATTTTCACCAACCACACTATGATTTTTTAATGGCATACTAGTTTATTTCGCCACTAAATTTTTTTATAAGTTTGAGATTATGTTTAATTAACCAAATTTTTTTATTCATTTGAAAATAGGCTTAATTCGCTAATGAAAATATTTTTTTTTGGTTTGAAGAAAAGTTTTAATCGCCAACAAAATATTTTTTCTGTTTTGAAAATAAGTTTATTCGTCAATGAAAATATTTTATTGGTTTGAAAAAGGGTTTTAATCACCAATGAAAATATTTTATTGGATTAAAAAAAATTGTAATTTTCTAGGATTTTCCACAGACTTATAGCGATTAGAAAAGATTCGCCAATTGAGATTTTTTATTTTTAAACAATGAAATTTTTTTTCATTAAAATTAATATTTATATAGGAAAGTATACAAGATTCGCCAAGATTTTACACCTTTGCCAAGGGGGGGTGTTTCTCAAAGTTATCCATAGTTAAATCCTCCCTTCCTCCCTTCTATGCCAAATGGAAGCTTTAGAACAAAGGATGGAGTTTCTTAAAAGCATAATCAAAAGTATATTTGTGTCCCATACTATTGTTGTAAGTGCCTTGGTAGACATGCATACAAATTGTGGAGTTGAAATGGTGGTAGCTAGAATTTAGGGATTTTAATTTAGTTGTTGCAAAGGAGGTTTTCTTAATTGTAGAACATTGAAATTAGTGTTTGCTTGTGCAAAAAACTCATTATAACTATGGTAACTTAGAATTTTAGACCTTTTGGTAATTTAGGAAATTACTGAAATTATTGCTCATTGTACTTAATATAAAATTTAATGAAGGAAAACTATGGCTCCACATTTATTGGCCTAAAATTGCTAACATTGTTGTTTTTTTTGGAGATAAGAAAAGGTGATATAATTTCATACATTATAGTTTAATCTTAGAAGGGACCTCTACTAATTTAAGGATTTATTTGATGTAGGGGAATTTATTGTGTTGTGATTGTGCATTGTTGATGTATTTTATGGTAGATCGGCTTCAAGGTAAATTATTGACTCTAATATTCTTTTTTTTAGAAAGTATTTTAGATCTTGTTTGACACTCTTGTAATGGTTGTAGATTTCTAAATGCTACAAATATTTTTTACTTCTTAAATTGTGAGTTGATAACAACTTTTTTTGTGAAGTAAATTGTAAATTCTTATTGAAGGAATGCACCACAAGCTTAAATGTGTACCATCAATCTTAGAATGACTTTAGATTAAAATATGTGAGAATCAAGGAATTTTTTTAATCAATTGGCCCAATGATTGTACTCATTCTTTAGAAAGTAATTTCTTTATTTGGTCCAATTTAACAAAACTATATTTTTTATTTTTGTGAATTGGTCTAGAGCTTGTACTTATTCTTTAGGATGCAAAGTTTTTTATTTGACCAAATTCAGAAAAAATTATGCCTACACTTGTGGATTTTCTATTTTTCAAAAAAAATCTTGAAACTTCCTCTCAACTTTGTTTTGATGTAATTAATATTATATTAGCACACTATCAATATTGTGTAGAACTTATACCTAGCTTTGTTTGTAGATTAACATAGGATTTAGTAGAAGTATTGAGTGAAATACTTAAGACTTGGGGGTGGAATATATGTAGGTACCTATAGAGATGTTTCCCAATATCCATCCAAATTGCCCACAACTAAATTATTTTATATCTTAGCAACCTTCCTCTCTAACATCAATTATACTCAATGTTTTACATGTGATTTGGGATCACTTTATGTTGATGGTATGTTAGTTTTGTGCACATGTATCCACACCCCACACAAAGATGAGATAGAACATAGCCACCATTTTTCCTTAAGAGATCATTAAATAAACCATAATTTCTATATGATTAAATTCATGTGAAAATAACAAAATTAAATCAAAAATATTTTATTTGTTCACATATCCCTATTGTATTCTCTCATATGATTGAAAATGCATTTTTAATCACTTATTTTAGATTTACTTTTAGATATTATTATTTTTATGTAACATGAAATGTAGATATTTAATTTTTTATATATATAACCTCAAGTTATTTGTATAAGCTCAAAAATGTTCATTGTGAAATGGTAGTCAATGTTTGAAATTTTATTTTTGACTACTTAAGGAAGCCTTTTATCAAATATTACACTTTGGAATTATTTCCTATTTTATTTCTTCCTTTCTTTAAACCCCTATTAAATTTGCAATTTTTATTCCTAATTTTCTAACCCTAATTTTTAGGAAATTAAGGGTTGTCTTAAAAAAACATTTCTAGTTTGTTGCTTGTAGAAGAAATAAAAATAATTTTGTAATAACTTAGTCTAATTATTTTTATTTTTTCAACATTAACTAATTGTTAAACAGTTTAGACATATACATATAGTAGGTATAATTTTTCCACAATCCATTTTGAATGATAAAAAAATACTTCTACATTTATTGTGTATGTTTTTTTTTATCAATGTTTAGACATATGTTACTAATACCAAACTATACATTGAAATTATATATTTAACATTAAATGGAAAACTCCTTGATTAATTTGGCATGCTTTGCTTAACAATTAATTTTGAACATGAACATATACTCAAATGGAACAAATCAAACAATAAGATAACCCCTTTTATATTTCTATTATATCCAGTCAACTTTCAAATTTCATTCCTAATTGTCTAACCCTATTTTTTAGGAAATTAGGGGTTGTCTTACAAAAATAGCTTCCAATTTGTTGTCTGTGGAAGAAATACAAATATTTCTTGAAAAATTTAGCTTGATTGATTTTAATTTTTTTGAATATTAGTTAACTAATAAACAATTTAGATATATGTTTTTTTTTGCCAAAAGGATAAAAGTCGATATATATATATATATATATATATATATTAATATATAATGAAAGTTACAAAATAAGCTTCACAATGGTTCTTGACAACCAAGATTGTTGTCATGTTTACTTGCTATGTTCCAAATTCATAAAAAACCCTTATATGATCTATATTGCCACTGAATGTGAGAATCTACAATATCCCTGAATAAGATCATTGACTGTAAAAATTTACAACATAGTCTAGGTCTTGTAGCATATGGGACACTCGATTGGATGATCCTCGATGGTTTTTAGTGTCAAAGTCTTTGTTTCATAAAAAGGGCCCCATCCTTTGTATTATCGGAAAGTTGCCTTAGTCATATTTTTAGCCTATAATATCTTGTGGGATCCAAACCTAATTTTAACCTAATTCCTCAATCACCCAATAGTCCAACCTCTGATACTAGTTAGTCCTTTAGAGTCTATCAAAGGGGGTCCTCACAAGCCCATAATATTAGCCAACATTGACAAATCCTTAGAGACGTAGGCTTAGATGTCGATATCATTGACCTCACAAAGGCATATCGGGTGATAGCCTATTGGGTTCGATGCCATATGAACAATATGTTGTGTACACCCAATGTGTTGACAACCAAAATCCCAATCACCTAATAGTGCAACCTTCGATACTAGTCAGTCCTTTGGATTCCATCAAAGGGGGTCCTCACAAGCCCATAATATCAGCCAACAATGACAAATCCTTAGAGATGAAGGCTTAGATTCCAACATCACTGACCTCACAAAGGCATATCGGGTGATAGGACCTATCGGGTTCGGCGCCATATGAACAATATGTTGTGTACACCTGATGTGTCGACAACCAAAAGCCTGATACTCCATCAATTGAAGATCAGGCAAGGATTAGAGAAAATCATAAGCATTTGAAAGGAATGTTGAAACTAATTATGATGGAAAGATGGCTCGACGAGCCTAAGGATAGAGAATCTCCTCACCAATAACTCTTATGATACTCTTATACTAGAAACAATGGAGCTTAAATACCAGTGCAAGCTAAGTGTGCCCAATTGTTTTAGGAAAAGGTATTGTTGATGGGTTTTTTTACACCTCTCAACACATGCAGAACATAAATGCTCTACCTCTCTTGAAAGGAAACTCCCTACAAAAAAGTTGCAGAAAATTACCCCAAGGTCTCTCGGGTGTCAGGTCATGACTTGCAAAAATAACTCAATGGATTGATGTGATTTGTTGGTAATCACAAGGGGCATGGACAATTGCTAAGTTGAAAGAAAACTGCATCTTTAGATGGAGTTCATAAGGTTTCATAAGTGAAATGTAATTGCTACAAGTTCAAAATAGTTGTCTAAAAATCCATATGCAACATTAGATTTGGCTTTACAATGATAATGGAACTTTTCCTAAACTACTATTTCAAAGAAAGATCAAAAGGGAAAAGGGAGGTAAGAGTTTCTAGACCTGCAACTACTAATGAACAGTGATAATGGAGAATGCTATAGTGGATAGCCTTCCTATAACTGAGTTCCACTTAACCAAATAATGTACAGTCTCATGAAACTAGTGCTATCTTCTAAGGTCTATAGATTTTCAGTTGTTGATTCACCATAAAGCATGAATAAAAGATGAATTTTAAGTGTGGAAATGGATAATTGTTCAAACTAGATTTACACTGTTGTTTATCATCAATAACCAGCAAAAATCATGAACATGGAAAGCATCAACACCATAGCATTCTTCAATATCAATGGACAACATCAACTAAACTACTAAAGCTACTTGAAAACACTTACAACAACAAACTAAAGCCATTCAAATCTATTAAATATGAGGAGATGAATCATGCAACATGAGAGAAATAGAATAATCCACCAAAATCAATGAAATTCTATTAAAAAATTTGTAGCATGTCTTTACAACAACTCAACTCTCTCTTTGAAAATGAGAGGAGACCCCCTATTTATAGTTTTCCAAAAGTGAAATGAATGGCTAGGATTTACTCTCATTGTGTGGCCAAGATTCATTCATTTTACATTAGGGTTTCACCTACCCCCAAAATTTACTAGTATAAAATATAATTTTGTCTCTTTCTCTATTTTGTCCTGTAGTGCCCTGAGACTATAAAATTTTTGTCTTCTAGTGATTGCCTTCTTTTCTCAGCTTATACTATCAGGAATTCATCATCTATCACTAGCTTTTCTTCATTTATCTAAAGAGTGGCATACTCCACAAATTTTCCATTCAGCACTTGAAGCTTATTACATTCTATGATATTAGTGTGAAGAACCTAGAAGGTCAGCTTCTTAGATCTACCAATGATTAGCTCCTAGTTCTTTGTGCACTTTGGTGTGGCCTTGATCACCTGTTCTGACTGGATGAAGGCTCTTGCAACAAAATCCATAAAGTTTAGCATTAGTGAATTTGTTGCCCCTTGCTCCATCTTCCTATGTAAGTACAACCTGATCTTCTCTGGATCAAGTTCTACAGTAGGCATATCATAATCTGTCATTAACTTCAAATAATATTTGTTGTTTGTCTTGTGCTCCTTGACCCATTCGAGGTTGAGTTCTACTTCATGTAACACTCTCCCCAGGACATCCCTCCTATGATCCAAGCCCATCTTCCATGTTTCCATAAGCCAATGATCATCCTTTCCAAGTGCTAGCTCCTTCTCCCACGTTCTCTCAAGAATTTTGAGGATGGCCTCAAGCTTAGGATAGGTAATCCTATATATCTCGATGAATCGATGATAGATATTCTTCATTCCCTCCAACTGCTTCTACACCTCTTAGAATTTATTGGCTATTCAGAGAGTGTGGCCTATGCCCATGTCACCATTATAGAGCACTCATCTGAACCAATCTGCAATAGCCTTGGTCCAATTCTTCATCTTGTCCATCTTGGAGAGTTCTTGGGAGAGGAGCATGGACGTAAAGGATGTAGTTGGAGCTTCTTCCTCCAAAGACGTCCATTGTTGGATATAGGTGTTGAGGTCTGCCACTTGTGCTTTCAACTCCTCATTAGAGGATTGATCTTTATTCATTTGTTCCACTATCATGGCCACTGATCCCTGGATTTCATCAATTTTTTGTTCTCTTACAATAGTACCCAAGTCTATGGTGGAGATGTCGTAGCTGACCCCCTCTCCTTTTTCTATCACCGGGGTGGCTATCTGCATAGTCCTTCATCCTGATGCATCAATAGTGATGTGAGATTGTACCCTTGGCTTCTTTTCTTTCTTTGTCCTTTTTTATGCCCTGAGACTTTGGATCAATGAGGGTTGGGGTTTTCTTATGCATTTTCTTCTTGATCCAATCAGGTGTCTCCCCTTTCAATGATTCAAGATCACCTTCCTCTTTCTACTCATGTTGGGGTTGTTTCTCTTCACGGCCTGAGGCCTCTTGTTTAGTTCTTTCTTCATCCTCATCTAAGTCTTCAATGTGTATGGTATTTTTCCATTCTGACTCAGCAAGGGTTGTGTTCTCCTCAATAATACTCTTTGTCTGAGGTGCCCTTTCTACTTCGTGTTCAAGCTCTTCATGGTGTTTCAACTTAGGGCTCTTCTTAGGAGCATCTTCTTCCTTCTTTTCTTCTTTCTCTCCTTCTTCTTTCTCTAGTGGTACATGTTGATGGGTGTTTTTACACACTTTCTCAACACAGGCAATACATGAATGCACTACCTCTCTTGAAAGGAAATTTCCCACGACAATTTGCTGAAAATCTCCCCAAGGTCTCTCGGGTGTCAGGTCATGACCTGCATGGAACTCCTCAGTTGATTTTGATGTGATTTTTCTAGTAATCATAGGGTGGGCTTATGTAGCTAGATGAGAGATGGATCTTCAAATACAGAGTTTCTGAGATGGAGGTCGAATTTCACTTTGCTGTAGGTTCGGACAGCAGTCCAAAACTCTGATGTTTCTTCAATTTTGGCTTTACAATGTGCCATGAACCTTGGTATAGGTTATTTCTAAAAAAAAGGGGAAAAGGAGTGGGGAAGATGGAAGGTTCCTAGACCTACAACTAACTGTGAACATTAATCATGGAGTTCCTGCAATGGACATCTTCCTAGAAACAATATTCCACTTAACCAGAAATCTCACAGTCTCATGGAATTTGTGCTATCTTCTAAGGTCTACAAATGTTTCACCTTTCATTCACTGTTTGCATGCATGAACAAAGATGAAAGTGTGGAGCAGCTTTGAATTTAAGCCCAGACTAACTTTACACATCCATCTACCAGTAGCAAATGGCAAAAAGTATGGACTAAGAAGGCATCTACAAACCAAGAATTTTCACAACTACATAACAACATTTCTAAAATCTATAAAAGCAAGAATACAGCTAACTAGAATAGCAATACAAATCTAAGTAAAGCATCTAACAATGGAGGTTGAATCAAGTAACATGTGAAAAACTCAGAAAATGCACCAAGTCAATGTATTTTCATTATAAACTTCTGCAGCATGTCTTTACAACTCAACTCCTTTTGCAAATGAAAGGAGAGCCCTATTTATAGTGCCCAAAAAGTTAAATGAATGACAAGATTAATTCTCATTGTGTGGCCAAGATTCATTACAAAATAGGGTTTCACCAACCCTCAATATATTACAATTTAAAATTACATTTTGTCTTCTCCCTATTTCATCATCTAGTGTGAGTCATTGTAGCAATTTCGTCTTTTGTTGATTATTGTTTTACTGTAGCTACTCCTTGGGGAGCTTTTCACTGCCAAGAGGGTTGTCCTCTTGCTTCTTTCAAGCTGTATACTCTATGAATTTTAGAATGACCGGCTGGAGCTTGTCAATCTCAATAATCTCATATCGCAGCATTTGATAGCTCCATTCTTTGGTATTATCTTCTAGCTTTTTCTAGTCTTCATCATACTTCACACCCTGATCCCTAAACAGCTCAGATTGATCGAAGGCATGGGCAGCAAAACTCATGAACTCCGCTATTTCACCGGACATCCCATCCTCCATCTTCTTCTAAAAATAGGGTTTTACCTTTTTCAGATCCATCTGCACTATGGGCATGTCATACTTCGTCATCAACTTAAGATAACGAGTGCATTCCACTCTGATTTTCTTGATCCATTCGATGTTCGGATCCACTTTACTCATTATTTGCTCCAACCTTTCCTTCCTGTTGCCAAAGTCTCACTGCCACACATCCATCAACCAGTGATCATCCTTGTTGAATGCAAGCTCCTTTTCCCATGTGGCCTTTAGCAATTGAAGGATAGCCTCGATCTTTGGAAAGGTGGAGTTGTATGTTGTAGGGAAGTTGGTGTAGAGTTTCCTTGTGCTTTCCAAAGATAGTTGCAGATCCAAGAACTTGTTGGCTGTCTGAACAACCTGGTTAATACCCATGTTCCTGACATACAGGACCTGCCAAAACTAGCCCTCTATAGTCTTTTCCAAGTTTTTCTCTCCATCTTATCAATCTGTTCTTTGGACAGTAGTTGGGGTGGGGCCATGGACGTGGTAGGTAGGTCATCCACCGAAGACCATTATTGGATGTAATCCATCAAAGCAACTACCTGTGCTTTAAGCTCATCTTTCAAGACCTTATCTTGCTTTACCAGATGCACCACTTTAGCTATTGAATCTTCAAGGTGACCCACCTTTTGGTCTCTAGTAGCGGTTCCTAGATCCATGGTGGAGATGTTGTAGGTTATTCCCTCTTGGCCTACCACAGGCATTCCTATTTTCATAGCTCAAGACCCTGAGGCATCCATCATTATCCTGGATTTGATCTTAGGCTTCTTCTCTTTTCTAGTTGTAATTTGTGCTCAGGCTAAGATAGCTTCTAGCCTCACTCTTGGGTCCTTTAGTATAGGATTTTTCTTTTCAAGCTACCCCTCCAGCCATTCAGGCATAGCAGCCTTCTCTTTAGGTGATTCATGATCACCTTCGCCCCCCTTGGCTAAGGTTTCTATTTTCTTATCTTCTAGGGCCCTTTCTTCCTCCTTAGTAGTATCTCCTTCTTCATCGGGTCCTAGATGAACACAAGGTGCTTAATAAGAGGCTTGGTAGATAATTGCTGCCTGGGACTTTCTTTCTTTTCCATCTCCTTCCCCTCCTTTCCTTTGGTTTCCTCAACCTCGTGTGTGTGCTCCTCGAGCTGCTCAATTTTGAGGCTCTTGATAGCTTGAGCCTCACCCTCAGGTCTATCTTCCTATTGATGTCCTTTTTCTTCAAGGGGCAATCTTTCTGCCTCTTCTTCAGTACCCTTCGGCTGTCGGGCCATTTCTTCCTCAAAATCATCATCAAAAGCCTACACGATGACCCTACCATAAGCATCCTCTTCCTCATCTCTGCTCTCCGAGGAGCCAGCTCCCTCCTCTTCGTAGGCCACCCTATCGATTGTGCAGTGTTCATACTCAGGGTGCTCATGGTATTCATCAGCCTCCTCCTCAAATGACTTCGAGGCCTCTTGTTCTCGCCTCTCCCATTCCTCGGAGATTAACATGGTGGCCTCCATATCCGGTGGCCCTGTCAAAGGTTGCGAAGGTTTAACAGTAGCAAGGACCTGCGCAAGGGCTGCTTGAAGAGTGGGATCCATAAGGATCTGGGAGAGCTTAGATGGGAGATTTTTCATATGTCTTGAGAGGGCCTCAAGCACGGTGGGAGCAGGTATTGGTGCCAGCATTGCAACTAATGGGAGTGATGTAGTGGGTGACATGGCAGTGAAGGAAAGAGAAGTAGTCATGGTGGAGGAAGAGTCAATTACTATCACAAGCTCGGTCGAAGGTGAAGGGGAAAGATGGACAAAGATGTTGATCGCTGGCAAGGATGTGGCAATCATGGCCAGGGAGGTAGATAATGGGGCAGCCAAAGCAGGGAGAGCCAAAAGAGGTTTTAATTATTCCACACCTTTTGCTTCTTCCTCTTGGATTAAGGGTTGTTCCACGGTGCCCCCTATTTTCCTAAGCCTCTTGGAAGGTGAGCCTCTTGAATCCTTCCTTGTATAAACCTTGGGGTCAGGAGATTGCTCTGTTTCTATCTCTTTCCTCTTCTTGGATCTGGTAACCGGAGGAGACTTAGATGTCCCGCCCGTTGAAGTTGTAGCGGTGACATCCTCTATGGCACTTGGTTCACTTTTGAGTCCCTTATATGTTAGTACCACCCCTTGCTATTTTAATCAAGCCACTCATCCATCCACCCACTCTTTGGTATGGGCCAAGATTGGCTTGGTTATAATATCAAGGTCATCAACCTCTTGCTCATCCCAGTCTATTGTTGGTATCGGCAAATTGGTGACTGCGGGGTACCTGGGGTCCATTATGGTGCTTTCATCCTCTTTGACTTGATCTAGTGTGGGAAATGGTTGCACCTTTCTTATAAAATGGGAAGTCATCCGCATATAGTGCCTTGCACGCACTTCCTTATCATCCTGACAATCCCCCCAAAAGTCCTCAATGTGGTGCAGATGAGCGAACCCCGGTCCTAGTGCCTTACATGCCCATATGGTTCCATTCGTGGGCGAGTAGTGTGCAGGTGAAAATGATAATCTTTCAATTCTTTCTCAGAGTTACCAACTTACTGGGAAGTTTGTAATTTATACATGCCCTAACCAATGGTCATGGGATAAGAGATTCCTGCAACGTGTTTATCGCTAAAGATCGCATGTATGTGTTGGAGCTACCGAGAAAGCTCCAATAGGATGACTGGTCATTGGGGTATCGAGGCAACTTGTTTGGCCTTTCGATTAAGCCTTGGGCATAGATGTATGTGAACTTTGGATATTGAATGAAGAGGAAGGCATACTGCTTCAAGAATGTCCGAGCATAGTGGGAAACCCTTCTCTTGAAGTCCCCAACAATCATTCTGATGATATGGCCAATGAAGGCATCATTTGCCCTACAATATTCCTTCTTGAAGTTTCGGTACTGGAGCTGGGGGTACCTGTCATAGGCCTTCAGTCTTCAACCCTGCTCCTCATCAGGTGCCATAAATAGCCCGTTGTACTGTCTCTGGTCTACCAAGGAGTAGACGAGATATGAAGTCATGTAGAACTTGGAACTCTTCTTCACACTTACAAACTGCTCATGGAAGCAGTCACTTATTATACCTCCCCAGTAGAATGAGGTCTTTGTGGTGACGTCCTCATTCCCATGAAGGATCTGTTCGATGAAGTACATCATCCACTCCTGAAAGAAGGTATCCATAGGAATACCCATAACCCTACTTAGCATTGTGACCAAGTCATGGTAATCCTCATGGAAATCACTACAAAAGAGTTCGTGAGGAACCTTTGCAGCGCTGCCCCATTTTTCTTTAAGCCAATGCTAATTTATTAACCTTTTTCAGCATGTCGGGTTGTCATTCCATGCTACTTGGCATTCCTCTATGGTAGGTGTTTCCATTTCTTGAAAAGTGGGAATATGGAAGGTCTTTGTGATTCCCTCAGCCGAAATGTCAATGAGAATGTTACCATCTCTATCAATTATGGTCCTTGTGTCCGATTGGTATTCCTACCGACAAGCCATAACCAATTCAGGGGCCACAAACAATGGAGGGAAGCTTGCAGCTTTTGCAATTCCACTTTGTCTAATCAGCCTCGCATTCTTGGTCATCAGATTGACCCTGACCCTTTGTGTAAACTCGTCAATATTGACATGGCCTATATTGGTGTTAGTGATTTCTTTCCAATCCATGGTAACCTTTGAGTGTAGAGGTTCACCTTGGAACTGGTACTTCATTTGGTCCTTGTACTCTTTTCCTTGAGGACTCTTTCTCGACTTCTTTTCTTTGTCCTTTTCCATAGCTGCCCCTGAAGGTCCTACACCCAATTCCATATATTTTGCAAGCAAAGGCGTAGTCAATGCAATTGATCACAAAAGTCTTCATGTTAGTTAAAATCACATGGGCGAAGTCAAATTTAAATAATTTATCATTCATAAAATTATACTTCTATTTCCTGATGTCATTAATGTTTTAGTTGAGGGCTTTCAGACAATCCGGGCCCAGAGGCCTGGACTTCCCTGGCAGGAATGTTGTTTTCAAAAGGCAAATGGGGCAGAGTGATCCGGGAGATTTCTCTAAATCGAATTTTGATAGTTCAAAAGGATCATAACGAAGAGGGCCAAAATTAAGCACGTGGGTCGAGATCAGATTTGAAAATTGAGGTCATTTGGATTGATTTAGGAGCATTCAGAGCTACAAGGCCGGAAAGCCATCCAGAGTTGGTTGTTTGGAATTTCTGAGCAAAAACGAAGTTCTGAGGGTGGAACCCTGGGGTCCGGGACCCAGCGATTCTAAGGGCAGCTGGTCAATCTTGCAAATTTAAAGTTCAGGCCTAAGGGGTCAGGACGTCATGACACCTTCACCATTCAGGACGGCAATCATCAGGCGGAAGTCTGGAGGAGGCGGCCCAGCGGACTAGACCCGGCATCAAGTTCAGATGTCAAATTTCACTTTGAGCTCCCATGGCAAGCAGGGAGGCAGAGCCCGGAGCTCGGAAGGGTGGGCGCGAATTTACCTTTTGGAACGGCAGAGACGGGACAGAGTCCCAAAGACCGGAGCCTAGAAAGGGAAAGGATGCTCAAAGTTCAGGGCCAACCCCCAAATAGTGAATGGAGGCTCGGGGCCCAAGAGCTGGGAGGTCATCGAGGACTCATCGTTCAGAACGGCGAAGACGAGACAGAAGTCTGCAAACCAAGACTCGGGCGGGCGATGAAAAGTTGGGTTCAAATGCAAAGTAGATGGTGAAAGGAGAGGCAGGCCCCAGAACTCGGGCGGATGGGGTGACCCCGCTGTCTGGAACGGTGACATCTTCGCGAGCTTCCAGACATGGAAGTCCAGGGGTTCAACGCCGAAGAGCCAAAACGGTGGCCAATTTTGGAAGTTCAAGTTTCAACCTCAACGGCAAAGGGACGACGGAGGTCCGAGGATCCGAGCCCAAGGGGTCAAATAGCCATTTTGGAAAATGTTTGTGGTTTTCTATTTTTGACCGCCAAGAGAAGACTCGAGCCCGGAGGGCGAGAATGCCACTGGGCGATGAATGGCCGTGGTGAGGTGAAGTTCCGATCGTGAACTTGAGGGCAGTCTAGAGGTTTTTGAAGAATTGAAAACATGGGTTTTGTGTGTTTCATCGTGTTTTATCAATAAAATGTTTTTTAACCCTTGTTGTTCATTTTAAGCTTTAAAAAATCTTGAAAACATTGCTCGGGAAGGTAGGTGGCAAACCTACCTTGGACACTCAATGCGGCAAGGTGTGAAATACACTAACGGTCGGCAAGTGATGGCAAAGGGTGCGAGGGCGACAATTGATGAAGACAAGGATCCTCTCTGGCAAGCACTTTGAGCACTCTCTGCAACACTGACAAGTGAGAATGATAGGTTTGGGCAAGATATTTATACTCCAGCCACCATTAATGACTTCATTAAATGCAAGTACGGCGAAGCATAACGTTGGTGGATTCAAACCCACAGACAGTGGTCGGAGGTCTAGGGCCCGGAGGCCGAAAGGACATGAGGCGGTGGCCATCTTAGAAAATTTTGCTCAGAAATTGCCAGCGGTAAAGAGGAGGTCAGAGCCTGGAAGGTTCAAAGGCAGCCAAAAATCTTGCAATTTTTCACCAGACGGAGAACGGGGACCCAGGACCTAGGGCCCGGGAAGGTGGAATCCATCCACATTTTGAGAGGCAGACACGACAAGGAAAACTAGCTAGAGAAACCTGAAGGGGTGGGCCCGGCCAGGCCCAAGGCCGTTGGCAGAGGCAAACTACCAGAGAGACCCAGCAAGGCACCAGAACTTGACAAAATTAAAAGGGAGAAGTACAGTCAACTTAAGATGAGAATTCAAAGGTACGCTGACCACTCGAGACATCAAAATAGGGCACACAAAATGAGGAAGAGACAAAACGACCTGACAAGGCGAAAGAAAAAAAGAGTCCCCATTCCGAACGAGGCATGTGTGCTGAGGGCACAATAATACCTCTTCTTCTTGAACAGGGCCTTTTCCTTTCCCAAATAGCGGAGGCTCTTTGAATATCTCCACATTAACTTTAGTGTCCTCTTTCTTCTCCTCAAAAGGTTGTTTGTCAGATTCAACTTCTTCTCCAATATCCCTAAGATGTTGGGACAACTCTTCCTCAAGCCCTTGGTCAGAGGTCTCTATGATGTACTTCGCATTAAGAACTTCAACATCCTCCTCCAAGGATTGTGACTTCTCCTCATCCATTGCCACCTTATCCACACTCATACCCACTCTGCCCTTGGATTTTTTGAAGTAGTCATCCCTAAAGGGGTCCTCTGGTTCTTCCATTATTCCTTTGGCAGCCTCCCTTTGTCATTTCTCCATTTCTTCTAATATTTGCATAGCTAACTCCATCTTTGGCAACTCTGTGGGTGGTCGAGGAATGGGCAGGCCAACAGTAATTTGGGTGATCACAGCTTGGACAATGTAGTTCATTATAATCCTAGAAAGCTCGGCTAGAATCTTGGAATGTACTTGGAAAATGCTTTGGGTAAGGTGAGAGGAGGCATATTGGTTGTGGAAATTGAGGATACTATGGTAGAGAGGGTAGGCAATGGCGGAGGCAGTGAGGTAGATGAAAATAGGGATCTCATGGTCGAAGAGGAGTCTAATACCGTGATTGGGGCAATTGGTGAGGAGGAAGCAAGGTGGACTGATATGTCCACGATGGGCAGAGAGGAAACTGGCAGTGCCTGAGATGTGAGAACTGGTGGAGGGGTGGCAGCAGCGATAATGGTGGGAACAGAGATGGCACATGGTGACTGCGGTCACTCAGCCTCTTCTTCTCCCTCATGTTGTGGGTCCTCCTCAATGGTGGGCATCTCACTGAACACTCTGGATTTCTTGGCCTTCTTTGAGGATTCTCCTTTTGAGGCCTTCCACATATAGACCTTGTGTTTAGGCTGGCACTTAGACACATCTTTCCTCTTCCTTGTTCTAGTTGTTGGAGGAGACTTAGGAGCTTCTTCTACTGGGGCATTAGTTGCTCCACTATTTGTTTCACTTTTGAGCTCATCTATGAGCTCACCATATATCAACATGGCACCTTGTGCCTTGAGTTGGTAGATTTGAACATCTACCCACTATCTTGTTTGGTTCTCTATGGGCCTTTTCACAATTTTGAGGGCATTGACCTCTTCTTCATCCCAATCAATCAGTGGCAATGGAAATCTAGCCACAAAATCGAATCTTTCATCAAGGATGGTTTCCTCTTCTTCCAAAATTTGGTTGGGTACCAGGAACAAGTTGGTTGTCTACACAAACTAGGTCATCATACTCATGTAATGACTCATTCTCACCTCCTTGTCATCTGGGCAATTGGCCTAGAAATATTCTATGTGAGGAAAGTGGGTGTATTGCTTCCCAACCAACTTCTTCAGCTTTCCATAAGGGTCCATCTTTGGTTGGGTTGTGTGGAGGTCTAAATGATACTCCACTATTTCCTTCTATGAGTACTTTGCGAACTGGGCAGTCGAGATAGTGTGCATTCTTTTTCCAAATATGAGAGGGTATGGAATCCCTACTTATTTTTTATCGCTCAGTAGAGTGTGAGAATTTTGCAACTTATGAGATACTTCCAATATGATCATATGGTCATTAGGGTACTGAGGTAGCTTGTAGGGTCTTTCGGAGAAACCCTCCATTTTGATGTACATGAACTTTGGGAACTAGATAAATAGGAACCCAAACCTTTGAATGAATTCCAAAGCACTATGTGAGACCCTTCTCTAAAAATATCCTCCAAGGAGTCTGATAATATGCTCGATGAACGCATCATTCACCCTTCAATACTCCCTTTTGAAATTCTTATAGTGCAATTGTGGATAACGGTCATATACTTTTAGCTCTTTGCTTCCTAGATTTGATTTTCGTGCAACAAAGAGGCCTTTGTATGGAACACTTCTGCTAGAAAATAGACTAGATAGGAGGTCATGTAGAATTGTGATGTCTTCTTCACGACCATAAATCGTGCATGTAGGTTTTCACTAATGATCTTGGCCCAGTGGAATTTTGTTTTCCTGCAAATAATCTCTTCAATAAAATAGAACATCCACTCTTGGAAGAAGGTTGCACCAGGTAGGCCTATTACTCTACTTATTAGAGTGACCAAATCATGGTACTCTTCATGGAAGTCGCTTCTAAAAATCTCCTGTGGTACCTTGGTAGCACTACCCCTCTTCTCTTTCAACCAATGTTGGTTGATTAGCTTCTTGCATGCTATGGGATCAACTTTCCACATGTTCTTGGTGTATCCCTTCTTTGTTTCCTCCATGGGGTCGAATGTTGAGATATGAAAATTTTTGTTGATGGACCGAGTAGACAAGTCTACCAACAGCCTGCCCTCATGATCTATGATTTTTTGGTTACCACTTTGGTAGCATTCTCTGCATGCCATTACAAGCTCTGGAGCCATGAGTGCAAGTGAGAGTCTAGCCACCTTTTCCAGACTGCTCTTTCGAATCTTTTACGTGTTTTCAATGATAATTTTTTTGAATTCATCTATGTCCACTTGTCCCAAGTTGGTATTTGATATTGAATCCCACATTGAGGTAACCTTGGGTGTAATTTCCACCTCATGGCACTAATACTTCATTTGGTCTTTCTCCTCTTTTCCCCTCGGTGCTTTGGCAATTTTCTTTCCCTTTTCCTTCTTTGCAGACTGTCCCGATGTGCCCACAGTAGATTCAATAAATCCTTTAAACAAGGGTGGAGTAAGCATATAAAAATCAAGAAAACGTTAGTGAAATCCTACAAAACGAAGGTTAGATTCAATAATCCATCTCTCAAATATCATAAAGTTCATTAACGTTCACCGTTCACCATTTTTTGGGACATATATAGCAATGCGAGCCCAGGGATGCAGGTTTCCCTGGGCTGCCAACTTTCTGAAGAAAGTAGAAAGGAAATGGCAATGGGAGCATGGCAGCCCACAGATGACCGTCTGCACTCATAATTCTACATTCGGAGTTTGGAGGTTGGTCGAGGATCCAAGGAACTTAAGTATGTTAGTAAATTCATCTAGGAAGTTTTGGAGGTGTTCCATTAGTTACTTAGCTCATGCAGGTGCAAGGGATATAGAGGTAGGGGACACCTCAGATGTTTGGGCTTTATCATTAAGAAATGGCATTCACAAGACGAAGATCCACAAGGAGAATCCCACCATGCAGGGTCCGCAGATGGCTTAGACAACTGGGTATTACCTCTTTTCATTTCAATCACTTAAAGTTTATGGGAAAAGGTAAGAAAAAGGCTGCTAAGAGACGGTCGTTCAGGGATAGCAGGGAAGGCACGATGACCCGCAGGAGGTGGTCTACACCATCGGGTCCACAGAAGATGTTGGCATTACCTTATTTCATTATTGGGAACTTTAATGGTAGAGAAGAAATCGGGCTTCATAATGTGGAAGGAAGGTGGGTTGTAGCTATTGTTGAATGGAAACTAGACAACAGTGGGTCATAGGCAGTGGCCCACAAAGGAATACTCGCAATTCCCTTTTACTTGGTTGTTTTATGTTTAATTGGCTTGAAAGGAGATGGTGCAGTCAGAGTTCGCTTGGCGGACCGATGGGGGTCCCTAGCTGTTTTGAAATAGCAGTGAGGGTAGGGCAGCCCACGAAGAGATTTCCACATGTGTTGTTCTACAAGGGCCTAAGACTTAGTGTTTTCATTTGAGAGCTCAAGGCGGTGCTGGGACATGTGAACTCTACAAGGCGGGAAGAGGTGAGAGGTTTGTCATTGGATGAGAATGTGTGAAAAGGCAGCAGAGGGTGGACGGAAGTCCGCGAGGAAAGACCCGCACTAGAGACTTAGCATGTTTCATCCAAAAGGTGGCGTTGAGCTTGGTGGAACCCGCAAAGTGGGAGACTGGTAGGGGATGATAGTTTTAAGATAGTGACTAGGCAGGGGCTACCTGCACACAACGAACCACAAGGGTTCGAGGATCAATGTTTTCACCTAAGTTTTTTGCTTGAGTTTTCCAAGGAAGTGATGGGTTCACATCTGCCTGCAAAGGCAGACCCGCAAGATGGCAACACCTTGGTTTCATTTAGAACTGATTTCAAGCAACGGTGAACGGTTTATAGCTTGCAAGGGTTTCAAGGCCTCGGTAAAGAATGGTCGTGGAGAGGTAAGGTTTTGCATGGACCTTGGAGGTCGAATTTGATCAATTTTGGAGACATCATGAGATGGGTCAATGTAGAATTTTGTGTTTTATTAGCTGTCTAAGGATTTTTGGATGTTTTCCTTAAGGATTTATTGATTTTTAAAAGACAAATGAAATAGATTTTTTCAGCTGGGTGGTGGCAGACATACCTGAGAAACCCAAAGAATTTGATGAACACAACATTGGAGATCGATTGGGAGGTTGTGTGGGTGCAAAGTAGGTGGCGGCTATCCAAGCACTAACAATTCTCTAACTTGTGTCGGTGAAAATGGCAGGTCGGCCTTCCTATTTATAGGAAATTTAGCATTAATGACCCACATTTATTGCTTGTACGGTGGCCAAGAGGGTAGCTGGGTGCGGTTTTGAAAGGAATGATGATGAGAAAGTCAGGTCCTGCACTGCAGGTGGAACCCTAGGAGTTGTCGTCGTACAGGTGGTGAAAAGGATAACCATGGTGGGTGTGGGACCCATGATGAGGGCCGACATCAGGTGTTGGCTGTCAAAAAAGTGGTGAAGGAAAAATGGCGACGGGCAAGGGGAAACCCACAATAGCGGACCTGTAGGAGGCAACGGATGCTAGTTTGAAAGCCTAAGGGAAACCTACCAGGGAAACCCCACAAAAGCTTGGAACTTGGAAATTTCTTGGGTAGTGAACCTTGGTTGACTAAAGATGATGAATTTGAGTCTTCTTGACCACTTGAAACTCAAAATTAGGGGCCACACAAAATGAGGCAAAAGCAAAAAGTGACTCGACAAAGACGAAAAGAGAGGGTCCACATTTGGAACGGGGTGTGTGTGCTATATGCACAACAAATGGTAACTCTATTGGGAGAATGCTCCCAAGTGTTCTAAGGGTAAATGTTCATTCAGAACCCAGAATCTCTAGTTTCGCAAACTAGAAGCCAGTTTCCATAAGTGAACTAGGAAACACGAAGGAGGATGAGATCCTTAGCTGAATCAAGTCACAAGAGTATCTCAGAAGTGTGTGCTAGGTGAGTTCATTCCCTTTCATCAAAAACCATAACGAACAACTATGAATCGGTCTAGGAAAGTTATGTAAACTATCTAACCCCAAAAGTAGAATGGACATTGCTCCACTGCCAGTCAAGCATCCATAGCCTCGACTAATTTTTCATTGTGACTCGACGAATATTTCTCTATTGTCAGTCGAGTGTCCATAGCCCTAATAGAGTTTCTCGCACACCCACATAGTTTCTTGTTTCAATAATTTCTTTTTTCTTCTTTATTTTTGATGAGATTTTCTTTTAGTACATTTTCTTTTGCTCAATTGCATAAGCATCAAAGCTTACCATGGGTTTGGCATCACAGTGGTCACTGGAGTAGACTTAAGATTTTTGCTCACTAAGACCTCATAACAACCATTGTACAGCTCTTCAAAAACATTAAAGTGTATTGTTGTGTGTGATCTAAGTGTGAAAAGATTCAACCAAGGGTTCTATCCTAGGTCAATTCAAAGTTCAAATAGGGAAGCCACTTCACAGAAGCAATTAGAAATCAATGATTGCGAATGAAGGCTTATCCAAAGAAAGAACAAGAGTGGATAGTAGGGTAGGCCTTCTGATATGTCAAACATGACCACTGCATCGAGAATAGAGGAACACTCTCAGCAAAACAAAATAAGCCGGGAAAGCGAGCAAAACGAAGTGAAGATGCAACAACAAAGAAAAAGTAAACCTAAGCTCACCTATGTACAAGTATATACAAGGATGAGCTTGAAACGATCAAGAAAGGAAATAATGTTTGAGGTGTTGTTCGTTGACAGGAAATGGGACATCCTCTCCAGTAAGTGTCTTGAGGCAAAAAACATTATCTCCTAAATTTTTTGAAATTTGAAAAGGGCCAGGCCAGAGCTTGTTAAATTTTTCATGCCCCCCTTTCTTTTCATGGGCCTTGTCCCAACAAAGGACTAAATCAATAATCCTAAAGGCCTTGACTTTGGTTTGGTGATTAAACCACCTTTTAACTATGCCCTGGTGTTTGGTGAAATTTTCAACTACTCTATCATGAACTTCGTCTAGATGTAGTAACTCAAACAAACAGGCTTCTTGACGATTTCCCTCCTCATAGTAAGTGTTGAGAAATTCGAGGGTGGGAATCTTTAGGTGGATAGGAAAGACAAGCTCCAAGCCATATACAAGGTGGAGCAGGGAATCACCCAAGGAAGCCTTATGGTGTGTACAATCTTCCTAGAGGGAAAAATGTAGTTGGGTGTGCCAGTCTTTGGGGTTTCTATTAAGTAGATTTTTAATCATAGTTATCAAGTTTTTGTTTGTTGATTTAGCTAGGCCATTTCCCTGAGGGTAATAATTGGACAAAAAAATTAGTGCAATTCCATAATTGAAGGCCCAACTAGAAAACTTAAGCAAGGAAAATGCAGGGCCATTATCACAAACAAGAGCATAGGGGAAACCAAAACGATTCAAGATAAAACTCTCAAGAAAATTCACAACCACCTCAGTAGTACATTGCCTACATGCAATTGCTTTCGTCCATCTAGTACAATAATCAGACATGGTTAGAATGTACTTGTGGCTTGCAAAGGATGGTGGGCTTACCAAACTAATGAAGTTAAGGCTCCATTGAGCGAATGGCCTTACCTCCAAGACAGGTTGCAGCAGGACAACAACATTTATTTCTCTGGTGGCAGTAACTTGGCAAACATGACAAGTCCTAACATGATTGTGTGCATCTTTAAACACCGTCAGCTAGTAGTACCCAACCCACAAAATCTGGTGGGCAGTTGAAGAGTCAGATCCATGGACAGTGCCAAATTTACCATGAAATCCCTTCAGTACTCTAGCTACTTCCTCTTTTTTGAGGCATCTAAGGTAAATCCCTTCATGGTTGTGCTTGTACAATATGGATCCTTGCAACATATAACTGTTGCTTTTGAGCCTCAAAGCTCATTTTTGGACCCCCTGTAGCCAAGACGAGAACTTGTTTTTTAGCAAGAAGTAAATGATGTCGTTGTACCACTCTCTAGGGGAAACATATTCTAGTTGGTACTGCTACACAGTGAGCTCAGGTCCAGCTTCAACTAGTGTTTTAGCTATCGTTTGAGTGAGGACCTACCCTTGAACTAACTTCATGGGATGAATTTCCAGTCATATTCCTACAACAAAGTAACCCATTTGGCTCTCCTTTCTTCCAGCTCATTCTGCATCAACAAAGTATTAGCTGTTGGGTCAGGCACAATTGCAAACACCTTATTCCACAAGATGTAGTGCCAGAATTTTTTAACTCCTCTAACCAAGGCATATGCCTACTTTTCAATGTTGTGGTATCTTAGCTCGACATCCTTCAGTGGAGCACTCATGAAGCTGATCGGTTGTTCACTCCCTTCATCATCTTTCTGAGTCAATATGATGGCACAAGAGTGATCTAAAGCAAATGACTAGACATAGAATGACTTTAGGTAATTTGGACTAACTAATATTGGTGCATCAACAATTGCTTTTTTTATCTCTTCAAAAGCTTTCTTGGCTTTCGAAGTCCATTCGACTTTGGTGTCCTGCTTCAGCATAGCATTGAGTGGCTTGACTATTTCAGTAAAGCTAGTGATAAACTTCTTGACGAAATTGATCTTTCCAAAGAAGGATTTCAGCTCCTTCTTGCTACCTGGAAGCTAAATTTTCAGAATGTCTTGAATGCATTTGGGGTCTATTGAAATTCCTTTCTCTAAGATCACATTCCCAAGTAATTTTCCTTCTGTCACTCCAAAGATACACTTCTTTGGATTCAAGGATATCCTGAATTCTCTGCACTTCTAGAAGACCTTGCATAAATCAGAAACATGATCTCTTTTCTTTGAAAACACCATAAGGTCATCCATGTAGATGATGATGCATTTTTTGATTAGATCTTTGAAAGCAATATCCATGGCATGTTGGAATGTTGCATTGACATTGATAAGCCCAAATGACATTCTCCTATATGCAAAGGTTCCCCATTTTGTGGTGAAAGTCATTTTATGTCTATCTTCATACTGAACCATCACTTGATTATAACCAGAGTATCTACCCAAGAAGGACATCATCTGAGATCCATTAACTATCTGCAACACTTCATCTAATGAAGGCATTAGATAGTTGTCTTCTATGAAGCTTTGTTCAAGTTGTGAAAGTCTACGCATAACCTAATTTCTTTGTTCTTTTTCCTGACTGGGACCAATTTCCCACCCACATGGAGTGCCTGACCAGGAATATGATTCTGGCAGAAAACTTCTAGACTTATAAATGATGGGTTCTAGCAATGCATTAATAGGGTGTTGTCACTGCTGAAAAGGTCTGACATCCAACTTGAGAGGGATGGTGTACATGATGATCGATGTGTCATATGTCTTCAAAACCTCATAGCTCTAAGCAACTACATCGTGGTACTTACATAGGGCATTGATGATCCACTTCTTTTCTTCTAGCATGTACACTTTGCTAATAAACACATTTTTAATTTCTTCATCAGTCCCTAAGTTATGGGCATCGCATTGATTGTCGATGGAATCCTTCTTTGTTTGTTGATCTTGATCTTTTATATAATCTAGGTCAAATATTTGCTTAAGTTGAACCATTCCTCTAGGTATTGTGTTTTTCTTGAGATTAATGACTCCCTCTATGTCTAGTTCAGCCTCTTTGGGCTCTGCCTCATCAATTATCTGAGTTGCAAACACATCAGAGCTTGTGATAAAATCCAAGATGTGTTTATCATCATTAAATACTTGGAAGTTGGTGATGTTATCTAGCACCGATGGAGTGGAAGTGAGTTCAATTGTAAATTTCTTAAGGAAAGGGGTTGGAGGGTACTAGTGGCTTGGGCCAAGGCATTAACAATATGATTCTTGAAACGAGGGATCAACTGAATTCTAAATGCATCTAGACCCTCTATGAGGTCCTAGACTCTATGCGTATAATTTTCTAGTCTCTTGTCATGGCAGGAATATAGTTTTTTGACTTGCTTAACTATAAGCTCTAAGTCACCAAAGACTTGTATCATTTTAACTTTCTTCCTTAAAGCCATCAATAGACCATGGACTAATGCTTCATATTCTACTACATTATGTGTGCAATAAAATTGGAGTCTATAAGCATCAAAATATGTCTTACGTGTAGGGCTGATAAGCTTGAATCCAGTTCCTACTCCTTGATTGGACTTGGACCCGTCAAAGTGCAACATCCAAAACTTAGAGGAACCTTGGGCCTTTGAGTGAATAGAGGAGACTACTTCTCTTGGTTGAACATTTTCTTCAACATCCTTAGGTGAAGGCACGAATTCAATGTGGCTTTGATTCAGTTGTTCTGTTTGGAGTTCCTCTTTTGATGTGACTTGTCCTCTTATGTGCTCAACTACTATTTGGCACAAACAACATTCAAATTTTGAGTGGGCAGCATTGTGTACCCAACACCAAATGAGTAGTAGGAGCTCTTGAAAGTCCATTCTAGTTCCTAAACTGAGTTGATCTTGCACACATTTTTCCATGAAATCCTAGAATCCATCTAACAACCCTAGATTGTCATCCTCATAGGATTCTTCATCATCTAACTCAATCAACATTTTTGTGCTCTGAGGTGCATAGGCTAAGTTAGCAGGAGGACTGGATAACACAAGAAGGACCTCTTTGGTCACTTCCTCTTCCTAAAAATCTAGTTCTTCTTGATAAGCCACAGGATAGTAGTTTCCCAACTCTGTTTTAGTGAACAACACCTCATTTGCGTTATTGTACTCTATAATCATAAACTTCATGTGCAACTCCCAGTCAATACAGATCTAGTTTGGTAGCCCTTTCCACCACAGACATAAATGAGAAAAGTCAATCGCGACATATCCATTTAATTCCCAAGTGAAGTCTCTTCCTAGTATTCTACCATATGTGTTCGGGATATCAGCAACTTGAATGTCAATGACTTGTTGCACCCTTGGATCAGTAGCGATTTACATAGGTATCCTATTGATCTCACCAACTATGTTCACTTCTATTTTATCCAACTAAGTCACCTTCCGTCGGGAAGGAGTAGGGGCTATTACTAAAACCTTGCATACAACAAGAGGCATAACATTGGTTGATGCTCTAAATCAAGAAAGCAGTTGTGCAGGTTCTTTCCAAATATTTTGATGGTAGTCAGGAAGGGGGTATGTGCAGGATCATGATGTGCCAAAAAGTGGTGATATGATGGGTATGTGGCTGACAATTTATTTTTTACCCAAAATTGATGAAACGAAAAAGGGTTTTTAAAGGAGATTCTGAGCTTTCCACCAATATAAATTATGCTTAACTTTGAATTTAATAAACAAATATTATTCATTCTCTATTTGAATTATAACTAAAGTCTTGATTGATAGTCTGATTGAAAAACATCTATAGCTTTCAAATGGTATCACATTTTTTGAATCTGAAACATGTGTCACATTCTATGCTTCACATACTATAGGATTAAAAAAAAAATCAATTTCATGAAGTTTTGACCAAGTTAAGGTGGTCAGACATACGAGTTTTTATATATTTTAAAAGTTGTAATAAAAAATTTGTAATTAATTATTTACTTGGAAAAAATTACAAAAAAATATGCATCACATTGGGACATGAGTCCTCTACTTATATCTAAAATCTTATAAAAGAATATTATCATTTTATTGTGGTTAGGGTGGTCAGACAGACACCTACTTCTTAATTTTTCCTTGAAATTTAAGTGGTACTGCATTGAAATTTCAAATTTTCACCAAATAGATTTATTTTTTAAATAAACCTAGTAGTTTAAAAACTACATTCAATTTGCTACAAATTCTATTCTTACATATTTTTGAAATAATATAGATAACTTATTCAAATTTTTATGCCAAGTTGCCTAACTCTAATTGTTCTGAATTTTATTGCCACTTAAGGGCCTATTTTTTCCATGATGATCCTGTACATACCCAAGGGAGGTGTTTCTAACTTCCCTTGGAACAAGCCCATAGGTGTGTTTTCTTGGACTACTTGAATTTTATCTTTCTCATTGGTCTTATCCTTGGTTTGTATTTGACTTGTCTCCTTGGTTGATTGCTTACTTATTTGTTGATTTGAGGGTGCATCCATTTTCTTCCCTAGGATTTCCTTGATTATGGGCTCATTCTATGATTCATCAAAGGAAACCCTTTTGGCTGGCACTTCTTAGGTTGTTTTGGATGGGGCAATCCCGTTAAGCATTCTAAAGAAAGAATTCCTTATTGTAGGGACCCTAAGAAATTCGAAGGCTAACAAGCTATTCTTGACCTTCTTAAATTCTTCAACTAAATATTCACCCATTTGCTCAATTTTAGCTTCAAAGGATTTACCTTGAGAGGAGCTAGTAGATTGGTTTTAGGTTTGGTTTGACTACCTATTCTTATTAAAGTATTGAGTGGGAACATGGGGGTATCCTAGGTTGTTGTTAGCATTTGGGTCAAGTGGAGTGTTGAAGTTGTTAGGCAGAATAGAGGTTGTAAAAGGGCCACTTACTTTCCTTCTCCTTAAGTTATAAGGGGTTTCCCTTTGGTGAAATATTTGGACATCATATTCAAGGGACTCCTCTTCATCTATTGGACCATTATCTACTGAAGTGAAAATCTGGGATAGAGGGTCTTTGTTACTTACCTCTTTTGCTTCTTTGTCTTTTGGGCAATGGTCTCCTTTTCAAGCTCATTGCTTTCACTTGACTGGAAGGTAACTTGATTGACCACGAGCACTAAAGAATCATATGATTCAAGTGGGACTATGTCTCTGCAGCCTGCACCATCTATAGCATTCTAGACCTCCACTTGGAAATTTTTTGTGGTTGTTTGGAACTTAGGGCAATCCAATTTAGAATTCCTATTTATTTTGTGGAAATGACACCATCCGGATAGGGCTTCCACTACTAAATATACTCTACTTGTTGCTTTATCTACATTGGTCAGCTAGTCGAGAGGAGTGGGAACACGTCCACTGTTTTACCTTGTATTCCACATCTAGTTATGTCATTGTGAAGGTCTCCATTCAAATCCTTAGTTAGAATTATGACCTCTCTCATAATTCTAGCCAGAGGAAGCACCTGCATCGCAATTGTCCCTATTATCTCGACTGAGGTTGGCCTGAATGCTTCTTTGAGAGGCTTGCAGCTGGTTGTTTTATTCCTTAGGTGCATCATTTATGTTGACATCTTCTTGATCACCTTTTTCGGTTCATCTAGTTGATCCTTCTCTGTGTTGTCCAGTTGTGGTGCTTGATTCTAGAGAAAGACCAGTTGCACTACTAGTTGGTTTGGTTGAATGGGTGGAAACTCAGATCCTTGTAGATATGTAAGCACTTGAGGTTGTTGAGGATAAACTTGTTGTTGTTGTGGTTGCAAGTAATGAGGCATGAGAGGTGCCTAATTCAATGGTTTTCTTGGATGTGGCACCATCGACAATTGTGGAACTCGATTCATGATTGGCGTTTGATGTACCAAGGTTTGGGTGAGTCCTTGAACTTGCATCGGATGAGCAGTTGGCCCCAAAGAGGGCAATGCGCCAGAAATATTTTGTCCAAAATTAGTACTTGCTATGACTGCCTTAGCATAGGCATCTACCAGCCTAGTAGGTGGTGAGCACATTCTTTTTACTAGTGCAGCTATGAGGTTTTCCAAGGTATCAAAATAGACAAACCAAGCAGAGGGGTCATCAACCACATATGGAGCTTGCAATCTCATGTAGGCACAATGAAATTGATCATTGAAGGAGCTGATTGGTTCGTTGACTTCTCTTCAAACAGACATGGATTGCTAATATAATTCAAAAGGGCTGATTGGAATCTTGTATTTATGCAAGAAAGAATTCTTTAATAGATTCTAAGAGGTGATGGATCCAGTTGGCAAGTTGATATACCAATAGAAGGCCTCTTCCCCCAAGGAATAAGGAAAGAGCCTACAAGCCACGTCTTCATGATCTACTTGCATGTCTTTCAATACTGTTTGAAAGATCTTGATATGTTCTTCTATTGTCCTCTACAAATCACGAGGATGAAACTTCATGCAAAAGCCTTTTGGATTCTTTGGCATGTCATGATAGTCATTGAAGGACAGAGGAGAAGGATTGTTACCCAGCCAAACCATGGAGGGAGGTAGAGGTTGCACTTGCTATGCAATAGTAACTTGGGGCTACAAAGGAGCAGCAACACTTGAGGCAATGCCTTGGATTAAATGTCTTGGGATAGGAGCAGCACCTTGGCTATGGAAAATGGACAAGTGGAAGGAAGTTTGGAGCAGATGAGAAGAGGAAATGGGTGCTGCAAAGGAAGGGGATGTGTGGAGAGGATGGATGGAAGGAAGAGGTGAGGATGGAGGTGAAGTGGATGGAGTAGATGAGGTTGAGGCAGATGTTTCCCCTCTTTTAGCTCTCTTCACCTTGGTAGGGGGTGGTAGCTCTTGGAATTCCCCTTTATTGCGTGTAGATCTTAACACTCTTTGGAACCTCTTAGGGGAGAAGGAGTCAATTCAATCCAGCTTAACAAAAGGGAGGTCCTCCTTCTAGCACTAGTTCTATTGATGGGTGTTTTTGCACCTCCCAATAGAGGCAAAACATAAATTCTCTACCTCTCTTGAAAGGCAACTCCCTACAAACAAGTTGCATAAAATTACCCCAAGGTCTTCGATGTCAGGTCATGACTTGCAAAACAACTCAGTGGATTGATGTGATTTGTTGGTAATCACAAGGGCATGGAAAATTGCTAAGTTTGAAGCAAATTGGATCTTTCTATGGAGTTCATAAGGTTCCATAAGTGAAATGTAATTGCTACAAGTTCAAAAAAAAGTCTAAAACCCCATATGCAACATCAAATTTGGCTTTACAATGATGCTAGAACTTTTCCTAAACTACTATTTGAAAGAATGGTCAAAAGGGAAAATGGAGGTAAGAGTTCCTAGACTTGCAACTACTGATGAACAATGATAATGGAGGATGCTACAGTGGACAACCTTCCTATAACTGAGTTCCACTTAACAAAATAACGTACAGTCTCATGAAACTAGTTCTATCTTCTAAGGTCTGCATATTTTCAATTGTTCATTCACCATAAAGCATGAATAAAAGATGAATTTTAAGTGCAACAATGAATAAGTGTTCAAACTAGCTTTACACTATTGTTTATCATCAATAACCAACAAAAAGCATGAATATAGAAAGCATCAACACCATAGACTTCTTCAATATCAATGGATAGCATCAACTAAACTACTAAAGCTACTTGAAAACACTTACAACAACAAACTAAAGCTATTCAAATCTATCAAATATGAGGAGATGAATCATGCTATAGAGAGAAACAGAAGAATCCACCAAAAGCAATGAAATTCTATTAAAAATTTTGTAGCATGTCTTTACAACTCAACTCTCTTTGAAAATGAGAGGAGACCCCCTATTTATAGTTTTCCAAAAGTGAAAGGAATGGCCAGGATTTTCTCTCATCGTGCAGCCAAGATTCATTTTACATGAGGGTTTCACCTACCCCCAAAATTTACTAATAAAAAATATAATTTTGTCTCTTTCTCTATTTTGACCTGTAGTGGCCTAACACTGTAGTAGTTTTGTCTTCTAGTGACTGCCTTGTTTTCTTAGCTTATACTATCAAGAACTCATCATCTATGAGTAGCTTTCCTTCATTTTTTTGAAGAGTGGTGTATTCCATGAATTTTCCAATCAGTGTCTTAATCTTATTCCATTTTATGATATCAAATTGAAGAACCTAGAATGTCAGCTTCTTAGATCTCCCAATGATTAGCTCCCAGTTCTTTGTGCACCTTAGTGTGGCCTTGATCACCTGTTTTGACTAGACAAAGGATCTTGTAGCAAAATACATGGAGTCCAACGTTAGTGAATCTACTACCCCTTGCTCCATCTTCCTATGGATGTAGGGCCTTATCTTCTCTGGATCTAGTTCTATAGCAGGCATATCATAATCTGTTCATAATCTTCACTATGCGTCCTGTGCTCCTTGACCCATTCGAGGTCAAGTTCTACTTCATGCAACACTCTCCCCAGGATGTCCCTCTTGTGATCCAAGCCCATCTTCTACATTTTCACTAGCTAGTGATCATCCTTTGCAAGTGCTAGCACCTTCTCCCACTTCTCATAGGAATTTTGAGGATGGCCTCAAGCTTAGGATAGGTAATCCTATATAGCTTGATGAATCAATGACATATATTCTTCATGCCCTCCAACTACTTCTACACCTCTTAGAATTTATTGGCCATTCGGAAAGGGTGGCCTATGCCCATGTCACCATTATATAGGACTCCTTTGAACCAATCTACAATATCCTTGGTCCAATTCTTCATCTTCTCCATTTTAGAGAGTTCTTCCCAGGAGAGAAGCGGGGGCGCAAAGGATGTAATTGGAGCTTCTACCTCCTATGATGACCTTTGCTAGATATAGGCGTTGAGGTCTGTCACTTGTGCTTTCAACTCCTTAGAGGATTGATCTTTGTTCATTTGTTCCACTATCCTAGCCACTAATCCTAAGAATTCATCAATTTTCTGCTCTCTTGTAATAGTGCCCAAGTTGATGGTGAATATTTTGTAGCTGACCCCATCTCCTTTTTCTATCACCAAGGTCACTATCTACATAGTCCTTGATCCTGATGCACCAACAGTGATGCGAGAATGTACCCTTGGATTCTTTTCTTTCTTTATCCTTGTTTGCACCCTGGCAAGTATAGCCTCCAGTAGGGACTTTGAATCGACGAGGGTTGGGGTTTTCTTCTATAGTTGCTTCTTGAGCCAATAAGGTATCTAAGTCTCCCCTTTTGGAGATTCAAGATCACCTTCCTCTTTCTGCTCATGTTGGGGTTGTTTCACTTCACAACTCGGGGCCTCTTATTCAATTCTTTCTTCCTCATCATCTGAGTATTCAATTTGTATGGTCTTTTTCTGTTCTGACTCAGCAGGGGCTACATTCTCTTCAACAATACTCTCTATCTGAATTGCCCTTTTTGCTTTGTTTTTTAGCTCTTCATGGTGTTCTAGCTTAGGGATCTTCTTAGGAGCATCTTCTTCCTTCTTTTCTTCTTTCTCTCCTTATTTTTCTGGTGGTACCTCTCCTTCTTGAACATGGCCTTGCTCAACTAGCAGAGACTCTTCGAGTATCTCCACATTAACTTCAATGTCCTCTTTCTTCTCCTTAGAAGGTTGTTTCTCAGATTCAACTTCTTCTCCGATATCCCTGAGATGTTGGGACAAGTCTTCCTAAAGCTCTTGGTTGGAGGTCTCTATGATGTACTTTTCATTAAGAGCTTCAACATCCTCCTCCAAGGATTGTGACTTCTCTTCATCCATTGCCACCTTGTCCACACTCATGCCCACTCTTCCCTCGGGGTGTTCAAAGTAGTCATCCCTAAAGGGATCCTCTGGTTCTTCCATTATTCCTTTGGTGGCCTCCCTTTGTCATTTCTCCATTTCTTATGATATTTGCATAGTTGCCTCCATCTTTGGCAGCTCTATGGATGGTGGAGGAACAGGCAGGCCAGCAGCAATTTGGGCGATCAAAGTTTGGAAAGTGGGGTTCATTATAACCCCAGGAAGCTCGGCTAGCATTCCTAGCATGTACTTGAAAAATGATTTGGGTAAGGTGAGAGGAGGAATAGTGGTTGTGGCAATTGAGGATACTATGGTAGAGAGGGTAGGAAATGGCAGAGGTAGCAAGGTAGATGACAATGGGGATGTCATGGCCAAAGAGGAGTCTAATACCATGATTGGGGCCATTAGTGAGGTGGAAGCAAGGTGGACTCCATGGTGGGCAGAGAGGAAACT
>VDFB02322083.1:10270115-10298576 GCA_007258455.2 Sequoia sempervirens
ATGCATCCTATATTTGTTATAGCACAACTATGCCACATGACCAATAGAGTTATGGATCACATAATTATAGTCACAAGAATTTGTTCCTTGGTTGTGATCTTATGGTGATTCCACACAACAAAATCTGGACATAAAATTCTCAAAACCCTAAACCTCTAAAAATGAAATCTGATGAGATGTTGCTTTAAAATATGATTTTCAAACCTGGAACTACAAATCTGACTTCACAACTGAATTCTGCAAAAAGACAATGACTACCCTCAACCTGGCGATATCTTCTTGATTTTTTTATTTTTTTTCCCAAGAAAATCATCCTTAGTTCTCCACAAATTGTCTCAAGTAGAGAAAAACATTGTCGCAATAAATCAGCGAACTCACTTTTCTTTATGTCAGCCACAATTTGATTTTTTTCTTATTTTTCATGTTTGTCGAAATTACAATGAAACTTCTAGTTGAACTTTCGACGAAACCCAGGTTCGTCGAAATTTTGACAAACGTCAAGGATAAACTTTTAAAATTTTGAAAATTACACATGAAATTTTACAAGCACCCGACGATACATCAAATTATACATATTTCATCAAAAAATTTCATCAAATTTTGCAGTCAAATGAGTTAGTGATTAACTGTACAAAATGAATACCCTTATGATAATTCAAAACATTGCACTCAATAGTAAAGCCTTTAGCCTTCAACAAATGATTTCAGTTGTGCTCACTATCCCTATTTATGGGCCACCAGTGCCACTACCAACTTGATCCCTATTTACTTGTGACTCGTGTCACATGTGAGGTTGGGTATAATGATAATCTCAATTTGCGCAAACCAAAAAACCAACTTAATCGATTTGTGTAACTTAAACCTTACATGTACAATTAAAATGTTTAATTTGATTGACGTCTGGCTACATGCAAACTGTACCTCAAGCTAATAAGCTGTCAAAATCACCAGTGCCACTCAAAGGATATGAAATTATTACAAATCTTATTTCAATTAATGAAATCAGCATCTATGATTCTACAGTACATCATGCAGTTTTCAATATAAATCTATCCAATCAATTGCTTCAGATGTTCATATGGCATTAATCTACGTCGCCGCCCATAGTACTGAAACCACACTTTCTTAAAAAAGATTGACAATTTCAATTGAATAAATTAAAGGTAGAGTAATTCGACACATTGAAAAAAGAGAATTAAATGGCTTATTTTACCTTAATCATTATCAATTTCCACTAATAAGTCACAATAAATTTCGCTCACTTATGATCAGAACTATATGTTGATAATTACTATTAGTTTTAAAAGCCACATTTTTATATTGATCAAAGAAAAAAAGGATTTACAAGAATGGAGCCATGAAAAGTATTTTAATTTAAGTAGCTATTGCTAAAGACTGAAGTACACAGTAAATAGCCAAATTGGACAAAAAGCCACTAACTATGACAAAAAACCAGTCACAAAATACATATTACAAGAACTATTACACTGTACAATAAAATATAGACACATGACACGTCACACAACTCATTACTTATTTTTTTGTAACATTAGCTAAGGCCATCAATCGGGTGTTTGAGTAGAAGGTGAATTGAATTTAACAAAGTAACAACAGAGAAGAAAAGTGAATCACCCAAAACCTTCCTCTAAAACTCTAAACTAATGATTCATTTTTTTATATCACATAGTAGACCCCATCTCATATTAACTAGGGCAAGAGCTTGCATTGTAGAAAAATGCAATTCCACTTTCCATAAGATTCCATCAATAGGCGCTAACCTAGTTTCAAAATTGTAATGCTCCAGTGCCAACTCCAACAAAGAAATAGAGTAAATGAAAGGCTGCAAATAACATATTGCCAGCGTCTTCACCAAATATTTATCAAGAAAAATGTCCATGCAATTGGACAAAAAAGCCGAAGCTACCTTAGAATATAGAGCGCGGGGGTTGTTCTAAAGTCATTCCCTACCCACAATTATTCTTATAACATCCTCAACTTGCACACAAGGAATTGTAAAAGCCATATCCAACTTTCATCTATCGTATTCATCATCCCTTCTTTTCTCCCAAAAACATTTGGATAGCATGACATGCAATTAAGACTCCATAATATTAAATTTAAATTGAGAATAGAGAAGAAAGAAATCAAAGCCAAATATATTATAAATGATATGAAGAACGTCAAGTTGGTTAAGTATATATAGAAGTTAGAATGAAGACAATGAGTATGACATCAAATACTCACACTTAACATTTTTAAATTCACCACTATCATTGATGTGACAACATTTAATTCACCACGAGAATCCTTAATCATTGATGTGACAATATTATTTCAAAAAAATTGTGACAATATTATTCCATGTTACCCACGAGAAAATCCAGGTTTCGGCCTCCCCGCTTCCCCGTTAGATTTAACCTATGTGCAACTTTCAACAATGGGGAGGCAGGGAGTAGTCTAGATTAAATCTAGTGCTTCACATTTGCGTGCTCTTTACCTTAAGAGCATTCTCCTATGCATAACCCTCAGACCAGATGGATGGCCCAGATTAAGATGTCTTTCTTATCTTTAAAACATGTGCTTAAAAGGTATGTCCGCGACAGATGACAAGATGGTTGCATCACTCAGCATTAATTTCTAGGTTAATTCAATTGGGGGAATGTGTGGCAAGATCAGAAAAATATTTGTGCATAAATAATGCATGAAAAATTGGATTTCATTTAGATTGGTATGGTCTTCATAAGGCTATGGGAGGTTTTGTTACAAATAGGGGTTGTTGGGCTCATTTTTCTCAAATTGTCTTAGCACTCTCGACAAACACTAAGGGGAAATGGAGACTCCTCTGTTTCTAAATTCCATGAAGTAGTAGAGTGCTTTCCATGGTGAAATCACTGAGAAATGATTGAAAAGGATAATAGTGTCCAAGCACCCACTGGTGCTCCAAGCGGTGAAGGATATTTTGGGCCCATAATTTCTACTGGCTACCCACAAGCTTAGGGAGAATTTAGAAATACCCACAATGTTTCTAGCCATGCTCGTGTACCTGGGTGTCTCAAAAGCTGAGGGGAAGAAGCTATGCCAAATTATTTTTCAACACTCTTTGTTGGAAAATATCAACGTTGCACTGGACAACATCGATGACAATTTCATGACCCCTCTATCACTGCACTACTACAAGGCTCGTGGGAATGAATGGTCAGTACCAAATATTCCCCTGGTGTGCTCACTAAACCATGCAACTCTCAAAAAATGGTGGGGGGAGATTGATAATTGTATCGACTTTCTACATGCGGCTAATATTCTCAAAAACCGACCATAGGGTTGGGTGAAGGTGTTTACAGTGGCGGAAGCTCTCGATGGGGAAAGGTGGTCTTCAAATGAGGAGGATTGGGAGTTGGGCACCGGTGAAGAATGGTTAGCAAATGACACTAGGAGGTAGGAGGAACGAGAAAACTATCCTGCCCATAGTGCCTGCGGTGGTGATTTTTAGGTGATTCTAAATGCAATCAAATCCAAGAAGACAAGCAAGGCCAACTACAACAATGCATAATTTGGTGTCTGTGGAAGGTCATTTTGGTCTGTGATGGTATGTTTGTAGTCCATATAAATGTCTAATGTCAGTCCGTTCAATATTTGGGTCTGTAATGTTTTGTGGAAATGAAGGCTTCATTGTGAATACTGTTGGGATGAGTCCCTAGTGACTTGGTCAAGCGTTTGATCCCATCTAAGGAATGTAAAAACTCTTTTTGATTAATACAAGTTGTTGCCCCATATAGCAGCTATTTAACTATAAAAAAAAACATATGCTTAAAAGGCTCCTTTAATAGTGCAGGCTTTAACACTAGTTCCTTAATATTTCCTTAATATTTCACACCTTGCCATAGTTCCTTCGATGGTTTTGATCGTTCCACGTGGAAATGTTATCCCTGGTTAAATCCTCCCTTCCTCCCTCCTATGCCAAATGGAAGATTTAGAACAAAGGATGGAGTTTCATAAAATCATAATCAAAAGTATATTTGTGTCCCATACTATTGTTGTAAGTTCCTTGGTAGACATGCATACAAATTGTGGAGTTGAAATGGTGGTAGCTAGAATTTAGGGATTTTAATTTAGTTGTTGCAAGGGAGGTTTTCTCAATTGTAGAACATTGAAATTAGTGTTTGCTTGTGTAAAAAACTCATTATAACTATGGTAACTTAGAATTTTAGACCTTTGGTAATTTAGGAAATTGTTGAAATTATTGCTCATTGTACTTAATATAAAATTTAATGAAGGAAAACTATGGCTCCACATTTATTGGCCTAAAATTGCTAACATTGTTGGTTATTCTGGAGATAAGAAAAGGTGATATAATTGCATACATTGTAGTCTAATCTTAGAAGGGGCCTCTACTAATTTAAGGGTTTATTTGATGTAGGGGAATTTATTGTGTTGTGATTGTGCATTGTTGATGTATTTTATGGTAGATCGGCTTCAAGGTAAATTATTGACTCTAATATTCTTTTTTTTAGAAAGTATTTTAGATCTTGTTTGACACTCTTGTAATGGTTGTAGATTTCAAAATGCTACAAATATTTTTTAATTATTAAATTGTGAGTTGATAACAACTTTTTTTGTGAAGTAAATTGTAAATTCTTATTGAAGGAATGCACCACAAGCTTAAATGTGTACCATCAATCTTAGAATGACTTTAGATTAAAATATGTGAGAATCAAGGAATTTTTTTAATCAATTGGCCCAATGATTGTACTCATTCTTTAGAAAGTAAGTTCTTTATTTGGTCCAATTTAACAAAACTATATTTTTTATTTTTGTGAATTGTTCTAGAGCTTGTACTTATTCTTTAGGATGCAAAGTTTTTTATTTGACCAAATTTAGAAAAAATTATGCCTACACTTGTGGATTTTCTATTTTTCAAAAAAAATCTTGAAACTTCCTCTCAACTTTGTTTTGATGTAATTAATATTATATTAGCACACTATCAATATTGTGTAGAACTTATACTTAGCCTTGTTTGTAGATTAACATAGGGTTTAGTAGAAGCATTGAGTGAAATACTTAAGGCTTGGAGTTGGAATATATGTAGGTACCTATAGAGATGTTTCCCAATATCCATCCAGATTGCCCACAACTGAATTATTTTATATCTTAGCAACCTTCCTCTCTAACATCAATTATACTCAATGTTTTACATGTGATGTAGGATCACTTTATGTTGATGGTATGTTAGTTTTGTGCACATGTATCCACACCCCACACAGAGATGAGATAGAACATAGCCACTAGTTTTTCTTAAGAGATCATTAAATAAACCATAATTTCTATATGATTAAATTAGTGTGCAAATAACAAAATTAAATAAAAAATATTTTATTTGTTCACATATCCCTATTGTATTCTCTGAAATGATTGAAAATGCATTTTTAATCACTTATTTTAGATTTATTTTTAGATATTATTATTTTTATGTAACATGAAATGTAGATATTTAATTTTTTTTATATATAACCTCAAGTTATTTGTATAAGCTCAAAAATGTTCATTGTGAAATGGTATTCAATGTTTGAAATTTTACTTTTGACTACTTAAGGAAGCCTTTTATCAAATATTACACTTTGGAATAATTTCCTATTTTATTTCTTCCTTTCTTTAAACCCCTAATAAAATTGCAATTTTTATTCCTAATTTTCTAACCCTAATTTTCAGGAAATTAAGGGTTGTCTTAAAAAAAAGTTTCCAGTTTGTTGCTTGTAGAAGAAATAAAAATAATTTTGGAATAACTTAGTCTAATTATTTTTATTTTTTTAACATTAACTAATTGTTAAACAGTTTAGACATATATATATAGTAGGTATAATTTTTCCACAATCTATTTTGAATGATAAAAAATACTTCTACATTTATTGTGTATGTTTTTTTTATCAACATTTAGACATATGTTACTAACACCAAACTATACATTGAAATTATATATTTAACATTAAATGGAAAACTCCTTGATTAATTTGGAACACTTTACTTAACAATTAATTTTGAACATGAACATATACTCAAATGGAACAAATCAAACAATAAGACAACCCCTTTTATATTTCTATTATATCCAATCAAATTTCAAATTTAATTCCTAATTGTCTAACCCTACTTTTTAGGAAATCAAGGATTGTCTTACAAAAATAGCTTCCAATATGTTGTCTGTGGAAGAAATACAAATATTTCTTGAAAAACTTAGCTTGATTGATTTCAATTTTTTTGATTATCAGTTAACTAATAAAAAATTTAGAAATATGTTTTTTTTGGCAAAAAGCTTAAAGCTGGTATATATATATATATATATATATAATGAAAGTTACAAAATAAGATTTATAATGGTTCTTGACAACCAAGATTGTTGTCATGTTTACTTGCTACAATCAAATTGATAAAAAAACCCTTATATGAGCTATACTGCCACTGAATGTGAGTATCTACAATATCCTCGAATAAGATCATTGACTATAAACATTTACAACATAGTTTAGGTCATGTAGCATATGGGACACCCGATCGGCCAATCCCTGATGGTTTTTAGCGTCAAAGTCTTTGTTTCATAAAAAGGGCCCCATCCTTTGTATTATCAAAAAATATCCTTAGTCAAAGTTTTAGCCTATAATATCTTGTGGGATCCGAACCTAATTTTAACCTAATTCCTTGATCACCCAATAGTTCAACCTCTGATACTAGTTAGTCCTTAGGAGTCTATCAAAGGGGGTCCTCACAAGCCCATAATATTGGCCAACATTGACAAATCCTTAGAGACATAGTCTTAGATGTTGATATCATCGACCTCACAAAGGCATATCGGGCGATAGGACCTATTGGGTTTGATGCAATATGAACAATATGTTGTGTACACCTAATGTGCTAACAACCAAAAGCCTAATCACCTGATAGTCCAACCTTCGATACTAGTCATTCCTTTGGATTCCATCAAAGGGGGTCCTCACAAGCCCATAATATCGGCCAACAATGAAAAATCCTTAGAGATGAAGGCTTAGATGCCAATATCACTGACCTCACAAAGGCATATCAGGTGATAGGACCTATCAGGTTCAGCGCCATATGAACAATATGCTGTGTACATCTGATGTGTCAACCAAAATCTTGATACTCCATCAGTTGAAGACCAAGCAGGGATTGGAGCAAATCATAAGCATTTGAAAGGAATGTTGAAACTAATTGTGATGGAAAGATGGCTTGACAAGCCTGAGGATAGAGAATCTCCTCACCAATAACTCTTATGATACTCTTATACTAGAAACAATGGAGCTTAAATACCAGCGCAAGCTGAGTGTCCCCAATTGTTTTAGAAAAAGGTATTGTTGATGGGTATTTTCACACCTCTCAACACATCTAGAACATAAATGCTCTACCTCTCTTGAAAGGAAACTCCCTATAAACAAGTTGCAAAAAATTACCCCAAGGTCTCTCGGGTGTCAGGTCATGACTTGCAAAAACAACTTAGTGGATTGATGTGATTTTTTGGTAATCACAAGGGGCATGGACAATTGATAAGTTGGAATAAAATTGGATCTTTAGATGGAGTTCATAAGGTTCTGAAAGTGAAATGTAATTGCTACAAGTTCAAAACAACAGTCTAAAAATCCATATGCAACTTTAGATTTGGCTTTACAATGATATTGGAACTTTGCCTAAACTACTATTTCAAAGAAAGATCAAAAGGGAAAAGGGAGGTAAGAGTTTCTAGACCTGCAACTACTAATGAACACTAATAATGGAGGATGCTACAATGGATAGCCTTCTTATAACTGAGTTCCACTTAACCAAATAATGTACAGTCTCATGAAACTAGTACTATCTTCTAAGGTTTGTAGATTTTCAGCTGTTCATTCACCATAAAGCATGAATAAAAGATGAATTTTAAGTGCAGCAATGGATAATTGTTCAAACTAGCTTTACACTATTGTTTATCATCAATAACCAACAAAAATCATGAACATAGAAAGCATCAACACCATAGCATTCTTTAATATCAATGGACAACATCAATTAAACTACTAAAGCTACTTGAAAAAAATTAGAACAGCAAACTAAAGCTATTCAAATCTATCAAATATGAGGAGATGAATCATGAAACATGAGAGAAATAGAAGAATCCACCAAAAGCAATGAAATTCTATTAAAAATTTTGTAGCATGTCTTTACAACAACTCAACTCTCTCTTTGAAAATGAGAGGAGACCCCCTATTTATAGTTTTCCAAAAGTGAAATGAATGGCCAAGATTTACTCTCATTGTGTGGCCAAGATTCATTCATTTTACATTAGGGTTTCACCTTACCCCAAAATTTACTAATATAAAATATAATTTTGTCTCTTTCTCTATATCATCTTGTAGTGCCCTGACACTGTAGCAGTTTTGTCTTCTAGTGACTGCCTTCTTTTCTCAACTTATACTGTTAGAAACTCATCATCTATCACTAGCTTTCCTTCATTTATTTGAAGAGTGGCGTACTCCACAAATTTTACAATCAGTGCCTAAAGCTTATTCCATTCTATGATATTAGTGTGAAGAACCTAGAAGGTCAGCTCCTTAGATCTATCAGTGATTAGTTCCCAGTTCTTTGTGCACTTTGGTGTGGCCTTGATCACTTGTTTTGACTCGATGAAGGATATTGCAACAAAATCCATAAATTTTGGCATTAGTGAATTTGTTGCCCCTTGCTCCATCTTCCTATGGAAGTACAACCTGATCTTCTCTGGATCTAGTTCTACAGCAGGCATATCATAATCTATCATCAGCTTCAAATAATCTTTGTTGTGTATCCTTTGCTCCTTGACCCATTCAAGGTTGAGTTCTACTTCATGTAACACTCTCCCCAGGACATCCCTCCTATGATCCAAGCCCATCTTCCATGTTTCCACTAGCCAGTGATCGTCCTTTGCAAGTGCTAGCTCCTTCTCCCATGTTCTCTCAGGCATTTTGAGGATGGCCTCAAGCTTAGGATAGGTAATCCTATATAGCTCGGTGAATTGATGATATATATTCTTTATTCCCTCCAACTACTTCTACACCTCTCAAAATTTATTGGCTATTCATACAGTGTGGCCTATGCCATGTCACCATTATAGAGCACTCGTCTAAACCAATCTACAATGGCCTTGGTCCAATTCTTCATCTTCTCCATCTTGGAGAGTTCTTCCTAGGAGAGGAGCATGGGCTTAAAGGATGTAGTTGGAGCTTCTTCCTCCAAAGACATCCATTTTTGTATATAGGAATTGAGGTCCATCACTTGTGCTTTCAGCTCCTCCTTAGAGGATTGATCTTTGTTCATTTGTTCCACTATCATGGCCATTGATCCCTGAAATTCATCAATTTTTTGTTCTCTTGCAACAGTGCCCAAGTTTATGGTGGAGATGTTGTAGATGACCCCCTCTCCTTTCTCTATCACTGGGGTGGCTATTTGCACAATTCTTAATCCTAATGCAACAACAATGATGTGATCATACCCTTGGCTTCTTTTCTTTCTTTGTCCTTTTTTGCACCCTAGGACTTTGGATCAATGAGGGTTGAGGTTTTCTTATGCAGTTTCTTCTCGAGCAAATCAGGTATCTGAGTCTCCCCTTTCAGTGATTCGGGATCACCTTCCTCTTTCTTCTCACACTGGGGTTGTTTCTCTTCACAACCTGGGGCCTCTTATTTAGTTATTTCTTCCTCCTCATCTAAGTCTTCAATGTGTATGGTCTTTTGTCGTTCTAACTCAGCAAGGGCTACATTCTCCTCAATAATACTCTTTTTCTGAGGTGCCCTTTCTACTTCATGTTCGAGCTCTTCATGGTGTTTCAACTTAGGGCTCTTCTTAGGAGCATCTTCTTCCTTCTTTTCTTCTTTCTCTCCTTCTTTCTTTGGTGGTAACTCTTCTTCTTGAACAGGGCCTTTGCCTTTCCCAACTAGCAAAGGCTCTTCAAGTACCTCCACGTTAACTTTAGTGTCCTCTTTCTTCTCCTAAAAAGGTTGTTTCTCGGATTCAACTTCTTCTCCAATATCCCTGAGATGTTGGGACAACTCTTCCTCAAGCTCTTGGTCAAAGGTCTCTATGATGTACTTTTCATTAAGAGCTTCAACATCCTCCTCTGAGGATTGTGACTTCTCCTCATCCATTGCCACCTTTTCCACACTCATGCCCACTCTGCCCTCAGGGTGTTTGAATTAGTCATCCCTCAAGGGATCCTTTGGTTCTTCCATTATTCGTTTAGCGGCCTCCCTTTGTCTTTTCTCCATTTCTTCTGATATTTGCATAGTTGCCTCCATCTTTGGTGGTTCTATGGGTGGTGGAGGAATGGGTGGGCCAGTAGTAATTTGGGCGATCACAACTTGGAAAATGGAGTTCATTATAACCCTAGAAAGCTCAGTTGGCATTCCTAGCATGTACTTGGAAAATTCTTTGGGTAAGGTGAGAGGAGGAATAGTGGTTGTGGCAATTGAGGATACTATGGTAGAGAGGGTAGGAAATGGCAGAGGCAGTGAGGCAGATGACAACAGGGATCTCATGGCTGAAGAGGAGTCTAATACCATGATTGGGGCAATTGGTGAGGAGGAAGCAAGGTGGAATGAGATTTCCACGATGGGCGGAGAGGAAATCGGCAGTTCCTAAGATGTGAGAAGTGGTGGACGGGTAGCAGCAACAGTAATGGTGGGAGCAAAGGTAGTAGGTGGTGACTACGATCGCTCGACCTCTTCTTCTCCCTCATGTTGTGGGTCCTCCTCAATGGTGGGCATCTCACTGAACACTTTGGATTTGTTGGCCTTCTTTGAGGATTCTCCCTCTAAGGCCTTTCATGTATAGATCTTGTGTTTAGGTTGGCACTTAGACACATCTTTCCTCTTCCTCGTTCTAGTTGTTGGAGGAGACTTAGGAGCTTTTTCTATTGGGGCAGCAGTTTCGCCACTATTTTTTTCACTTTCAAGATTGTCTATGAGCTCACCATATGTCAAAATGACACCTTGCACCTTGAGTTGGGCGATTTGAGCATCCACCCACTATCTTGTTCGGTTCTCTATGGGCCTTGTCACAATTTTGAGGTCATTGACCTCTTCTTCGTCCCAATCAATCAGTGGAAATGGAAATCCATCCACAACATTGAATCTGTCATTGAGGATGGTATCCTCTTCTTCCAAAATTTGGTCAGGTACTAGGAACAAGTTGATTGTCTACAAAAATTGGGTCGTCATACTCATGTAATGCCGCATTCTCACCTTCTTGTCATCTTGGCAATTGGCCTAGAAATTTTCTATATGAGGCAAGTGGATGTATTAATTCCCAAACAACTTCTTCATCTTTCCATAGGGGTCCATCCTAGGTTGGGTTGTGTGGAGGTCCAAATGATACTCTGCTATTTCCTACTTTGAGTACTTTGTAAACTAGGTAGCTGAGATAGCATACATTCCTTGTCCAAATATGCGAGGGTATGGAATCCCTACTCAGTGTTTATCGCTCAGTAGAGTGTGAGTATTTTGCAACTACTGAGAGACTTCCAGTATGATCATCTGGTCATTAGGGTACTAGGGTAGCTTGTAGGGTCTTTCGAAGAAACCCTCCATTTTGACGTATGTGAACTTTGGGAACTAGATAAATAGGAACCCAAACCTTTGAATGAATTCCAAAGCACTATGTGAGACCCTTCTCTAAAAATCTCCCCCAAGGAGTCTGATAATATGCTCAATGAAGGAATCATTCACCCTTTGGTACTCCCTTTTGAAATTCCTGTAGTGCAGCTGTGGATAACGAACATATACTTTGAGCTCTCTACTTCCTAGGTTTGAATTTTGTGCAACAAAGAGGCCTTTGTATGGGAACGCTTCTACTAGAAAATAGACTAGGTAGGAGGTCATGTAGAATTGTGATTTCTTCATGACCATAAACCATGCATGGAGGTTTTCACTGATGATATTGGCCCAGTGGAATTTTGTTTTTCTACAAATAATCTCTTCAATAAAATAGAACATCCACTCTTGGAAGAAGGCTGCACTAGGTAAGCCCATTACTCTACTTAGTAGAGTGACTAGATCATGGTACTCTTCATGGAAGTCGCTTCTAAAAAGCTCCTGTGGTACCTTGGTAGCACTACCCCTCTTCTCTTTCAACTAATGTCGGTTGATTAGCTTCTTGCATGATAGGGGATTAGCTTTCCACATGTTCTCGGTGTATCCCTTCTTTGTTTCCTCCATGGGGTTGAATGTTGAGATATGAAATTTTTTGCTAATGGATCGAGCAAACAAGTCTACCAATACCCTACCCTCATGATCTATGATTTTTTGGTTACCACTTTGGTAGCATTCTCTGCATGCCATTACAAGCTTTGGAGCCACAAGTGCAGGTGGGAATTTGGCCACCTAGGCTAGATCGCTCTTTCGAATCTTTCGTGTGTTTTTGGTGATTTTTTTTTTGAATTCATCTATGTCCATGTGTCCCAAGTTGGTATCTGATATTGAATCCCACATTGAGGTAACCTTGGATGTGATTTCCACCTCGTGGAATTAATACTTCATTTGGTCTTTCTCCTCATTTACCCTCAGTACTTTGGCAGTTTTCTTTCCCTTTACCTTCTCTATAGACTGTCCCAATGTGCCCACAATATATTCCATAAATCCTTTAAACAAGGATGTAGTAAGCATATAAAAATCAGAGAAACGTTAGTGAAATCCTGCAAAATGAAGGTTAGATTCAATAATCCATCTCTTAAATATCATAAAGTTCATTAACATTCACTGTTCACCATTCATTTGGGTCATATATAGCAATGTGGGCCAAGGGATGCAGGTTTCCCTAGGCTGGCAGCCATCCAAAGAAAGCAGAAAGGAAATGACAACGGGACAACGACGGCTACCCGCACTCAAAATTCTGCATTCAGAGTTTGGAGGTCGGTCGAGGATCCAAGGCACTTAAGTATGTTAGGAAATTCATCTAGGAAGTTTTGGAGGTGTTACATTGGTTACTTGGCTCATGCAGGTGCAAGGGATGTAGAGGCAAGGGACACCTTAGACGTTTGGGCTTTATCATTAAGAAATGGCATTCACAAGACAGAGACCCACAAGGAGAATCCTGCCATTCGGGGTCCGCAGATGGCTTGGATAGTCGGGTATTACCTCTTTTGATTTCAGTCGCTTAAATTTTGTGGGCAAAGGTTGGAAAAAGGCTACTAGCAGATGGTCATTCAGGGATAGTAAGGAAGGAACAACGGCCCGCAGGAGGTGGTCTACACCATCGGGTCCATAGAAGATGTCTGCATTAGCTTCTTTCATTATCGGGAACTTCAACAGTAGAGAAGGAATCAGGCTCCATAATTTGGAAGGAATGCGGGTTGTAGTTGTTGATGAATGGAAACCAGATGATGGTGGGCTGTAGGTGGTGGCCCACAAAGGAATACCCGCAATGCCCTTTTACTTGGTTGTTTTGTATTTAATTGGCTCGAAAGGATATGGCATAGTCAGAGTTTTCTTGGTAGACCGATGGGGGTCCCTAGTTGTTTTCAAACATCAATGAGGGTAGGGCGGCTTGTGAAGAGACTTCTGCATGTTTTGGTCTACAAGGGCCTAAGACTTAGCATTTTCATTTAAGAGCTCGAGGCGGTGCCAGGACGTGCAGGCTCCACAAGGCGGGAAGAGGCGAGAGGTTCCCCATTGGAGGGGAATGTGTGAAATAGTAGCAGAGGGCAGACGAAAGTCCAAAAGGAAAGACCCACACTAGAGACTTAGCTCATTTCATCATCTGGTGGTGCTAGGCTTAGTGGAACCCATGAAGCGGGAGATTAGTAGGGAATAGTCATTTTAAGACAGTTGCTAGGCAAGGGCCACCTGCACATGGTGGACCACAAGGGTTTGAGGCTCAATGTTTTCACTTAGGTTTTTTGCTTGAGTTTTCCAAGGCAACGATGGGTTGATGTCTACCCGCAAAGGCGGACCCACAAGATGGCAACACCTTGGTTTTGTTTAGAACTCATTTCAAGCAGCGGCGAACAGTTTGTAGCTCGCAAGGGTTTCAAGGCCTTGGTAAAGAATGGTTGTGGAGAGGTAAGGTTTTGTATGGCCCTTAGAGGCTGAATTTCATCAATTTTGGAGACTTCATGAGATGGGTTGGCATAGAATTTTGTGTTTTATCAGTCGTCTAAGGATTTTTGGATGTTCTCCTTAAGGATTTATTGATTTTTAAAAGACAAATGAAATGGATTTTTTTAGCTGGGTGGTGGCAGACGTACCTAAGAAACCCAAAGAATTTGATGAATGCAACATTGGAGATTAGTTGGGAGGTTGTGTGGGCACAGAGCAGGTAGCAGCTATCCAAGCACTGACAATTCTCTAACTTGTGTCGGTGAAAATGGTAGGTTGGCCTTCCTATTTATAGGAAATTTAGCATTAATGACCCACATTTATTGCCTGTATGGTGACCAATGGGGTAGTTGGGTGCATTGTTGAAAGAACAACGGTGAGAAAGTTGGTTCCCACACTGTAGGTGGAACCCTAGGAGTTGTCGTCGAACAGGTGGCAAAAAGGATGACCACAGTCGGTGCAGGACCCACCATGCGGGCTGACATCAGGTGCTAGCTATTAGAAAAATGGTGAAGGAAGAATGGTCATAGGCAAGGGGAAACCCACAACGGAAGACCCATAGAAGGCAATGGATGCCAATTTGAAAGCCTAAGGGAAAACTGCTAAGGAAACCCCACAAACGCTTGGGACTTGGAAATTTCTTGGGTAGTGAACCTTGATCAACTAAAGATGATGAATTTGAGTCTTCTTGACCACTTGGAACTAAAAATTAGGGGGCACACAAAATGAGGAAAAGGTAAAAAGTGACTCGACAAAGACGAAAAGAGAGGGTCCCTATTTGGAATAGGGCATGTGTGCTATAGGGACAACAAATGGCAACTCTACTGGGAGAATGCTCCCAAGTGTTCTAAGGGTAAATATTCATTCAGAACCCAGAATCTAAGGTTTTGCAGACCAAAAGACAGTTTCCATAAGTGAACTAGGAAATGTGAAGGAGGATGAGATCCTTAGCTGAATCAAGTCACAAGAGTATCTCAGAAGTGTCTGCTAGGTGAGCTCATTCCCTTTCTTCAAAAACCATAACGAACAACTATGAATCAGTTCAGGCAAGCTATGTAAATTGTCTAACCCCAAAAGTAACCTGGACATTGCTCCACTCCCAGTCAGGCGTCCATAGCCTCGATGAAGTTTTATTTGTGACTCGACAAACATTGCTCTATTTCCAGCTGAGTGTCCATAGCCCCATTAGAGTTTCTCGCACACCCACATAGTTGCTTGTTTCAATAAAAAAAAAATCTTTCTTTTCCATGAGATTTTATTTTAGTACCTTTTCTTTTGCTCAATTGTGTAAGCATCAAAGCTTACCGTGGGTTTGGCATCATAGTGGTCACTAAAGCAAACTTAATATTTTCACTCACTAAGACCTCATAACAACCATTGTATAGCTCTTCGAAAACATTAAAGTGTATTGTTGTTTGTGATCTAAGTGTGAAAAGATTCAACCAAGGGTTGTATCCTAGGTCAAGTCAAAGATCAAATAGGGAAGCCACTTCATGGAAGCAATCAAAAATAAATTATTATGAATGAAGGCTTATCCAAAGAAAGAACAAGAGTGGATAGTGGGTAGGCCTTCCAATATTCCAAACACGGTCACCGCATTGAGAATAGAGGAACACTCTCATCAAAACAAAAGCATCTGGGAAAGTGAGCAAAACGAAGCGAAGATGCAACAACAAAGCAAAAGGAAACATAAGCTAACCTATGTATAATTATATACAAGGATAAGCTTGAAAAGCTTAGGAAAGGAAATAATGTTTGAGGTGTTGTCCGTTGATAGGCAATGGTACATCCTCTCCAGTAAATGTCTTGAGGCGAAAAAACATTATCTCCTAAAATTTTTGAAATTTGAAAGGGGCCAAGCCAGAGCTTGTTGAATTTTTCATGCCCCCCTTTCTTTTCATGGGACTTGTCCCAACAAAGGACTAAATCAATAATCCTAGAGGCCTTGACTTTGGCTCGGTGATTGAACCACCTTTTAACTATGCCCTGGTGTTTGGTGAAATTTTCAACTACTTTATCACAAACTTCTTCTAGATGTAGTAACTCATACAAATGGGCTTCTTGATGATTTCCCTCCTCATAGTAAGTGTTGAGAAATTGGAGGGTGGGAATCTTCAGGTGGACAGGAAAGATAGGCTCTAAGCCATATACAAGGTGGAGCAGGGAATCACCCAGAGAAGCCTTATGGCGTGTACAATCTGCCCAAAGGGAAAAATGTAGCTGGGTGTGCCAATCTTTGGGGTTTCTATTAAGTAGCTTTTTAATCATAGTTATCAAGTTTTTGTTTGTTCATTCAACTAGGCCATTTCCCTAAGGGTAATAATTGGACGAAAATTTCAGTCCAATTCCATAATCGAAGGCCCAACTAGAAAACTTAAGTGAGGAAAAGGTGGGGTCATTATCACAAACAAGAGCATAGGGACAACCAAAATGATTCAAGATAAAACTCTCAAGAAAATTCACAACCACCTCAGTAGTACATTTCCTACATGAAATTGCTTTTATCCATCTAGTACAATAATCAGACATGGTTAGTGTGAACCCCCAATCTATGTACCTGCAAAACGAAGAGATTAAACACCCCAAGTTAGATATTGCAAGTATAAACAAGGATTCCCCATGGAATCCATTTACAATTCAAACTAGGAATGGAAATATGCAAGAACACAATACAAGAGATAAAACAAAGATGAAATCCTAATTTAAGTAGCAAACTCTTGATCCCATGGTGGAATTGGTGCCAATTTGATGTAGAAATTTGGCCCTTTCCCAATTCCTATGATTGCAAGCTTCGATATGTAGACTTGATGATGAACTTTGATCCACTTTTGATGATGAATGATGAAGACTCCAAGCCAAATCTGCAAAAGAACCTAGCTATGAACTCAATGGTGTGAAACTTGATAGATATTTGAGCATGGTAACTTTACTCAAATTAGGGATGATGAAATGAGGAGAGGAGCTCTTCATTTATAGGATTTCAAGATGGATGAAAGCCCAAATTTGAGCAATGTGGGACTAACTTTCATCTAAGGATATGGTGCCACTTGTCAAGCTATGAATGGATGATGGTTGTGCAAGATTTGGGGTTTGTGCCAATAAATGCCAATATTTGAAATTCAAATTTGTTGAAATGACATATAAGAGGGAAGGGAAGATGAAATAAATGCCACTTGGCTCAAGGAAAAGGACATGTAAGAGGTTTTAAATGCCTTGTTGGATGTACATGTTGACTTGGAATTTTTGAATTCAAATTGAGAGAATATTCCAAAAGATGCCTTGTGAGGAAAATAGGGTTAATAAATGAATTAAATCTATTTTCATGTGCAACTTGCATTATCTAGAGGATGACATGAGATGAGGTTAAATTAATCAAGGGTTAATTAATTTAATAGGAGATTAGATGATGTGACTTATTTGACTCAAATTTATGGATTTATTTAAATCGATAAGAGAGGAATATGATAAGAGGCTAATTAAATAAATATTTTGATTTATTTAATCAAAGGGATGGTGTTAGATTAAATCAAATAAAGTTTTAATTTATTTAATTTAATGGATAGACTTTAAAGATTTAATCAAATAAATTGATTATTTAATTAAATAGGGATAATTAGATCAGATGGATTGATTCAATTAACAAGAGAAAGTGACTTAATTAGACAAAATGATTTATTTAATTAAGAGACGAATATTGATGAATTTAATCAGCTAGGGGAATTTGATTAAACGGTTAGACCAAGGGATGATTTAGGAAGAAACGATGTTAGTAAGTCAAGATCAGATGCATAATGTCAATCAGTATATTTTCGATGTCTACATTTTGCCCCTCTTTGAAGCAATGCACTCGTTGCGTTGGTTCAAAGAATAAACGATCTCGACCAAAGCCAAAAATTTTTGATATTTAAAACTTGCCCCACTATTGCATGGCGAGAGAAAACATGCCATTATGATGCCCCCTCGAGAGATTGGACGAAAATTTCAATTTTTTGGGTGATCTCGCGAAAAAAGGTGACTAAGTGCCCGAGAGGTCCGAAAAGGGTCCAAAAGGCTAAAAACATGTCTAAATGCAATAAAACAATGAAAAACAAGCCTTGAACGGACGAAAATAGGTTCGAGGGTCCAAAGCCCTAGCAGGACAGCCCTAGAAGGTCAAAAAACCCTAATTTTTAAGCTTAAAAGGGGCCCAAGGGGTCACTTTCAAGTCATTTTCACACACCTCCGCTAGCAAACCTCGAGATTTGAGCTCTGACCTCCTGACGATATGGCACAACGACAGCTTCCTCTGCACATTTTCGATCGAGTTCGGACCTACCAGCAGCCTCTCGGCATCGGTGCCCTTGTATGTGATCCTTACCTTAGCTTAAATTTTTCAGTTTAGCGCATTTATGACATGTTTTAGGGAGAACTCACCTCCAGTGGCGCTATTATAGCACCGCTCGGTGTTTAAAGTGCACCACTTTTAGCTGTTTTGCACCGCAGCGGTGCAATTGGGAATTTAAAAACTCCACCGCTGGGCTCAGGATCGGCTCAGACTCTGCGGGCCAGTTTGGAAAAGTGTGCCACGATGGCGCCCTTTTCATGAAAAGTGAAATGGTGAGGGCTAAAGTGCGCCACGACGGCTCGATTTAACAAAATTCCGGGTCCAGCGTCAGCGTTTGAGAAAACTCAAACTGCGACGCCTTCACAAACTGCGCTGCTGGATGCAAGTTTGGAGTGTTAGGTCAGGATTTTTTTAAAATTTTCAACATGCTAACTTTCCTTGCTGCAGGATGGACCCAGGGAGATTTATTCGTGGGACCACCGGTCACGGGATTTGGCGAGCATCCTATGGGACTTGAGCGGCAGGGATCAGGACCAACTAGGAGTCACAGGACTATGGCATATTGTGTACGCAGCGCCCGTGCGCACACACCTCGATATGCTATCAATGCTGGCGGAGTGATGGCACAGCGAGACGTCTTCATTTCATCTTCCCATAGGTGAGGCGACCGTCACACTGGAGGACATCTGGTGGATACTACATTTGCCCATCCATGGTCGTCGGGTGATCCACGACATGGAGGATGGACGCGATTGTTGCATCCAAGTCCTCGCCACTCAAGACATCATCTACTACGAGGGGCAGATCGAGCTAGAGAGGTACAGAGTTATAGCACCTCCCTTCCACTGGACGATTGCGGCGATCATTTCAGGTTTGGTTGCCCCAGACAGATGAGGGCAGTACTTCAATCCTGGATGGGGATACTGTTGCGAGAGGATGGTCCAGGACAGGCCGGTTCGATTCGCGTGGGGACCTGTCCTTCTAGACTCACTTTACAGGGATTTGCACGAGTATGCATACGTGGATGGCAGAGCACTGGGAGCTAGGGTGACACTTCTGCACATTTGAGTGTGGGAGCACATTTCTGTGCTACATCCACGGGTCATTCTAGTTTTGATGGGGGCAGAGGATGATCTGGTGGCACGGTACAGAGGTGGTGTGTCCTTCACACACACTAGAGAGCACGGGATCCCGTACTAGAGGCAGGTCATAGATGAGATGCTCGTATTCACATGGAGACCATACCTTGGTCAGCCTGGATGGGCTGATGATGCAGACCAGCTCTTCTACTGCCGGCATGACAGATACATGCAGGGCCGAGAGCACACTATGATAGAGAGGTACTTGCCCGGGCATGTACAACGTCAGTTTGGGGAGCCGCAGGATCAGCCAGATGATGGCTACATGGTCATGTTTGCACGCAACATGACACAGGTGGCATGGGGGCCAAGTATTCCTACCGTGGAGGCAATTGACAGTTTTCGGCAGCTAGTAGCTCGACTGTGGACCTATGATCAAGGTTTGGCAGATCCCAGCACGACACAGGCATACAAGGATTGGTTCCGGCCTCCTCTTCAGTTGACTGTTCTAGGCAAGGACCCAGAGGCACATAGGGTCAGAGGCAGGGGGAGAGGACGAGGACGAGGTCCCAGGGTCATGATTCGACAGGACCCACCATTGGTGCCCCCAGTTCCACCAGATCATGGAGATGTCCCTATGCAGGATCAGCAGCAGGATCCGCTAGTCCCACCACCACGAGTAGAGGGTGAGGGTCAGGTTCCTGTATAGCCACGGGCATAGTCAGTAGGGTAGACAGACGCACGGGATGCCTTGATTTTGTAGCTACAGGCACAGGTGCAAGTAGTGACAGCTGAGAGGGACCAGGCACGGGCTGAGAGAGAGTAGCTCAAAGCGGAGAGAGATCAGGCTGTACAGCAGCGACAGGTCGCAGAGCTACAGGCAGGTATAGAGCTGGGTCGTAGGCAGCAGATAGAGAGCATGATAGTCGCTTCATCCTCCCAGGGTATAGTGTCGGTCCGATCTAACAGGGAGGTTGTTCGAGAGGCAGAGTACTACTACTAGGCCTATCACGACCGTGCCTAGAGCAGCCTGGGTTCTAGAGTACTCAGAGCGGGCCAGTCAGAGACCACCAGAGGGTCACGGTGATAGGGGCGAGGGTAGCATCCATGGAGATCGGGCATGATTCAGATGATACACATTTTTGGTGCCTTATGGGCTCATTTTTTATAGCCCCGATGGGCATTTTTGTACCGATTGACATACACATACAGTGATCCAATTATTCTTGTACTATGATAGTGATATGGATGCTATGATATATATATGAGCTGATTTTGATGCGATGCCATGTGTACTCCTTTATTTATGCATGTATGATTCCTCTTTTATATGTTATGGATGCATTTATTTCTAATAATGTCTGTGATGCAATGATGTGCAATAATGTGTATAAGACTTAATTATGAGATGATTTATGAATGTAATATGATGTGATGGTCGTGATATGATGCAAATGGTTTTATGAGATGATTTTTTAGAATAACCAATTTTATTATCCTAAATGATGTATGTGATGCAACGATATGTCAATGCAAAGTGATATGCTGATGTGTAATGAATTAAATGCTTATCTACCTATTTGTTTATGATTATGCAATAAATGATTATGAAATGATTCTGTAAATGTTATGTGATGATTTAGATGGTAATGTGAAATGGTTATGAAGTGCAAATGCAATGTTTATGCAATGATTAATATAATTCTATGAGATGCAATGTAATGGGTGAAATGCGATGATATGGATGCACCTATTTATATGATGATGAGAATGTGATGTTTCGCATATGATGTGCAATGCAATGTGCTAATGATATCTATATGATGTGCTTATGTAATATGTTAATGATGTGTGGATGCAGGATCGATGGTGATGATGGTGATGATGAGCAACTGTCATAGTACCTGGGTTAGCGCGGTTAGTAAGAAAAGAAGAAGTCATTTCAATAAGACGCATGATGACACAAATGCAGACGGTAATGATGATGATGATAATTATGACTTGCCGAGGAATTGGGATTTTCAAAGGGCTAAATTTTCTTATGTTTGATAACACACGTGGTACGATGCATCAAGGTATAGACAACCAAGATGGCGTGGTACTTAGTGTGATGGACTTTGACTTGACAATCAGATAGGAGTAATCTTGTTCACACCTGACATACGAAAACCTTGCTAGGATGCACTTCAGAAGTTTTAGACATCTCAAACCAAAACACAGAAAGGTAAACCTATCCCTGTAATAGTCAACAAATTCTCCTAGACCTCTTCCATATATGCCTAACAGAGCAAGTATTCACCGAGGTTATATTGCAAGAACGTCCAACAAGCACAACAGACAAAAGATAATGATCATTGCCCCATTCCTATTTCTCTAAATCCACTGTTTTGGGATATCATCAAGATGTCCTTGGAATGAGTGCAAAATAAGATAAGTCAAAAGAAAAGACCAAGTAAATAAACAGACTAATGCTCTTCAATACCACTAACGGAAAAAGATGTGTTTTCTAAGATGATAAGCGAAACTTATTGCCAAAAGATAATGCCCATTATAGGAAGGATTCATCCTAGGACATGTTAGTGGATGGCGGCACGTCATTTCATTTATGAGGGATGATTGATATGGGACAAATTCAGATGATGGTGTTACCGATACGAAGAGATGACCAATTTGTTTACTCACTGACCTAGACTTAAGACTTGGCATTTTTGAGTTCTACTTTTAAACTTGCTAGACTTGTTTCGAATTGTTTCACCAAAGGTTGAGGATGACAATCCGTTTATTATGGATGGTGCTTATTGTGGGTGCAAGCAAGATGAGGCGGATGGATTTTTTTAGATATTTGAATGTTTTTGATGTTTTGAAATGTTCTGATGTTGTTTTTGATGTTTTTTTGAGATTTTACAAATGTTTTGATTTTTTGGATTTTCCAATGTTTTTGGGATTTTCTGAGATTTTGACCAAGAGACTAACCTAAGGACCTATCCTAGGGGCCTCGGGGGCTGGTCAACAGATGAGCCTTGCCTACGTTATACACACAGAGACCACGTAGTTTGACTGATGACTCGACCGATTTACAGATGATGATATACATGATGAAATGTCAGTTTATTATGACGGACTCCTATAGGACTGGCCTAAATGTCTCGGGGGATGATCAAATATCAACCTTGCCTACATTCAAGCTCAGAGATGACATAGTTCGACAAGACAACCTTGTTTTTTGGCTTTTCATTTTCTGATTTTTTGATGTTTTTGGATTTTCTGATGTTTGAGGACTTTAAGACCATACACGAATCCGCTTCGATGAGAACGTGCCCCCAGCATGATACAATAGACTACCCCGATAAAGGCAAGACAAACTGACCTTGAGGATGGGCCGAGTAGTACTAGGAGGGATCATGATATGAACACAAGACCAAGCTATGGTGCGGATGCGAATGGATGAGTGATGGATGGAGACCTGAATGCGATGGATGATGGGAGCGAACTGGAGGGATAATGACAAACAAGCCATAAAGGTCCTGGTGGATGGAAAGTGCTTATTTACACAAGGCACCTGTTTGCCAGGTTTTCACCAAGGTACTTGCCCAAAGTTCCACCAAAGTGGTTTTCACTAGAGGACAATTTTTTTTTTATCCTTTTTCTGATTTTTTTGGATTTTTTACTTTTTTGATTTTTTTGTTGTTACCAAGATGCTTGTTGTCCGGTTTTAAGCCAAAGTGAAAAACATTTTTTGAGGGACTTTTTTTCTGATTTTTTTGGATTTTCCTAGTTTTATGCAGCCAGGAGATTTAGGCATAATTTTTGGGGATGGGGCTATTCATGGGCTCTACTTGAGGAGGAGTTCCCTTCAGTGTTGATAGGTATTATACTTTTGATTTATAAGAAACTGATGATGTAAGAAGGCCACAACCAATTAGGTTTGAACTTGCCTTTGTTGCTTGGGTTTGGGACATTCTTTTGATTTTCTTTTAAGACCAGTTCTCTGACTTAGAAAGTCCTACTTCTGATTTTCTTGTTGTAGCTCCATTTGAGTCTATTTTGATAGACTTGCCCGGATAGTTGGAGCATCCCTATGCATCTCATCCGGTAACTCCGGCTAGATTTTAATCTTGACGCGGTAGTCCTCATGGTGATGAGATTTTGCAATGATATTCTAAGGGGATTAGGGCTTGATCTCAATGGGGAATCACGGCCCGATCCATAGACAAGGAGAAAGGGGTAGTGCCCGATTGGGTATCTTGGATCTTTGGTTCAATAAGCCCAGAGGGTGGGATTAAGCTACAGATGCCAGTCACGACTTGCGTCATTGACTATTTTCTTGAGGATTTTGAGGATGGTTTTGTTCGTGGCTTCTTCTTGGCCATTGCCTTGGGGATAGTACGGGGTGGAGAATCGATGCTAGATTTTGAATTTCTCGCACAAGTCACGAACCTCCTGTTTCTTGAAGGGTGTCCCATTATCTGAGATAATGGCTTGTGGGACACCATAATGATAGATGAGATAGTTCAGGATAAATTTTGAGATTTGCTTCCCAGTGATATAGGTCATGGGTATGGCTTACACCCACTTTGTGAAATACTCAGTTGTCGTGAGGATGAATTTGTGGCCATTGGATAAGGTGGGTGAGATTTTCCCAATGAGGTCAAGTCCCCACTGTGAAAAGGGCCATGGTATGACAATCGGGTGAAGCTCTTGAGCTGGAGCATGGATGAGGTCCCCATACTGTTGACATTGTAAACACCTTTTAGCATGATCATGTGCTTCTCGCTCCATTGTGGGCCAATAGTACCCCAGCCTCAACAGTTTCTTGGCTATGGTCATTCCCCTCGAGTGTGAGCCACAGATACCGTTATGAACCTCGATTAGAGTGGTTAATGCCTCCTCAACATTTAGACAGTGTAGCAAGGTACCCTCTATGATTCTACGGTATAAGGTATCACCTAGGATGACAAATCTGGATGCATTTTTGATAAAGGTGCGTTTTAGGCTTGATGGTAGGTCAGCGGGTAAGACTCCTATTCGAAGATATGTATAGATGTCGTGATACCAAGGATTGCCAGGACCAACGATTTCACACACATATTCTAATTCTGGTACCTCGAATGTGGGAATGAGAAGCTACTCGATCAGAAATTCATATTTTGGTACATTATGAGGGATGTCTAATAGGGACCCAATTGTAGCCATGGCGTCAACTGCTCTGTTGTTAGTTCTTGGAATCTGCTCAAATGTTATGTCAATGAAGGATTCCTTTAAAGTCTCCACAAGTTTCTTATATGGGGTTAGCTTTTCATCCTTAGTCTGATATTCATTATTGACCTAATTTATGATCAACTGAGAGTCTCCATATACCTTGAGAGCTATGATATTCTATTGCACTACTATCCTGAGGCCTATAGTCAAAGCCTCATACTTCGCGATGTTGTTAGTGCAAGGAAATGCCAATTTGTATGACTTCGGTATGTAGTCCCCTTGTGGAGTGGTGAAGAAGACACTAGCTCCTGATCCATGTTGTGTGTATGAACCATCGAAGTATAGTTTCCAGTGGTCCGCTACGTTGAGGTTAAAAATGGATTCTTCTGGAAATTCAGATACAAGAGGATTCTCCGCATAAATAGGTGCCTCTGCCAGTTGATCTGTAATAACTTGACCTTTAATGGCTTTCAGCTCAACATACTCAATGTTGTACTCTGACAATATCATTACCCATTTTTCCATTTTTCCTGTGAGCATTGCTTTGGATAGGAGATACTTGAGGGGATCATTTTTTGCGATGAGCTTTATCTTGTGTGCTAGCATGTAGTGTCTAAATTTTTGGGATGCAAACACTACTATGAGGAAAGCTTTCTCGATGAAGGAGTAATTTAGCTCATGACCGACCATTTTCCTATTGATATAGTAGTTGGCCCTCTCTATTCCGTTTTCATCATGTTGAGCAAGAAGAACTCCAAGGGTTGTTGTTGTTGCTAACACATATAAGATTAATGGCTTTCTCAGGATAGGTGGCATTAACATTGGAGGTGTCAATAGGTATTCCTTGATTTTTTTAAATTCTTCTTCACATTTTGCATCCCATTTGTATGCTACCCCCTTGTGGAGTAGGTGAGAGTATGGGCTCTGCTTGTCTGCCAATTGTGCTATAAATCGTCAGATGGATTAAAGTCGGCCCTGGATGCCTCTCAGTTGTTTTAGTGTCTTAGGTACTTCCATCTCGAGGATTGCCTTCACCTTTTCCAGATCCACCTCAATACCCCTCATGGAGACTATGTATCCTAGTAGTTTACTTGATTGTACGCCAAAGACGCACTTCTTGGGATTTAGTCTAACTTTGTATTCCTCCAGTCTCTCAAAGATAGCGCTTAGGGTTGTTATATGATCTTGTATTTTCCTTGACTTTGCTAGGATGTCGTCAACATAGTCCTCAACTATCTTGTGAATCATATCATGGAATATTAGTGCCATGGCCCTTTGATAGGTTTCTCCTGCATTCTTTAGGCAAAATGGCATCATGTTCCAACAATAGGTCCCCCATGAACAAGTGAAAGCCGTCTTGTGTTGATCTTCTTTTGCTATCATGATCTGGTTGTATCCTGAAAATCCATCCATAAGTGATAGCATCTCATGCCCTACCGTCATATCTACTATCATGTCGATGTTGGGGAGCGGGAAATCATCCTTGGGACATGCTTTGTTCAAATCTCTGAAATCTGTATAGATTCTGATGGCTCCGTCAGGTTTTGAAACAGGTACCAAATTTGACACCCATTCTGGATAATCGATTGGTCAGATAAATCCTACATCCAACAAATTTTTGAGCTCCATTTTGACCAATAAGGCTATTTGAGGATGCATTTTTCAGAGTTTTTGTTTGACGGGCTTTGCTTCTGGGTATACTGCTAAATGATGAACCACAGTTTCTGGATCTAGCCCTAGCATATTAGCATAACTCCATGCAAGGTTTATTTGTCTTTCCTTTAGGAATGCTTCTAGGAGTTCTTGCTCTTCTGTTAATAGTGATTCCACATAGAATGTGATATGCAGGGTCTCCTCTGTTCCTATGTTGACTGGATTGCACTTTTCAGCCAAGACTGCTGACTTCTCTTGATGAATAGCTCTTAGGGGAAGTTCAATCCTTCATCCTCAAGAGCCTCAGAGAGGTTTTTACCATTGGATATGTCCTTTCTTTTTACTATTTTCTTGTCAGAGAGTGCCACAGTGTGGTTTTCACTCAAGGACTTGGATATGATTCTTAGTTTCTCACTTTGGTGACTAAAGGATTCAATCGTTTCCCCGTAATATGCCTGTGTGTCTAACTCCATTATAAATCCTGCCTTGTGATCTCCATCTGGAATGTTATCCCTCAATCCCATGAATTCTGAGAGCGCTTCATCATTTTCAAATGTATCGAGAACTAGTGGTCCTCGTTGGTCATAGTCGATCAGTTGGGGGAAGACTAAATGAATCTCATGATTTTGACTATTTGGTTCAAAGGATATGGTACTAATCATACACAGGGTGGTATCTTCGAATAGCCTAGGTAGATTGGATAAGGTATCTTCGTCATCGCTACTAATATAGGGCTCAGTTATAAAATTATGTGTGTCCTTACCTATGACTATTGGTGAGTGTACTTGTACTAGTACTGGCTGAGGAGAAACATTAGCGGCTCTAACCAGAGGACTTTGGCCATGTATGGTTATTCTCGAAGTGGCACATCCAAGACCAAGATTTTTTATGGCTTGCATCTCTGGCATGATAGGTGTTATGAGCCCATTGTCATTTTGTCCCAGTCTCTGATTTCTTTCGTAGCCCATTGCAAACATCATTTGTAGGCCCCTGCTTCTTTCATCCATTGGTAATTCAGGTGTCAATCTTTCATCTCGATACAACATGTGAGATGGATCTACTTCAATAACCTCATGGCCAAGGTCTCCCCATCTTGTGAATTCAGGATAGGTTTGTGATGTAGACGTTTGGTTTTCTTGTGGACGTCCCCGTGATCTGGGAGATTGAGGTAACTCTCCTATGAAAAAAGCACTATTAGGGACCCTATAACTTCCACAACCGTCCTCTTGGATGATGAGCTTGATGTCGGATATGGTGGGAATGGTGGGAATGGCGGGTGTCTCAGTCTCAGAAGTGGATGCGAGGGTGGTGGGATTGATGTATGGTGTGGATGGTCCCTCATCATTTTTTGGCACTTGGGGAATTTTATAGTACTTGACTTCAAGATTTTTGCAATATGAAAATGGCTCAAGATCTCCATGGATGGTAACCTCTTGTCCATTATGTGTAAATTTCACACATTGGTGGAAGGTTGATGCTGCAGCTTTCATGGCATGAATCCATGGGTGTCCCAAGAGGATATTGTATGGCAATTCGAGGTCCAAGACTTGACATGTAGTTTCCATGAGTGTTGGCCCTACTTGAATAGGGATTTTGATTATGCCCTGAGACACCCTTTCTTGGTCATCATACGCTCTTATCATGATTCCCTTACCTTTGTCGATGGAATCCTCTAATATTTTCAATTGCTTGATGAGGCTGAGGGAACAAATGTTCAGACCTACACCTCCATCCACCAAGACCCTTTTGATTTTTCTCTTGTTTATAATGGCTTCCAGATGAAGTGCACAGTTGTGAGATGGTTGGGTGGGGAAATCTTGGTTAGAGAATGTAAGGAGATTAGGTGTTATGATATTCCCGACCATAGCTTGGAATTGGTCCGCATCAAGATCTACGGGGACAATGGATGAGGCTAATGCTTCCTCAAGGATCTTTTTATGTACTGATGATATTTTTAACAACTCCATGATGGAGATGTGTGCTGGTGTTCTCTCGAGTTGCTCGACAACATTGTAGCTATTCGGAACGGCTCTAGATGAAGGGACTCTATTAGGTTGGGATGATCCTGCAATGGTGACTTTACCGCCTCTTGTGGTGACTT
>VDFB02322083.1:10298676-10324416 GCA_007258455.2 Sequoia sempervirens
ATCATATAGGAGGTGTGACTCATCATGCAACTCGCCACATCAGCAGAGAAGTGCCTAAAATTTGACTTTTTAAAGGTTCGACTAAAACTTAATCATGGAACCCCAATAGTTGAACAAAAAAATATCATTTGTTGCTTGTAGAATATCATATTTTTATTTAAATTAAAATTAATATACAACCTAAGTGGACCAAATACTTATTGATAACCATAAATCTTTGATATCTCTACCTTTTATATTCAGCACATATGGACTAATAGTTGAACACAAAAAATCTATTTGTTGTTATAAAAACAACACATAATGATTTAAAATACAACTTATATTGAACAAAAATGGACCAATAGTTGAACACTAAAACTTTTTGAAAATCCTTCACATTTAATGGGAAAAAACATGTTATTTATTGTGCTCACCTTTTATATTTGTGATAGGACAAACTATTAATATAAAATTATCCAATGCTTGTACATTGCTACCCCAATTGTTGTACACATAAGAACAATATTTTTTCACTATGATAACAATACTTGTTTAAATGAGTATCTTATTTTTTAAATGATATACTTATAGTGGAGAGTTATGATATTTTATTTGAAACAAAAAAATACTTATTTCACTTCTTCACTTCTTCATGAATGTATTTATGTTTTTTTCGTATAACATTTAGAGGTTCTCATGTGTTCAAGTATGGGTCCATTTTTTTATCAACATTTGGACTATTTATTTACAATATATAGTATAAATATGTGGTAAGACTGGGTATTATCATCACAATTGAGTGCACGACTATTGGACCCTACATGACTACTGGGCCCTCTCCCCTAGTAAATGTTTTTATTTTGCAAAGGGACAAGTTCGCATGGTTGTAGATCAATCATTGTGTGATCTCAGTCATTCCCTGCCATCCCACGATGAACCCACCACACTTTCTTTGTTGATCGCAATATCACGGGAAAGCACCGCATGTCTCATTCGGTGAAGCTGAAGGAATGATAAATACTTCGATGCGTCTTTAATACATTATGTTGCGGGTTACTAAATTAGTTATAAGATGCATGTGTTTTAAATCAACGGAGTTGTTATAATCTTGGTAGAGAGGTGCTCGATGGTTAGTAACAAGGCTGGCGACTATGTTGAATGAACATGATTTCCAATGGTTGAGATCCATGGTTTCCCACCATCACATGATCAAAAGTTGTGAGGTCTTTATTGATTGCGATATCACAGGCGGGCGCCACGTGGATCTCCTTGGCAACAAGTAGTATGGTGGGCCCCTTATTGCCACGATGGAGACTATGTCAATTTTCTTTGAAGGAAGCCTTCCGATGATCTGACCAAGGTGAAGGATCGACGGCTAATATTTGAAGCTACATCAAATGCGATTAGAGTTGTTCATGCAATGCGTGAGTAAGATTTAATGGCGTACATGACATCTACTGCCATGGTTTGATCTAAATAAAGCAACTATTCTTCTACTTTTAGTATCACAAAGCATTCAAAACATTTTAAATGGGGATTATAGGTTGATATGTTCTATATGAGGATTTGATAATTAGTATTGGGTTAGGATACATGTTGAGGAGATTGTAAAGCAATGTTCTCAAGGATCTTATATGTTATGTGTTAAATTTGTCATAAACCCTTAAATGCTTATGAATTTGACTCCTCCAATAGATATATGGCACTAATATGAGTTGTACTAATTCTTATGGTTCAGTATTTGTTTGTCTTTACCTAGAGCTTGCTACAAACTGCAAATCAATGACTATCTTATACTGTGAAAATGTGTTCTAGTTATCTCATGCTCCAAATAGTTGATATTATTCATGAACAACCAATTCTATTCAGTATTATCCTATTATGTTGAGCTATTTAAATGATATTATCTATTGTTGTTAATGTTGTTTATGATAATGGTGTAGAGGCTATAAATGCATTAAGGGATCACCTTCCCGAGTCTTGCAGAGCCCAAAGTGTAGGAGGTCTTTAAAATCCTCATAGTTGGTCTAAGTCCTTCAAGCTTCCCTTGATTGGAATTGGCAATTTCATAGGTAAATTAGAAGACCAACCTGGTTACAGTAAAAATAACCAATAGGTAGAGGGGAGAGAGATAGAGGGATTTAGTGAGAGATAGAGCGTAGAGGGTTAAGGGTAGAGGGGAGGGAGATAAGAGTGAGTGAGAGAGAGAGACTTGAGAGAGGGAGAGGGGGTAGGAGGGTGAGACTTGAGAGAGAGAGAGAGGGAGGGAGGGAGGGAGTGGGAGAGAGATAGAGGGTAGAGGGTTAAGCGTAGAGGGTTTTGGGTTAATGGTTTAGGGTTTAGGGTTAAAGGTGCAGGGGAGAGATAGAGGGAGTGAGTGGAGTGAGGAGATACAAGAGGAGAGGGAGGGGGTAGGAGGGAGAATCTTGAGAGAGAGGGGAGGGAGTGGGAGAGAGAGATAGAGGGTATAGGGTTAAGTGCTTAGAGAGAGTGCAGAGGGTTTAAGGGTTTAGAGTTTAAGGGTTAAGGGTTTTAGGGTTTAGGGTTAAAGGTAGAGTGATAGAATTGGTAGAGAGGATAGACTTAGAAAGAGGAGGGGGTGGGAGGGAGGAGTCTTAGAGAGATGATAGAGGGTAGGGGTGGGAGAGAGATAGAGGGTAGAAGAGTTTAAGGATTTAAAAGGGTTAAGGGGTAGGAGTGGAGGACTTGGAGAGTGGGAGGGGAAGGAGAGGAGGGAGGAAGGGGGAGAGAGAGATACTTGAGAGAGGGAGTGGTGCTGGGACAAAGAGACTTCACTTAGAGAGAGAGGGGAGGGAGTGGGAGGCAGGATAAGAGGAGAAAGGGTTAAGGGTAGAGGGTGGGGGTTTAAATTTTAGGGTTTAAGGGTTAAGGGTTAAGGGTTAAGGGTTTAGGAGTTTAGGGTAGAGGGGAGACACATAGAGGTAGTGGGTAGAGAGATAGAGATACCTAAGAGAGGGAGAGGGGGTAGGAGGGAGAGACTTGAGAGAGAGAGAGGGTAGAGGGTTGAGGGTTTAAGGCTTAAGGGTTTATGGTTTAGGGTTATGGGTAAAGGGGAGAGAGATAGAGGGATTCAATGAGATAGAGATGGAGGGAGTGAGAGAGAGATAGAGGGTAGAGGGTAGAAGGTAGACAGTTAAGGGTAGGGGGGACAAAGATAGGAGTGAGTGAGAGAGAGAGACTTGAGAGAAGGAGAGGCGGTAGGAGGGTGAGACTTGATAGAGAGGGAGGGAGGGAGTGAGTGGGAGAAAGATAGAGGGTAGAGGGTTTAGAGTTTAAGGGTTAAGGGTTTAATGTTTAGGGTTAAGGGTAGAGGGGAGAGAGATCAAGAGAGTGATTGAGAGAGAGAGACCTGAGAGAGGGAGAGGGGGTAGGAGGGAGAGTCTTGAGAGAGAGAGAGGGTAGAGGGTTTAAAGATTTGGGGTTTAATTGTTAAGAGTTTAGGGTTTAGGGTTATGGGTAGAGGGGAGAGAGATAGAGGGATTTAGTGAGAGATGGAGGGAGTGGGAGAGAGATAGAGGGTTAAGGGTTAAGGGTAGTGTTGGTTTTTTTTACTGTAACCGGGTTGGTTTTCTAATCTACCTATGGAATTTCCAGTTCAAATAAAGGGCAGCTCGAAGGACCTGGACCAACTAATGAGGACATTAAAAGCCTCCTACACTTCAGGCTCTGCAATACCCAAGAGGGTGATCCCTTAATGTGTTTACATCCTTTGTACCATTATCATAAACAACATTAATAGACAATAGATGATATCATTTAACAGCTCAACACAATAGGATAATACCAAAAAGAATTGGTTGTTCATCAGTATTATTAACTATTTGGAGCATGAGATAACTACAACACATTTCACAGTATAAGATAGTCATTGATTTGCAATTTTTAGCAAGCTCCAAGTAAAGGAAAACAAATACCGAATCATACGAATAAACACAACTTAGATCAATGCCATATATCCATTGTAGGAGTCAAATTCATAAGTACCTAAGGGTTTATGATAGATTTAACACATAACATATAAGATCCTTGATAACATTGCATTCCAATCTTATCAATATGCATTCTAACCCAATACTACTTATCAAATCCTTATACAAAACATATCCGCTTATAATCCCATTCAATAATTTTAATTAATCCCTTGAATTAAAGCTAAAATAAGGATCAGACACACCACAACAATGAGATGAATGAAACAACCCTTAGTCATCTTGTAGACACCGAAATCTGCTTTAAGCCCGCGACTTCAATATTCTTTATAATTCGTATTCTTCATGGTCATGATTAAATAATGTCAATTATTTAAAGTCTTCATTTCTTCTATTAATTAAATAATCTTAATTATTTAATTAATTCACACTTTTCTTTATTCTATCTGATTAATTAAATAAACACTTTTTATTTAATTATGTTACTAATTAACCTTATCCTTCTTGTCAAATTAAATAAATTCTTATTTAATTTACTCTTTATCATACTTCAACTATAATTAAATAAATTCTTTATTTATTTAATTATTCATTTAAATCCCTTCATCACTTAATTAAATAAATCTTATTTATTTAATTATTCTTCAAATATCAAATCTTGAGTTACATGAATTATTTAATTCATTAATTCTATTTTAACGCATTCCTTTATATTTAGATAATTGTGTGAGTTATCTAAGTATTCACTTTTACTCGACTCAAAGATCTATTTTAATCGGTCAGTTAACTCTGATTTAATGTCTGAGTGGCGTTCTCAAGTAATCTCTTTGTCAAATCATTCAATCATCCAGTTCTAACTCATTTGGGTGTACATGCATATTAATTAAATATTCCTATTTAATTAATTAAATTTTGTGTGTGCATTCAAACAAGAGTTGCTTTAATCAATCTTTATCTTTGTCATGCAAAGATAATTCTTCAATTTTTGAATACCGAACTTGAAGATTAAATCATTTATTTAATCTTTAATTCTATTTCTAATTTATATCACTCATGTCATTACTAACTGTTATCAGAATGCATGACTAATCAGTCAATCTCAACTATCTGTTGATCTATCAATCTTGGCCTATCATTCGAATAATCAATTTTCTATAAATTGATCTAGTCTTCATCATTCCAATCTCTCTCGAAATATTATGACTTTTTGGAGCAACTATCTTGAATCTTTGATGTTTTTCTAAATCACTATCATAGGCCATACTTGCACGAACTCTTAAAAATTTGAGGGAAATTATACTACAATAGCCAAATGGAGAAGGGAAATCGAGATGAATCATGGAAATACGTACAAATTTGGTGAGATTGTTCAAGTTTTATTTACGTTTTTACTTTCCTTTGTTCTTTGTTGCTTAGCATTAGATTGTATTTAGATCTGCATTGCATGCTTTCTTTTAATCTTTTCTTTCTGCACTTTTTTGGCATTACATTTGGTCAACCCGAAGTGAAGACACCATCTTCGTGTATCTGTAGACTTTTATTTTGATTTTTGTAGGTTTTTCGTACCAAATAACGCATCAACTTGATGAAACACCGCAATTGAAATTCATAGACGTATCAGTTTGACGAAGCGACACAATTGACTTTCTGAACTGCATCTGACACCAAAAATGATGCATCTGAAAAATATCAATGCATCTGCAAATTCCTGAACCACAACTGACTAGTAAATACCAAAAACGCAATTGTAGAGAACATCGATGCATCTGACTGGTAAAACAACAACACAATTGACTGGTAAACCTTTTGTTTCTATTTTCAGAAATCTAAAATTTTCAATTGATTTGTGTGTTACTAATATCGGATTTTCAACGTGTGGACTTTTTTTGTTTTTGGAGTTAACGAGTTTTTGCAGGACGATTGACGAATATAATATTGAAAACTACTAACAAATCTTTTTGTAGAACGCGTGTCGAAGACCTTAGTTAATTTTCTTGAAACATACTGTTTGATAGTGTAGCAAATCTTTCGTTTGGTTTAAATTAACAAGTTTACTGTGTTTGGTGCGAAAGCACAACTGTGTATTACCCTCACGATTTGGTACATCAAAGTATCCTCTCCTCTTGCACATCTGTGTGATCCTAGGTGTAAGAGAAACAGTTACCAACTCTAGAACTTGGGCCTATTCTGGTGGGAAAAAGTACTCACCCCAGGACGACTCAGACCGGTAGCACCCTGAACCTGAGGGACTTCCAGCCGGTATATAAAAGTGGATTCTTGGGGAAAGCACAAGAATCACACATATGGTTCTGACGAGATGGATCCGAAAGGGGACTCTCGTTGCATGGATCATGCCCTACGAATGGAATTCATGTACTAAACACCTTTTGTTTTAGAGACCAACCATTTTTTTGGCCGTTGCTCGGTATAGTGCAGGGTATAGTATCATGCCCAAAGACACTCACTATTGATCCCCTTGAGTAGAGATAACAGTTCTTGGGAGGTCATTTCCCAAAGTATTCAAAATTGGTGTGCTCGAATGACGTTAATGAGCCATGGAGGGGAGCCAATGCCACCAAATTTCTAAGCTATCCGCTCTCGAGAAGGAAAGGTGTTTATCACCAATCTGGGGTATTTAGGTGGGCTATACCAAGTATACAAACCCTTGGCCTTTTGGCCTATTAGGATGTGCTTGTTTGTTGTCAATTTAAACGTTCTTTGAGTCCAAAATCAAACTGAAAACACTTTGTCTTATGATTGTCCTTGTTTGCCAGAATTTGATCACAGAAAACCGAGTCAGTTTTAAATCTCAAATCACTTAAAATACACAAAGTCGCAATTGTTCACTAGGAGGTCGCAATTGATTTTTAGAGTGTCATCTATTTAAATTCGAGTCACATCTATCCTTTTCGGTCGCATCTGTTTAACTTTGAGTCACATCTATCCTTTTCAGTCGCATCTATTTAACTTCAAGTCGCATCTGTCATTTTCAATTGCATCTGTTTAGCGTAGAGTCACATCAGCCAGATTAGCTCATATTTGCTTTGTGAAAGACTGCATATGTTATATTCTAAGTCACAACTATCATTACAAGTCACATCTGCTAGAAGATTAACTGCATCTATCAGAGTTAGACATTAAAATTTATCAAGGACACACAATTGATCATTAGAAAACCGCAACTATGAAACTTGACCGCAACTGTTAAACTGAACTGCATCTGTGAAATCCCGCAATGCATTTACCTAATTAGAAAACTAGAATTCATGATCACTGTCTAGTCAACATGGTTATACCAATCTTTTAGTTGGCATCCCACAAGCAGTCCTTGAATAGAAACAAGAAACGGTTTTGCTCAATTTTGCATCCTTTAGGTTCATATAGTCATTACCATAGTTGTCCTAATTTTGAGTTTTAGTTTCATCTTAGAATACATATTACCTTTAGATCAAACTTCTAGGAAGGTCATTTTTACAAAATTTAGGATAGTTCCATCATCTACACTCTAGAAAAATCATGGCGTCAATGGAATCTGTCATTGATCCGAGTCATATTATTTTATCCTTTGTCCTACAGAGAGTCCTCCTAGCTCATTAGTCTAGTTAGGAAACTCAACCTGTCTTTGATCCTCATCCTACATCGGTTCCTTGATTTAACTAAATTTATGCCTTGGTTAGACTTTAGGTAGTTGGTCCCTCTGTCTTGGGTTTAAAGAATTGATTACTTTAGAACCTTGCTTAGACTTTGCATCTTTGGATTTTAGACTAGTGTCATCCTAGAACATACCTTATTTGCATAGAAAATCCCAAAAACATAGACTAGAGTCATACTGTCCATAGATGTAGTTTTGCATCCCTTGCATATTGAGCTAAATCCTACATGGTTGAAACTAGGTCTAAGAGAAGAGAGAGAGAAAATATGTCGAACCCAAACGAATTCATCAATTGATTTTCCTCAAGACCTCACAAGACTCTATTAGAAAAATTCACCACTAGAAAAACTCAAGGTCACATTACAACATAAGACATAGAGGCTTCCGCACAGGACCCTAAGTTTGCCTCTTTTGTAGATGAGTACCTAGCGAATGATCGTCAACGATACTTAGCTAAATTGCTAGTTGAAGGTGCTACCTTACCTACATGATTTGATATCATCACCTTAAAAAATCAACTTACACAAGGGACAAATGCAACGAATGCTAGTACTACTATACCTCATGTCAGCACAACTATGCCATCTGGCACACCTACACAGAGTACGACAGTCCATACATCTCCATTTGGTGCATCTAGCATGACATCAGGATTTAATTTCACTGTAGGAGGATCATCATCCGCTCCTTCCGGTCCTCTTTTTGGGAGTAAAAGACCTAAAACATTAGCCTCTACACCATATGTCGGTGTCATGAGCACCATACCACAATCGACAACCATAACTAGTACTATACCACAGATTACACAAACAGGAGGTATTCCCTCATTCCAATATGGCAATCAGAGCCCATATTCCCAAATTGGTAGTCAGAATATATTCACACAGATTCTGAATTAGAATCCATTCTCCCAGACTAGCAATCAGAATCCATTTACATAGATTCTGAATCAAAATCCTTTCTCCCAGAGTGGTAGTCAGAATCCATTCACACAAATCCCGAGTCAAAACCATTTTATGCAGATTCTGACCCAGAACATGTTTACCAACATTCTGAATCCAAATCCAACTCAAATACCAATGTTCAATCGAAACCCATCACGAGACTTTGGATTTCATAATACATACACGGATCCATATAATCCCCCTAGCACATCCTTGACCCAAGTTGATGTCTTACAAACACAAATGCAGGAACTACAAACACAAATGGATAACATGTCGGTATCAACTAAGAAATCCTTTTCAACAAAGGACATATGCCCATTTCCCTTTGATATATCATTGTATATGACCCCTTTCCCTCATGGATATGTCATACTGAATCTCCCTAAGTACAATGGTAAATAGAATCCAATAGAACATATAAGGGAATTGTCTACCATATGCATAGATGTCGCTTATGACCCCACATATCTTATGAGACTATTTCCAAGAAGTCTTGTAGGAATTGCACTAGAGTGGTTTTCAGGTCTAGACTCTGGCATCAGATCTTGGGGTGAACTGGTTTAGAAATTTGAGGAGAAATTCTCCTTCAACATAGACCACAAGATAAATATAGCAACCTTGTGTCACACAACACAAGATGAAGGTGAAACATTTATTGCTTTCTTCTAGAGGTGGAGGACGATAGCTAGCTAGTGTCCTGTTGAGATACCTAAAAAACAAAAATTTACTATGTTCCAAGAAAACCTTCATGCAAAACTAAGGAGTAACTTAAGGGTACATTGTTGTACATCTTTTTTGGAACTAGTGGAAAGAGGGGTTATAATAGAAAAGGATCTCATTAAAGAAGGCGAACTTAAGACATCAGCATCTAATAGAAATCCGATCGTACAAAACACCCCCACTGATAGAAACAAATTTTGGTCTCGCAACAAAAATGTCACTAATGATGGGGTAGTTGATGCTAAAACGCTACAAGTGGGACCACTCATCACATTACAAGGAACTCACACTTCTTCCAACACACTTAATGCTATCAATCAACCTCCTAACATGCTCCAAAATACTCAATGTCCACAACAACAAAGGAGATTTCAAAAACATGAGTTCACCCCCTTAGGGGAACCCATTGAGTTTGTATTCAAACAACTGTTACAACATAATCTTATACAGTTGCAGGAACCAAGACAATACAATCCAGGACAATTTAAACTAGCTTGGTGGGATGATAATGCCTTTTGTGATTATCATAGAACTAAAGGACATAACCTACAAAACTGTTGACAACTAAAGAATATCATATAGGATCTTGTCAAAAGGAGAATAATTGAAGTTAATGGACAAAAACAAAAGTCATCAAACACTAATCATCAAGTCTTTTCTGATCCACTTCATGACCATGGGAAAGGAACTGTTCCCAATTCGAGTACTAAGACCAATATACCAGCCAACTATGCGAGTATCAAGCATGATTATAATGGTGGAAAAATCATTCATCACCTTTGCGCTACTGATGAGAATATCAATACCATTAATATCAATACAAATCCTAAGTGCATGGTCAATACTCATCGTACTAAGATCACTATCCAAGGCCCTCCATCACAACAAACACCACAGCCTTCCAAGTTACAATATAACCTACTTGACCAGTTGGGGAAGACCCCAGCCCAAATCTCAATCTTGGAACTGTTACGTATTTCCCCTAAGCATCGATCTATTCTCGATAAGGCTTTACAGAATACCACGGTCCCTAATGACCTTGATGTCAATCGTTTCCAAGAAATGGTGGGCTACTTGACCAATAATCACCATGCCACATTTTTTGAACAAGACTATGCAACTGAAAAGACAAACCATAACGACCCTTTACATCTAGAAGTCCTTGTTGATGACACCAAAGTTAGACGAGTTTTGGTAGATGGAGGAGTAGGGTTAAATCTGTGCATTTTAAAACTAATTAAAGCATTAGGTTTCTCAGAAGCATGCATGGACACAACCAAGAGTATTGTCATTAAAGCTTATGATGATGAGGAACGGAAATCAAAGGGGGTGGTAACACTTCCTATCAGAATTGGTCCTATAGTAATGGAGACAAAGTTCCAGGTCTTGGATCTCACCCTTCCTTATAACCTTCTACTAGGTAGACCATGGATTCATGCCATGAAGGTGGTCCCTTCCACGTATCATCAGTGTCTTAAATTCCCTTCCAATGGAACTGAAATAACCATAGATGGTGACCCATATCCATTCCAATATTGAACCAATCTAAAAGAGATCTCCCAACGCCAAGTGTTGGTAAACCAAGAGGCTTCATCGTCCAATCCATCTTCCCATGTCGATCCATCCACACTCACTCAAACATTTGTTTCATCCTCAATTCCTACCACTCCTAGGGTTGAGATCCAAGACAAGGGTTGTGGAGAGTATTACATGATGACATCTTATCGTGTTAGCCATTTGATTCCTCCTAAGTCATATGGTTTACCTACATCAAATCGGGGACAGTCTATGGTCACTATACATGTTCCTCCCACAACATCTTTCATTAAATGGGGAGAATTAAGCAAAGAGGCCGTAAATACAGAAGATGTCACTTCTTGGTTGTATAGGGAAGATGATGAAGAACCTCTCTCACTTGCTCACATTCCTACAGATCTATATGGAAAGGGTTTCACAATCATGCAGAGCAAGGGATATAATGGACATAGTGGTTTAGGCTTAAACCAAGATGGGAGGATTGAACCAATATTTGTTTCTTAGTGGCCACATCACCCTTACTTGAGGAAGTAAATGCTTCAGAAGATATTAAGACATCTCATGAACCATTGGACCAATATCACTGTGACTCCCCTGACTCTAATGATTATGAGTGGGATTCCCTATCCTCTACCTCTTCCATGGACCTTGAAAAGTTATTTGGAGAACTTGACTTAATGTTAAGTTCCTCACCAAATCCATTGAATTCCTGTCCACCAAAGAAAATGACAAAGGAGGAGTGGTTTAAACACTACTATTGGGAATCACTTGATCCTACCTCTTGGCAACCTGATACATCTATTTCAAATAATCAAACCTTGGCATTAGGCCCACATATCAATCTGCCTAGACCTAAACCTAAGAGGAAACACGACTAGTACAAGACTTTTGTGACCATATGAATAACTCAATCCTTACCTTGACCCCATTAAACTTTGATAACTCTGATGATGACATTCCCTTAGTCTATCCCCAACTCATTGATTGGGACCAACAAGACACACCCATCTTAGACATTTTTTAGAACGACGAAGCAATTGCTGAGTTCCTGGGGTTACGAGAAGGCATACATAACAATGATCATAGGGCTGGTTTTACCATTGAATTGGACAACAAAGCATATTTTTTGGAATCTGTTCAACCCTCTAGACACAAAAATGGGAGAAAGAATAAACAAGATAAAAGGATGAGTCTCTAGGTGAAACCGAAAGGCACCTTTAGACAATGAAAAAGTAAAAATAAAGGACGCATCTGAAGGTGAAAATGCCTCTGAGGCACCTAAGGATGGAGGTTTGAACATTCTCCCAGTTGCATAGGAAAATTCACCCATGCTTGTTGAAGAATCGGTAGAAGTCAACATAGGCACAAAAGAGAATCCTCGACTGGTTTATTTTGCAGCGTCATTGACAATAGAAGAACAGCCAGAGTTCCATAACTTCTTTGCACAGAGACAAATAAATTTTGCTTGGTCATATGCAAACATGCTTGGTTTGGATCCTGAACATGTTCTACATCACTTACCCTTACAACTAGGTACCAAACCAGTGAAACAAAAATTGAGAAAAATGCATCCACAGATTGCTTTACTAGTCAAGGCAGAACTCAAGAAACTGTTAGACGTTGGTTTCATTAGATCAATCGACTATGTAGATTGGATTTACAATCTTGTACAAGTCACTAAACCAATAGGGGGCATCCGCATCTGCACCGATTTTAGAGATATCAACAAGGCTTGTCCTAAGGATGACTTCCCTTTGCCTAACATAGACATGATAGTTGAAATGACAACAGGATATGAGATGTTGTCCCTTATGGATGGATTTTCAAGATATAACCAGATTAGAATTGCAATTGAAGACCAACCTAAGATGACTTTCACTTGTCCTTGGGGAACGTATTGATGGAATGTTATTCCCTTTGGACTCAAGAATGCTGGTGTAACCTATCAATGTGCCATGACCACTATCTTTCATGATCTAGTACACACTCTTATGGAGGATTATGTCAATGACCTGATCATTAAATCCAAGACAAGGGCAGAAAATTTATAGGTTTTAGACAAGATATTTCAAAGGTTGGAGAAGTATAAGGTGAGACTCAATCCCAAGAAGTGTGTGTTTGGAGTGAAGTCAGGAAAGCTGTTAGGCTATATCATTTCCAAACGAGGCATTGAAGTGGATCTAGCCAAGGTAAAAGAAATCATAGACATGCCTCCACCCACTAATCTCAGTCAACTAAGGACATTACAAGGAAGGCTACAATCCATCAGAAGGTTTATAGTGCAGTTAGCAAATAAGACACATTCTTTTCAACATCTACTTAAGAAAGGAGTACCCTTTGCATGGACAACTAGGTGTGGAGAGGCTTTTCAACTGATTAAGGAATATTTACTCACACCACCAGTCTTAATGCCACTTGTTGAATGAAGACCATTGATTATTTATATCACAACAACCCATTCATCACTCAGAGCATTGCTTGCACAGAATGACGATGAAGGTCATGAAAGGGCAGTCTATTATATCAGTCGAACATTGGTAGGTTATGAGCTCAAATATAGTACCATTAAATGTGCCTATCTTGCAGTAGTATTTGCTACCCAAAAACTGAGGCACTATATGCTAAATCATCAAACAATGCTGATTGCTAAAATAGATCCTTTGAAATATCTTCTCAACAAGGCAACATTAACAGGGCGACTGGCTAAATGGGTTATGATACTTAGTGAGGATGATATCTAGTATGTAGAAAGAAAGGCTATCAAAGGACAAGTCATTGCTGATCAGTTAGCCGGTGCACCAATACAAGCAGATCACCCATTAGTTGTAGACTTTCCTAATGAGTTTATATTTACAATTGACACAAACAAAACATGGAAACTATACTTTGATGGCTCACATACAAATCATGGGTCAGGGGCTGGTATATTGTTTATCCCACCATAGGGTGATTCCATCCCTAAGTCATTTAGGATTGTATTCCCATGTACTAACAACATAGCAGAGTATGAAGCTCTAGTGACAGGGTTATGCATGGCAGTCAAGCAGAAAATTAAGAATCTACAGGTCTATGGCGATTCTCAACTGGTAATCAGACAGGTAAATGATGATTATGAGACTAAGGATTGGAAGATTGCTCCCTACAAATGCATGGCTGATAGCTTTAAAGAGTACTTTGACAAAGTTGAATTTCATCAGATACCTTATGTTTTAAACAGGGCAGTTGATGCTATGGCTACAATTGCATCACTTCTCGACATTCCTAACAATGTGCCTAAGTTTGAGTTCTTGGTAGAAAAAAATTTGGTCCCAGCCTACAATATCCCAGATTCTGAAATGGTGTCTGACATTGTTGGTCCCGATTCCCCATGGTACAAAGAAATATATGACTACCTTCATGCCGAAGTCATACCCACTGGCCTATCAAACAACCAACGTAGGACATTCCTCTGCAAGTCAGCTAAATACACCATCATCGGAGACACCCTATATAGACATGCCTTAGATAATACCCTACTGAGATGTCTTGATTTTACTGAAGCACAAGCAACCTTGTGTGGGGTGCATCAGGGTATATGTGGTTCCCATTCTAATGGTCCTACCTTAGCCAAAAAGATTATGAGACTGGGTTATTATTGGCCTACTATGGAAAAAGACTCATATGTCTTTGTAACAAAATTCCACCAATGCCAAGTTCATGGAGACTTGATACATGCGCCAGCATAGGATCTCCATCCTATAACGTCACCATGGCCCTTTGCCCAATGGAGACTCAACCTCATAGGTAAGATCCACCCCACATCATCTAATGGACACAAATTCATTATCACTGCCACTAAGTATTTTACGAGGTGGATGGAAGCCATTCCTATGACATACATTACCAGCACACAGATTTCTAAATTTATCTTGAACTATATCATCTATTGGTATGGTGTCCCTCAGTCCATAATCATAGATAATGGCTGCCCATTTAAGAATCAAGAAGTCTACCATCTGTGTGATGAATTTCATATTCAACATCACTTTTCCACTCCATACTACCCACAAGGTAACGGCCAAGCAGAGGCATCTAAAAAACCATCATTAGAATCCTCAAGAAGATTGTCAATGATGCCTGCCGTGACTGGCATTTACAGCTTAAACCTGCCTTATGGGATTATCGCACAAGTATTCATACTCCCACTGGTGCCACTCCCTATTCACTAGTCTTTGGTTCTGAAGCTATTCTTCCTATTGAGGTCAAGATTCCTTCCCTAAGGGTATCCTTGAAATGCCACATTGATGATGAAGAGTACCGAGTATCGAGACTCCATGAGCTAGAATTCCTGGATGAGCGAAGACAAAAGACACTAGACCATCTCCAATCATATCAGAATCTCCTTCACCGTAGCTATAACAGGAAGGTCTTGAACAAAAACTTTGACATTGGTGACCTGGTTTTAATGGAGAACCCAAAGAATCAAGCAGAAAGAGACAACCAGGAAAGTTTGAACCAAACTGGTTAGGACCTTATATTGTTACAAAAGCTTTTGGATCAGGAGCATACCAACTCTCTAATCCTGAAGGGGAACCATTGTCCTCACCAATCAATAGTCTACATCTGAAGAAGTTCTATGCATAGCTTCTGAGAGCCTTGTCTTAATTAGCAAAGATATAAAAAAAAATTAGAAAAAAAAAAATCAAGACCAAGGTGAAAACCTGGCAAACAGGCGTCTTGGTAACACCAAAAAAATTATATAATCCAGAAAATAGTAAAGACAAATAATTCTTCCAATAGTGAAAACCACTTTGGTGGGGCTTTGGATAGGTACCATGGTGAAAACCTGGCAAACAGGTGCCATGTGTAGTTGACTCTACTCCTTTGTCTACTATTATTCTAATCTAGCACATACCCTATGCATAGTCTTGATCCCTATACATACTACCTATCCTTGTACATAGTCCATAGTCTTGATCCCTATACATACTACCTACACCTATACATAGTCCACTACCTTGTGCATAGTCCTTATCCCTGTACATAGCCCTTATCCCTGTACATATCCCTTATCTTTCATATCCATCACTTGTATATACCATTCATAATAAGTGGTAGTCTTTCCCATAACCTGGACCGATTGACATCAAGTGCATTTCATATCCCCCATTTTACCCTATTCATAATCAATTGGTCTTATACTCGATTGGGGGAAAACACTTGACATGTGTCATATTGATTCTTCCATTGGTTGTGTTGACAACGTAAAACCATAGAAAAATCCACAAACATTGCAAAATGTCCTGAGAAAATACAAAAACATCAAAAAACTTCAAAAAGACAAAAAAATGAAAACATGTCAAAAATCCAAAAAATAGAGTAAGAGTTAGTCGTACTCTTCAGTCTTTGTCATTTTTCGAACTACGTTGCCTCTGCGACTAGACGTAGGCAAGGCCATCTACCGATGTGCCCCCGAGGCTTTAGGTCAGTCCATTTAGGTTTGTCTATATAAAATCATGCTTCAATTCATATGTCTATATGACAAGGTCATTGGTCATGTCGAACTACAAGGTCTCTGCATGTATAACGTAGGCAAGGCCATCAAGCGATGAGCCCCTGAGGCCGCACTAGGTCAGTCCATTAGGGTTCGTCACATTCACTTTCACACACGTCTTCTATTTGTAGTCAGTCTTGTCAGTTAAAGTCAAGTTGAACTATGAGGTCTCTACATGTATAATGTAGGCAAGGCCATCAATTGATGAGCCACCAAAGCTGCACTAGGTTAGTACTTTAGGGTTTGTCGTCACACACAGTCAATTGTCAACACGTCATATCAAGTCATGCATCAATCTGGTGAACAATTCAACAATGTCTCTAAGTCAAATTAAACAACTTTCCAAACAAAATAATCAAAACAGATCAACAAATGTCTGCTACAGGATGTGTCCTTCCTGGAAACAAACATCATCATAGCAACCTTCCAGTATCTTATTCAAGATGAGTCCTTCCTAAATATAGCTATTGGCATAGAAATTTGTCTTATATAGGATGAGTCCTTCCTGCATAATCGACATTTTCAAACAATCAAACATAGCCTTACACAGGTTATCACATCAACGACATCTGACTCAACGTCTTATACGATACATGTCTTTCTAAAACCAGGCTTTGTCATGCCTTATACAGATAGTCATAACATCAAAACCAGACTCACAGTCTTATCCAGTATGTGTATCTCCTGACATCAGGCTCTATCAATTAATCCTTTTCTCAATCAACACGAATTAAACAAACAGATCAAGTTTTGGAAAATATCTTACTGGATTTTTGACTTTATGGCTTATTTATCTTATCATTTTATTTGACTTGATGATGGGAATTATGTTACTAGCTTTCTCAAGGATGTCCCATGAGGGATTTAGAGAAGCAACGATGTATCAAAATTCTATTTTCTTTGACTGTTGTCTGTCAACTATCTTTTTAGATTGGATTTTGAGTCATGTTACTAGTTTCCTCAAGGATGTCCCATGAAGGATTTAGAGGAGCGATGACGTCCCATGACCCGTCTTTTACTTTGTTTGTTGTCTGTGGTTTGTCTTGACAAAAAGACTGGGGCAACTTGCGCCCTTAGTATGAGTTAACGACAATCCTTGTCTACGACTGTCTGTTGTTAGCAAGTGGATGACCTTGCACACCTTGATCTATGTCATATCATGGTGTTTGTCTCCATTTGTATTAGTCCTGCCCAATGATGATAAAGTGCAATACCTTTTGTGATACATCAAAACATCAAAGATTGCTAATACTAACATCCATCTCATTTCTTTTATTATTTCTCAATCTTTCTTTCCGCACTAATAGTTCTTCTTTCTTGCATTATGATGGAGTCCTATGACACACAACAATACAAGTCATCTTGCATACACATACATGTTAGAAAAATACATACATATAGGCATTTATCATATTTAGGACATCATGGCAAAATAGACATTCATCATCATACAATACATATCATAAGCACTCCATGTACATAACAAATGTAAAGACATGAATCACATTACATTGGTATAGCATCACATGTCGCATGAAGTGTACATACAACATCAAAGTGCATCTCATAATTATAAACTGCATACATCATATAGAATCAACATCACATAGAATCAACATTATATCACTAGCTGCATCAACACATCATAAAATAAATATGATCATCCATCACATAGGCATATCATATAAACATCACATGTATAAATAAATGATTGTATAATGAATAAATAGAAATGCATATCATGAGAATCGCTGCCAAAATCACATATATATATATATATATATATATCACTCAATAGTGTCACATCACGATGTCATAATGTATCAATAAACAAGGAAGCCCACAAGCTATAGAACCATAATACAATTTCTCGATACATATCAAGAAGTGCCCCTATCTTGAACTGCAATTGCTATCATGGCTGGAGTGCGTGGATGAATGATGTCGGGAACCTGATGACCTGTGAGCTAAGTGAGGCCTGTCATATGAACCTACTCTGTGTGGCTGCTCCACACCCTCTGTGCTAACTGTCCTAGTGTGGGTCTTGGTCTATGACCTATTGCTACGTGCGTATGAGAAGCTGGGAGCCCATATCTTTGGAGGAACCTCTACCTCATATAGATCATGGTAATAAGTCTCCCTCTCCCCAGCTCTGACTAACCCTCTGGCAAAGGCAACTAATGGTCCAGTACATAAAGCTCTGAGCTCTATAAATCTCTGCTCAGTCTCCTATCTCCGAGCTATGGCCTGATCCCTATCCATGACAACTCTATCCCTCTCCTTCTATAGCACATCCATCTCAGACATCAGGAATCTCATCTGCTCCTCCAAGGATGCAACCTATGCACATAATGTAGCAGCATCGGGATCAACTTCCCCTGTTTCATCTTGCCTGGCCCTTAGTACCCCATCCTCCTCCTCATCCAACTCCTCCAAAATCTAGTCCCGGATCTCTCTCTCATGATCATCATCCTCATCATCGTCCTTCTGATAGGAACCTAGCAAGCCTAGGGCATCGATCTCTACCTCCTCTCACTCTACCTCCTCCTCTGCGAGCACATCTAGAATGGCCTCCTCTCTGGGATGCTCCTCCTCTCTACCAACCTCTACATGAACCTCCTCCCCACCTCTGCCAATATCCAGCATGGCCACATCCTCCTTTCCCCGTCCCTCCTCCCGAATCGGTGACAATGGTGGCCCTCATACCCTATGTCCACGTCTCCCTCTCCTACCACCTCACTGACCACCTCTACCATCATCTCCATCATCACCCCAGCCTCCTGTACCTCCCTAACCTCTACCTCTACCACGCCTGCCTTGTGGTCCTGTCCCTCGCCGCTCTACTGACGCTGGCTGATATGGATTTGTCAAAGGAATCGACCTATGCACGACCCACCACTGATCATACTCCTCTGTGGTACTTGGGTTTGCTGAACCATCTCTCCACCCCCACGAAACTGCCTGCAATGCATCAATGTCTACCTCAGCTGTAGCCACTGGAATCTCTGGACCCCATAGGGGGAACTCTCACGATGACCTCACGAACTCAGCCCATCCTCTCGACACGTCCTGTCTCTCTCCAAACTGTCGTAGGACACAATTTGGCAAGTGACGCTCTATGATGTGGACATGTGACACTGTCCACCCAATCAAGTACTATATCTGTTAGCAAAAAGGCAAGTGCTCATCCTCATCGAACCAGTCTGCGCATCCCAAGTATGGCCTCCATGTAAACTGCACCATTGTGTCTATGGCATGCCTGAAATATCCTATGTCTCCAATGTGGTGCTGAGTGTTTGCCCCCACATAACAGAAGGCGTAAGGGGCTCTGTATGGTACATCTACTGTCACTGGTGGCCGAAAGATCGCAATGTGTTCCCACACCCATACCATCAAGAGCATGGTACCACAACTCATGGACTGTGCCTCTTGGTAGGAAATATCATGTAAGTGAAAGTACAACATACCAAGGAGATAGGGACCCCATGCATATACCTCACATCTCTCTAACATCCCTACTAGCATCTCCCCCCACCCCATGAGAAAACCATGACCTCGATGGTTAGGAAGTACTATCCCACCTATCAGTGTGCATAATAGACAGTCAAACTGCGTATACCTCTGTGCTAACACACACCACCTGATCTCATAATGGTCAAACCTTAGCTGTTTGATGTCTACGTGAGGGTAATATCAACACATCTGGGCAATACCCCTCTTGGTATCATAGCTCACCCGTGTGCCTCTGATCGGAAGTTTGAGGATCTTGTACACATCCTCCAACGTAACTGTAGCCTTTCCAGTAGGCAGGTGAAAGGATGATGTCTCTGAGTTCTACCACTCGCACAATACTGTAAGTAAACCCCAATTCGCCCGAATCTAGTGCATGTATGTAACGTGTAGCAGACCTAACTTCCATAGAAATCATCGCTCTGCACTCCGCAAGCTGTCTCTAAATTGAAAAGTCGTCGGTCTCGACTCTCGCATGTATACACTATCAAACACGACCTGCAATGGCATTATACATGCCTCATGTCAGCATCGAACATCTATCCTAGTGCAAAATGACTAAATTAACTGATATTCAAATGCGTTATTCTTTAGGACTTGCGTCGTTATTTTACATATACGGTGCATAAAAATCAAATGAGTCATTTAATTACACATATGTGTCACTATTTGTCAAATGCGTAACTTTACTATGCATATGCATGCATAATCACAAATGCATTAGTGAAAATAATTATTATGTGTAACTGCGTAAGTAAAATGCAAATGCATCGAATTAAATGCAAATGCGTCAAATAAAATGCAAATGCGATGAAAAATAAACCTATGCGGTGAACTTAAATGCAAATGCGTTAGTTTTTGTCAAATGCGGTTAACTAAATTACAAATGTGGTGAACCGCACAAAATCTATGCTAACCTATCTACATGTTATTGCATATGCGTTGATCCGCATGCAAATGCATCATTTGTGCATTCACATGTGGTGTTTTAATAAAATGACGCATACTACAAATTCAACTTAAATGCCTAAAAATATGCGCAAATTAAAATTTTCAAAAGTCAAGTTCGGGGTACATAGCGGGGGGTCCACATCAACTAGCTGCCTGAAGGTCCGGATCCTATATGCACAATGGTGGATGTTCAAAACAGGAGACATCTTCACTATGGGTGCAAAGAAAATTATCAATTCTCGAAGCTGGGTGGGTGAAAATGAATTGGTTTTTACCCCAATTTCTATATATACCTAGGGTTTTGGTGGCATTCTTTTCTACTGGCCGCGTCAACTTCCAACTTCAATCGACCCGTACCCATCTGTACCACTTCCAACTTCAATTTTGTCAACTCCACTATATTTTTGGCTATCCAATGGACTAATCAGGATCATTTTCAAAATTTTCTAAACTTTTTAAAAAATTTGTCAATTTTCCCAAGGGGGCATACCTTCACCTGTTCAAACTGGGGTAGTACTAGGGCATATTTCTTATCGATTTTCTTAGACACAATGCCGAAATGACATTGTATCAAAGAGGGGCAAATGTAGACACCGAAATCTGGTTTAAGCCAGCGACTTCAATACTCTTCAAAATTTGTATTCTTCATGGTCATGATTAAATAATGTCAATTATTTAAAGTCTTCAATCCTTCTATTAATTAAATAATCTTAATTATTTAATTAATTCACACTTTTCTTTATTCTATCTGATTAATTAAATAAACACTTTTTATTTAATTATGTTACTAATTAACCTTATCCTTCTTGTCAAATTAAATAAATTCTTATTTAATTTACTCTTTATCATACTTCAACTATAATTAAATAAATTCTTTATTTATTTAATTATTCATTTAAATCCCTTCATCACTTAATTAAATAAATCTTATTTATTTAATTATTCTTCAAATATCAAATCTTGAATTAAATGAATTATTTAATTCATGAATTCTATTTTAACGCATTCCTCTATATTTAGATAATTGTGCGAGTTATCTAAGTATTCATTTTTACTCGACTCAAAGATCTATTTTAATCGGCCAGTTAACTCTGATTTAATGTCTGAGTGGCGTTCTCGAGTAATATCTTCGTCAAATCATTCAATCATCCAGTTCTAACTCATTTGTGTGTACATGCATATTAATTAAATATTCCTATTTAATTAATTAAATATTGTGTGTGCATTCAAACAAGAGTTGCTTTAATCAATCTTTATCTTTGTCATGCAAAGATAATTCTTTAGTTTTCGAATACCGAACTTGAAGATTAAATCATTTATTTAATCTTTAATTCTATTTCTAATTTATATCACTCATGTCATTACTAACTATTATCAGAATGCATGACTAATCAGTCAATTTCAACTGTTCGTTGATCTTTCAATCCTAGCCTGTCGTTCGAATAATCAATTTTCTATAAATTGATCTAGTCTTCATCATTCCAATATCTCTCGAAATCTTATGACTTTTTGGAGCAACTATCTTGAATCTTCGATGTTTTGCTAAATCACTATCATAGGCCATACTTTCACGAACTCTTCAAAATATGAGGGCAATTATACTACAATAGCAAAATGGAGAAGGGCAATCAACATTATAAGGTGTGTATTTAACTGCTACCTGATTTGCCTCTCTTTCAAAAGATTCAAAAAATGAGTTGGTGCCAATGATTTTGTCCATACAACTCACTAAAAAATCATAATCTGAGTCATCACAAATTAATTTAATTTGATCATTGATTTCCTCATTTGCCTGATCCTACCATTGTTGGAGTGACCTAGTATATCCCTGCTCATCAATTATGTTAGGTAACAATGTGTTACCCCAATCATCAAAATTGTTCACCATCTCTTTGATCTTCCTACTCAAGTCATCTGGTAAGGTCTGAAAACCTTGCAATGATTTAACTAATACTTGAGTAGGCTTTAATGATTGGGGCCTATTATTTATATCAAACCTTGAGGCCTTATACATTATATCTAAATCACTAGCCCTAGGGATCCAATTTTCAATTAATGGTATAACTACCTCCTAGTCCCTATCAATATTCTTTATTGCATCTAATAATAAAGAATATAAAGAATATATAGATGATAATATGTTATCTTATCAACTTTCTCATTCAAATGCCTTAAGATAACAGTAACAATCTCCTTTTTCTTTAAAAGGGATCCCTCCTCACTTACCTTCAATGATGCCTATAATTCTTCAATTTTGTGCATTAGTTGCTTCTTCGTAGGATCAACAGAGCATTCTACCTCTTCATAAATTTGTTCTAAAGAAGGGGTGAGGGAAGGATTTTGAGTAGGAGACCTTGGTGTGGAAATAATAGGAGAAGCAAGAGGCACTGACCCTGATGTAGAAGGAAATGTACTGATCCTTGGAGCACTTGATGTTTCCCCAATCTATTTGTACCTTAACCTATCCACCTCAGTCTACAGTTCAATATTCCTTTGATGTATCTTACTATACTCCTCAATTAAAAGATTATATTTCTCCATTAGGATTTTCTTTTCAGCCTCCTCTCTTTCAGCAGTCTTTTGGGACAATTTGGCAACATTTAGAGTTAAATTAGTAGCCTCAGTGGTTGAGGTCTTTGAAGCCCTCTTTATTATTAACCCTCCTCTAAATGTTGGGTTAATATTAGTAACATTTGGATTTTTCCCTTGAGGGGCCAATGCCCAAATTGCTAAGGTCTCATATTCTTCACTGAAGGCAGAATCTTGCAACACTGCCTTGACCTCTTCTTCAAAGTCTTGCAAGGGATGCTTGGACTTTAGAATAGCATTAAAAGCTACAACATTTGCAATTTCCCATTCAGGTAAAATCAAGACACCAGCCTGACTTACCAGTTTTCTTCCTTCCTCAGGAGCGATGTTCTTGAATTCATCCAATAATTCAGCTTTCACTTCATCATTATTCTCTTGGTCTGACCTGTCAGGCCTCAATTCTCTTCTCTTCTTACACTTATCCTGGTATTCTTCAAATTTCATCCTCCATACCAATTGCAAGAAGACAAGAGTTTTTCCAAATGCATCATCATCTAGAAACTCCTTACATGCTTCCATCCTTGCATCTTGCACATATTTACCTTTCATATCCAAGTTGGATAAAACCAACTTAGATGGCCTAGGATGGGAGGGCATACTAATTTGCATATCCTGATCAGTAATAAAAATTTCATCCATCAAATCCTCTTATGGTTGATCAGTTCTTTGCCTCTTAGGGCTTGGCTCAAATGGTGGTGATGAGGGACCATCCTCAGGTGATGATTCCAAATCAATGATTTTAATTTCCCCAAGCATTTTGAATTTTGGACCTGGCTATGTAGGCAATTTCATTATTTGTTTTCCTTTTCTATCTACTTCCTCTTCATCACTGTTGTCATCCTTTTTCCTCCTATAAATGGGCCACTTTTCTATAGGTTGGTATGTTGGCCTTGTCTCAATTGGCTTGGCACCTTGTTCTTGTACACCCAGACTCAATTCTAAGTTTATCTTCTTGGTCCTCAAGGTTCCCATAATTTCTTTGAGGTTCTCCATCAGAAAGTCATTTTCTTATGGTGTGGATTGAACTCCAGCAATGGATCATACTTTGGATCCATTTTGTGCACAATATCCAATAGCTTATCATAAGCTATCCATTTCTCCTTGTTCAATTCCTGCCTATTTAGGTCAAATTCATTTCTAATCAAATCCTCAGGAAAGTTGAACTCATGCACAAACTTACCACCTTTTATTCTTTGTCTGAAAAGGGCAAATAAACCCTCAGGATCATGCTGCCTCTTTGGACCACACCTCAAATGGTAATCTTCAAATAATTTTCCAAAATGCACCCAACCTCCTTTTGAAAATAAAAAATTTGATAACACTGTATAATCTGGGAAAAAAGTTCCTTTACACTTCCTAGTAAGGTTTTCCTCATGGATACAACCAATTTGCCACATAACCTCTGCAAACCCCACTCTTGGTGGCATATTGTATGTAAATATATGAGGGTTCCCTTGAAAATCGTACACCCTCAAAATAGTGCTGACTGGGTATGGAATAATGTCACCCCAGTTATGGTAGACTTTCAATTCTGGCCTCCTCCCCTTTGGTCTAAGGAAATCATGCATTTCCTTAGGAATCCTGGGTACATTCACCATCAGTCTGGCCCTCAATCTAGAAGCAAAACAATTATCAAATTGCACATAACTGATGCTTTCCTTATTACAAGATAAATATGCAACCCATATCTGTACTGGAAATCTTTCTCCATCAACTAATTGCCTTAATTCCATCTTCTCAGAGAAAAAGTCAGCATTCTTGAACAAGAACATATACATTAACAAAGAATACCAAAATAATTGAGTGCCCGTATCATTTTTCTGCAACTTCGACAACCCTTCATGTATCCTTTTAGCCAAGAAAGAAGCAAAATCAAAAGTTACAGAGAAGTTAGGGTGTTGTATTTTCACCCCAATGAACATGTAAGCAATGGGCATCACAGTAATAGGATGGAAACCTAGAATCTGACATAATGAATAAAAAGTGGCCAAGAAATGATTTGCAAAATAGTTTAATCTAAAAGGTTCTTGGTCACTAGGGCTAATATGAAATCTTGAACCTCCTGCCCTAGCCAAATGAGGTGGAAGCAACTTGGCTCTGAAAAGTGACTTCAACTTCCCATATTCCTGCTTCATCTCCTCAAGATTGATCGGAACCAAGTACACACTAGGCTCACTCAAATCAAAAACCTATTGGAATTCTTCTTTGTTAATGCATAACATAACCCTTCCATGATTATCTCTGATTACCCGTGTGACAGGGTCATATCGTGCAACAACTGCCCTAAGCAAGTTTACATTAGGGAACACATTTGACACCACTAGCTTCCCTAAATCATACATCTAGCCGTTCAAAAAGGGGTGAGGAAAA
>VDFB02322083.1:10325113-10393904 GCA_007258455.2 Sequoia sempervirens
GATTTAGATGAGATATCCGATTTATAGCACCAAAATATTACATTTTAAAATGTTTTTCAATAGATATTAGACACAAATTGGATATCCGATTTGAATTGGATATCTAATTTTTAGTACTTTGGCTTGGGAATTGCTATGGAGCAATGTACTAACACCCAACCCAAAAAAAAAGTCAACTCGAGATTTTTGCATTTTTTGGCGAGTTCAAAATGCTACTTTTTTTATGTTGCCACTTTTTGGCCCATCATGATCCTGCACATACCCAGGTCTAAATCAGGTAGTTGTTATTGCTAAGGTGGATCACTCCTTTCTTCGAAGGTCATACACTTATGATTGGGTCAAGTGTTCTTTTCTTTAGAAAATTCCTATTGCCTTTTTCATAGGTTAATTATGATTTGATTAGATGGGCTATGAAGCACTTATTTCAAACAAATATCTTTATGAAAGAAGTATATTGACATGAAATTAAATATGATTTGTATTCCAATGTAAAAAATATAAAGAATGGAAACAATTCTTTCAACACAAACTATTATGTAGTAGTCAATTAAAATGAAAAAGCTTACTCTATATTAGTTAGGATACACAACTAGGAAAATGATCTAAAGTGACTTATTTATCCTAGAGGAACTAAGTATATTATATACAAAGAAAACCAACAAACCCACAACTACCCCTATTTTGAAGGAGTTTAGTTTTCTCCCCTTCATGATCTCACTAATATTGTCTAATTATTTTAAAGAGATGAAGGGTCATAACACAACTTTATTCAACCCAGTAAATAGCTTGGTTAATGAAACTTGACAAAAGCAACAAAACAATTGCTACATTTGGCATTTCATGTTGAATGAAGATTGGTGACAATAATCTACTTATAGTTTATTAAAACACTATTTTTATAAGAAGGCTTGACATTAGAAAGATAAGTGTTATTTATAGTTTAATAAAACATATTATAGTTTTACCAACATATAATATTGTATGCTTGCATGGCTTCTTAGTTAATATATGGGGAGATAGAGATAGATGGGGAGAGAAAGAGAGAGATAGAGATAGAAATATATGGGAAGAGAAAGAGAGATGGAGATATATGGGAAGAGAAAGGAAGAGAGATGGAGATAGAGAGTCGATGGATAGGGGGGATAGGGAGGGAGAGATGGTGAGAGATAGAGAGGGGGAGATAGAGAGTGGGAGGGAGAGAAATGGATATAGATAGAAGGAGATAGAGAGAGGAGTGAGAGGGAGATAAAAATAGAAATAGAGATAGAGATATAGAGTAGCAGAGATGGAGGGAGATATGGAGTGAATGAGAGAGAAAGGGGGGAGAGGGAGAGATAGCTCAATAGATAGAGGGGGGAAGAGGGAGTGACATAGATAGTGGGAGATATAGAGATATAGAGAGTGACAGGGAGAGATATATCAATCACCCTCCCTATATATCTATCTATTCATCCTTATCTCTTTATCTCTACCTCTCTCTATCTCTTTGTCTCCCTTTATATTTGTATGTTTGTCATTATCTCCCTCTCTCTCTATACTTTCTTCCCTATATTTATATTTGTCTCCTTAAGTGTGCAATGGGTACATTGAAGGGGTCTTAAAGGAGAATTATCATATCTTTAATCAAATGACATGCTACCTTGAGCATAACTCCGCAGGGACACATGCCATCCTTGGATTGTTGACATGAAACAACCAATCAAAATTTAGTTTCTCTCTCTCATATTAATATATATTACTATTATATTAAATATATATTATATTAATTATATTTTGTATTATATAAAAATATACTTATTATTAATTATTAATTATAATAATTTTATACGTATTTAATAATTTTGTTAAAGAATATAATATATAATTATAATAAGTTGAATAATTATATTATTTATTATGTAAAATATAGCTAATATATACTTAAGTATATTGTAAAATATTAAAACATAGTTAAATGGTGCCAAAATTTTCAATTTAATTAACATACTATAAAACCTAACGAAACCAAGTTGTAGCTCATCAAATTGGAGAAGTAAAAGGTCAATACCAAGGTCAAGGAAGAGTTTAGAGTAGTGAAAACAAGGTCAATGCCAGCGTCGAGGAAGAGTTTGGAGTTAAAACAAGGTCAATACCAGCACCGACGAAGAGTTTGGAGGAGTGAAAACAAGGTCAATATCAACGCTGAAGAAGAGTTTGTAGGAGTGAAAACAAGGTCAATACCAACACCAAGGACAAGGTTGAGGGAACTCAGGGAAAATTGACGACCAAGGGGCAATGAGTACTGTAAGTTTGGCACCCCCATTCTCTTTAACCTGCAATTTTCATGCCTAGTTTCCAAAGATCTTCTCGTACATTAGCACCCCCATTCTTGTAAAATGGTATAAGATAAGACAAAAAATAAAATAGCTTAGTCTTTCACATTTTTATCAACCAGCCTCAGGTCTTGGCACATCTCCCATAATCTACCCACATCTTGGTTGAGGTCTAGGATTTCATCACACATAACCTTCATTGCATGAGTCTGAAGCAATTGTAGACTTAGCCCAAGTATATGCTAGGCTAAGGTAGATCTAATGGATGGAAATAGAGGCATACAATTCTTCTTTAATACCTCCACCACAAACATGTTCAAGGTGTTGGTTGTTTTTATGGTAAGCAGGTTGATCTTGTAATCTACCTATTGAATTGCCAATTCCAATAAAGGGAAGCTCGAAGGACATGGACCAACTGACGAGGATTTTAAAGACCTCCTACAGTTTGGGCTCTGCAAGACCCAGGAGGGTGATCCCTTAATGCATTTACAACCTCTGCACCATCATCATAAACAACATTAACAACAGATAATCTCATTTAATAGCTCAGCATAATAGGATAATACCGAATAGAATTGGTTGTTTATCAATAATATCAACTATTTGGAGCATGAGATAACTACAACATTTCACAATATAAGATAGCCATTGATTTGCAATTTATAGCAAGCTCTAGGTAAAGGCAAATAAATATTGAACCATACGAATAAGTAAAACTTAGATCAGTGCCATATATCCATTGGAGAAGTCAAATTTATAAGCATCTAAGGGTTTATGATAGATTTAACACATAACATATAAGATCCTTGATAACATTGCTTTACAATCTCATCAATATGTATTCTAAACCAATACTACTTATCAAATCCTTATACAGAACATATCCACCTACAATCCCATTCAAGCATTTTAATTGATTCCTTGAATTAAAGCTAAAAAAAGAATCATACACACCACAACAATGAGATGAACAAAACAACCCTTGATCATTTTATTCAAAATTCAAATATGCTTTTACAATGGAGAGACGTGAGTTCGAATTAATCATACCAATTAAAATGCCAGTACTGTCATAAAACATCAAATCCCTATGAATTCAAAACCTACTACAGAATGACTCAAAACCTAAATTGCATTTTCCCTAAAACCATCAGACTTTACAATTTGCTTTGCAACTTCATCTAGACTCGACCAAAAATATCTAACTTGTTAACCCGTACTTTTGGCCTTGAAATCCTTCTTATAGAAAAAGAAGGAGAAAATAAGCATCGGGCCAGAAAGCACATGTGTCACCAGCCAATTGGACCGCCTTGTGATATTCCAAAAAGTAACGGCCCAAAAGATCCCACCCAAGGCGTAAGATAAACACTAGGGTTTTACATAAAGACAAAGGTAAAACCCCAACCTTAGGCTTTTCCCAAACACCATAGATGGCTAGAGACATAAGGCAAGATAAAAATGGAACACAAAGAGAAATTTTTTGAAGTTCCATCACATGGAAAGGTCTCTTCCCTTCTTGGTAGTGATAACCTCCTCCACACACAACCCTTAAAAATTATGAATAGAGGAATATAATCTTTGAAGAACTCAAAGTTGATTCTCTCCTACCTGATGCAATTAGTCATTTTATCCTTACAAACATTTATAGTGATTACTAGAGGCGCATAGACCAATTCTTCATAATAGAAGAATTTGATCATACTTTTCCAATGATGGAATTATGAGAAAACCTTAGGTTAAATGAATAATTCCTAGCTAAGTTCTTTAAATCATGTCCAACTCAGATAAGAAGACTGCTGCTATGTACCTAGATACCATGGAAAAAGGCTCTTGGGCTCTTTCCTCAATCATCCTACCTTAAAACATACCAAAAGTCTCAGCAATTAGACATAGGAAGATTTAAGATGACTTAAAAATTATTGCCAAAGCATAAACTTATGATGACTTAACTGTGCCTAGTACACACTCCTCCCTCAAGTAACCACTTAGACATATGGAAATTAAATGTAAATTTTCTGCTATTTTTAGTCATGTAGGTGTCCAATAAACCACTTGGTGGTGTTTCCTTCAAGCTTATTTACTTGAATGAAGAGAAAAAGTCCTTTGATTACACTAGAGAATACATTTGAGGCCTTGGTTGTGTAACTGGTGGACCATAGTCACATTTAACACTTGTTACAAAGTTTGGGAGTTAAAATGTTAAGTAGATTTGATTTGTGATGGACACATTTGGACAGTAGTAACAATAACTTGCAATCTATCAAGACATGATTACCTTATAACTTGTGAAATTCTAGCGATGAAATGATAGATTAATCATAATGTCACCTTAGGATCACATCACCATGAAAGAACTTCATCCAACATCCTTATGAGTGAAGGTACCACCAAATAGGTATTTGTCAGATCTATCTTCCTCGAGCGAGGGAAATTCAGGAAGAGAAGAGGAAAGCAAGACATGTAGTATGTCTAAAAGAGGGAGATCAACTAGAGGTCAAAATATTAGAAGAAAATTCTATAAATGCATGAAATTTTTTCTTGCTGAAGGGGGGTCATGTTCTTATGATGATGAGAGCATAGGCGATGTCGAGGTTCCATTGAGGTACAAACATCTATGAAAAAAATGGGTACCCAAGGAACTTCCTCCAATAAACACTAATTTTTGTGTCAACGAGAGGATATATCGCATAGCACCATCGTCATTACATTGTTTGGGCCTATTTTGCATGGACAACATAAAGGTATGTTATGACAAAGTTACTGAATTGATGGAGTATGTCAGACCCTATTACAGTTACAAAGATTGGATGCAATTGGTTCGATATACACGAAGTATGTGTAGGTATGCACTATCAGAAAATTATATACAACTAAAAGATAAGGATCAAAATAAGGGAGTGGCTATGTACATTGACGGAAGGCCAAAAACATCACGGAATATTGTAGGGTTTATAAACAATACATGACCTGGGTCAACAAATAAGCAACCCAATTTCATATTCGAGGTGTGCGAGGGAAACCATGTATTTGTATGTGCGATAAAATCAATAACGACAGGGGAAGAGTTGCTAATCGATTACAATTTGAATCGCTTAGTTAAAAACATAGTTACTATGGGGGTGGTACATACTATGTACCATTTTACCCAACCTCTAATTAATGACTCCAATATACCATTTTATTCTTATGTTTTTTTTCGTAAGTCTATTGGTTTCATTTCGGTAAGGTTTTTTAATATTTAATTTTTGTCACAGTGGGACATTGATCGTACAGAGAAGGCTCCAACCCAGAGCATAGATCATGATGTATCTTCAGGCACTTCTACTCGACAAGTTTACCTCATTGTAATTCTACAAATTAGATACTAGCAATTTTTATTATTATTATGTTGTTTTCATAAGTTTATTGGGTTAATTTTGATAATGTTTTTAATATTCTTGTTGCAGTTGACTGATCGGGGAAAGGCACCAGTAGTAGATGAGAGCATCCATAGGGAGGTGCAGTCAATATTATGTGATGATGACATTGCTTATTCAACAAACCCTCTAGATATGATAAGGAAGACCCAAAAAAATACAATGAAGAAATCCTTAAGTTGTTAGTCATAGTGCCTCAAACAAATGAGATAAGAGAGAGGGTTAAAATATTGACTAAGAGATCACAAAACTTGCAAGTTAGCTATCATGAGGTCTTTAATTATAACATAAGTTCATTCATGGTTTTATATTTTATACTCTTTTATGTCGTGAACTAAAATATGTGTTATTTTTACAGGATTTTTTGTGTCCTCATGATGCTCCTAGCCATGATTTGGGTACTGCCAGTGCTGCCCGAGGAGTAGGGGTTGGTACAAGTGTCCATCTTGATCTTCCTACGCATACATCACATCATCTGACCCCATCATCCGTGCCTATATTGTCATCTGAAATGTCGGCAACACATACCATGCAGGCATCTATTAGTGCACCCTATGGCAACGAACACATGCTAGAACATGCATCAGGACATGTACCTAGGGATGTAGATGCCACTAGTACTAGTAATATTTTAGCACCATTTCCTGGATCTTCCCGTATTACTAGTACGAGAACATTGCCGATCACATTTTTGGTGACCGAGGATTTCATTCGCATAAAGATAGAGAAGGTCCCAGGTACTTTAAAATGTTTTAATTATTATTATACATAATCCAATTGAAATTTACTTATTGATCACTCTTTTTAGACTATTGATCCCATGATCATTTTATAGGAAATGATGTTTTTTATAAAAATCTAAGTGATATTACATTGGAGCTCTTTGGGCCCACCATATGTACACGGTGGAATGCCCAAAATCAAGATTTAAAAGATGAGCTCATTAACTGTTTAGTTGTGCTCTTCGGTGATAAAACATTCAACCAAACCAAGGTTCTTCAGAAAGTTGGTACCTATCTAAAGTATGTGAGGGACCAATATAGGTCACATTTAGAGAAGAATAAAAGGTACGAGCATCCCCCCATGATTTCAGAGAGGGAGTGGAAGGATCTGGTGTCAGATGGAAAGGAGAAGGATGAAAAGAAAAAAGGAAAGACACCACCGGGCCAAGGAAGGTATGTGATACTATCAACAATGTAATTATATACTTATTACTCTTTTTTTTACATAATCTAACGTATTTCAAACTTTTCATAGGCTGTCCGACACATCGAAGGCAACAAAGGCAAGACTAGAAAAACACGGGCAACACGAACTTGGCTGTGGTGGTTATATGAAATTAGCCGCATGAATTGTAAGTATCAATAAATGAAATATTGTATCCAAATAATAAATTGAATTTTTTTTTGGTTTTATCACACCATAGAAGCAAAATTCATGATCTTATGCAAAAATGTAGGGCTCTGAATTCAATAGAGTTTCCACAAAAGAGGACCTAAATATTTCCTTCCAGCAAGGCTATGGAGTCATGGTTGAACGCCTAAGAGTCTTGACTGGGTAAACACAATCTTCCACTACATCTAAAATGTAGGTAAATAAACTCAATAAAGTTTATTTAAAATTGAATACTTGTGCAATCTATTCAATATTAATTTCCACCATAAAGTAATTACATGCCTATTTGTTTTAAACATTCAAGAAATGATAATACTGCACATGACATTGGAATGTAGCTTGGTGAGGGTGGAGCACAACTTGCAGATGAAGGTCATGGTGTGCATCCTGGTAATTTAGAGCATGTAGAGCGTGATCAACATGTTGAGCATGATCAGGCTAGAGAAGATTAGGAACATGATGTGCCCCCATCAGGTAAACAGGACCACTCTAAAGTTCTTTTAAACATATTTAATTACAATTGGTGTATTAATTAATGTAACCTTTCGTGTTTCAACTTTAGAGCATATAGAGCGTGATCAACGTGTAGAGCGTGATCAACGTGTTGAGCATGATCAACATGATGTGGCCCCATCAGGTAAAGAGGACCACTTTCTTGTTCTTTTAAACATATTTAATTTCAATTGGTGTATTAATTAATGTAACCTTTCATGTTTCAACTGCAAATCATGATTTAGAGGGTGTTCAACATGTTGAGCATGAGTCTATAACAAAATTTTAGGAACATGATGTGGACCCATCAGGTAAAGAGAACCACTCTAATGTTCTTTTAAGTAATGAAATACTTTTAACAATAATAATAAAACATATTAGTTTAACATTTCTTTGCTATTGCAGCAGACCCCCCCTTGCATCAGTGTACATTAAGATCACGAGTAGAGGGAAAAATAGCTAAAGGGGGGACAGATGATTTAGAAAACGATATTCCACTTCAGATTTTTTTAGCTTTAAAAAAGAAACAAAAAAAAAGGTGATTGTAATCATATCATGACAACCATATTTTTGATAATATGTAAAACTAAAATAATGAATATTATATGTTAATGAATGAATGTGAATATGTTAATTAATGAATGTTATATGTTATTAATGGATGAATGAATGATTAATATTATATGATTGGGTATGGGGAATTGAGAGTGATGTGAGGGGGGAGGGGCCAAATGAGCTTCCACCGTCACGTGGTTGGCCTTATTAAGTAGAGAATATTAAACTATTCTCGAAACAAAGAGAAGCTCAATAAGGTAATGCACTTTTCAATATAAGAAATGCATCGTTTGAAGCATCAAACCAATATGCAAAGATAAAAGAAAGTGCTAACTTTTCACTATGGTGGCAGAAAAATGATTCTTTATACCCTAAATCCATGCTCTACATCATAATTTGAAGTTGTTTCCATTCCAATGTTCTAAGTTTAGTTTGTTTGTATGGCTTTGTATGAATACCACATTGTGTTGTGTGTGGATTTGGTTTCAAAGGTTTGTTTCTTCTGTTTTTAGTGGTGACATAACTCTAAAATTTGACTTTTGTGCATAATAGGTTAGTGGAAAAATTAATAGCTCTGAAGGGTTTAGAGGCTCGATTGAGATAGATACACGAATATTTGGATCTTGTTGTTGATGGGAGGCTTCCACATAACCATGAAATTTTTTACCATCTGTAGGTATGCAAAAGTTTCTCTACTTACATTCATTCTTGATCATAAATGTTCTAAATGATATTAATGCTTCAAACTTAAGATTTGTTTCATTGTTATAATGATCAAAATGTTATACTTTGCTATACATTCAAGCATTCTCTTGCCCCCTACCATTTTCTCTCTCCTCCCTCCTTTTAAGAATTTTCTGTCATAAAAGATTCACATTTCTATCTCATTTACACAAATTTATCTAAAGCGCTAGGAGTGAATAAAGATATGTAAAAGATGATGGATTATTTCTAAACAACTTTCCATCTTATAGCTAATTAAATCCTTAATATTTGAATAGTTTAGAGCTTGAATAATGCTTGTATATGCATGTGTAGCAGCAATAAGGGAGCCTATGTGAAGATTGAAATTTAAAACATCACTTTGGTATTTTTCCTTAGGTAGTGAAATGATATTTTGAGTAATACAAACCTACACACACATTGATATTTTTCGACATTGCATTGAGGAATTTTTTTTCTCTTATACCTACCCTTGGCTAGACATGGAGGTATATAATATTGGTTTCTGGGTTTTTTCTGTAAGTAGTTAATTTCACAGAGGAAAACTAAAATCTTCTTAATGTCCTGTTAGGTGTGAAAGAATATGAATCACTTGCTGAAGGCACTCTTTTGTATTCATCCAAAAACTGGTTTATTCTTTTTTTTATGTTTCTTGCATGTGTTTTTTTTAGGCTCTAGAGATGTAGCTCAACTATTTCCTTTGCACTTTTCATCTATTTTGATGATTACAGTAGATTGTCCTCATAATTTTTCATGTAGATCTATTTGTAACCTTATTTTCTACCAATCAATTTTTAAACCAGTCACATATTAAGGACCATTTCACTAACTTGTAGTCATCCATTACTTCATATGTTGTAGGTTGGGTCTGTGTACCAATTAATCTTGATGATTGCGAGAACTTTAATCCTACAAGTGTACCCAATATTTCTCAAGTAAAAGTCTTACCTTATTTTATAGTACTTTAAATGGTTAATTGAAGGTGCTTCTTTAGATTTGAGATAGTTGAACCCTGGATTAAAATATGGTATTAGATGGGTAGTATAATGATAAAACTGAGGTCCATTGAACACAAATTATGAACATAATTTACTGGACTATGAATAGTGTTACAATTATAATTATTTCTCCTTTACCTACCTCTGCATTAATGAAAAAGATAGCAGATATTGGAAGTTCATTACATGTCTCATGTATGTGTTAGTATTTTAATTTTTTTTAAGTTGTTCAAGAGCTTGATTAGGTCAAGAATATGTTCTACAAGCTTTGTTCTCTTGACATTGCTCAACATTTTCCCTACACATTTTCTCTTCAATCTAGACATTTCTTAACTCCTTCCCTTGTTATCCCTTGGTTGTTCTAAAGTGTAATGATTTTTCTATGCATCTTGCAGTCTATATGTATGATCAGTCATCTCTTATGAAGCATGGATAACCTTTCATGGAATTGTTGTTGTGATTAGACAATTGCCATTGTGAGAATAATCATTTAATTTCTATGGAAGTAAGTCTTTTTCATATTATTTGACTTGGTATTGTAAACTTGTCTTTGCAGGATTCTCTAGGGGGGAACAACAAAACTATGATGATAGGTAGAGTTGTACAACACCATAAATCATTTGGCATTATCAATATATTGCTTGTAGAATACTTTGTGCAAGTAAAATGGAATGTGAAATGAAAATTGGTCTTGAATTCAAATCTGAATATAAGTACATTATACAAAAGAAGATGGTTTCTATTCTATTATTTAAAGAACCCAAAAATAAGAAAATTAATAGGTTCCATCTGTTTACTTGCTCTTAGACACTTGTTTAATCGAAGAGACCCTCAAAATGTCTTGCTAATAACCGGCAATGTTCAAAACTCTTGAAGAGGTTAGATCAGTGTGACATTGGATCTATCTTGCCGATGAAAGTCATCAACAAGACATGGACTATCAGAGTGAGTTTTCTATCTTGTGCCGATGATTGATCTCTCACCGATGGGTTGGCGTTGGTGGTCATCGCCAAGAGTCTCCATGATGACATGGTGTAGGTCTATTTAAAACTCTTGAAGAGGTTAGATCGGTGTGACATTGGATCTATCTTGCTGACGGAAGTCATCGGCAAGACATGGACTATCGGAGTGAGTTTTCTATCCTATGCCAATGATTGATCTCTCACCGATGGGTTGGCTTTGGTGGTCATCGCCAAGAGTCTCTGTGATGACATGGTGTAGGTCTATTTAAAATTCTTGAAGAGGTCAGATCGGTGTGACATTGGATTTGTCTTGCCGACGAAAGTAATTGGCAAGACATGGACTATCAGAGTGATTTTTCTATCCTGTGCCGATGATTGATCTCTCATCGATGGGTTGGCTTTAGTGGTCATCACCAAGAGTCCCCATGATGACATGGGGTAGGTCTATTTAAAACTCCTAAAGAGGTCAGATCGGTGTGACATTGGATCTATCTTTCCATAGAAGTCATCGGCAAGACATGGACTATCAGAGTGAGTTTTCTATCCTATGCTGATGATTGATCTCTCATCGATGGGTTGGCTTCAGTGGTCATCGCCAAGAGTCTCCGTGATGGTACATTTCAATGAATATTTTTTTTTAAAATGCATTGTTTTGTCAAAATTTTGACAAAGGCCACCGACGAATCACCGAAAAGGTCCGACGAAGTTACTATAGCTGCGACGAAGGCTTCCTTGTAACTCCTTTCCCATTTCGTCGAAATGGCGACAAACTTCTGGTGTTGTTTCGATGCTTCGGAAGAGCCATTGCAATTGCATTTTGGTTGTATTTCATCGGTGGATACATGAAGTTTTCGTCAATATTCTGACAAACATATGAGTCATTTTATGATGCCGACGAACGATGAATCTGCGTCGTTATTTTGACGTTTAATTCATCATCAAAATTTTGACTAAAAAATAGGGATGGAATTTTTTTCGTCAATTCGTCAATTTTCTGACAAATGTTTGTCGAATGACCGACAAACATTTGTCGGAAAATGGAGTCAAATTCAGTAGTGAATAAGGATTTAGGAAGAAGACGATATGATATTATTAGGGATACTCTAAATTCTCCTGCCTCTAGTTATGTAGTTACAGATTAAAAGACCAATTTCCTTCAAGTTCAGTATGGGTGGAATTGGAAAGAAGCTGATCTAGTTAACTTGACTTCTGAGGTAGGTTTTGAACCAGGATGAGGAGCTATGATGGAGATAAGTGCTATCCTAGTGCATGGAGGTTGCGTACAAAAGATGGGGGTAATTTTACTACCCCTCATCTTATGCATGACTCTAGTTCTCAAAGGGGATAAGTACATTTTATATCTTCACAACTCCCATTTCCCTAGCATGGTTCTCTAGGCAAGTCCCATGCATTTATTTTGAGAGCGCATGATTTCCTAGGAAAGTCTCATGCATTTATTTTTAGTGCCACAACCTATGGTCAAAAGTACCATGCATTTATTTTTTAGAGCCCATGGTTGACCCGACAAGTCCCATCACCATTAATTTATTTTCAGAGTGACAATTGTATTACGTTGTCACCAATGATCCAACAGAAGCTTGGCGCTTACATTTGTATTTGTATTATGTAAAATAACATATGTTATTTATACAAAAAAAGAGCTTGGGGCTTGCATGCTCTACTCATCTTTAAAAAGGTTGTGTTGTGTTATTCTTCATTATTCATTTATAGTAAAGAGTTATTTTCTAAGTTTAGTGTCTATGAATCTATTCAAATCATTTTTTTTTCCTTTAAGAAATTAAGTATTATCTAGTTATGAAATAATTGCATGTAGATTTAAAAGTAAAACATAAAGCAATACAAATGAAAAAGAAAGTTTCCATCAATTTGAAAAAAAACATTATAAACACTAAAAGTTGTCACTCTTGTTAGGGTTTATCGAAATGCTATTGATTTCTAATTTTTCGTTGACCTTCTCCCCAAATTCCCGGTATCATTATTTAATTTATTAAGTCCTTTGCAATGTTAAGTTACTGGCCCCTTGGCCTTGATGTTAATCCTAGCACACTAAAGTTTAAAACAACTTTAAAATACATGTTTATTGTTTATATCATAAATTACTAAACCGTTCAATGAACATTTGATGTATGGTTGTAGTTCCATTCTGAAATGAAATGCATAGAGTGCTAGGCTTGCAAACTTAAACCTATGGAATCACCCTATAATCGTTAGATTTACAAAGATCAATGGTTTATAATTTGTTTTCAATGTAGGAAAGTCATGTACTAATTGTGTAGTCTGGAAGCAACACGTTGACGTTTCAATGTTTCATTCACTTTAATTTGTCATTGATCTACCCTGATTCCCAGTATCATTATTCATTTGATTAAGTCCTTTGCAATGTCAAGTTACTAGCCCCTTTAAAACACATGTTTATTGTTTATATCATAAATTACTCAAGTTTCAATCGTTCGATGAACATTTGATGGATGGTTGTAGTTGCATTTTAGAATTAAATCCACATAGTGCTAGGCTTGTGAACTTAAAATTTCAAAATCACCCTATAACCATTAGATTTACAAAGATCAATGATTTATAATTTGTTGTCAATGCAAGACTAAATGACTTGTTTTAAATGTTGTCAACCATGTAATAATTGTGTAGTACGGAAGCAACACGTTGATGTTTCATTCACTTTAATGTTTGAAAAAAAATCACTTTCTATTGCTAAGTGATTTTATTTTTAAGTGAGAGGGTTAGCACATGGGAAGATTTCAGTCTTTAGATTGCTCATTGTAGTGCACCACCCTATTTTGGATTCCACAGATCCACTTCCAACAAATCCATTCCAGTTTCCATGTCTGCCAACATTAATCTTTTCAAGAGTCAAAATCCGGGTAACTGAAAGAATTCTTGTGGCTACGTTTCATCATTTGACAAACTTCTTAAAATCTTATTTTCTCAAACTTTGAAGTTTGGGTTTAGGGTTGAGAAACTTAAGAATTAAGAAAAATTAATGACTAATAGGGAATTCAAAATTTCACATTGTATAAGCATGTCTACCACCAGTACCACTAGAGCAATGTCGGATAAAAAACTACATTATGCAAAAATGCTTAAAACCTTAGGTTTCACTAATGAATACCGTGATATTTATGATCCTGAAATCTATGGTAGGTGTACCTCAAAACTTAGATTTTCATCTCAAAGTAAGGCTAGAAAGAAAATGCATGTTAATAGTATCAGTGCATCATGGGTAACTGGATTAGGGCACATGATGTTGCATGAGGTTTTCCCTTGCCCAAAATTTATCATGGTATGTGCCCAAAATTATGATGATAACAAAAGAGCAATTGTTAATAAAGATAGAAAAGAAGAATTGTTATCCATTAATGTAGAATAACTTGGAAAAGTGTTGGGGTTTACAACTAAATAATTTGGAAACATCCACATTGACCTAGAAAAGCTTGCTAGTGATTATGAAGCAGTGGATGAAAGGGAGAAAAGTGATTTCATAAATAAAATAGTTTTGGATACCAAAGAAGTTAGAAACAAATTGAAAGGTGATCATAAGCCTCATGATTTTGATATTTTTAAACCATGGGTTCAGGATACTATTTCCATGCTAGTATTTTGCCTCAAATTGGATAGCAATTTGGAAGTGGCTACAAGCCTCCTTGAAATGGTATATAATATCCATTATAGTGTTCATGTCAAATATAACTATATTGAGCACATTGTAGAATCCATGCATAAACAATTTTTAATGATTAAAGGAGGTCCCACCAAGACATTTAGGTTCACAACCTACTTGTGCTATTTTTTTCTATTCAAATTAAGAGGAATGTTTCAGACCAACAAGCTTTAGATTCAACCCTATAGTAATGCTTAGGAAAATCAAATGGCTCCAGTATATGATTGGACCATTGAGATAAGGATGCATGATTCTCAAAGGAACTACAATAATTTTGTAGACTAATTTTTGGTTACATTGCATCAAGAAATTACAAATAATCCAATGCTTAGATTTCCTATGTCATGTAGAAATTGCATTCAACTAGGAAAAGAAATACAACTAGCTGATTGGTACTTAATGGAAGAATATACTATGTTAAAATTTTATGGATCTAGAGTATATCCATACAAACTTCCAATACATGTGACAGAAATGGTTTTTGTATTGGAATATGTAAGGAAGATGAAGAGTATTGATGAACTACACTTTCACAATCAGCAGAAGACCTTATTTCCTTCTTTACCTTTTTCATGTGGAGGGTTCACATTTGAGAGAAAAGCATTTAGTGTAGCACATGATCTTTTGAATTTTTTTAATTTTGATGTCGTCTGTCACTGGCAGTATGATCCATGTGACACCATTAAAGAAATGATTGTGGACAATAAGAATGTTGCAAGTAGAATTCAACATCAAAGTAAACCCTTGCTTGAAAACTTGAGAAACAAGGATTCTTGGGATGAGTTCAAAATAATAATGGAGAAAAGTGTTGCTGAGAAAGGTATTTCTTTTGAACAATTATTAGCAAAAATTATGGCATTGCATCAAAAGACAATCGAGAGGTACAACATTTTTTATGAAAAAAGTGATAAACCATCTAGTAGAGTAAAAATGCTAGATTCTCTAGATAAGGAAGTTATAGCTAAAAATATAAAAAAAATATTTTCTTTTGGTCTATGAGGAAGGAGCTAGGTGATCCAAGAGCTCTTGTAGAGTATGGGGATAACGAAGAAGATCATGAGTTTAGAAAATTGTGGAATATAGAGCATCCCAATGAACGTGAAGATCAAGAAACTGATAATGAATATAATGATGATAGGGAAGAACAAAGCCATGCCAATTTCAAATTTGGTTTAAGTGAGGCCACAAAAGAAGCATATACTTTAGGAGCAGCCATAGCTACAAAAATGGGTTATGAAGGTGGTCCTTTGGAGTCCCAAAGACAAGGCCCTTAGATGGTAATAGATGTAGAGCATAGAAAACCAGTTGATAAATTTGTCCTTGGGCTTGGAGGTGAAAAAGTAGACCAAGGGAATACAAGTCAATTTGTTAGAGCTTCAAATCCTCATCCTCATGGTCAAATACAATCACAACTAGGACATGCCCATGGAGGAGAGCTTAGTGTAACTAGCACTGCCATTGGTGGCGATGGTATGGGTAGTAGTAATAGTAGTGGTCAACATGTTCTACAACAAAAAATTACACATAAGAGGACAACAATACAAGATATCACACAAATACCAAGTGATCAACGCATACAGAAGAGGCAAAGGATTTTTATAGGTCCAAGTCACACTACCAGTGGATCCACCACAAAGGAGTTATTTCCAGGAACTCCCCCATTTCCACTTAGTGTGGTTGTGACATCATTAGAAATTGCAAGTAATCCTATTCCTTTTCCATTCAAGCATTCCATTTTTCCTGCATCCCCGGGTTTTAATTACATTGAAGAGTTTAAAAAGAAATCAAACTTGTATAAAAAGGAAAAGAATCAACTGATGGAGAGTGATTTTGTTGTAACTTTAGAGCCTACAAAAACCATGGTATTACCCATATTTGACACAAATAAAGAAATCATGGAGTACACAATTGTTGTTCCCATAGTTCAAAACAAACCAGCAAATCAGATGGATTGATCTAAATTCCAAGTGAGCAATTTTCAATTGGATTTTTTTGAACTCAAAAATACTGACAAAATTAATGTATCAAAGAAGAAAAATGAATTGGTGTACACATCATTGTTAAAGCAAGATAGAGAGAAAAAAGGTTTCAAAATCATAGAAAATTTATAGGAAGAGCTAGCAAATGAGAAATCAAAGAGGAAAGCAACAGATAACAAGAGAAATGAATTAGAAAAAAGAATAAAAATCTGCCTCTACATCAAGAAGTAAAGAGGACAAACAAAATGAGAGAGAAGTGAATGAACTGAAGCAAAGGATAGATGAGAGCAACAAGAAATATGATGAGGAAAAATCCACTTCAGAAAAATTAAGACAAAGCATTGCGAATGGAAATGCACAGTGGGAAAAAAAATTAGAGAAAGAGAGAAAAAAAATGAAAGATTGGAGGTAGAGTTGATGGAAGCAAAAAATGAAATTAACTCTTGTCAAAATAAGTTATTTGCATTTTGTAAAGAAACAATGAGGCATACGAAACAAAATATTTTGGATAAAATAATGCAAAGGATTAATCATTTGTGTGACATATTTCAATTGATTGATGATATCATACTACATTATAAGAAGCTCGACAAATATTTAGTGGACAACAAAAATGTGCTTGCATTAGAGAAATTTTCAAATCAAGTTCAACAAATAGTATACAAATCCAGTGACAATGGTTTCAAATCAAAAGGGATTAATAATTGGCTTGCTACCTCAATGAAGTTATCATCTATCATTGAAAAGTCTTTGAGAATGCATGAAACAAAGGAATATTTGCATTTGGCCGCAGACAAGATGAATAAGGTGGATGAAAAGGTAAGGAACTTCACAGAGCTTGGTTTGCCAGAGGATTTTGACACAAATGAGTAATTCATTGGAAAGGATGATTTCATAAAGAAGATGGAGGGTGCAAGGAAGATTTATTTGGACTAGTTTCCTCAGAACCCAGATGTGGTGAACTATTTGGATTCCATCAAACTATTGATAACCTTGAATGCAAAATTGACTGAAGAATTGAAGAAAAGTTCTAATTTAAATCATGAAATGTTAACAAATCTTCAAGTCAAACAACATGAGTTAGAAGAAATGACAATTCCACCACCTGAACAATGAAGTTGCTAGAAAAGGTGATACAGTGATTTTATTTTTGATAATATGAGTCCCCAAGTTCCAACTTAGCTCTATGCAGAGTTGTCTTTGAGCAAGATTTTGCAATGTCAACACCTCTATGTATTTCTTCATGTGAAAATCAATAAAAAAGCTCAAATTCAGTAATGTTTTGATGTTCAATTATTTGTATTATTTATTTTATCATTTGAAGAAAAATTATGGTAGTGGTTTCAACTACTAGATACACATTAAATGATTTTTGATGTTCATTGTTATATATGCTACTAATACTATTGTTAATATGTTATTAAGTATTGAATTGACTGATGAATCACTGAGTACATGTTTAAGTTTTAACACAATTAAAATATGAAATTATTAATAATATGTTAATTTATCCATACAAACCTATGATTCCATTAGAGCATTTTAATTAATTCTTTGAATTAAACTTTAAAGCAAAGAAAAAATCATACATTCAACCAAAACGATTGAAGACCAATAGAAGGTTCCTTCATCATTTTCTTAATAATTCATATGAAAAAATATAGTAGGAGAGAATTTCTTCCAGAATATTCATTTTCCCATTCAAATTCCATTACTAATATAAACCATTATGCCTATGGCTATTATAGACTTGAATTCATACCTAAGACTCAACACTAATATTTATTTTTGCTTGAATTACAAAATTCTCTTACATGAGTTCAAAATCTCTTTCAACCAAAGACCCATGTAATTGGCCTTGAATTCCCTTTTATAAGAGCAAGGGAGCAAAAAAGATTTGGTCCAAATTACACATTTAGTTACATTTACATTTGACATACATTTGAATTTCAATTTCAAAATGTCCCCAAAGGAAATTACATTTGCATTTCCAAATACGAGGGAGAATTTCATATGAGACATAAACCATTTCCATTTGCTGGTGAAGATTCTCCTACCTTCCAAAAGGATCCTTTAGTTGGTGCAAAGTAATCTTTTCCATGAGAAAACACTGTAGTACACGTGCTTTAAAAACTTGTAGAAGAAAAGCATAAAGTGAAAGAGAGAATAAACCAAAGTAATTCCATATCTGCAATCCTTGTCACCACATTTGAAACTAAGAAAGTGCAATATTTGAACATTGACATATCCAAGGCCTAATCTGTACTCATTCTAGGCCATGTATTGCACTTCCCTGTTGAACTTTGTTATTGCAAACCACCAACCAAAATTGATGTCACCCACTCCCACTTGTAGCAATTTATATGTCCAATATGTCAATATAGTTGGACTTCCATAATGCAAAATCCTCCTCTGTAGGCCAGTCAAATCCCATGATACGGTCTATCTTTTTTTTGTATGGGCTATACCTAACTGCCACCTAATTTTCCTCCTTATCAAAATCTTCAAGGAAAGTCATTGTATGCATGAGCCTGTCCATATTGTTCCTCAACATATCCAAATCCATTTCATCACATATTCTTTTGGCTTAGGAAGTTATTGCTTGAGCTTCCTGGTCTTTCCACTCTTGCAAGGACTTAACTTCACCCATCTCATTTAAAATGTTTAGAAGAAGACCAAAATTACAATCATCATACTTCTTAAAAAATTCTCTAATCTTCACCTCTAAAGACTCAATGACAATCAACCCTTGAGAACCAATTGCATTTTTCAGAAAGATTAGGGTTGCAAGTTTCTTTGGAGGCTTATTTGCATCACGAGAGGATGCAACAGCCATATCCCTCAGTATTTGAGCCCTTGAAATCCATTTATCCATTAAAGGAATAGCAATTTCTTTATCTCTATCAAGGTTCTTAATGGCATCAAACATCAAAGCATAATTGGCATGAATATTGATTAGTCTTTTCTCTACCCCCTTATTCAAGTTCTCAAGCACTGTTGTCACAATCTTCATAGTATTTAAATGAATAGGATCATCCATCTAATCTTCATAAGTCTTGAGATTTTCCATCAGCTCCTCCTTGGTAACTTTCTCAAATTGAGGGGCATCTGATGATTCAAGAGCTGATTGTGCCATTTGTACATAATTAGATTCAATGAGGGTAGTCTCCTCATGATTTTGAGGAGGTGAAAGAAGTTGGGAAGGAGGATGCAAGATTGCAGCATGTGAGGTACCAGGATACAATGCTTGGAATTGTTGTTTCCACAAATCCATTTGAGTTTGCATTTTAGTGATCTTTTGTTGGCTCAAGTTGTACTCAACAGCCACCTCATTGTATTTGGTTCTAAATCTATCACTTTCCTCTGTTAAGGACTCAACTATGGCTTTGGTGAATTTTTCCACATTAACATTCATGGTTGCTACCTCCAAGGTAGTTGTATCTGAAACTTTTTTAATGATTAAGCCTCCTCTTACACCTGGGGCATGTTTTGTAACATTAGGCTTTTTAGTGGTTGGGGATAAAACCCAAATAGAAAGAGTGTCCCACTGCTGACTAAAAGCTAACCCCTGTAAATCCAATGCGACTTCTTCTTCACTATTAAAAATGGGGGAATCTTGTCTTCTCACAGTGTCAAAAGTAATTGCTAATGCCAGGTCCCATTCTGGGAGTAATAACACTCCACTCTTTCTCACAAATGCCCTACCCTCTTCTACATAAATGTTTGAATAATTGAACCTCATTTCATCTCAAACCTTGGGTTCAACAACCTCTTGGGGCTTCTCAAGGCTCTCGCTTCTCCTTGTTTGCACCAATGTTGCATACTCATCCTTCATTTCTCTCCATACATTTTCCTTGAAAGCTTGTGTCTTGAAAATTTGATCATCTTCCATAAAGCTTTCACAGACTTGTAATCTGACATCCTTAGAGTTATTTATTCCACTTAGGTCAGCTTTGATCAACCTAAGGCTCATAGTCTATTATATTATTTCCCCTTGAGGAGATGACATCCCTTGCATTATTTGCTCATCAGTTATAGCAATTTCATCATCTGACTCCTCTGCAAGATAGTCAACTAGACCAAAACCTTCAACCTTTTGCTTCTTTATTGATGGGCATGGCTCCCTTGGAGGGGATGATTATCTAATTGGAGAATCCAATTCAATTATTTCAAGGGTAGAAGAATGTTGCGGTGACAATGGAATTGGAGGTAGTTACTGCTATGGTGAATTCACTTTTGACTCCCTAGATTGTGTAGGAGTAGCAACTATTTGTTGCTTCCTTATTATGACTTTCCTCAAATATATGTGCACCTTCTTGGAAGGTTGCACAAATTACTCTCCCTTCATCATAGCAGCCTTCCCCTTATCTTGCACAACTTTTATCTCCTTTAATCTTGCCACTACTTTGTCAAAATTTTGTATCACAACTTCAATCTTTAAAATTGGGTCACTAATATCTGACAAATCTTTAAAATTAGGCTTCTTAACCTTAATTTCTCTTTCTAATTTCAAAAAAACACCCCACTTCTTCATTCTGTCAATTTGGACATTAGGATCAAAAATATTTCTAATGAGGTCATCAAGCACAGTGTGGGTGTGAACATATTGACCTCCCCTATTTCCCTTCATTAACCAAACTATGAATCCCTTAGTGTCATATGTCTTGTATGCCCAGATCTTCATATGGTAATGACTCAGATAGTGCTCCACAATATTTCTCCATCCATATGTAATCATGAAAAATTCAACAAACATAGTGTATGTAGGGAAGAAAGTTCCCTTTCACTTCTCATCCATGAATAAATCATCTACATTCCCTAGCTGCCACATCACCTCCAAAAACCTAATCCTCAAAGGAACTTCCCTAGAGAGTATGTGGGGTGTCAATTATGTGCCAAATACCCTTAGAAATGTACAATTTCTATAAGGGATTACATCCCCCCAGTTGTGAACAATATTCAAATCAAGCCTCCTTTCAGTTGGCCTCAAAAAATCATATAATTCCTTGGGGATCCTAGGTACATCCACCATTAGAGCCCATCTCAATTTGGTGGCAAAAATATTTGTAGTAGTCACATAGTTGGTCTTTTTTTCATTCCTATCCAATATAGGGGTCCATGACTACACCGACATCTCAATACAATCCACAACCCTTTTAAGTTCCATCTCTCAACCAAAATAGTCCACACCTTTGAAAAGAAGCATATGCATAAAGAGTGAAAACCACCAAAATTTGACACCAATTTTCCCACCCTTCAAGGCCACCAATTATTTGTGAATTTCCTCTACTATATAGGTGGAAAAATCATATAAGGTATTTATGTTAAGATGTTGGATACTTGCGGCCATGTACATATGAGCCATTCGCATGCTAGAGCCAGGATCAAACCCTAATATTTGGAAGAGAGAATAAAAGGTCTTCTAAAAATATGGTTGGAAATACTTAATAGGGAGGGGATCAACATCAGAGGGTCCCAAAGTAATTTTTTTTTGTTGATTCCCTTCCCTACTGATATTAGAAAATTGGTCAACACCGACACCCTGAAGTTGTGTTTTACCCTTTTGTATTCCACCCTCAACATCTGCTCATCAAACTTAACCATGTCACTGCTCCAAGTGTTCAACTTGAACACATATGCAACTTCTTCCTTATTAACCCATACCATATTTTGTCCATCATGAGCTCTAACAACCCTAACCAGAGGGTCATAGTTTGCAACAATTTCTTTGAGAAGATCAACATCTATGAACATGTTGGGTACAACTAGCTTACACATGCCCAACCTCCAGGGGTTGTAGAAAGGGATACCGACATTCCTATTTCAAAACCATCCTTGGAAAATACTCCATCTGGAGATGGAGTTTGGTAGGGAAGAATCTTTAATTGTGCAATAATAATCAATGATGCCAAATTTAGTTCTAGGGACAAAGTACATATGTTGTCCCTTTGATTTCTTAGAGGTTGAAGATATGAATTGTTTAGCTAAGTCTTGTGACAAAGGTCTTTTAGTGGGCTTTGACTTAAAATATTGGTCTTTTGATGTAGATGCTTTGACTTTGGGTGCCATAGTAATAGAGTTTGTGCAAACTAGGGTTCACTACTCAACAAATTGCAAGCTTACAACTAGGGCATATGTTGATGTGAGGAAATAATAGGACTAAATAGGCTAATTGTTAGAATTGAATGTCAAACTTTAAAATAAATGCAATGAAACCAAAATCCCTAATGACAGAATGATAGAACAAGCACTTACAAAAAAAAAAAAAAAAACAATTGAGAAGCACTAAGTAGGATAGCAATTTTACTTACTAGTTTTGCGGACACTTGAAAAACCCTAATTCTTGTCATCAAATGAGCTTGAAAATTTCAGTGAGAACTCCTTAGATGCGTTAAATGATTTAACAGTTTGTAATTATACTTTAAAGTGTCTTTTATGGCTTTAAAACATACCAATTGGAAATTTGGTAGCTTTGTGTCATATCCACCATTATGGTTCACTCGCGCAAACTATAACAGATGATATGACTCATTTTCCCTCAATCTTGAACTTTGAGTTTTAACTGTCAATCTTGTAGTGAGATGGCCCAATAAATGACTCAAATTCGGTCAAATAAGTTTGAAAATATGAATAAAAACTATTGTTGCCATTGACCAACTAAAAAATTGCATGTGGATTTATCTTTGTGTCACTCCACAGGCTCCACCATCTCCACAAGTGTTGAAACTGTCTACATGTCAACCTCCCTGCTTCCCCTTTGGGTTTAAAGTGTATGCATCTTACAATAATGGGGAGGCAGGAAAAAAATGAGATTCATTTTTCAGAAACCATAGTAACCATTGATTTGAACACCTTTAGTCATTGGTGCCTTTGAGTAGTGGTAGGACCCACCAAAAGGGTTTCCAGATGTTGCCTTCCTTCTATTGCACTGGCTCCTTGATTTGATTAATTTAATCTTGCGAGATGGAGGGGAACCAATAGAAAGTAGTCAATGGGACCTTCCAAGCATAAAAAAGGATTTTAATAAGCACATGTACTTATTACATGACTTAAAAGGGGTTGCCTACCTAGGTTTATAACATGAATGATATTGGGGGAATAATAAAAACCAAACTTAGGGAAATAATAAGAATTAAATAATTTTATGACCCGCATGTTAAGTCTAATTATTGGCTCAATTTTGATGGGGTTTATCATATATTTGTTGTTGTTACTATAGACTTTGGCACCTAGTTGTTGATATTCTCCATGTTATTTCCTTAAATCCATAAACCTTGGGCATAAACTTATCCCTATGATTTTTAATGATATTAACATGCTATGTGAATTATCTATGTTAATTTTACATGTGGTTGAATGGATGTTACTTTAAACTAATAATGGATATGCAATTATTTGTACATGCTAATGTCATTATGCAGGTTCACATTAAGATGCTAATGTAAACAAAGCTTGCAAAGTGGAAGAAACTCTTGCCAGCTGGTTAGTTTCCAAGGAAGTCAAGAAAGATGATCATTAAGAGGTCAAAGGAGGGAAAACTCTCAATGGGTGGAAAATTCCAATGGAGGGAGATTCCTAGCTCGAATGAAAGATTGTAACTACCTTTTAATGGTCATGTTTGTTAGTTGAGTGAATCTAGGGAGTGTGTTGTGTTGAATTCTCATTGGGGAAAGTCTGCTTTGACCAAATATGGCACATGCATAACTTCCTCCCTCTCTTTTCTATGCTTCCAATAAAAGGAATCCTCCTATTTTGTTGGAGTTGACTACCTAGGTAGTTAGGGTTAATTAGAAGTTTTTCCCTCTATAAATTATGGTCAGATGCCCCTTTTCATAAGGTTGGATGTTTTGAGATTGTACTTGCATTTCCAGTTTAAGTAATACAGTCATATTGTTGATATGTTATAATCATGTTTTCAAGGAATAAAATGATATTATGATTTTCTACATCTGAGTTAGCTTAAGGAAGACTCACTCAAGGGAGCGAACTTGGTGAGAATTCCACCCATTTAGTTTAAAATTTATTTTCTATTTAGTAGTTAGTTTCGGTTTCAGCAGTTGTTTGTTCTTGTAGCCAAGGAAGACAGAGTAGTTTCTTGTCTATTTGTTGAGATTTCTATTTTTGTCATCCATTTCTAGTCCAGTTGTTGATGCTCAGTGTAGTTGTTCATTCATGCTCAGTGATTATGTTAAGTTCTTTCCAACATTTTATTTTTAGTACTGTTTCTTTTCTAGTTTATGGATGATTACAGTGGAGTCCTAGTGCACATACAGTTATGACCCATTTCAATTTTATGTCCCTAGGTTGAAAATGAAATGCATCTTAATTATGAGTAAGATAGCTACTTAGTGCAGATGTCTAATCTCTAAGTCACAACTCTAAGGGCTTAGTTATTGAACCATTAAAGGAGGCCAACATTTTTGGTGCTTTTGTCAAGGCCTGTGTGAAACTAGGAAGTTCTTTGGAGTCATTTGTAGTTCCTTTCTTGCTTTAGTATCTCTGAAGTTTGTTCTTAGCATGCCCTTCATTTAGAAAAGTAACAATCTGCTATTCTTTCACCAATTCTTTGTGTGAGTTGGTTGATACTGAGTTAATACTGCATGCATAGAGGTAGGAGAAGAGATGCTTATGGGAGATTCCTTCCTAATAACCCTAATCCTAATAATCAACTAGTTCAGTTTCAAAATCTACCAAGAGATGAAGAGGAAGAAGAGGAACATCCTTTTGTTGATGCATTTCCAAATTTGACCAGTTTTGAAAATTCCTCTAAAGACCAACCTACCCAAAACCTGATTGAGAATCCATTTTCTTTGGAACTCCATGAAGCTGGTATGGTTGATGCAAATTGAAATAGACCCAACCAACCATCTTTTCCATTTCCTATCACTCATTAGAATGAATTTGATAATCTCAAGAGCATCCCTGTTTCAGTTCTTCCTAAGTTCTATGGGCTTGTCACAAAAGACCTTGACACTTTCTTGTTTGAGTTTGATATCCTTTGTAGAAGTTATGACTATACTATTGATGCTCTAGGCTTAATTTGTTTCCTACCACCTTGAAAGAAGTTGAATTAAGATGGTTTATAAGCTTAGATAGGAATACTGTAGATACTTAGGATGACATGAAAAAAAAAATTCTTGAGAAGTACAAAAAATTATTTTAGGGGTAGTGATATGAGAGGAGATGATATTTTTAGGATGTAGCAAAAGGAAAATGAGAGTTTGGAGGACTATATTTCAAGTTTTTTGTTTTTACTACAGAAATCTCCACATCATACACTCAATGAAGAGTCTCAAAAGTTTCTCTTCCTTAGAGGGATCAATAAAATATGCATTGATGCTTTGGACCTGATAGGAGGAGGAGATATCACCAAGTTCCCTGTGATGATATTAAGAAGATATGTCATAATTATTCTAGAGCAGCTTTAAAGAAAGGAAGAGGTTACCAATCCTCTATGGGTAAATCCTCCACGAATGGAGTTTCAAGGATGGAGATTACTCACTTGTTGGGAGATTTCAAGCAAGACATCATAAACAATCTAGCTACTCAACTAGATACACTTCAAGAAAAAAAGAAACATGAGGAGGAAGAAGCAATATTGGCAGAATATTTCCCTCATTGTAGAAAAAAGGACTAGATGCAAAATGGTAGCCAACATTGACAGTAAGTAGATCCCACCTGAGTTCAAGCCAATCCAAGGTGATGATGATCAAGTCTACTGATGAGCCTAGTTTTTGGTCCAATTTTGCGTAGAATCTATAGTTTATTTGCTAGAAATTGTCATGTAATTTAATGTTAAATTTTGATATTTTCATAATGTTTCCCTCAAACCATAGACATTGGGCTTAAATCCTATATCTGCAAGTTTTAATGACATTGGCATATTATGTGGATTATCTATATTGATTTTGCACATGTGGTTAATGAATGTTCCTTAAGGTGGTTATAAATGTACAATTACTGTGTGTACTAATATTGCCATGCAGACTTAATTTAAAGATGCTAAGTTGAGGAAGACACCACCAGCTGGGCAAGCACCATAACGTCCAACAAACGAATAGCTCAAGGACAAAGGAGGTCGATGGTAGAAAATTCCTCATGCAACTGAATGTAACTGCCTTGTAGTGGAATTTAATGATTGAGTATGCACGGTCATTACTGTTGTGCTAAATTTGCATTTGGACCTGCATATCTGACTAGATTCCACGCACACGTAACTGCCATCGCTCCATTTTCTTTGTTTTCCCTAAATGGCATCCTCCTAGTCATAGAGTTGACTACCTTGTTTAGCTAATAGTATAAATAAAGATCTGATGCTCCTTCCTTAGGAGGTTGCATGATTTGATATTGTACTTGCACTCTCAAGTTTTCTGTAATACAGATACATTACTCTTTTGTACTCATGATTTACAGTGAATAAAATAAAGTTATGAGTTCAAGCATCTGAGTTCTCATTAGTTTTAGAGGATACTTATCCAAGGGGGCCCACTTGGTGAGTAATCCATCTTCTTAGTTCAGTATTAGTTTATTATTACTTACTATTTAGTAATTAGTTAGAAACCTGGCACTGACTGTTCCTGCAGCCAAAGCAAACAAAGTAGTGCCCTATTTTTTGCTTAGATTTTCATTCTTGTTATGCATTTTAGTTTGATGTAGTTGTTGATTGATGATTGGTATTTATGGTATTCCATTCTAAGCAATTTACTTTCAACATTGTGTGTTCCTTAGTTGTAGAATGAAATGGCTACTTTGAGTTCCTAGTGCACATACTGTGCTGACCCATTTCAAGTTCATGTCCATTGGTTGACAAGTAAATGCACCTTCATGATGATTTAAATAGCTATTCAAGTTAGATTTCCAATCTCTGAATCATGGTTGTCAGGGCTTAGTTATTAAATCATTGTAGGAGGCCAACATCTACTACATTGCACAAAGGAGATCATGGGCCCCAAGACAAGGTATGCCACCAAATCCATTATATTTTACTAGGCCTTATTTCAATTCTTATGCATCTGGTAACCAATGGAAACCCCCATACCTATCCAAATATGGAGGATATCCACATCAGCCTTGAAACAACCCTCCAAACACCTGGCCCAATCACCAAAACTCTTCACTCTAGTGGTAGCAATTCTAGGGGAATTGGTAGCCACCTCCAAGAAAATGGAAGCATACATCCCAATGGAGGGAGGACAACAATGGCCAAACCAGACAACAAGTTACATGCAACCACCTCCATAGCCTCAACAACCTACCATAATGCCTCTTCCTACTAGTTCAAGTTCTCGCACACCTAGACCTACTTAGTTACTAGTTCAACCCACACCTAACCCAAATAATAAACCACAACAAAAGCTAGTATACTCTACAGATCCTAATCAATTCCCTGCATATGTTGTGAGTGTGAGTGATATTCATCTGCGTTTAGGAACCACTTTTCTAGCTCCTTCCACTCCTATCACCACTAAGCTTCTTATGGAAGAAGAGGAGCATCAAAATGTCCCTATTTAGCCAAGTGTGCCTAAAAATCTTGAACCAGTTCAGCAGTTTGATCAAGACCCACCATTCCCTCAAAGGTTAGAATTTGTTAAACAAAAAGAAGAGGAGGAAACAACCTTTGACAGTCTGGATCAACTGAAAAAAATATGTGTTAAGATGCTTTTGTTCCAAGAAATAAAAGATGTCCCCATATATAGCAAAGCAATCAAGGAAGTATGTCTCAAAAAGCTAGGGAGGAAAAAGAAAGACCCCACTACCATTCATGTGGTGGGACAGTTGGAAGATATCATGCTTGGGAAAGTTACCGTTCCTAAATACACTGACCCAGGTAGTTCTGTGGTAGGAGATATTATAAGTGGAATCCAAATAAAGAATGATCTAATTGACTTGGGAGTAGTAATAAATGTGATGACTAAGGACATCCTACAACAACTAAATGTTGCAAATATGAGACCTACTCCTACTGTCCTGTAGCTTGTTGATAGTTCCACTGTCAAACTAGATGGTATAGTAGAAGACCTTATTGTAACACTTGAATTTTGGGAGTACCCAACAGATTTCATGATCCTGTCCCTTAAAGCTACATTGGGAGGGTATCCCATTATTCTAGGTAGGCCATGGTTAGCCACAACAGATGCTTACATTGGATGTTGGTAAGGGGACATGACTATTTCCAATGGGAGAAGCACCAAAAAGCTTGTTCTCTACCCTCCTGCTCAACCATCCCATGATATGGATAACCCCATATGGCCACATATTGGAGAAGAGGCCGAGGAAGTCAATTCAATGGCACAAATCATGATGATAGGCAGAATTCCTTTTATGCAGCTTCAGGAAGAAGATGAAGTATTGTCCGACATAATTTGGAACCATTGTGAGGTGTAGGAAGAAACATCCACTCATGAATCTGGTTTTGTAGGTCTAGTGAATATACTTATGTCCGCTCCTCCTGCAACAACATATATGCTTCATACACTGTTACCACATGAGTTAAAGATTCTAAGCATTAGTGAAACATCCATGATTGAGTTAACCACACAAGTGTAAGTGTCAGAAGGGAAACATCTACATATTAATAGCAAGTTCAGTCAAGAACAACAATTGTCTCTGACAAACCTGTTGAAGACCCATCGACATGCATTTGCATGGGACTACCATGACATGAAAGGATTGGATCCCAAGCTTTGTACTCATAGGATATATATCAGAGATGACTACACACCAGTAAGGAAACCACAAAGGAGAATCAACCCTGCATTGAGGGTGATTGTAAAAGGGGAACTACAAAAATTATTGGATGCAGGATTTATCTACCCTATCTCAGATAGCTAATGGGTGTCCCCATTAATAGTTGTGCCTAAAAAGGGAGGTAAATGGAGAGTTTGTGTTGACTATAGAGAGCTCAACTCTTCCACCAAAAAGGATCATTTTCCCCTTCCTTTCATAGACCAAGTACTGGATTCACTTGCAGGTAAGCAATATTTTTCTTTCCTAAATGGATTCAATGGTTATAATCAGATACAAATTGCACCTGAAGATCAAGAGAAGACAACCTTTACCTTTCCTTGGGGGACTTATGCCTACTTATTACTCCCATTTGGTTTATGTAGTTCACCTACAACCTTTCAAAGAGCAGTCATTAGTATATTTTTAGATATCTCACATGATTGTATGGAGATCTATATGGATGAATTTACTACCTATGTTGCTGATTTTGCAGAAGCATTAGAAAATCTAAGAAAATTTTGCAGAGATGTGAAGACCATAATTTGTCCTTGAACAGTGAGAAATGCTTCATGATGATGCAAGAATGAGTAGTCCTTGGCCACTACATCTCTTAGAAAGGAATTCAAGTGGACCCATCCAAGATTGAGGTGATTACCAATTTTCCTATTTTTTCCAAACAAAAAGATGTTAGAAGTTTCCTAGGACATGTAGGATACTATAGGTGATTCATCAAATATTTTTGTAAGATGGCAGCACCACTATACAATATTATAACTAAAGAGGTTGATTTCTAGTGGACAGAGGAGTGTGACAAAGCATTATCTAATTTGAAAGCAGCCTTAACTCATGCTCCTGTACTCAAAGGCCCTAATTGGGAACTCTCTTTTCATATTCACATAAATGCATCTAATTATGCTATAGGGGTTATCTTGGGATAAAAAGAGGGAGCAATTGAGAATACAATCTACTTTTTCAGCAAGAACCTACAAGGAGTTGAGTTTAATTACACAATGACAAAGAAGGAGATGTTGGTTGTCATCTATTCCCTTAACAAGTTTAGGCATTATATAACAAGATATCATATCCTTGTCCATACAAACCATGCATCCATAAGATACCTCATGAATAAGCCCTTGATTTTAGGAAGGCTAGCTAGGTGGTTGATGTTGATGCAGGAATTTGACATTATCATTGTTGACAAACCAAGAAAGAAAAATGTTGTAGAAAACTTTCTCTTCAGATTGACCACATCAGAGGACACTCAAGTTATTGATGATTCCTTCCCTGATGAACATTTTTTTTCCATCAGTGTGCACAAACTTTGGTATGCAAAAATAGCCAATTATCTAGTTATAGGGAGAGTTCCCCCTCATTTCTCTCCAAAAGAGAGAAGGGTGCTTATTAAGAAAACTTTTCCTTTCTCATGGATTGTAGGATGTTTATTTTACATTAGACCAAATCATGTAATGAGATGTGTAAGGGAGGATGAAATATATGATATATTGCATGCATGCCACAATGAACCCTGTGGAGGACATTTACAGCTAAGAAGACAACAATGAAGTTTCCTAATACATGGTATTATTGGTTCACACTTCATAAGGATGTAGACAAGTATACTAGGAAGTTTGATAGATGTCAGAGGATGGGTAGACCAACTAAATCTGATGATATGCCTCCATACCCTCAGGTAGTCATCACACCATTCGATAAATGGGGCCTTGATTTTGTAGGACTCATTGATCCACCATCAAATGACAAATTCTACATCTTGGTTTGCATTGACTATGTGACCAAGTGGGTTGAGGTTAAAGTTGTGAAACATGCCAAAGATAATAAAGTTGCAAAATTCTTCTATGAAGAAATCTTCACACGTTATGGGGTTCCAAGAGAGATAGTGAAAGATCAAGGGGCTCAGTTTACATTAACCCTTGTCACAACATTGGTCAATGAATATAATGTAAGGCATAGGAAATCTACCCCCTATCACCCTCAGGCCAATGGCCAGTCTGAGGTGACCAATAGGGAAATAGAGGCTATCTTGACCAAAACAGTGGCTATTCATAGGAAAGAATGGGAAAATAGGTTGCCAGAAGTTGTCTGGGCTTATAGAACCACTTGGAAGACAACCACTAATTTTACACCTTTTGAATTATTGTATGGAAAAACAACCATGATGCTTATAGAGTTTGAGCATAAAACTCTTAGAACTACACTAGATCTTGGGATAGACATATCTGAGGCACAAAAGGACATAATCATGTAGCTGAATGCCTTGGATGAGATGAGAAATTCATCCCTTCATCATACTGAGATAGTGCAAAATAAGAGGGTCAAATGGCATGACAAATACATAAAAGAAAAAAAGTTTCAGTCAGGTGACTAGGCACTCCTTTATGACTCTAGGTATCAAGATAATGTATAAAAAATACAGACCAGGTGGTTGGGACCGTACGAAGTTGCAGAAGTCTTCTCCAATGGTACTGTTCAACTCACAACCATTGACCTTGTCAGATTCAAGCTCTTGGTCTACGGTCACCATCTTAGGTGTTATCATAAGCCAACTTCCAAAAAAAAATTCATGCAACAATTTATTCAACACCAAACCTTTGAACTTCTTGCAGCCGAAGGAAGCGGACCTAGTGTCCCTCCTTCTGACTAGTCAAGGTGACAATTTGTTATATCTTAATTATCTTAAGTGAATTCATTTAATTACTATATATTAATGTTGATATTTCACATAACATATATTTTTTCTTTGCCCTATCAAATCATAATTACCACCTAGCCTATGCAAACACATGCTCCAATTTAGGTTGGGGGGGAGTTTGAACCCATATGTCCATGTGTCATACATGTTAGAAAATTTGAAATGAGCCAATTTGAATGAAATAGTTGAAATGACAGCTTGCATGTGTGATATGACACTGAACTGCCACCATTTTTCTTGATGATACCCTTCATTTATGTTTCTTCATTGACTTAGTCATAATCTTAAACATCGCCAAAAAGGTAAATTTCATATGACATTGGCGTCAACACTGTAAATGAGTTGCAGGAAGGAGAAGAAATTGGTTTTTCAAAGAAATATTGTAGGAAAGAAAATTTTGCAAAAGTGTTTGCTTGATTATGGGCAGAAACAATGGGAGGACAACTGATTAGGAATGAACCTACAATTCATGACGTGATATTGCAAGATGCACTTTCTCTGGCTGAATTCAAGAATTGTTGATGGTTGGACTACTTTTCGAAACTAGACAGTTTCAATGAGGACATTGCTCTGGAATTTGTACAGACACTCTTTGATAGGAAGGAAATGGTAAAAGGACTAGAAGTGATAGCCACTAGGAAGAGAATTGCAGAGGTAATAGGTTTTCCTGGCAATGGAGAGCCATACCCTACTTCTAAGGATGCAAGGTTAGCTAGGGAAAAATTCACTGGACCTAGTGATCCTTTGCTGGTTGTAGATAAGCAAGGAACAAAGAGAACTTCTCTACCAGAAAAGTGCAAACAAGTTGTTGTCTACATTATTAAATATATCACCTACGAGGGCTGCCAGTCATGTCTCCATTCTATGCATTTTAAGCTTCTAAACCATATGAGACATGGAAGAAGGATGAGCGTGCCCAATTTTGTTGTACAACCTCCTTGCAATTATGGCAGCTAAAACATAAAAAGGTAGGGACAATTCTGTCTTTCATCACTATTTGATAAAATTGTTAGTAGAAAAATCTTTACAAGAAGTATCTGGTATGACATGGGAAGAATTTGTAAACATTGATCAGTTCAGACTAGAAAATGTGCATCCTAGAGGTCAGCCTCAAGCTCGTAGGGTTAGTAGGGGTGGGAGGTTTGCTAAAACCAATCCTGTAGCTTCAACCTCTATCCCAAACCCTCCTATAGCCGAATCAACAATAGAAAATGGCTCCTTTGAATCAGAGTATTCAGATGAAGAAAGTTCATCCTTAGACCCTGATGTTAATGTTCTTCCCTAAACTCGAATTTGAACTAGGGCAGCCATTAGGAAAGAGGAAGCACAAATGAGCGAGACAGAAATTAGAAAAGGGAAAGACAAGAAGAAAATTCTAGAAAAAGTAACACCAAGCCCTAGGAAACAGAAGGCTGATGACACTGGTCTTCTTGCAGCCAAAGAAAAACATAAAATCCCTCTGAAGAATTCAAAACCAGTTGAGCTAGCTATTGATATGCCTCCAAAGAGAAGCCCTAGACTTAGAAGAACACCTGGGAAGGAGACAGAATCCCCTATGGGGTAGGTAAATGTTGAAGTGAAAGATATTTTTGAGGAACAAGCAAACATAAGATTAGCAGAGCTTGCTGCTATTGCATAGCAGGTTGAGAATCAAGAGCTACTGCAATCAAAGCAAGATGAACAACTAGAATCACTGCAACTAGTGCCAATTGAACAACAAGAATCAGTACGAGGAAATATTTTGGTAGGAAAACATAAACCTCCCACTTTTTTATGGAATATTGTAGCTGTGAACTTATGGAGTGAAATGCAAAGGAAAGATGCAAGCTATAGGAAGAAGTTAAAAAGAAAAATGTAGAAATTAAAGAAAAGAATGCATAGATTGTTTCCTTGAAGGACAAGGTAGATAATGTGGTAGCTTTAGTACCCCAAATGATGGCATGCATAACTCCTCCCAAAGTATATACACTACATTTGAAGGAGAGACATCTTTCCTTCAAGTTTTCAAGGGTTATTTTATGGTTAAACCCTTCTATTGAAACTCCATATGAGTTTTTCTAGGACTACCAATCTTCCCCTCTTGAAGTTAAAAATTTGTTGTGTGAACTGTACCTCCATAATTATGTTGTGCCTAATGATCATGACTGGAACCCATTACTATACATTGTAGATATCCATTTGAGAGCATTCATGTCATGGACCCAGAATGAAATTAGTCGAGGGTAGCAGTTTAGAACTTACAGGGAAATAGAACTTCATACCCCCTTGTCTCTCAGAGCTGAATCTAGCAACCCTTCAGACATTTATTATACATGGCATAGAATTCTTTATCACCCAAGCTACAAAAATAGAATAATGCCTGTTAGAGAAGAAGCATTTCAAGAATATGAGCAGGTAGTTAATACTATAGGGAAATTAGTAATGGGGTACTTATCATAGAGGTGGAATAGTTTGACAGATCAGTTGAAACAAGCCGAACCCCATGTTTTGCAAAATTATGTTGCAACATGTAGATGATGTACTAGGTACATACATATTGGAAGGATGAGATAGCAGTATTGGATTCCATTAACATTTTAGTCACCTACTTTTTTGTGGCCAGTACTAGATTATAGGTTTTATTAGTATCACATAGCTACAAAAAGGAAAAGATGGAGCAGATTGGAAAACAAGCAAGGATTCTACTGGGATCCCAATTTAGATATTGCAGAGACTAATTTGGGACAATTGGCAGTTGGTGACTTCAAAGCTTTGACTAGGCAAAGGAATAGATCTCCCTTTGTTGGAGGACCAATAGAACATTAGGTTGCGGGGAGAATGATGAGTCCAATTAATGGTTCAATTTTGATGGGGTTTATCATATATTTGTTGTTGTTACTATAGAATTTGGCACCTAGTTGTTGAAATTATCCATGTTATTTCCTTAAATCCATAAACCTTGGGCATAAACTTATCCTTGTAAATTTTAATGACATTAACATGCTATGTGAATTATCTATGTTAATTTCACATGTGGTTGATTGGATGTTACTTGAAGGTAATTATGGATATGCAATTGTGTGTGCATGCTAATGTCATTATGTAGGTTCACATTAACATGTTGATGTAAACAAAGCTTGCAAAGTGGAAGAAAATCCTGCCAATTGGTTGATTGCCAAGGAAGTCAAGAAAGATGGTCATTAAGAGGTCAAAGGAGGGATAACTCTCAATGGATGGAAACTTCCAATGGAGGGAAATTCCTAGCTCGAATGAAAGATTTTATCTACCTTTTAATGGTCATGTTTGTTATTTGAGTGAATCTAGGGAGTGTGTTGTGTTGGATTCTCATTAGGGAAAGTTTGCTTTGAAAAAATATGATGCATGCATAACTTCCTCCCTCTCTTTCTATGCTTCCAATAAATGGCATCCTCCTATTTTTTTGGAGTTGACTACTTAGGTAGTTAGGGTTAATTAGAAGTTTTTCCCTCTATAAATAATTGTCAGATGCCCCTTTTCATAAGGTTGGATGTTCTGATATTGTACTTGCATTTCCAGTTTAAGTAATATAGTCATATTGTTTATATGTTGTAATCATGTTTTCAAGGAATAAAATGATATTCTGATTTGCTACATGTGAGTTAGCTTAAGGAAGATTCACTCAAGGGGGCCTCTTGGTGAGAATTCCACCCATTTAGTTTAAAAGTTATTTTTCTATTCGGTAATTAGTTTTGATTTCAAAAGTTGTCTATTCCTACAACAACTGGAACTCTATTCTATGACTATTCCTGTAGCCAAGGTAGACAGAGCAGTTTCTTGTCTGTTTACTATGATTTATATTTTTGTCATCCATTTTGAGTCCATTTGTTAATGCTCAGTGTAGTTGATTCATGCTCAGTGATTATGTTAATTTCTTTCCAGCATTTTATTTTTAGTACTATTTCTTTTCTAGTTTATGGATGATTATAGTGGAGTCCTATTGCACATACAGTGCTGACCCATTTCAAGTTTACATCCCTAGGTTGACAATGAAATGCGCCTTCATGATGAATAAGATAGCTAATTAGTGCAGATTTCTAATCTCTAAGTCACAGCTCTAAGGGCTTAGTTATTGAACCAATAGAGGAGGCCAACACCACATAAGACAAGGAAAGATTTATAAGGATTATACGAGTAGCAATCGGGAACACTAGGCCCAAGGGGCCAGTGAGTAAATGGACACAAATGAATAAGATATGACTTAAGATACCGAGAATGGGTAAAACCTGGTCAACTTCAAATTAGATTATTAGAATGTAGGTAAAAGGATAAGATACTATAATATCTTTAATTTTGAATATAATATCAATCTATCTTGCTTTGCAGTATTGTATTCACTACCATCTGACCCAAAATAATCAACGATTATTTATAAGTTATGGATGTTGAATTGTTAGCTTTTTTTCAAGGAATGGATTAATATTCCTTTCAGTTATTTATCAAAGATTGTGTGAATGGAAATGCAACAAGAATTTATAAGTAATGTGATAAGTGTTGTTCTTTAAAAATGATGCAGAATCACATATCAAATTCAATACCATGGAATACAATATAAAATATAAAATATCACAATTTCAAGGAATACAATATAAAATATCATCAACTACAGTTTGGAATATGATTCATGAAGTGCAATATAAAATAAAATATCATGAAGTGCAATGATTCAAAATTTCATGGAATCTAATAGAAAATATCATCAACTAAAGTTTGGAATAATGGAAACTGATTGATGAAGTGTGGTATAAATACCTAAAAGCTACTAATTCAATTCCATTTCCCAAATGGAGTTAGGGTCTTAAAACTGATGTTCATCTTGAGATAAAGTAAAAGAGTCATCTTGATTCTGAGTCTACTCTTCATTTTCTTTGACCTGCATCTCAAATTCAACATTCATTGTGTCACTGTCATTTGTCCCGCTGCCATTGCGAGTGCCACCAGTACCAACGTTTGGAATTGGAGTGTTGCACAACCCAGTCCCTCTTCTTTCACATGTGGACCTTCATATTGTGAGTGGCCTTCCAAAAGGAATTTTTTGACATTATACATAGTTCCTTTCATCCTCAAGCAATATTACAAATTCTTGTCTAGTTTGTTTCTTAACTTTGATTTCAAAAATGCCAATGAACTAAAAACTCTCTCATCCTCCACCGACCCCAATATCATTGTTTGACATAAATCAACAAGTTTGAAATATTCTAATATTGTACCACACAATATTTCACTCTGACCTAAGTTTGTCCAAACCTTTGTTATTGATCTCGGTTCAAAGGCCTTCTCCTTGCCCATGGAATCATATTGGTCCCTCATAGCTACTACAAAATTCTTACATTATTTTTTAAGATTATTTTTATTTAAAATTCCTTCTACTGTCTACTCATTATATATTACACTTTTCAAAAATTGTTCAATCAAGATATTTACTTTCTCATGAAAATATTTTGGGCTATCTTGGTTTACCCAAATTTGAGGATACACAATACCCATGGCTTCAACTATTCATGTTGAGGGAATCTTTCACAAATCTTTGAGGAAAGAGATTTTCCAATTTCCTTCAAATTAACAATAACAAATTTAACAATGTCGTTAAAATATTCCTCTTTAACAGGTACTTCTCTGCTAGTGCACTTGCCTGTCTTACAATGGTACATTGGTATCTCATATCCACGTACATAGATACATAAGTGCTCGCTTGCATTAAACTATAAATAATTATCAGGTTATTCAAATCAGTAATTTTCTACCACATGAAATAATTTGGGCTTTCTTGTGTTAGATCTAGATATAGATGATCGAGGGCCAAGCATGTATGTTTAGTAGTTTGGCATATTCATAAATATACATATTTTTGTCTTGGGCTTTCTTCACAAGATTGTTCATTTCATCCAACATGGGGAGAAGACTAGCTAAAGTCAAGAGTGTCTCTATATCACTTAACCTATATAAGAGGTCAGGAGCTTTGTCTATTGTGTTGTGATTCTTGTACATTACTCCAATCAAAGATTGATATTTTGAAAGAACTCGTTGCGTTGGTCCATGTAGGGAGATCCATCTGGTATCAACATCCCTGAGAAGCTTGTTTCTTGCTATTATTCCCTTAGCAAAATTTTGAAATTCCACAAAACGTTTGGGACTTCGGTAGAAGTATGCATAGAGCTCGTGGACTAGATTTTCAAATTTTGATACTGTAGAAAAATTTCTTACAATTTTGAATGCTAAATTCATTATGTGGGCCATGCAATGAATGGTGAGCATGTATGGTGCACAAGTAGTTTGTAACTTTGTGCAAACACCGCTCCTTTGACCTTGCATCACTGCAGCTCCATCAGCTCCTACACACCAAATTTTTGGCAATTGTCAACTTATCCACACTTGCAATTTCATTCAAAGATTTCTTGAATAGTTCAAATAGATTTTGCAATGTTGAATTGTCCATCATTTTATGAATGTAGAGAAGATGAGCTTGGTGGACATGTTGTTTTATAGTATACAAATGCATACAAATCCAAGAAGTATTGTTTACCATAGTAACTTCATCTAAAGATAATGCAATGAAGTTTGAGTCTTTTACTTTCTCCTTTAAATCTTGTTTTTCCACTGTAGCAAGACTGTTTTCCAATTCCCATCCAATGTTTACTAACCAATGTGAGAAAGGAAAGTGAGGAACATCCAAAAAATATAATAAATTACAATATTCAGGTAGTCTATCATGGGACGCCCTCTGGATAAAATATGAAAAACAACATCCATCTGAATAGTTTTTGACATATTTTCTCATTCGATTGCTTTTCCAAATCGAGCCTCAAGTGTACCTTGACATGCAACAAGCTTCAACACTCTTTGGTTATGCTCTTCATATTCCATGACATACTTAACATGAAGACATTCTTCCTTTGATTTTCATTGTATGACTAATTGTTCCTTTCTGTGTCTGATTTTTTTTTCATAGACTTTACCGATATGCTTTTCTATAGTGTCAAGCTTTAGCTGCAACTTCTTGTCTCTTTTACATTTCCAACTACAAATAGTACACATGCATTTTGTTGCACTTTCAACATCGTTTTCTTTCCCCATTGGTACAATGAATGGGTATTTTGACAGCCAAGCGAGTTGAAAATTCCTTGCCATTTCCCACTTGCATCCCATTTTTTATTTTCCTTTTCTTTTCTTGCTACCAACATCATCCTAATCCAAGTCAATTATCTCATTCTAGGTAACCATGGTATCCCTTGGAACATCTTCTGCGGTATTTCCATTCTCATTTGGTATATTTAACTCAATGACAATCTCAACTTGACCTTCTGATGGTGGTGAGGTATTGTGAATGCCTTCTTCATTAATATTTGGTGGAAGACTTGATGATGTAGCTCCATCTTAATCTGATGGATCAAAAGCATTGCCAATTCCAAAGTAAGACTGTATGGTACCTCTACGTTTTGGGAATTTTGATGGCCTCCCAGTCCCTTCACCACCCTGAGGAGTCTTACCCTTTTTGTTCGACATATTGATCTCTCACTTTAAATAAAAGCTAGAAAAAATGTCTTCTTGTTTAAGAAGGATAAAGAATATAGATCCCATTCCCTACTCAATATCATCTTTAAGATTGAAGCAAGAATGGAAAAGAGATAAAGAAATCTTATAAAACTATGAAGAAATGATCACTCACCTTTAAGTTTACATTTTCAGATTTTGTTGACTTCTGAATTGAGAACTAAACAAAATATGTAAGAATAAATAATAGTTTCAATTGTATTTATATCAATCCATATTTGGAAAATTCTGTGGGATTTTTAAATGGTATATTAAAAATTTGGTGAGTCCCTCATGCTTATACAACGATATGTTGTAATTTTCAAGGTGATTATGGCCCTATGATTAGCATGGAGTTGTCATGACAATTGGTGAAATGTGTCCTCAAATGTAATTTTTTTTAATGTTATTGGCCAAATAGGTCCTCATAAGAAACTATTTATAAATTTTAATTGGCGAAATGGATCTTCACAAGCAACTATTTGTAAATTTAATTGGAAAAATGGGTCTTGATACAATGTTGTCTTAACAGTATTGGCGAATATGTAGGTGTTTTACTACATGCTTCCTGGATTCCAGGCGAAAATATTAATCGATCCATTTGAAACTCGTAGTTTGTTATGGTAAATTTGTTGCTTAAATATGCCTCATAAAAAAAATCATTGGTGAATGGACTTGCATTGGACCGATAATTCATAAAATCCAAACGATTTGGACGCCCTGTTGGGTGTGATTAATTTGATTTCTAAAATTCACCAATTGGTGAAGATTTGCCACTAAAGTTTTTCTTGGATTTGACAAAGGTTGTGAAATTAGTATTCCATGAGATCACATTTCTTTGAGATAATTTATCAAGCAATTAACATATTTTTAAAGATTCATTCAATGCAATGCCTAGCCAACACTCTTCAAATATACTTAATGTTTCTTGATGTATAATAAATTTTGTTAATCTATCAATACTTATATTTTTATATATAATATTCAATAAAATTCTATTGAAAAAAGAAATCAATGCTAATTTCCAAGACAAATACTTGATATCATATGAATGGATTAATATACTATAATGCAATCACTCTGTAATGGCATGAATTTGCACCCCTTTCAAATTCCACATTTACATACCTCCTACCTTAGAGAATTAAGTTTGATAATGCAATTTCATGCTCTTCATCCATTTTCCATCCATTTGGTAGCTTGTTTTCATGTCGGTGGGGGATATTCTATCTAGGACATTTACATAGCGTGAGGATGTCTGCATGGCCTACGGACGTCTGCATGGCACACAAACGTCTATGTGACATGCTCCATCTTGATAGGATTCCCGCTTCTAGAATTCATAGAGGCATTGCACTCCTCTGTTGGACGTGAAGTGTAACATCTCCTACCATTGGACCAACTTTGAACAACTCCTCTGCCTCCATTTCTCACCTTCAAATGACTATCTCTTCCATTCTTTCATGCTCTCTTGATCTCTCTTCATTTTGGTCTTCTACACTCTTCTCACAGTATTCTCAAGTTCTACCACCTCCATTGAAGTTGCAAGTTGGTATTTTGTTGGCTCACTCTCTTCGTTCTTGTGGCAACGTTGGTCTTTGAAAGCTTGTGAGCTCGCTCCTTCTCCCATTTTCCTTAAGTGCATGTGGTTGAAGGTGATATCACTCCATTTTCATTTTACCTTGCATTATTGTTTTAATATCGTAGCATATTGTTGTTCAATGTATTGCTTGGTATTGTTCTTTTAATATCTTTATTTATCATATTTCTCCAATCATTGCTATTTGGCTATCTGTGGAGGTGGAAACACCAAATTAAGAGATTGACTAAGGCAGTCCTCTAAACACAACCCCAACATTTTTTGTCTTTTTTATACAGGGCTTATTTGAAGTGAAGATTTTGAAGATATCAACTCGTGGGTAGGAAGGTACACTTTTCTCACCCTTCTTTGTCAATTTGTAGTTATATTTTTTTAAAGTATTCTTCTTGTTACGCTATCATTTTGTTCCTTTTTGTTCATGTTATTCCATCAAACTACATCCATCAGGTTGTTAGTAAGTTTTTCCTTAGTTTTTTACTGTACTTTATGATCTTTTTTTGTATGAATGCCAGTTCCCCACTGAGACGCCAGTGTGTCACGTTGTTTTTTGTGTCTTGTGCTATAGTTCCCTAGTAGTGAGTTGTCTAAGTCACATTTCGGACTCTGGAGACTTGCTCACCTAACTTCCTGAAACATTTGGGCTTGTAAAAGGGCATCAATAACTTGGTTGCTCTTCCTTTCAGCCTCTAAACCTTAAAATCTCCCAAAATATTCCATTAGCTTGAGGTAGATCAGGGAAGCTTATTGTTTTAGACTCTCTCATGACTTGGGGTCCTAGGAAATCGGCCCCCCTCCTCTACACACTCAAAATATGAATTGTGAAGAATTAATTTAATTGGATACAAAAGAAATAAGAGGGGGACATGTCATATCATTTGATTTTCATTATTTGATTAAATTTTCATGTTCAAACTTGGCTATTGAGTATATCAAGTTTGCATATAAATATCTCACCATATATCTCTATGAGTGACTGACATTTACAAAATTAGCCATTAAGTAAAATTTTATTTAAACAAATCATTTTTTTTTAAATTTAATGATAAATAAACTTCACAAACATCAAACTTTTATAGAACTCCTTGCCTTGCTCTAAAGCTCTCATTTTGGCACAAGTGTGAAGGAGTTGGCAAAGGTTGTAGTTCATTAGTGTTCCATGATATTACATTTTTTATAGACATATTGTGAAACAATTCGCATGCCTTGTTTATGCTTTCCACATTTTTTAATTATATTATTGTATACTTAAAGACTTTTCTACATTTTTTCACATTAATGTGTAGCTATTTATTAATGTATACTTAAAGTCTTTGAGAGTCTCTTTATTAAACAATTCAAAATATAAATTAATTTTGAATCCAAATGAGAGTTGAACCCACAACCTTTCGATTATAAACAAAACACACTAATCCATTGCACTACATGTTTATTTTGATTTTTTTATGATTACAATTTTGTTAATTAATAACTTTTTCAATAAAATTAGTAATTAATTAATTAATTAAAAATATATTAATTTTTAAACCCACAACAAGAGTTGAACTCATAACCCTTCAATTTTAAATCAAACCTATTAATCCATTGCACTATTTGGTTGTTTTTATATGTATATGAATTGTACATGTTATATATGAATTATATAATTATTATGTTATATATTAAACTATTGTGTTATATCATAGTGAACATTATCACATAATAGATATTTTATTAAAAAATTATTTACTTACTTATAATAAAACAAATATTATAATGTAAGCATTAAAAACATTTTAATGAAATTAACTTTTTACCCTAAAAGAATAAAACTAAAAAAAATTAATAATACATTTAAATTTTATATTAAATTACATTCTTATTTGTAATTGAAAAAAATTATAATAGAATTACCTTTTTACCCTAAAAAATATTATAATAGAATTACCTTTTCACCCTAAAAAAATAAATCTAAAAACGTATTATAATGCATAAAAATATTTTCACAATTGCAAAGATTGAGAAAACTATAGCCAGAATAAAGTAGAAATGACTTACTTTTTTTTGCTCACAATATTTATTTGCACCACTTCTATATTGTGGTAATAATTTGTTTTTTATTCGCATTGTTCGCACTTGCTATCGGTAATAATTTGTTTTTAATCAACACATTCATTTAAATTGTTTTTTACTTATTACTTACTATTTATATTAGTTCAAAAAGTTATGACCGAGATGATATAATATTTAATATAAATCTTTAGTTGTTGGCTTTTAATTTATTAATTTAAAAATTTATGACCGAAATGATATAATATTTAATAAAATGCTTTAGTTGTCGGCTTTTAATTTTTAGAAGTTAACAATTTTTTTTTTTTTTAACATGGTCATGTTCTACCTCGTGTTGTCACTATAGGTTATGCCTCTCAGCGTAATGATTGTAACACTATCCATAACTATAAACCTAATTTTAATCACAAAATTTTAAATAAATAATATATTTAATAAATGTTTATATTACTAATTATTACATATTAAATAAATTTTATAAATAAAATAGATATAGTATATACTAAAATTAATTAAAAGCTAGATATTACATGTTGGCAATGTTTCTTCTTTTATTATTAATATAAAATTGTTATATATTAAAATGATTATTTATTACAAGTTTTTTATTTTTTAATTTAATATATACTGATATATATAAATATTAAAATAAAATATATTATATTAAATTAAATAAATATTTGTAGTAGACACAAGTGCAACTAAATATGCTCATTCAAATCAATAATTTTTAAATATTAATGAACCAATGATTATTTAGTAAATAATTGTAGAGTGACATTACAAAAAGAATCTATAAATTAATATTTAGAATAAAATTTGAAATAAAGATATTAGATAAATAAAATGTTGGAGTATTATGGGCCTGCATAGCCAGGGATAAAGGTTGGTGAAAACTATGAATTGAAGGCGACTCCAAGTTGGTCATCGAGGCTCTCAAAAGGGGTGAGTTACACAATTGGAGATTGGAGGTGATTGTAGAAGTGGCTAAAAGTTATCAATGCGAATTGGAGGGGGTGTCTATTAGCCATATTGGTAGACTTGGAAACTAGGTTGCTGACTGGGCTATGAATGAAGGCATTGATCTTAGGCACAGGACTAGCCTCTCCAGTAAAGTTTGGACAAACAACATCCCAATCGATGCTTCTCTGTTGGTTTCACGACAACAGAACAGGAAAATAGTGTCAGATTTCAGTGTATTTCAGTTCATGAATTAGGTGATTTGGCTAGTGCTAAACTCGACGCAAATAGGCATGGTCATCTTAGTGCCGACTTTTGTGCTGAACATTACATCGGAGTTAGCGTTGTAGTTAGCATCAGAAAATCACAGCACCCCCGTTAGCACCTAAAATAGCGCCGAAAATAGCACCTCTATTAGTGCTTAAAATAGCGCCAAGAAATAGAGTCAAAAATAGCGCTGAAATTAGCGCCCAATTTGGCTTCCGGTTTTGCTTCTATGTCTACTCCCATTTTTGCTTCTAGTTTTGCTTTTGGTTTTGCTTCTGGTTTTGCTTCTAGTTTTGCTTCTAGGTTTTCTTCCAGTTTTGCTTCGAGTTTTGCTTCCAGTTTTGCTTCAAGTTTTTCCTCCAATTTTGCTTCCAAATTTGCTTCCAATTTTTCTTCTAGGTTTGCTTCCACTTTTGCTTCTGGTTTTGCTTCCAGTTTTTCTTCTAGTTTTGCTTCCAATTTTGCTTCTGATTTTGCTTCCAAGTTTGCTTGCAGTTTTGCTTGTGGTTTTGCTTGTGATTTTTCTTCTAGTTTTGCTCCCAAGTTTGCTTCCAAGTTTTCTTCCAATTTTTCTTCCAATTTTGCTTCCAATTTTGCTTCCATGTTTGCTTCCAGTTTTGCTTCCAATTTTTCTTCCAAGATTGCTTCTAGTTTGGTTTCCATTTTTTCTTCCTTTTTTGCTTCTAAAAATGCTTCTTGTTTTTCTTCCATTTATTAATTTAATATGTTTTATTTCAATTTAATTAGTTAAATATATTGTGCCTCTTAAATAACTCATATGATTATAGACTAAGTAATTTAATTATTTAACTCATATGATTAAATAACAAGATAATTATTTTTTTTGGGTCAGTAACACAATTTTTTTGTATTGCTTGTAAAGATAAAAAGTACATCTATTGTTCAGTGTCATTACCCACCAAAATTCCACAACAAACGAAAAAAACCAGAGGCACCTTAATGTGTAGAGTAAAACATTAAATAAACCTTGTAACCCCTATAACTATTTACTAGTAAAGTCCTTACAAAAAATAACTACCATTAATAGTGTTCAGAGTTACACACTTTAATACAACAAAAGCGGAGGGAGAATTCAAAATTAGACACAAAAAAACATGACCAATCTTAACGAGCTCCACCAGGACCCAACGAATTCTTCTTCTGGTGCTTCCTTTTTGCTTCCAATCCTTGCATCTCTACCTTTGCTTTGATGAATATTTTGAGCGCTTTCCATCCCAAACACACTTTCTCACAACAATGAGATTTGTATTTTCCTTCGGGCCAACGAATAAAGGGTTTGAGTCCCAGTCTCCCATAGATCTCCTCAATTTCATCATCTACCACTCCTTCAGAATAATCTAAACCTACACCCAAAACCACCCATTTGAGAATGGACTCCATGCCTACTAGAAAATCTTCATGCACAATTTTCTGCATCACCATCCTCACCATTTCCACTCGTTCACCTAAATCCAAGCCCCATGCCATAATTGAGTAAACATCCATGTTGGTTTGGTATTTGTGTTTCAGAGAGCTGAAATCCCTACCATAAATCATTTTTGCACACTGCACTAGCCGCTCATCGTCAACAAGGAAAAGGCCCTACAGTCATTTTTTGGATGCTTGTCCATAAAACAGGGCCCAAAGATCTTCCTGACCGGAAGGTGAAATTGGCTTCCATTTCTCTTGACAACTAGCGCTACCACCACCAAAGTTTGTTGCTGAGTTTTTCTCGACCCTTTCCAAATGCAATTAACACATCTTAATTGAGGGCTTGCTATTAATGAAGTACTATTTCACCACACTACTATTAATGAAGTACTACTTCACCATCGCCTGCCACCCCTACCTTCGCTTGTCATGTCAAACCTACTAGACTCACTTTGCCACCTTGTTCATTTAAGGCGTTGTCCTCTCCTATGTTTTCACCTAAGTCCGCTAACTTTTAACACCTCTAAAATCCTCTAACCTAAATTCCCTTGTTTCACGAAAATTTAAAGCCCATTTAGATAAGACATCCGCTTCCACATTACCACCTCTTTTAATGTGGCTCACCGCAAAACTTTCAAAAGAGCTTAAAACTTCTTTGATTTGTTCAATTATGTTCTGGAGGTGCCAAGCATTAATTTTACCTTTCATCACCACCTGAACTATTATTGTAACATGATCATCATCTATAATTAAAATAAGTAATTCAAATATCTATAATTTAGTTGACTTTGACAACATCCATCCTGAGCAGTAAATTAAAATCATCACACGTAATAAATATCAATCCAAAAATCATCAACCGCTCTTAATATATACAAATTGACAAGTCAATACTGATAAGATCATCATCATATATAACTAAAACAAGTGAAAGTCAAATATGCCAGTACATCAAAAACATGTCAAAATGACACATGTCCAATAGTCAACATAAGTGAAAATGATACATGTACAAATAATATAAATAAAATTGATAAATTATGTAACTCAAACTAATACAAGTTAAGATGATACATGCCCAAATGATATAGTGAAAATGATACAGTGAAAATGATAAATGCCAATATGATACAACTCAATAATATAGTACTGTAGGCTGTGAAAATGATACATATGATAGTAACCATGAAAAGAGTCATCATAACGATATATCAGCAATGATCCATGATGCAGTCTATATGATCATGAATGTCACTAGTTACTACCACCAACTATCTCATCATCATCATCACCATCGTGATCATCATCATCATCATCTTCGTCATCGTCATCATCATTGTCATCAGCCTCGGTGTCTTCCACATCTACATCATCATCATCCTCTACCATGCGATCTATGTCATCATCATCCTCTACCATGCGATCTGATCTGTCATAATTTATTTTTCTGTTATATATCTAATATTACAACATATGAGATGAAACCATAATCATATTACATCATATCAAAGTGTACATACGATAATAAAAATTCAAAAAAGTTACAGCTAATACTAGTGACTCAAGAGAAACTTCAACTTTAAAAAAAAATCCAATTAGGCTGGCAAACTTGTGGATCAGGAAAACATTTGGTGGAAGAGGAAGAAATATGACTAGAACTCTGGAGGCCCACCATAATGGATTTCAGTATTCAACCATGAGAGAAGAAGAGAGAGTTGATATCATGTATCAAAACATTAAGCATGCATTCTTCTAGTCAATGGAGAAGGAGATGATTACTTTGCTTCATTTTCATTTGCATAACGATATCATGGCATGGGAACCAAGAAGACCAAGGATGTCTAGTTTTATGTGGAGGTAATGGATGTAGTTCAAACTTTAGGAGGGGAAAGAAGGTCAATGTATGACCCTGATGAAATTGAGGAAGAACAACAAGAGAGGGACAGGAAAAATAAAATCAATATAGAGTTTCAAGGATTTGTCAAGAGAGTAAGAGAGCTATGGGAGTAGCCTCATCTAAAATATTTTGAACTATAGTTTTATATACCATTTAGAGAGCTTGGTTTTCATGGACTTCCTTTCAAAGCCTTTGTTTTTATTGTTCCTACGATAAAATATTTGGTAGGGTTGGTGGGATTACCTTTCTTAGTAATCACTATTAGTGAGATTAAGATTGTTAACCTTGAGAGAGTATGACTTGGGAAAAAAGCATTTGATATGGCTATTATTTTCAAAGACTTCAAGTGGGATGTACTCCACATTGATGCCATTACTCAATCTTCACTTGATGGCATCAAGGAATTGTTGAACTCCATGGATATAAAGTATTATGAAAGCAGAATGAACTTGAACTGGCGACCAATTTTGATGAGTATTACTGATGATCCAGATAATTTTTTTGAAGATGGTGGTTGGGAAATTTTGAATATGGAAGCTAGTGATTCTAATTCTGATAATTCAAAAGAGTTAGATCAAGGATATGAACCCTCTAATGTAGAAGAGGAATCAGAATAAAATTTCATGTAGCCACCATCAAGAGTGTTACAAGCCAACAAGATGGAGGAAATTCTTATATAAGGGTAATTTTCAATGTTCTAGGTACTAGCTTTAATGCCAACTATAATGGAAACATTGAAATTTCCTTTAGATAAAAGGATTCAAAGCACATCAACCATGTGGTATAGATGATTAAATCCCAAAGATGATTTGTAGCAATGAAAGAGTCTAAAAAGGCAGAGAGAGCTACACTAGTAACTCAGGAGAAACTTCAACTTTAAAAAAAAAAGTCAATTAGGCTGGCAAACATGTGGATCAGGCCAACATTTGGTGGAAGAGGAAGAAATATGACTGGAACTCTGGAAGCCCACCATACTAGATTTAGGTATTCAACTATGAGAGCAGAAGAGAGAGTTGATATCATTTATCAAAACATTAAGCATGCATTCTTCCAGCCAATGGAGAAGGAGATGATTACTTTGCTTCATTTTCATTTGCATAACCATATCATGGTGTGGGAACCAAGAAGACCAAGGATGTCTAGTTTTATGTGGAGGTAATGGATGTGGTCCAAACTTTAGGAGGGGCAAGAAGGTCAATGTATGATCCTAATGAAATCGAGGAAGAACAACAAGAGAGGTACAAGAAAAATAAAATCAATATAGAGTTTCAAGGATTTGTCAAGTGAGTAAGAGAGCTATGGGAGCAGCCTCATCTAAAATATTTTGAACTAGAGTTTGATATACCATTTAGAGAGCTTGGTTTTCAAGGAATTCCTTTCAAAGCCTTTGATTTTATTGTTCCAATGGTAAACGGTTTGGTAGATTTGGTGGAATTACCTTTCTTAGTAATCGATATTAGTGAGATTGAGATTGTTAACCTTGAGAGAGTAGGACTTGGGCAAAAGGAATTTAATATGGCTATTGTTTTCAAAGAATTCAATCGGGATGTACTCTGCATGTACACCATTCCACAATATTTGCTTGATGGCATCAAGGAATGGTTGAAATCCATGGATATAAAGTATTATGAAAGCAAAATGAACTTGAACTGGCGGCCAATTTTGAAGAGTATTACTGATGATCCAGATAAATTTATTGAAGATGTTCGTTGGGAATTTTTGAATATGAAAGCTAGTGTTTTTTATTCTGATAATTCAGAAGAGTCAAATCAAGGATACGAACCCTCTGATGTAGAAGATGAATTAGAATCAACTTTCATGTAGCCACCATCAAGAGTGTTACAAGCCAATTAACAAGATGGAGGGAATTCTTATATAAGGATAATTTTCAATGTTGCAGGTATTGGCTTTAATGCCAACTACAATGGCAACATTGAAATTCCCTAGCAGTATTTATTTTAAGGAAATTTTCTTTAGATGCAAGGATTCAAAGCACATCAACCATGTGGTACAAATGATTAAACCCTAGAGACAATCTATAGCAATGAAAGAGTCTGAAAAGGTAGAGAGAGCTACATTGGTGACTCATGAGAAACTTCAACTTTCAAAAATGAAGCCAATTAGGCTGGCAGGTGTGTGGATCAGGCCAACATTTGGTGGAAGAGGAAGAAAGATGATTGGAACTCTAGAGGCCCACCATATTGTATTTTGGTATTCAACCATGAGAGCATAATAGAGCACTGATATCATGTATCAAAACATTAAGCATGCATTCTTCCAGCCAACATAGAAGGAAATGATTACTTTGCTTCATTTTCATTTGCATAACCATATCATGGCATGGGAACCAAGAAGACCAAGGATGTCTAGTTTTATGTGGAGGTAATGGATGTGGTCCAAACTTTAGGAGGGGAAAGAAGGTCAATGTATGATCCTGATGAAATTGAGGAAGAACAACAAAAGAGGGACAGGAAAAATAAAATCAATACAAAGTTTCAAGGATTTTTCAAGCGAGTAAGAGAGCTATGGGAGCAACCTCATCTAAAATTTTTTGAAATAGATTTTGATATACCATTTAGAGAGCTTGGTTTTCATGGAGTTCCTTTCAAAGCCTCTACTTTTATTGTTCCTATGGTAAACTATTTGGTAGAGTTGGTGGAATTACCTTTCTTAGTTATCGCTATTAGTGAGATTGAGATTGTTAACCTTGAGAGAGTAGGACTTGGGCAAAAGGAATTTGATATGGCTATTGTTTTCAAATACTTCAGGTAGGATGTACTATGCATGTACACCATTCCTCAATATTCGCTTGATAGCATCAAGGAATGGTTGAACTCCATGGATATAAAGTATTATGAAAGTAGAATGAACTTGAACTGGTGGCCAATTTTGAAGAGTATTACTAATGATCCAGATAAATTTATTGAAGATGTTGGTTCAGAATTTTTGAATATGGAAGCTAGTGATTTTGATTCTGATAATTCAGAAGAGTCAGATCAAGGATATGAACCCTCTAATGTAGAAGAGGAATCATAATCAGATTTCATGTAGCCACCATCAAGAGTGTTACAAGCCAATTAACAAGATGGAGGGAATTCTTATATAAGCATAATTTTCAATGTTGCAGGTACCGACTTTAACACCAACTATAATGGCAACATTGAAATTCCCTAGCAGTATTTATGTTAAGGAAATTTCCTTTAGATACAAGGATTCAAAGCACATCAACCATGTGGTACAAATAATTAAATCCCAAAGATGATCTGTAGCAATGAAAGATTTTGAAAAGGAAGAGAGAGCTACATTGGTGACTCATGAGAAACTTCAACTTTCAAAAATGAAGCCAATTAGGCTAGCAGACATATGGATCAGGCCAGCATTTGGTAGAAGAGGAAGAAAGATGACTGGAACTCTGGAGGCCCACCATATTGGATTTTGGTATTCAACCATGAGAGCATAAGAGAGAGTTGATATCGTGTATCAAAACATTAGGCATGCATTCTTCCAGCCAGCGGAGAAGGAGATGATTACTTTGCTTCATTTTCATTTGCATAACCATATCATTCCATGGGAACCAAGAAAACCAAGGATGTATAGTTTTATGTGGAGGTAATGGATGTGGTCCAAAATTTAGGAGGGGAAAGAAGGTCAATGTATGATCCTGATGAAATTGAGGAAGAATAGGAAGAGAGGGACAAGAAAAATAAAATCAATACAAAGTTTCAAGGATTTTTCAAGCGAGTAAGAGAGCTATGGGAGCAGCCTCATCTAAAATATTTTGAACTAGAGTTTGATATACCATTTAGAGAGCTTGGTTTTCATGGAGTTCCTTTCAAAGCCTTGGCTTTTATTGTTCCTATGGTAATCTTTTTGGTAGAGTTTGTGGAATTACGTCCTTTTTTAGTAATCGCTATTAGTGAGATTGATATTGTTAACCTTGAGAGAGTAGGACTTGGGAAAAAGGAATTTGATATGGCTATTATTTTCAAAGACTTCAAGCGGGATGTACTCCACATGTATGTCATTCCTCAATCTTCACTTGATGGCATCAAGGAATGGCTGAACTCCATGGATATAAAGTATTATGAAAGAAGAATGAACTTGAATTGGTGGCCAATTTTGAAGAGTATTACTGATGATCTGGATAAATTTATTGAAGATGTTGGTTGGGAATTTTTGAATATGGAAGCTAGTGATTCCGATTCTGATAATTCAGAAGATTCAGATCAAGGATATGAACCCTCTAATGTAGAAGAGGAATTAGAATCAGATGAGGAAGGTTCAAAAGATGAATCTCTTATGGAGTTAGAGGAGGACGAAGAAGAAGAAGATTCTGAAGAGGAGGAAGGTAAAAAATGGGATGAATTAGAAGCCAAATCTAGAAATCCAGATAAGGAAAAAGGAGATGAGTCTCACAGTGAAGAGGAAAGGTGGCAATGAAAGGTAAAAGCTACAGGGAAGTATCAGGCACCTGATATTAGAGATTCAAGAGGAATTCCTACCACCAGGCATAAAGTCAGATGAATTGAGTTCATCTACATCCTTCTACTATTTATTCATGCACATAAATAGCCATCTTGTAATCATAAGATTTGAGCTCTATTTACTCATCCTATGCATCAATAAACAACTCAACATAAGAGATTCAAATTGGCATTAACACAACAATATCCAACTAAGTTATTGAAAATCAACTATTGATACCTTTTTCTCCATCCAAATTACAAAATCATTCCACTTTTTGTTTTGTAACATATTCTTTTCAAATTGCTTTGGATGGTGGCCATATTTCTCCTCCTGTCAAAATATGGCACATGGACTAGTTAAACTAATTAATATGCAATCATTTACTTTTTCCAAAGAAATAAAAAAATATATCATTTAACATATTAAATATACTTACAATGTACAGATCAAGGCCTGTAAACCTTTTTGGCCACTGCGATGTGTGGCACAAAGTTTCTCAAGCCTAGCCTTGGAGGCCTTGTCCTTAAACATATACTAATTCAATTTAAATATGCACAAATAGAATTTAAATATCGTTTAATAAATTTGATATAATCTTATGAGAAAATTCAAATACCTGCATACTCTCCTCACTGGACTTCCTCTGTGCATCGGACTTCTCATATTCGTTTACAATATCTCTCCATACTTTCACACTTACGTCAATTGGCCTTTTTTTCTGCCTTAGATCAGGAGGGATTTTTTTATCTTCTTTGTTTGGTTGCACCAAAATCTCTTGTAGTTTTGAGACATTTGTAGCTTTATCTTCTTTACAGACCAACCTATGCCAAAATTAGTCTCCATGTCATGGATAACTGCTTTTTTTAGGTGCATGGGTATGTTTGAGAATGGAAAATGTAGATGGTATTTGAATCGTTGAAGGCATGATTCCGTCAACCTATTCACAAACATTTTACTAGCATCTATCATTCAAAATTCCCCTGAAACCACCTCGTATTCTATCTTCGTATTGTAGCTACCAATGCAAGATTAAAAACATGGCATGGTGGAAGAAGTTTATGTCCTAGGAGTGGAAGTTTTTGCTCCATGTTCCACATTCTTAGAGTTTACTATCACTGATTTCCTCCTGGATCTTTTGCTTGATCCAAGACTAGTTGGGGAATCAATTGATTCCCTTTGACACAATTGATTTGTTTGCAATGTTTGAGGGGTGTTAATAGATTGTTTTTCGATGTATCTGGCAAGTTTTGTCCAGTCCACATTAACCAATTTGTTCACTACCTCTACCCCCATTATGGAATCCAATTCCTCTTTATCTTTGTCAGTCCCATGTCCCTATATATATATATATTTAAATTATATTTCTTCTTTTAAATTTAGAAATAAAAAACTAGAAAGTAAAATTCAAAGAAACAATGGAAACATTTACAAATCTATAAATTGACAATGAATTACCTCATTGTGGCCAGAGTTTGCTGAAAATGCTCGCTTCCCTCCATTGCTTGAGATTTTGAGGCGACCGAGGGAAAATTATTTTTGTCCAGTCTGTGGAGGAAAACAAAGTACACACTATCAAGTATGAAAGTTTTCGTCTAGTTTGTGGTATGAAACTTTTGTTTTGTGGTCAAATATGTTCATTGGGTTTGCTTAGTGTTGATAACCTTATCATGAAAACTCTTTCATAATGCAATCTTGCATGAATTTTTCATGGCATCAGTGACAAGTGGTTTCTACGTTTATTTTCAGTAGTTTCTCAATAGTGACTGACCCAATTCCCATATTTTCCAAGCAGTTCACTATTTCCTTGATACCCAGGTTAGGGAAAGAAGACATAAGCATCCTCGCTTTGTGCTATAATATTTTGATCCAAAACTCAAATGGGTAGGGTAAAAAATTTTGTTGGTTTCTCAAAGGTTTTACAATTTATAATGATGGGACAATTTAGAGGTTGCTTGGACTAGTTAGGCCATGAACCAATAAATAATCATGAATTCAAATGCAATACAATGAGCAGTAAACAATCATGAATTCATGCAAGAAAAAAAAATTGTAACCTTACCTATGGTGTCGCAAACTAAATTGAATTTCTCATCAGTTGTTGGTAGCACCCTACTCTCTTCCTTCACACAACGTTTTTCCCTTTTTGTCGTCTAATTTCTTCCTTCACGCAGGAAAGTTTTAAATTTTTGATTTTTATTCATTAGTCGGCGCTTTAGTTGGTGTTAGTTTTTGATAAAGTAAGAAACATTTTCAGGGTGTTGTGCCCTTCACAGAGAGCCACAAGGGACAATAGAGTCCAAGATCAAAAAATCAATAAAACAAAAGACCGAAACAAAAATAGATGTGGACTAACACCAATCAGACCAACAAAAAACCAGCAACAGACTAGCTGGTATTCTCCTAGTTCTTAGACAGAAGCTAAACCAAATCATCACCGATCCACTTCTGATGGTCTTCGGCCTTCTTCATCTCCATTTCGTCCTTCATGACAGTTGACATGGTACTAGTGACATAGTGAACTAATTTGAGCATGAAATGACTCAAACCATTGAATTTTTTGTCCATTTTTTAAATTCTTTCTTTCAACACACCGAGCTCCTCCCCTCCACCCATAGTGTAGTCAAAATCATTCTACTCAATATCCAATGGTTCTGATGAGTGAGAGGTCAAAACCTCCTTTTGAGCTTTACCTTTTTCAGGAATGGAAGAGGGACCTCTGGATTTCTCACCTTCCTTGTCTTTCGACACCTCTTCAACTATGCTATCTTTGTTGTCCAACAACTCCTCTTCAGTGTCCAAATCCCTAACCTGTACTTTTTTCCTGTTCTTTTCCAACCTTCCAAAGCACTGAATGATGGCGTCACATCCAATAACCACAGTCTCCACCACCACCGTATCACCCAACGAGTCCTTTCTCACAACATTTTTCCCTTTATTCGAAGGATCCTTCTCCTCCTTACCTTTCTTTTTCAGGGTAGGCTTACTGGAAGTCTTAGTAGGGGTAGACTTGAGGTCACACAGGCTCACTACCATACTGGTTTGGGTAGCTCCCTCGATACCCTTAAGTTTTTTGGTAGCAGGTTTGGATTTCTAAGAATCAGTAGGAACTGGGTGACTCTTCCTGATAGGACCTTTAGATTTGGCTGAAGATAAGTTGGTCTTAGTGGGGGGCTCAATTTCCTCAATTCAAATGGTTGAAATGGGTTTCAGAGGGCATAAAGCTAGATGAAAGTGGTAGAGTCTTAGGATAAGACCCTGGTGGAGTGGTAGGGGAGTAGGTTCATTGGGATTTAAAGGAGCAGACTCCACACATTTTTTGATTGAATTTTCAAGGTCCATTAGCAGAAAAAAGGGAATTCTTAGTAAAACTTTATGCCTAAGGTGATTTAACAAAGGAAAATGGTAGAAGTAATAGGTCTTGTACCTTTCTTCTAGCGTGACATATTTCATCAACGCAAGACACACTTGGTTCCACGGTTGAGGAAGAGCCTCCCATTCAAACCTAGACTAGTTGTGCACCGACTTCTCATCATCCACAAATAATTTTTCCATACTAACATTGTCCTGGGTCTTCAAATGTTTAGGATGCTTCATGCCAGAGCTCTGGAGACCCGTCACCTATGCAATCACTTCCTCATCCACTGTAAAGGAGATGCCTTTGAGGAACACATGTCAATTCTTCCAAGAGTTGACAAACTAGGTTGACAGATTAGGGTCATGGCCCACAAGTCTCTCCATTAGAGGAGCAATGCCACCTTTGACACAAATGTGCCAGACAAGCGGATCCTTGTGCTAACTTTAGCACCAAATTTTGGCCCACAATTTAATGCCAACTTTAGCACTGACTTTTGGTTGTTAATGTAATCTATTTGGGATGTATAAGGCGGCATCAGGTCTACCTAATTTAGCGCCTATCATTGTTGTATAGTGACTATTTTCATTGTTGTGTATCATAGGATCCGGAGTGTTGGAAATAATTCCAACTCCTGCCTTGTTTTTGTGACCACTGCTATCTCGTGGCTCCTTCATCAGCTTGGTGTGGTAGAGTGGTTTTAACCGCAGTCCTACAATGTGCTTCATCCTTCTCAGTGGTAGAGCAGTGAAAGCTTCTGTGACAACACGTGATTCTTCCTTCTATTCCTGGCAGTGTTGCGGTGACTCCTGCAGTCCCACAAGTCTTCTACCATTGGCGTGCGATAGTGCAGTGACCACCACTGTCCTGCAGTTCCTTCATCAACTTAGTGTGGTAGAGCCATTTTTATCACAGTCCCGCAAGTTGATTTTTCCTTCTCGGCGGTAGTGTGATGAAAGATTGTAGCGTAATTTTTATTCACAGAGGAGGCCATGGAGAGAGGCCGTGGACAGAGTAGAAATACTAAATCGCTAAGAGGAAAGTGGGTGGAAATAGATGAGACAACAGAATCTGCAGATACAATAGAAGTAAGAAGAGAAAGCAACCTCAACCAAAGGAGGAAGGTGTTTATGATTTCACAAATGCTACAACGTAGAGGAGATAAAGTCATTTTTTTTTCCATGAGGCCTCTGAGGTCAAAATTATTGGTTGAAAATGCACATGAATGGTGATTAAATGTGATTCTATGATCAAGGGAAAAGTTTGAAAATTAGGATAGCCAAAACATGATATCAATATGTCAAATATATGACTAAAGTGAGGTTTTTTGTTGGACACCATATTCATTGAAATGTTAAAATTGGTGTACTAAACAATATTTACTATGTTGTGTATTATAGGGGCGAGACAAGGCCATGGCAACAGATCGTGTCATATCAAATGAGGACACAACGGATGAAGTGGGACATCAGGAACTCAAATTTTGACTTAACTTAGGAAAAAATGATTTGATGGAATTTTGTGATACGTCCATCTTTTTTCACAGTATTATAGAAATTTATAATGTATTATTGAATCTTGACATAAATTAATGCATGTTGTTGATAATTTTAGATGGAGATTGGGGAAAATGCAAAGCCTAAGTGCTCAACTAGCAAAATAACATGATATGTACGTGGACGTGGACCTAAAACTGCTAAATCATGTAGACGACAGTGGGTGGGAGAGGATATGACAATGGATACTGTAGACACAACAAATGATTGCACTAAAGAAGTGGTAGGTCAGGACTATAGTAGATGGGATGAATACTTTGAGAAAATTGTTGTTTGTGGATGTTTTATATGTTGTGGAAAGAAATAATTCAAACGAGTGATTTACAAAGACATTACATATATGATAAGATTCCAGTCAGTAGTATTCCTCCTACAATCGATTCAAATCTAGTGGGAATTGTTGTGGGAAATTTTCCAATTTGATATAAATAACATGTATACTTCATTTAAACATTGTTTTATATTATTTAAATAACTATTTTTTTCTTAATGGATACTTGCAGGATAAAGTTTTTGGTTTAAAGTTTCCTGGATCACTGACTTCCAGCCTAGAGGGCAATGATCATTTATCAGATGATACATCTAATAAAAATATGTACCAATATACCAACTCGGATGATGAGGAATTGATGAAAACAAGTAATAGATCAAGAACCAGTGTGAAGATGCATAATTTACTTAAAGACAAGGGGAAGGTGGACTACATACCCTATGGGAATGAATGTGATGGAGATGATGACTTACCCTTGAGTTTGAGGTCAATTTACAAAGAGACATTTGATAGTCGACTATATTGCGCTTGGACTAATGATCAACAACTACCTAGAGTGTATGAGATGTTTCAATTTTGGGGATACAACTACATGATATGACCCCTCCAATATTCATGGAGCGAATCTAGGCCTCTTTATTTTCCAAAATGTACATGTGGGATCCAAACATAGAAATAGTTCAGAACAAACCACTAGGAGATTAATTCCATATTATGGTCCATCATATTATAGTGGTGAATGGAGAAGGCTAGCAGAATATAAGCCTAGCATGTCAGCATATGGTCTAAATTCAAATATGTATACACATTGTCTCCAATTGGAAAGTGGAAAAGAAATGAATAGAGGCCATCTTATGTATATAGATGGACATGCATACACAAAAAAATATTGCAGGATTTATAAATAGTAGTAAGGGAAGGGACCCTACTGTAAGACCAAATTGTCAATTTGTTGAGGTTATAAATGATAAAGATGGAGATATGGAAAGAGAGGTTGATAGATTGATAATGGTTGAGGCTATTATGGGCCTTACTATTGGGGATGATTTATTGATTGATTACCCCTTCGTAAAACACGCTGCTGTGCGAAAGAAGTGGAAAGAACAAGGTCTCCCTAAGGATGTTCTTAAGGGCAAAAAACCAAAGAATAATAAATGAGTGTGGACTGATGTTTTATAAACTATGTTGTCAAAATTGTGTTTTATAGCAATTATTGTATAAAAAAGGTAGTCTATAAATTAATTTTCCATTATTCAATTGATGTATATATGTTCATACAATTTACATAATGTCTAATATATGTATGTTGTTCATGTGCACGTATTTTTCTATGAATATATTTTGGACCCAAAATGGATATTTTTCATACATTATGATCCAAGATTGAGGCATGTATTTGACGATGCATTAGTGGATACTAAGCAAAATAATGATATCCAACAAAATGAGAGAGAGGGATTAGAGAACATCGAAGAAATTGACATCCATGATGATGTTGAAGATGGTTATGTTTAGGCACAAGAAGACAACAATCTAGGTTTAGATGATGTTATGGAAGACAACAATATGGATGGTATAGAAAATGATGATCCAAATACATCTAGTAACAATATAGATGGTCTATAGTCAAATTTAAATGATGATGAAGATGATGCAAGTCAAGATGAGGATGATGATAATATTAAATAATTGAAAGAACGTGTGAACATTGACAATGATACATTGGATGACATTGTAGCAGACAATAATGTTAATGACCAAGACTTCTAAATTTTTAGAATTATTTGCAATCCATGTTTAAAAAGGGATGATTCTTATGGCCTAAATTTTGAAATGCTTCATTAATATTATGTTGTACTTGGACAATTGAAAACCTATTTTATTCTCCTAGAAAGATTTTTTATTTTCTATTATAATTCTAGACCAAACAACATTTGTGGGGATGGCCTTTTACACCAATCTTAATTTGTATGAAGTTCACGAACCTGTTGTCAAGCAGTAAATTTCTTTCATAGACAGGAAATGTAAAGGATTCATTTAAGAAAAGATAAGTAGTCTCTTTTTGAGGTTAATCCACATGCAAAAAGTAAAAAGCACATAAAAGACAATTGTATAGTAGAAAATCAAATTCAATCAGTTATGTCTTATTTCGCTTGCACACTTATCTATAAAACATAGGGTATTCAGCATACATTTCCCTTGACAAATTAAACATGTGCTTTCATTTATTTTTACTGTATATCTCAAAAGTGAAATTGTTGTTACATAATGATGCACTAAGAAAATAATATATACAAAAAAATGCAAAGAAAATGTTTGAAATTTAACATGCAACCTATTGTGTTGTGTTGAAAAGAATCAAGATTAACTGGGACAAGAAATAAAAATAATTTTTTGATGATTGTACTTAAAAGTGAACAGGATATGAAAAGTGTGGACAATGATGGTGCTGAAATTGAAAACCCTGATTCTGATGATATTACTATTGTATGTCATTTGAGATAAAGAGCACATACAATTTTATATACATAGAAAATGAAGATTTGAAACCAATAAACTGAAAATGTAAACATTGTAAGATTTTTTCTTAAACAATAATTCACATACTCACTTACAAAAAAGGGTGAAGCATTTTTTATTCAAACTCTATTTTATTTAATAGACATAACAGTAAAAGAATATTTACAAGTACAAGAATATATACACTGTTTCATAGAAAATAAGGAATGTTTCATAGAATATACAAGTACAAGAATATATCATCATCATCATCATATCCTTAATTAATACCTATTGCAATATCCTTAAATTGTTCAATCTTTGGTATGAATTGTTGGCAAAAAAAATTAGGATTACTTGGATGCTTCTTCCATTCATTTTGTATCAACATATGTTCATGAAGACATAAAAGTTAATAAAATATTATTGCACATAAATGACAATTATTTAAATAAGAAACTTTGTTAACTTTATTATTTTTAAATAGTTTCCATTTTTATGTTGAACATGTAACAAGGAAAAATAAGCTCAAATTTTCAAAAAATTTAGAAGCTCTACCAACATCCAAAATAAATGCTTAACTGTATCAACATATTCATTCACATATTCATTCACATAAGCACGGTATTGAGGCTCAATAACTGATATTCATTCAAATATAAGAAGAAATAAGTATGAAAAACATAAGAAAAATATAGAATGATAACACAGTCATGGAGAATCTCTGATAATAAGATGTTCTCCATTATATTGTTTCAATTGATATATATTAATAACAAAATTTTTCAAAATGGACATGATATATGATGATGATAATTTAAAACTAGGCCTTGGTTTCCTATTTATATAGGAAGCAACAAGCTACAAGCCTTTTACAAAAAGAAACGACCTTTCATAACTACTTCTTTTACTAACAACTTTTTAATTAGCATAATTAAGGAAATAACAAGACTTAAGACATTTTGACATATGGTTCCATTATTCAATGTAGAAGGCCCATGATCATTGATTTAGAAAATTCTTCCTCTCCATGATTAACGTCCAAATGCTCTCGCCTTAGTGTCCTATTCTTCTTAAACCAAATAATTTTCCTCCCACTAATACATCGTAAAATATGATGGCCACTTATATTCCTAGATATTTTGCATGTTTGCAAGATGAGTTTTCCATCGACTATCTAGTAATTCCTTTGTATCATTGACAAACTTTAGGTATCCCGCATCAAGAACAATCAACCCATCCATGATCTGATTTAGCCTAGGAAGATTGGTATCATCATCCTCTTGTATATGAGTTACACACTTATGAACAACTTGACTGAATTGTTTCTTCCACTTAGCCAAGTCCTCCAATTGATCACCATCTCTCATGATTTCAGGTATATACCACTATCTGCAGGTATGGAATAAATCCTTTTGTGTTACAATATTTTTATCAAACCCTTGTACGTATTGAAATTCATTAATAATCATCTTCACAGTTTGTTCAGTTGACTTTAATGTTGTAGGTGCATCAGGACTTCTTTGTAGAACTTTGCATAACTTAGCCAAAGTGTGGTGAATAGGCTGCCACATTTTGAACAAAGGATCTAATACAAGCATATGTGTCTTTATTTGATCCATTGCCTACTGGAGTGTTTTATAACTATCATGCACATTCTCAGGTTTATCCATAACTAATTTTATCCTATGCTCAAGAATCTTTTCCATAACTTCACAAATTCATCTTTTCACTTCATCTTGGGTTTGATTGTTGGCCTTCTTTACATCATCCACTTCCTTCTCTAGAGTTTTTACCTATTCTGTAGAAATGTTCTTCACAATATCCATTGGAGCAATAGGAGGCTTGTATAACACCATCTCCTTGCTTTGTGAGGATCCTAATCCTCTTAATTGTTCTTTCAATTTGACATTCTCCACGAACAGTTTATTAACTTCATCATTTAGGAACCTTTGTTCCTTTTCATACTCCTTCAATCTGTCTTCTAATCCCTTAACAATTGCTCAAGTGAACATGGTCGAATGTATGGTCATTATGGCTGCCTCCAAAGGGGTGGTATCTTGTATTGTCCTTACCATCGCTGCCCCTTTCATCCCTTGAATTACATCCAATAATTTTAGAGCTTCTATGTATTTTTCCATTTGATCCATATGGCCAGGGTTTCAATCTTTGGGTTATACCCAGTTCCACTCACACCTTCATCAGAGTCAAATTTTGCAACTAGCATTGGATATTCTTGAGCCCACACTTGATCAAGAAAAAACATTTTCTTTAATTCCAATCTAGGGAAAATGAGCATATTGCTCTTCAAGACCATTTCTCTAGCCTTTTGGGGGCTAATGTCAATGTTGTCAACTCTTAATTTCTGGAAATTTTGTGCTACCATTTCATTTTTCTCTGATTCTTCAATTCCTGCTTCAACTGATTCCAACCTCTCTTGAAATTATTTTATCTTCATCTTCATCTAGAAATCCTTAAACTCGGGAGTCTTAATGAATTCATCATCTTCTATGAATCTCCTGGCTGCAATTTCCCTTTCATCTTCATGTACCTTTGTACTTGTTTTTTCTACATCACCCATCCTTTCCTCATGTTTATGGGCACTGGTCTCAAGGATGGGCTGATCAACTTCAATATCACCTTTCAATGACTGTAGTACTGTAGCCACTTCCTCGGTATCACCCACCTCTTAAGTATCCTCATAAGGTACTAATTGTTCAATGCTTCCCATCTTCTATCTTTTGGGAGGTAACTACTCCATGGGAGGCTCAGAGGTTTCACCTAGGGTATGCTCTTCTGTTGCACCACTATGATGTTCTTTGAGATATGCTTCCTTCTTTCTGTACAAATCTTCAAATCTACCAATTATCAATTCTATCCTCTTGATGGGGTCCTTTTCCTCAACAAAGTATCCTAGGAAATCCTTGGACCTCCACTAAGTCCTTTCTTCAACCTTCTTCATCTATTCCCATTTTTTCCTTCTACTAAATACATCATTATAAGTAATGTAGTTCCTTATGACATCTTCAAAATCCACTTGGTGTGGCACTGTCATTTTGGTAAGAAGATTGTGCCTTATGTTGTTCATATGATTTCTAGGGCCAAAGGCTCTTTCTTTTCCAAATTTCAATGCATATCTTGTCTTTAAATAATACTGCAACTCCTCTAGTGTGTCTGAGCCTACAGTCCAATCTTCACACTTGGTTTGGTTTGGAAGGAAAGTTCCTTTCTTCTGCTTGTGCATTACATCTTTCTCCATCCATACCATTTTCCACATAAATTCAAGAAATGATAATCTGAGGGGCACAAATTTTGGCAATATATGTGGAGCAACAAGGCATCCATAAACTCTTATTATTGTAACTTTTGGGAGGAAGAACCAATCTCCAAAATTGTGTGTATGACCCTACTCTAGTCTTAAAGCCAAAGGTCTCACTAGTTGAAACATTTTGGCTGAAAATCTTGGTATTGCATACCCAAGAACTCGAAGGATTTTGTGTATAAATTCTTCGTAGAATACAACAAAGCTCTAATTCTTACACTAACTGTCCCAAATATAGCACCATTTCTAGACAGGTGTGAGATTCCCTTACTCATCTACTGTAGCCAAGTCCATTTTTTTAGTCCAATGGTCCCTATTCTAATATAATATCAAATGACACAATAGGGAATAGTGTCTGAATGTAATCGGTGCTCTATCTTCTATAACTTGGGAGAATTCATCATCTAACACCTTCTCAAGGTATGAAGCAAAGTCATATTCAACATTAGTTTTAGGGTTTTGAATTCTCACGACCATCATCATTAGGCCTATTGGAATTTTATCTTGAGCATCTATCCCCAACACTTGGAAAAGAGCTAAATATGTATTCACAAAGTAATACTGAAAATCTGTCACATTAAATGGTTCAGTAGTGGTAGTAGAGATGGGGAATGTTTTATTACCAACGCCTCTTTTCATATATAGGGGTACCTCATCACTTTTATAAGTCTTTTTTAACCTAGTATAATCCTCAATTTTCTATAGGTTTATCTTGGTCAGAGCCTACTTGTTTAAGCCAAAACACTCAATGATGACTTTTCTCATTACTTCTATCAATACTATGTTGTTTAGAAACCTTACTATTTTGGTAGCTAAGTGATAGTGTTTGGCTAGTAGTCTGATAAATTCTACATCAACAAACACACTTGGGACAATCAACCTTGCTATATCCAACATCCAAGCATTTGAAACTGGAATCTTCTCATTTCTCTTACTATAAAAATACCAAAATAGCTCCCATCTAGATTTGGAAATGAGGGCATCCCTACAACTTTGTGCAGTGTCCACGAGAAACTTCTTATTACCCTCTTTAGTAGACCTTGGAAGTATATCTAATATGGACTGATGGAGTGGTCTCTTATTTACTTTAGGTTCTTCATTTTTAATTTTAGGTTGACTTTCTTTTACTTTTGATTCTTTTCTTTTAGGAGGCATGTTTCAATTTTCTCTACTATGGCTTTAGATGACAAAACCTTGAAAGATTTTTTATATTAATAGAGCTCTTTTAGAGAGTTTTCATGCACTTACCTGAGTATTTCATGCTTATAGGACTTCTTCTTCTCGTATCCTTAGCTCCTTCCACACTAGTGCACTACAATTGAGTTCGATATTGGAAAAACTCACTTATCTTTGGATGGCGCAGTATTCAGTCATATTAGTTTTGGCAACCCTTAATAATTTAATAGCATTTAATTTTGGCAATTGATGTGATTCTCAACATTTATTGTTGTAAATTGTAATGATGCCACATTTACCACACTACCGCCTTGCTCAAGGCTTCTTGTTGTGGGGTTGTAGTGTATACCGCTCTACCGCATATGTTGCTCACCTTCCCGACGGTATAGCGGTGCATGCTTTTGATCATTACTTGAAGAGTGTCGATGAGACAATCTTATATGTCTTACTGATATCTCAATGTCTCATCGACATTAGATCTTATGTTCCTCTGATGTTGGTTTTCGGTGTCGATGAGACAAGTTAATATCTCTTGCCAATATGCCATTGTCTCATCGATATTTTCCTTCGGCAGTATTTCTTTATATATCAGTGTAACTCTGCCATGTCGGGGAGACTTGTGATTATTGTTGTGGTATAGTGGTGTTTTTCCCTTCCCTTTTGTTGTTTACCACACTATCGCCTTGCTCAAGGCTTCTTGCTATGGGGTTGCAGTGTATACTACTCTACCGCATATGTTGCTCACCTTCCCAGTAGTATAGCGGTGTATGCTTTTGATCATTACTTGAAGAGTGTCAATGAGACAATCTTATTTGTCTTACCGATATCTCAATGTCTCATTGACATTACTTCATTATATCCAAGAGTTGTTTTTTTTTGAGCACTTGTAGATATACCTTGTCGATGTGACATAAGTGATTCTCTCCTCGATATGCTCGTAGCTTGTTGACATTTCACTATTTTACATCATCAATGAGACATATAAATAAGTCTCTTCAACATAGGGGTGTCTAAACTGGCACTAAACTCGAAGCTAAACTCAAAGCTAAAGTCGGAGCTAAAAGCGGTGTTAAACTCAAAGCTAATATTGGTGCTAAATACAATGTTACTTTAGGCGCTAATTAGTGCCTAAATTAGCACCAACTTGTATTGATCGGTGCAATAAACGTCAAAAATTGTGCCATCCCAATAAATAGCGCCAACGTTTTCAAAAAATACATTAAAACAGTCGGTGGAAGAAAAAAATGGAAGAAATCACAAGTATTTGTTGTAGTGCTTCAAATGACAGGAATGACTTAGTGTTGGTTGACAAGGTCATAGTGGCATCAAAATAATTTTCTAGTTATTTTTGTCTCTTCCTCTTTGGTGTTTCTTTTTCTTTTTTTTTTCATTCATAGATGTTTGGGCTCTGATGTTTAGTCATGCCTACAGTTAGTATTTTAGCTATGGTGGTTTTTGAACTTGGAAAGTGGCTCTCATGCTTCATTCATTTTGTTCACAAAGAAGTTATTTTGTGATCTTAAAACATTGGGTTTGGGAAGCCTACCTACATTTTTTTTGGGTTCTTGGTCCTTTAAAACCAAGTTTCTTATATGAATTTTTTTTAGAGCATTATATCTATTAATCATATAAAAGTGATTTTTATTAATAATATATATTTAAAAAAAATAAAAAATTGAATAGTTCTAGCAATAATTTTTACCTTATTCTTAATTCTAATCTTAATCTAATTATAATATTTTTAGGATTATAATGATTAATAATAATAGAATTATAATTAGGGTTGAGGTCCTAGCTCAGTTGGCTAAATCTTTCTTGTTGCAAAGGTTGGTCATGAGGTCTAGTCTCCCCCACCCCTGTGGTACCAGAGGGCATGTCGCGCCAGCGCCGCCAGTCACGTTAAAAAGTTTACTAAGCGCACTGCAGTTTATAGGCTGTAGTCTAATAATAATAATAATAATAATAATAGAATTATAATTATAATTTAATTGATAATTATATTAATTTTGGTTATTTTAATTTAATTCTTATTTTATTTATTTATGTTTTGAAAATTAAATTTTAAAAATTAAAAAAGTGGCAATGTCAAATAGTTTAAGATTTAATTTCAAATTTTATTTTAATTGTGTAAAATCAAGAAGATTATCTTCATATGTTAATTTATGGATTTTCTTTAATTTAACTTTTATTTTATTATTTTAATATTGTGAATCCAAATCTCTATAAAATAGTTAATTAGTTTTTGTAATTTTTTTTAATAAAAACAATAATTACATACATAAAAAAATCATTCTAAAAATAAAAATAAGTAAGATTTAACGAAATAAAAAATCATTGTTTACCTTTCTTTCCTTACAAATTCTCCAATAACACACATAACTTTTTAACCAATCATATGCACAAGAAATAATTCTTTTTTTATTGAAACAATGCAAATAATACAAAAAGGAGCAACAAAGGTTGCCAAAAGAGAGACAATGATTACAACCAGGCTAACAACCACCAAAAATAGCAACAACTAACTCTAAAGCTAAACAATAGCTGAAACTATTACAACAAATAGCGCAACAAAAATTGCCAAGAGGACAAACCACTATCCAATTCTTATAATTTGTAATGTTAAATATTTTAAAGAAATAATTCTTATAATTTGTAAAGTTAAATATTTTACAAGTTGACTTTATAAAATTGATTTTTTTTTTTTTTATAAAAAAATATTGTTTTTGATTGGTTGAAAACTAAATTATTAATAACTAGTTAACTAAAACAAGCAAAATTCATTGCAGTAGTACTATACCAATGGCAAGTACTAAAAAGTACTAATAAATGTATAAATATATGTAAGTGATGAATTTTTCCAAGTTTCCATAGATCGAAGAAGTTAGGAAATTCAAAGATTCTATATTTTTTTAATGAATTTAAAGCTTTAAAAGCAAAAGGTTTTTATATAGGTTTAATGTTGAAACTTCTCATTTTTTATTACATAAGTTAATTTTATTCTCTTAGGATATATGTGGATGTATATAGTGTAAGAATTTTTGGAGATCATAATTTTTTATTTGAGTAGATGATAAAATAAAAAATTTCAAGTGAAGAATTTGATGTAAATTTTGTAATTGATTTTAGTTGGTTATCATGTTATTTTATCAAGTTTTAGAGCTAAATTCAATCATCTGGGACTTGAAAATAGGAATTTGATATTTTTTGAGTTTTTTTTCATAAACTTCTAGTTTTAATAATTTGGTGTCAGAGTGTGATCTTTAGCTTAGATTTACTCTCAAGACTCATTTAGTCACATGGGTAAATTTTAGGGTTCAATCTTGCTTACATTTTAAATCTTTAAAAATAACATTTTTAACCATTTCAATTGTTATCGGTATTTTCTTAGTTGACTACTTTTTTGGGTATGTCTTAATTATGCTAGATAGTGGGTGAGTGACAATTATTTTTAGAGGAAGATTCTTGTGTATTTTGGTTTAGTGGCTGAAACATAGTTTTCTTGGTGTTTTACTATTAAAATTATAGTTATACTTTTTTGTTGCATTTCTAGACCCATAATTTGGTATTAAAGCAAGATGAACTTTGGGTAGAGGTTTGAGGCTTAAGAATGATGTCAAGAAGCCAAACGAGCTATGCATAGATGAAAAAAAAATTACAAATGAAAGGAAACCGGAAGAGCTTACTAGAATTATTGATGTTCATAGAGATGGGGTAAGTGCACCAAGATGCTTCCCAAAAAAGGGGCTTGAGTGGCCACTTTTTTTTCCTAAAATCAAGAAATACTGACCTTGGATGTGAAATTGAGGATACTTACACTCAAAATTTTGAGATGGAACACAAAGAAGGATTCAAGTGCTCTGAGTCTACTTTCTAAACTACTAATTTATTTTTAAAATGGTTGAGATTAAGGGGTTCAAACAAGGGACATACACAAATTGGTGTTGTTTTTGTCAAAAAAATATAACACAACAACTCTTGTACGACCCTCGTACGGTGAAATTTTTTTTAGTATTTTTAAAATTACTATAGTCAAAAGTTGGCTAATAGTATGTAGTCGATGCACGATTTTTTTGATAATTTTTTAATGAATATTTTATTTTTTACTAATTTTCAAAGTAGACACTTCCTGAAAAATAAAATTTTGGCCATGCTACCCCTACAAATTTTGGAAACTAATTGAATTTTCTTTTAAATTTTTTTTTTTTTGTGTAGAATGGAGTCTAGTTTCTAAAAATGTAATTTATTTTAAATTTTGATGAACAGTTAATTTATAACGAAAAAAACACCAAACACTACTTTTTGCTAAAAGAGAGACATACAAACAAAAGAAATTATGGATGAACGGCTTAACATTGTCAGAAAGTGAAAAAAAATTACATCATTGGATAGCTAAGAGAGAACCTAACATTACCCATATGTTTGATTTGTTTGATATTGAAC
>VDFB02322083.1:10394004-10421212 GCA_007258455.2 Sequoia sempervirens
ATGATTACGAGGTGTATATTCCATTCTTCATTGGCTGGAGAGTCTATAAATCATGATCTCCTCTTTGTCTTCTAAAGAAAACTGAAGTTGCATTCCCCACACCTTAAAACCCGACTGCTAATGTGTTTAGAAAAATGATGGAATGCAAATGAAAACCATAGGAAACACAATGGCTTCATATGCTTGGAGAAGAATGACACCATCCTCTTGATAGCATCATTAACTTGTTGAACCGTAAATTATCTTGATTGTTCTTATGCACACAGTCACGATTTACTAACACTAGTTTGTCTTGAATCATCTCCATTTGCTAGTCATTTAATTAAATAATCTTTATTTAATTAAATTCATCATATTATATCTTTTAATTAAATAAATCAACTTTATCCGATTAAATCATCATCTCCTATTAATTAAATAAATCATTTTATTTGATTAATTCTAATGATTAAATATACCATAAAGCTCCAAAAGAAAGGACATGTAAGAGGCCTTTAATGCCTTATTGGATGGACAACTACTTTTGGGGGGAGATTTCAAATTTGGGGAATATTCCATCCTTGATGCCTTTTTGAATGAAAAATGAGATTTAATAAATCAAATAAAATGATTTTCATGAGTAAACTTTGCAAAAGCTAGAGGATTTGAGTGATTAAGATTAGGATTAATCAGGATTTGATTAATTTAAATGGAGATTAGCTGATTTGACAATTTGATTTAGATTTTAGGATTTAAATAAATCAAAATGAGAAGAATAATGATTTTAGACTTAATTAAATGAAGGTGGATTTATTTAATTAAAGAGGACGATGTTAGATTTAAATCAAATAAAGATTAATTTATTTAATTTAAAGGAGATGACTTTAGAGATTAATTAAATAAAATGAATTGTTTAATTAAAAGGGGGACTATAGGATTAATTAAATAAAATGATTTATTTAATTAATAGGAGATGATGACTTAATCAGATAAAATTGATTTATTTAATTAAGAGATGAAATATGATGAATTTAATTAAATAAAGATTATTTAATTAAATGACTAGCAGAGGAGATGATTCAGGATGAACTAGTGTTAGTAAAATTAGGATCAAGTGTATAGGATCAATCAGTATATTTTACATGTCTACAACTTGAATGGTGCATAACACTGCACCTAGATAGTAAACATCTTTCGCCAAGCAATAACAAATTGATTATTGAAGATTGTGTTGAGTACTGATGGGCATCTACAAGGAATCCAACAAAGGTTAGAAAACAAATGAAATCTCCTACACTCGCTTGAAAGAGTCCTTTCTCATCCAATTTCGGACATGAAAATCTGGTGCCCACATGTGTCGTGAGCCTCCCCTCTACCAAAGCATTTCAAATGACATGACAATTTTGACATTTCAGCTCGAAAACACTTATCAACGACGCCTTAATAAGATATCCAAATCCTTAGATAAATTCTTATCCTTCACCACTTAAATGATCTTCTTCTTCAACAAGTTATTCTTGTTAATCCCGTGCTAATTGTAGACTTGTATTGATAAAAGTTGTGGATTACATCATTATAAATACCCCATGTTTTGAAATAATTCCCATTCATTATAATGAATTTGTATTTCATCAGATGTCATAAAAGTAGCTTCTTTATGAAATTTGACATGTGAAGAATGCTAACTCTAACACTTAGACAGAAAAAGGCTCTTATGCTTATGGAATTCGAGCTTGATTGGTTCCCTTCATTTAATGAATATCTCCCCTGTTATGAATTTAGTCTGTAGCTAAATAACTAAAATTATTTTTCACTTAGAGACTTGATAGCATGCTTGTGCTTTCCAATCTCAGAGTGTATTTTCTAAGATTTAACGATCTATAATTTCTTGCCAATTAGGAAAAGCTTTTAGATCATCATTATTTTCCATTATTGTTACATCTATTTTCTGACACCCCATATTTGCTAAATAATCTGCAAGCTTGTTCCCCTCATTATATGTATGTGAGATCTGGAATAGTTCAAACTCGTCCATTAACTCCCACACCTTTTCTAAAATATACCTTAGATTCCAGTTATGACATTTCCTTTCCTTACACATGCTTACAATTGCAAGTGAATCTCCTTCAATGTGAATCTTATTGATTCAAAATTTCCTTGCTAACTCCAAACCATAAAGAATGGCCAGTGACTCTGCCATATTATGCATGCCTAGAGGAATATGAATTGATCTAGTTTCTTTCAATTTACCCCAAGAATCTCTAATGCAAACACCTACCCCTAAAGAGCCCATATTCCCTCTAGATGCACCATCAAAATTATTCTTGAAAAAACCTTTCGACAGCGGGTGCCATTTGATTAGGCTTCTATTCACCTTCAATTTGGAAGAAAGTTTCATACTCCCTTTAAAAGGTAGAATAATACCTTGCCAACCCTTAAGTATACTTTGATCCCATGAGGTAAATCGAGAACTAACATTCTTTTGATCTTGTATATATGCATTGACCACTTTTGCAACTGATTTTTCAATTGTTGCATGGACAGAGTGATCTGGTGCTGAAACTTTTCTAAATATTTGTTTATTTCGTTCCCACCAAATGGAACATATGGCAGTAGCTAGAACTAGATCTCAAATACATGCAAAACTTGAAGTCTTATATAGCACTAGCCATGAAGAAAAGAGATCCCATACTGAGTTTGGCAATGGAGTATGAAAACTCATCTTTTGCATGACAAATTCCCAACAACTTTGGGTGAATGAACATTTCAAAAACAAATGATCAGGATTTTCCAAACACTTACCACACAAAACATAATTAAATGGGTCTGTTATACCCAATTTTACTAGATGGTCACTTGTGAGTACTCTTTTCCTTAGCACAAGCCATGCAAAACTTCCCACCTTTGGTAACACCATATTACTCCAACAAAATGAATATGCTCTTTGAGACTGCAAATGGTTATCCTTGTTAAGGACCACCTTGTAACTCTATTTGACTGAGTAATTGCCATCTTTTCAAGGATCCAAAATAACAAAATCTGCTTTTGTTAATAAGATGATTGTTCTTGCTGCTAGAACCTGATGAAGACAACTCTTTTGTTCATTAGATAATTGAGATTTTAAAAAATCTTTCCATTTACTTTTCCTGAAGAGATCTCTACTACACATACATAATCAATTAATTTGGAACCCCATAAAGAAGACATAATTGGAATGACTACTTGAAGGTCTAGACAATTTCTCAATGGTGGATGGCCATTCCAAGAGTTGTCCCAAAAATTCACTGCTTCCCCATTATTGACATCCCAAGAAACATAATATGTGATTACTTTTCGGCAAGATAACATAAAGTTCCACATAGCAGATCTTCCAGGTGGGTTAGAGACTATGATAATTCTTGAAGGTTCTTGAATGTCAAGATACTTTGCCTACATAAGTGTGCACCATTTGGAATCAGGCTTAGTATACATCTGCCAAACAAATTTCCCCCCAAAGGCTATATTACGCTTTGAGATATCATGTATACCTATTCCACCTTTGTATTTCTTCGACGACATAGAATCCAAAGAGATCAAAGGAATTTTTTTAACATCATTCATGTTTCCTTTCCATAAAAATCCCCTGATCACTTTCTCTATTTGATCAATTACTGATCTAGGTTCCTTGAGGACTAAGATAAAATAATTGGGGATTGCTAACAATACAAATTTTATTAAGAGAATCCACCCTGATAAAGACAACCAACAGGCTTTACAAGCACATACTTTTTAGCTTAATTCTTTCAATAACATTAGCCCAAAAGGATGGTTTATTAGCACCCATAAAGAAAGGAATACCCAAATACTTATAAGGTAAACTTGCCTCTTGAAAACCTAGCACTTGAATAATCTTTCTTTTTAAAGTTGTTTTAGAGTTGAAGACATATACTTTTGATTTTTCAGCATTTATATTTTGTCTTGACAACTCAAAGTATCTATCCAAAATACTTTTTATCTGCCTGGCTTCATTAACATTCACCCTTCCATATAGTAAAGTATCATCTACAAAAAGATTATGTGTAACTGACAAACTAGTTTGTGGAATATGTATCCCTTGCCATAAACCTTGATTGTGCTTCTCTTTTATAGTCCTGCTCAGAACTTCTACCATAATTATAAAAATAAAAGGTGAAAGAGGATCACCTTGTCTTACACCTTGTGTGGCTCTAAAAAACCTTGAAGGAGAACCATTAATTAATATAGAAAAGAATGCTCCTGATAAGCAAGATAAAATCTATTTACACCACTTGTCTAAAAAACCCAAACTTGCTCAAAACTTTCAAGAGGAAATTGCAATCAACCCTATCATATGCTTTCATCATGTCTAACTTTATAATAAATGAAGGAAGATGATTAGTTTTAATAGAGTGAAGAACCTCATGTGCTATCAGAGCCCCTTCTACTATTTCTCTACCTAACACAAAGCCACCTTGCTCTTGTGAAATGATTTTTGGAATTAAATGTTGCAACCTTTGATAAATTGCCTTGGTGAAGATTTTATAAACCGTGTTACACAGAGAAATCGGCCTGAATTCAACAAAAGTTTTAGGCTCTTTTTTCTTTGGAAATAGAGCAATATTTGTAACATTAAAGTGCTTGAGGATCTTGCCCGACTTCCTTAATTCCTCCAAGGCTAGAAGCAATTCAAAACCCACAACATCCCAACATTTTTGAAAAAACAAAGCAATGAAACCATCAAGGCTTGGCGCCCTGTCTGGAGCAAGAGAAAAAACACCTTTCTCAATTCTTCCAATGAAAAAGGCTTCATTAGTTCAACATTGTCTACTCGGGAGATAAGGGTCGGTATTGCTACCAACAACTCTTGATCATCTTTCCTTTGTTGTGTAGAATCAGGTTTAAAAGGAGCAAGAAAATTCTTTAAAAAAATTACACCTTCTTCCTAGATCTCATTTGCACTTGTCAATTGTTTACCTATTTCTATCTCCTGAATTAAGAAGATGGTTTGTGCTGCTCTTTTTTGTTGCACTGATGCATGAAAAAAATTTGTATTACGATCTCCTTCTCTCAACCATAATTCTCTTGACTTTTGATGCCAATAAATTTCCTCTATTTTCCCCAGTTCTTCCCAAATTAATTGTAGATTTTTCTATTTTACGTATGTATTGGAATCCATTCCATTTTGAATAATATGTTCATGGACTTCTTCCAGTTGTTTTGCTACTATCTCTTTTTTTTCAAAAACATTTTTAAAGACTTGCACATTTCCAATTTTTAATCTACCACTTGATGAATTGCAATTTCTTAAATAACTAAAACATTTTGGTGCCCCTATAATGTGGTGCACTTACCCACCATTGTCTGAGCAAGAGAAAGAACAGTGGATGCATGAACCACATTTTCTCAAATTTGAAGGAGGGCTTGTGCTGAGGGGGCATGTTCATGTTCTTTATCAATAAGGAGATAGCATAATGATCTAAACATACAAATGGAAAAATTTGTGAGGATAAGAGAAAAGGTTCAAGAACCCAATTTGGTGAAATCAAGAATCTATCTAACTGAACAACTATTTGTGAAAAATATCTTCTCCTATTCATCCAAGTGAAACTACCTTTTTCTAGTAGCACATCCCTTAAAGAATTATCCACAATAAAATTCTCAAAATCTTCCATAGTTTTTTGGGGTGGAAAAATACCTCCATGCTTCTTCTTGAGAGATACTATAGCATTAAAATCCCCTACCACTGCCACTTTTTCAGTCCCCAAACTTTGAATAATGTTTGTTAAATTGTCCCACAACCTTTTCTTATCTTGAGTTGTTGTTTGACCATAGACATTAATGAGTCTAAAGCATAAATCAAAAGACTCAACTTTCATTAATTGCTAATTACTATCTCCTCCGATAGCTTCTACTGTCACTAATTTTGGGTTCCATAAGGAAATCAATTCTCCTGATGCTCCTTGTGTTGGGATATGTAGAGATTTCCATTTACCCCATTTCATTATAGTGGTTTCATAGGAGCTTGTTGATAATTTTGTTTCTTGCAAAACTACCACATCTGCCTCTGAAGAATCAATCTGACATTTGATGTGGGCTCTCTTGTTAGGGGCATTAATGCCCCTAACATTCCATGATAATATTTTCATGAGGGGAGCAACATGCTCTCCTCGGCCTTTTGTTAATTGAGCATCTTCCATCTAGTGTAGCTTGCATCCCTGACTCAATTTCCTCCCTTAGTTTTTCTACTTTTGACTTTCTGCCTCTTTTACCTAGAGATTTCTTAATTGGCAGTTGATGGACAACTATTTGTGCTAAGGATAAGGTTTGAGAATAGTCAATCTCAGGCTCCAAAACTGTATCCAAGTCCATTTTATCTTCCATGCAACCGTCATTTAGCAAATCTTCCTTCAAGATTATTGGGTCAATAACATCTTTGAAGGGATTCAACCTTTCCTCTGTCTCCAAACCTGATTCATTTTTAATTTCTTCTACAATCTCATCAAATAATTCTGAGTGAAGTGAGTAATTTTTGTGCAAGAGTCTCCAATTGGAGGGAAGTTGGATCCTCCAACTGAGGAGGGCTTTGACCCACTAACTGTGGGTAGTTGTGATCTTCCCACTGAGATGAGCTTTGATTCTCCAAATGAAGGGATCTTTGGTCCTCCAACTGAGATGAACTTTGAGTCTCCAACTGAAGAGAGCTTTGATCCTGATTAAGAACTAGAAGACCTTCCTTCTGAGGAATATCATGCCTCTTCAAAAATTTATATGTGATCTGAATGGGTAACTTCTTTTCCAATGAAGTGCGTGAAATTTGAATTGGCAAACCATTAAACTGAAATTGGCGAGCTAGTGCAAGCAACTGATCAACTGATAATGTTAATTTAGAAGGCAAACCCCTCCCACTACCAACCTTGTTATACTAATATGTTGGCCTGACCAAAACATTATTCAGTAAGGGAGTGCTAGAATCTTTTGATTTGGCCATGTTTAAGTTTGCCATTTCTGAACTAGCTTGATAAGGTGAAGCTAAACTATCTCTTTTCTGAATGCTCCCATTAGTCAAATCTATTGGCACAATCACTTCTGATTTCTTTTCAGACATTGGGGACAAAGCTTTACTGCGAGGAGATTGTAAAGAGATCTCTTTCTTTTGACAACTAACCATATTAGGGCATTTTGCTTTCAAATGTTCCATAGAATGACACAAAGAACATGCATTTTGATTACTTTCTACTGCAATTTCTTGAATCCATATGCCAAACTTAGAGTTTATATGCACTTCATCAAGGAATGGTTTTGTAGTATCAAGCAATACAAAAACCCTAACAAGTTGTATGGGATTATCATAAAAAGCTGTCATGTTGAAGGAAGATACCAATATGATCTACCAAAATTTGTATTAACTTAAACTCCCTATACTCCAGAGGTAAGGATTTTAATTGAATCCATGCTGGCACAAATTTTGACATAAATTGATCTAATTTAAAATTAGGAATCCAAGGATTCACGCATAAACCAGATCCTTCATATATCTAGGATTTCACTTTATAAACAACATCCCTTTCTTCTTTTGAATGAAAAAGTACAATAAAAATCCCCTCCTTTTGATCCAAATAAAAGAATTTTGATACCCCTTTCCATTCATCAAATAGAAAATCTTTTAGAGTATGTATATCAAGAATAAGGTCCCTGAACTTACATATTAAGGCCTGGTGATGAAGATCCTTAATTTGATCTTGTAATAAGTCCTCTGAAAATGTGACATTAATAACAACCATTTGCTCCATTGTATTCAGTCCTTTGGTAGGTGAAGCTTGGATGGCTTTCTGCATGTTTCCATTTTCCATGTTCTATATGCCCTTCTTCTTATTCTTTTTCTTATTCACCTTTTTCTTTTTCTTGTTCGTTTTAGTTTCCCCCGTCTGCTTATTTGGTTGTTGCTTTTTAACCCAAATCTTTCAGATCCTTTCCTTCTTGATCTGGGCAGTTTGTATCTTAGAACCATTATTGCTTGCTTTTGCATGTTGCAAAGTTAGTTTTGAAGGGACTTTAGGATTATAATCATCCGATTTTGCACTCTATAACTGTGGATGTTGCTTTTCTTTCCCACATAAATCTTTGCTTGCATGTCATGCTTGAGTTGATGAATCCTCTTTATTAACCCGATTTGCATGTGCCTTATCTCTTGGATTGAAGGGATCTTCTGAACAATTTGAAACATTGATTGCATGCATGCACTTTTTCCCTTGAGTATGATTATCCATTGAAACCCTAGCCTGTTCTGCTTCCTTTCTTTGATTGATCCTATAGTTAGCTTCAATTTCTCTATACAATTGATTAAGAAACCTTGGATTTGCCTCTCTTTGTTTCCCTTGAAACTCTTTCGAGAGTAATGGTGGTCTATCAATTTCATATATGTCAAAAACAACCTGCTTCTGCTTGTTTAAATGTCGGATATAACAAAATGACACCCAGATAGGTCTAGAGAATCTATGCCTGATCACAAGTTCTCTGTGTCTTGCATGATATCTTTTTGTATAGCCCATGCGACCCTGTATAAAATAATCCTAATTCTTGTAGCCATTGTTTGCAGAACAAGACAAATTCTTGTCTTTTCTTGAAAAATGACCATTGGGAAGCCATTTTCACGAAGCCATTTTTAATATGTTGTTAACTTTGTTCATGTGAATATTTTGATAAAATGATCAATTCAGACATATGTTATCGAATACTAAATTATACATTAAAACTGTAATATAAGTTTAATATTTGTGGAGTATATTTAACATTAAATGGAAAACCCATTGATTAGTTTGGAACACTTTACTCGATAGCCAATTTTGTACATGTACATATATTCAAATGATGCAAACAACCCTTTTTATATTTCTATCACATCCAATAAAATTAATTCTTCAAGATTGATTTTCTAAATAATTACATAATATTAATTTATTTAAATAAAATTAATAATTCAATTAACAAAATATCATTTGACAACGTCTTTAATTACACAATTCAATTAGGGGAGAGAGCTCGATAGTGGAGTGGAGTCTACTAGCGAGGACAAAAGTAGTCCTCATTGGGCTTCACACTGGAGCACCTTAATATCCAATTGTAACACATTTTTATCCATAAAGTACAAATCATGTGATGCCACATCAGCATATAACTACTGGTCTCCCTTTTTTTTGGGCTTTTTTGGACACCTTGACAAAAAGCATGCTGATGTCACATCATACTGATGTAGCCTTGAAATTTTAATTATAAATAGAAGACTTGCTAAATATGCTGCTGTAAAAAATTGAAAATGATTTGAAATGTTTACGTTAGATTTTGAAAAGCGTGAAATTAAAATGATATTTAAACATTCAAGCCGTTCAGTCACGTGAAGTGTGTCATATTTCCGTCTCAAAATGTAAATAAAAATATCTGTTGACTAACTGTTCTGCATATTTCGTTTGTATCGTAAATTATTATTTAAATTTTGTGGTTCCGATTCTTCTTCAACCGCTAACTCTATCGGAATTCCGACAGCAGTAAGCGATTAAATGGCACCCCATAATGACAAGTGGTCGAATTACATTCCGTCTCTGACGACCTGGGTATGTCAGTTGACAGTAGTGACTACTTATTATTATACTTGTGATGTCGACTGTTACCGACTACCGCCTATTTGGCCGCTCACTACCGTATTATCTTTGCAGCTATCAGACTGCATCTTTGACCGTATATATTAATTTATTGAAAATCAGTATTTTTTATTTTCAATTAATGAAATACAATCAAATATACATTCTGCTGGCCGTGTAGTGGCTATCACTATCGACAAGGTTTATCTAACAGTCAATATACACATTTGATCGTATTTATTAATTAATTGAAATTAATATCATTTTGTATTCTGAATTTCAATTAATTCATAAATACAATCATTCAGATTGTTGGATAGACAATATGATCACTACGTTAATAATTATGTAGAAAATTGATGATGTTTGAAATTAAGAGTGAATATGTTTGTCTTACAAAATATTATTATAAATTTGAGAGGTCTAGAAGTTAGGTTGTTTTTAGGGGAGAGGGGCCAGTAGTTGTGCAGGCTAACTTTGTCAGCATGTACCGATTGACTGGAATATCGTAGAACCTTCATTTTTTTTTGAAATGTAGATTGACCTCTTATTTATCTATAACTAAGGTTTGGAGGTGTGACTCATCATGCAACTCGCCACATCAGCACATCTATTGAGAAGTGTCTAAAATTTGACTTTTTAAATGTTCGACCAAAACTTAATCATGGAACCCCCAAATAGTTGAACAAAAAAATATCATTTGTTGCTTGTAGAATATCATATTTTTATTTAAAATAAAATAAATATAAACTTAAATGGACCAAATACCTATGGATAGTCATAAATCTTTGATATTTCTAGCTTTTATATTCAACACATATGGACCAATAGTTGAACACAAAAAAACTATTTGTTGTTATAAAAAAAACACACAATTATTTGAAACACAACTTATATCAAACAAAAATGGACCAATAGTTGAACACTAATTTTTTTTGAAAATCCTTCTGATTTAATGGAAAAATACATGTTATTTATTGTGCTCACCTTTTATATCTGTGATAGGACAAACTATTAATATAAAATACTCCAATGCTTTTGCATTGCTACCCCAATAGTTGTACACATAAGAACAATATTTTTTCACTATGATAACAATACTTGTTTAAATAAGTGTCTTATTTTATTAAATGAGCATTTTATTTTTTAAATGATACACTATAGTGGATAGTTATGATATTTTATTTGAGACAAAAAAATACTTATTTCACTTTTCATGAATGTATTTATGTTTTTTTTATATAACAATTAGAGGTTCTCATGTGTTCTAGTATGGGTCCACTTTTGATCAACATTTGGTTATTTTTTATTTACATTTGGACTATTTATTTACAATATATAGTATAAATATGTCATAAGACTAGGTATTATAATCACGATTGATTGCATGACTACCGGCCCCTCTCCCCTAAATGAAATGGATTGAAATTTAAAAGTTATAATATAATTTATTTTAATTTTTTTATTACAATTAATAGAATTTGTTAACGTTAAATTTGGTATTTGAGATATTCAAATTTTCTAGAGTATTTTTAATTTTATCATAAATTTAATTAAAGGGTTATAAAAAATTAGAATCGTGTAAGCAAATAATTGTACTTTTAATCAAAAGCAACAACCTATCTACAACATCAATAATCTCATTCTAGCTATTAAGAGAATCAATCTTTAAAAGTTGAAGGACATCTAGTTAATCACAAGTGGGGACACAAATCAAAATAGGGTGAACATCATTACACTCTACATTCCACATGAAGATCATCTTTTGGTATAAGTAATGATCAGGGAAAAATCCTTGAAAATGAATATATGCTAGAGGATCGAGGTAAAATTCTTGAAACATGCCTCCTTGATGTATTATCATGCTCAAACCTTCTCATTATAAAATCAATTATAAGATAATGATGTTATGGCAACATATATCCTTTCTCAAAATCTTTAGATAGAGTATGCATAATATTAGGAAAAACCTCACTTTCACTCTTGAGGATGCATATTTATAGGCCATCTAATAATATTAGATAATAACCAAGGATTCTTGACAACCACCAAATAAATCTAGCAACCAATGTTTCATGTCAAATGTTCAAAAGAAGGAGATCTTAGCTTAAAGGTATACCATGGCACAGTAGTGCCCTAATGAAGGCATAACTCACTCCATCACATCATACTAAGAATGGATAAAATTTCACTTCTTTTCATGAAATTTAATAAGCAACTATCTTATACTTCTCAAGTTTATTTTATAAGAATCATTTGGATTTGAAAAGCCGTGAATGAATGCATTTAATATGATATTGATGCAACACCCATCTAACCAGTTGAATGAATTATGGTTATAAAAGTATATGCATATACATTTAAATGACAAGTTCTTGTTATTAGTGAAATGAGATGCCCAAAAATTCTAATAAAGAAATGACAAATGAAATTAATCCCACCACACATGTTGATATCACACCACATCTATCTTGATTTAGTTTTGGCAATATCACATCTTATATTTGTGCACATTTAATTCAACATTTTTTTTAATACTATGTGGATTAAAATTCCATATCTTTCCTAAGTTTTATTTCACCAAAAAATATTTGAATCTCATTAAAGAGAGAAGAGGGAAATCATTGGACCAATCCATTGCTAATTATATAGATATTTTTATTGGGGCTTGGGGACAAATGCTTCCTCTACATAAATATTTTCAAAGGTTAAAAATATTTACATTTAATGCCTCTACCATATCATACATGTTATTTCCCATAATGAATGGAAGGAAACTATTTTTATATAAATATATAAATATAGTATATATTGGACAATGTTATCTTCATTTTTATTTAAATAAAAAGAATCAACTTAATCCAAACAAACTTAAGGAGTATGCAGTGGGATTGGAACCTAAAGTGGAGAGACTAAAAAAATGAGATTTAGGATGTGGTTAACCTCTCTAAGGAACTTAAAATGACCAGTAATAAAAGAATACTCTACATCAATGATACCATAGGAAGCATTGAAAAAATAGTGAGCTTGAATGTTCAAGAAGGAGATGGAATGACAAAGAAAGACTCTTGCCTCCAAGGTCCAAGTCTTGTGTGAATAATGAGAAGTTACTAAATTCCTTAATACCTCTAGTAGACTAGTAGCTTGATAGTCATTTTGTTCTATATTTGTTGTGTTTTGGTTAACTTTTGTTTAATCTTTAGTTGACATTTTTTTATTTATTTTTTTGTATTTCATTATTTTAATGACTTTCTCAAATTTTTTTTTTTCTAATCCTAATGCTTCCAATCTAAATCATTATAAAAGGTTATGGAGCCCTTTCAAAACCCTTATTTCTACTCTAATAAAATAAATAACTTAACAAGAATTCAAAAAATATTTTATTATATGACATATGAACACAAACATAATTTAGAAAAGCAATCAAATATTTATATAGATACTTAAAAAAAATCTTGCAGTAAATTATAGCACAAATTGTAAATGAACTCTTTTGAATGTCTACAAAAACTAACAAGCCATAAAATTATCCCCCTTCTTGTAAAGTGCTAGAAAGAATTAAAAAATAATATAGATAAACAATTTTAAGTTTATTTTTTACCCCATTTCTAATTTCTTTTAGTGTAAATGATATGATTAAAGTTATAAAATTTACAAGCAATTTTGCATCTCAACTTTTGTTTTACTAAGAATTAACTTTCATAACTATTATATGAAAATGAAAAAACTTTACAAAAGTATTTATTATTTTTTCCTATGTGAGTGGCATATATATAGTCTATCTAAATAAGAAAACATTTATGATTTTGAGAATATGAATGCATAAAAATTAAGTTTAATCTATTATTTTTTTCACTTTTAAAAAAATTACATATATATTGCATCTTACTAATAAGTTACTCTTTAGAAAAGTAATTATATTTTTAAATTATATCAAAAGAAACAAACAATTCTCTCTAAGTATAAAACAAGCATTCACATACTAAATTATTGTCATGTAGTCTAAAGCTAACAAAATTTGGTCTCTTTATATCTATCAATATCCATGACCCTAAATAAGATTAGATCCATCTACTTCAGCTTTCATTAATATTACAAATGACTAATCAATAATAAAGGTGGAATATTCTAGAAAATTAATCTAGGCCCTAATCTTTGTCTACACATTACCTTAGGAAGTCCTTCATAAAGCATATTGAATAATGTCTTTAAACTTAAGAAGACCTTGGTGTTGATTTGCAAAGCCCCACTTTTTGAGGAAAACCCAAGCCTAAGACTACCTCCTCCAACATGTCATCTTCAATCCCTAATGCCATTATATTTTAATGGCAAAGTTGTGACAATTGTCCTAACAATTTTTTTTTAATTCTTTTACATCTAAAAGTAGCCTATCTATCATGATAGTGTGATAATTAATTATAATCCTAATGTATATTTCATGTCATATATCCAAACATTTTGGAGAGGGTATTTGGATACCCCCTTAGATGGATGAGACATTAATTTGTTATTATTTTCTTATTGACTTGATATATTAGTTTTAATTGCATTCATGAAAGAGGTTGAGTTGGTAGTGGTAGTTATAAATATTATTATATATTCTCTTTCCTAGGCACCTTGGAGGGAGTTCCTAAGCATCTTTCAAGTTGTTAATGAGGTCCACAAGCATGAAGCCAAAATAGGGCATACCATTTTGGGGTGTGCGCCCATTGAGAGTTACATGTCAAAGATGTTATTTTTATTATGTATATTATAGGATTTATGAGCTATATTTACTACTCTAGGAAGCTACCCATGTGGAGAGGGGTGTTATATTTTTACATGAGATGTCTAGGCTCCTATTTTTGGCCCACATGGCTTTTACCTCTTGTTTTGTAAACCTTTTATGGTTTATTTTTCCTAGTTACTCTATATATTGGAGCCTTAATAATTTAATGAGATTTTTTATAAATACATTGGTGATGCCAAAAATATATTATATTGAAGGGAGATCAAAGTGTTCTATATGGGTCAGTGCATGGAATTAGGGGACAAAAAAGTGAGACCTTGATATTTTTGACAAAACAAAGAACATTATCGAAAATGAATAAATGTTATATTTTACAAAAATCAATGCACAACATAACATGAGCATGTTATGTTTTGCATTGATTTTTGTAAAAAAAAATATAAAACATAATGTGAGCATCAACACAAAACAAAATGTTCGTGTGTTATGTTTTGTATTTTTCCTTTAATTTAATCAATGCAAAATAAAATGCACTCACATTTTATCTTGGATTGCTTTTTTTAAAACTTAATGTGTAAATATTTTTTATTCCTTAAATTCAATGTTTATATGATCCTACCCATTAGGCTTGGTTTTCAAAGCCTAAGGATTGGACATCTTTTTTGGGTCCTAATTTCAAGTTTTAGACATAAAAATAATGAATTCAAACTTCAACCTTGCTAGCTTTGCATGTTTCACAATAAAAAATTTATAAATTCACCACCAAAATGAACTACTTCTTATCTTTCTAACTATACAAGTTTTAAATATTTTGAATATGTTAAGGTATTTATTTTTATTTTCTTTTAAGAGCATGTTCATATTCCTTTGATATGTGTAGTTATTTTTAGTTATAAATTTTGACTTACTAATATAAATTTGAAAAAAATATATAGGATTGTTCTACAATTTATTCTATACGCATTAAAAAAAAAAAAATTAGTTGTGTGTAAGTTATGTGATGAGAATTCTTAGTGATACAATATTTAGGATGCATCCACTTTGAAAAAATCCCCAAAAAAATATTTAATTAAAAAGCACACATCTTGTAGTACTCACTCTTAGCTATATTTATGCCAAATAGTTTTTTCTAAAATACCTAATGCAAGAAAAAGAATAGGGGGTGCACATCAAACATTACGTTATATTTTATTGATAAAAATAGAAACTATAGACACCTAAAATCTAGCCTTACCCAACCACACCTCATTTTAGGCTATCCTAAGCCATTAATTACATAGATAATATTTATTTATTTAATTAATTTACCCATCACCTTTATTCCACTTTGTCCTATCCAATTAATTAAATACACATTTATTATCCATTACATTTACCCCCAAATCCTCTAACTTAATTGATTAATTAATTAATTTAGGATAATGAATTCACATTATCTTTTCCTCCAATATTTAATTCCACTTTATCCCTCAATCCTTTTCCATTCAATCACATCTATTGATTCCACTCACATGAATCATAATCTAAATTTATCCTCATGTGACAAATCTCCTCTTCACATGACTAACTAACTCCTTGTCTAGATTCATTGAACCTAGACACCTAGCTAAATTCAAACTAACTTTCCATCTTATCCCTTCATTTAATATCACACCTCTTAATCCTATTCATCCACATAAATATGTTGCCCTAATCCATTCCTAAACCTAGATCTTATCCCTCATATGACACTTGTCACGTGACTACAATTTTGAGCCAAACCCTAGTCCTCAACCAATCCTAGCCATCCATTAACCAATGCATCTTGGTCGTTGATTTCTCTCATAGAAATTTTATAATGAGAGACACCCAATCCCATTTGCATAATCCAATCTATGCTATTTTTATGCTGCTGAAATTTCTATTGAATCATCTTGATCACACCATCCTGCTATTGGAACCATGAGCAACCATATACAAGTTGTCAACACATCAACATAATATACTTGATCTTTATGAGGGTTCCATGTATTTGGTTTGATCTAAAAAAGATTTTATGCATATTTCATTTATATCATTTACATGCAATATATTTTGGTAACTCGGTGTGAATCCTTGCTTCTAACGCTTGTCCTTGTGAGTTTTGGTGAGTTTGATCTTATAGGTGAAGGGTTTTTTAAATGGGTATTGAAAATAATTTTTATAGGAGTCCTAAATCACAAAAATAACCTCACAGTTGTTCTCAAGAGGGTTGAGAGATGAATTTTGATATAAAATTTGTTATATTTTGCTTACTGTAAAATTTTATATTTTTTTAAGGGCCCTAGGGCTTACCATACAAAAATCCATATGATCGCACTATCGAGATTTTTTTGTTAGATATATAACGAATATACACATGTAGGATTTTTTGAAGGATGTATGTACAAATCATGAAGGTATTTGCATGATTTATATGTATATATACACAAAACGTCTTCCCTTCCATCACAGGTATATATTTAAGCATTTGTTTGATACATCCCTGTATATACATCTTAAAACCCTATGTAAATTACGTGATATTCTATGTATATGTTTTCTTTTTGCATGGTTTATTAACATATACATAGGGTAACTATGAATAATGTGGGGTATTTTGTGTGTATACTCACAACCCACGGCCTATGGAGTATACACAACCCACAATCTATGGAATATAATAGCCTGCAACTACATCGTTTTAAATGGTCACACGATTTTTTTTAAAAAAATTGCATAGGTCTTTCTTTTAACTTAAACTTTAAGTCACTTAATCTTTTAAACTTAAGCGTTTAAACTTAGCTTTTAAATTTTTATGATTGCCTTTTTTTAAGTTTTAAATAAATATTTAAATTTATTTAGTTTTTTTAACTTTTTTATTTTTTATTTTTTCAAGGCCCACAACCCCTAGTCATATGGGAGACCAAGGGCTCCACTAAAAAGGAGCCTAGCACCCTCCAACCAACCCTTGGTCATATGGGGGCTTAACTCAAGTATATAAGGGCTTAATTTAACCCCTCCTTTTCTATGCAAATCCTTAAAAGAGATGCTTTATGAAAATGGGCATAAATTTTGCCTCACATATCAAATTGGTTTAGATCTCTTTCATTTGGTGTAAGTGGATTTACCAAATTATTCTCCAAAAATCAGGTGAACATAGTCAAAGTCAACCCTTATTTTCAATTTTTAAATGCTCATAACTTGTTCATACGAAATCATATTTCAATGATTTATTTATTAGAAAATCATAAGGAATCCATTTTTTCTATCCTTTTTTGCTCGAGATCATTTTATTTGTCATGTTTTCCTCACATTTAAAAATTGGGCTTAAAATGTACCTTTCATAATTCGATTTGAGAATTAAAAAAAACAAGTCTGTTTTAATCCCCAAGACTCACATATTCTCTCCTATTGCACCATAGTGTGATCTTGTTTTCTTTTTAGGGGGTGTGCCTAAGGATTTCATCACCTTAGGGGACGACCTCAACTCCCATGTTCTGACAAAGTATAAAGAGTAGAAGGTGAATTAAAGGATACCTCTCTTGGAAGTGAAATATTATCAATCTACGCTAAGCCTATAAGAACTTTATACCTTAGAGAAATGAAGGTGGAGAGTGGCTTATCGTCTCCTCCTGATTGTTTGGCAGTATTTCCTTTCATCTACAGATTAGGCCTCTTGTACCCTTGGGATATCCCTAGTTGAGCTTGTAAAGTCTAGTTGAGACTATTTAGCTCTTTTCTTGTGTTGCCTTGTGTCTACAAGGATTGACAATCCCACTTGAGTTAGGCTTGTTCATGTGTCTTATGTGCTTGAATGTTTAGATCACCTTCCCCACTTAAAGCCAAAAGGGGACATTTATCCAAATTGATCCATAGAATTTTATATTTTTGCATTATTTCCTTGTGCATTCTCATTCTTAATCATAAAATCCAAAAAAAAAAAAAAAAAATATTCCAAAAAAAAAACAAATCTAAGTGTCCTCCAAGTTAATTTATCCACATCATTTCTAATTCAAACTTTTTGGATCCTCATTACCCAATCCTAATCATTTATTTTCAATTCAAATCACCTCATCCTAAGTATCCCTTCATCTCATCCTAATCATTCCTAGTCATCTTAATCACTTCAATCTAATCGCCCATAATCATTATACCTATCCCCCTCACGCATCCTAATCATCCCATCCTAGTCATCCATAATCACTATCATTATCATCCCTGATCATCATAATCATCTCACCCGAATAATCCCATCCTAATCCTCCATAATCATTATAATCATCCCCCATAATCATTTTAATTATCCCTTATAATCCTAATCATCCATTTCCATTCTAATAATCCCTTATAATCCTAATCAATTTTTTCCATCCTAATCATCCCTCCCCATCCTATTCATGTTCATTTTAATTTTAATTACATCATCTTAATTTTACCCATTATCACCCCTTTTTCATCCCAATCATTTCATCCTAATCATTCCTTTTCATCCTAATAATTTCTTCTTAACTAGATTATTATTCATCCTAAGTATCCCCTAATCTTTCCAATAATCCATCTTGTCCCAATCATCCCCAATCATCTAATCCATCTCATTCCAAGTATCCTAATCTATCTCCTAATTTATTCTTAATCCATCATTTAGGACCCTAACATTAATTAATTTTTCTAATCTAATAAGGTCCTAATCCTGGTCCTAATCACCCTCCATAATCGACATCAAAATCCTCCTTTCTTAATAAACTTTAATCATTCATCTTTATCGTAATTATCCTCTAGCCATCATCATCCTTAATCCACATCATTATTATCCTTGATCCCCATCCTTCATAATCATCTTAATCCAATACCCTTATCCAAATGATCTCATTCCAACCAAATCTTAACCTAATCTATCTACCCCTCATACAAATTCAATCACCCATTATCCATCTATCTATATCAACCATAAATCCAATCCCCAATCCTTAATAAAAAATCATCATTTGAACATAAAAATTTGGTTAAGGACTTAATATAATTTATACCTCATATCCTCTCATCATCATCAAAATACTTCACCCAAGGATCCTATCCTTCATCCATTATCATCCATTTCAAATTCAATCTCCCAATCAAAAATCAAGATCTTAAGTTGATTTCATCTTTAATCCAAAATTGTTTAAGAACGCTAGTTTATATTAAGTATAGTCATCAAATCCCATAAATTCCTACTTAAGAAATTCTCCTATCTTAAGTAGAAATCAAATCAAATGAACTCTTGCTTAAGAATGTTAGTTTATCTTAAGTATAGAGAATCGTCCCTCATAAAATAAAATAATTTTAAGGTCTTGACATTTAATCCCCAAATCTAATCATATCCTCCATATTCATCCTTAGTTCCTATTCATCTAATCCCCAATCCATTTCTAATCCATCATCCCAATTTCCACCCTCATCCAAAATCAATCCCAAACTTTCCTCTTCTAATCAATCATCCACCATTCTAACCATATAATCTATCCTCCATCCAATCTAATCTATTCTAATCTACCCTCATCCATTCCAATCCAACCCAACACCATGAACCCGTATCCTAACCTAAAAAGACCAAAAATCACAATCAAGTTCAACCTCAATTATATTGATAATTATGAGGATAGCCTTGTTGACCAACCTAAATATGATCCCTATGATGATAATGAGAGTCTTGTGGATCGAGATGAGCTATCCACATCATTCTCATCCACCACTACCAATTCCATCCTCACCCACTACTTTAACAATCATAAAGATGTCACGCTTTGATACTTCCCTAGCATTGGTGCTAAGCTTCCATCCTCCCCACCTCCATCCAATATTGATCCATCTCCTATTGCTTATCCTTCCCCTTCCTTTGACAAGGGAAACCAAGCATCTATCCAAAATTTTCCTCCAACCCCATCCACATACCAAATCACCATCTCCAACTCCTTTTCAAAATCCTCATCCTCATCCTCAATTTACCAATCCATGGAACCTTCTACTTCTTATTCCATTTTCTCATCCCCCACATCCTTATAATCCACATCACCTCAATATGAAAAATATAATTCATCCCATGCCTTTCATTATTTCCTCCAAGTACTATTAGAAAAGGTTTCTAAATCCCCATACAAAAATAAAGTTGTGCAATATCCCCATGTCATGCATCCACCCCAACCCCCTCCACATCAAGATAAACCCCAATCCCAAAAATCTCATGAATCTCCTATCCCTCCATCTACCCAATTATAAATTTTTTATCTAACATTCATCTCCTATCACACCAATCCACATGACATGAACTATTTCAATCCCCTAATCCAAAGCACACTCACAAAGATTCCCCTCCATATCAAGATCAAGGAATTCTTCTTCTCCATTGCATGATCCCCATCTAAATGAGGATCAATATTTATCTTCCCTCTCATCGAATGATCTATTTCCATCTCAAGAAAAACATATCCCTTCCATCCCATCCAATGACCCCCTTCCTCCAATACTATGTTGCAATTCAACAAACCCTTGAATAAACCTTCAAAAATTTGAAATGTTGATCTTGATCTTGCATGAAATGGATTCAATTGATGTGGATCTTGATGCTTTAATCATGATTTGAATCTTTGACTTGAATGTTTGGATTAGATCTTGAAACCTACATCACAATGTTAGCTCCAAAAATATACATGATTGCAAAAGACTTTGACATGATGCTTGAGATATTGAATGTTGCAACAAATGATGAATAAATCTTCTCTTGAATGTTCTTGACAATAATCTTGGCTCTTGTTAAGTTCACCTCTTGCTAGATATTTTGAATTCATAAAACAACCTTGTATTTATAGACATTTATCCTTAATTTCATGAAAATTAAACATTACAGGGCGACATTTAAGATTTGAATATGGAATGATAAAAATACCACCAAAACATTATTTAAAAATGGGTTCAAGGTCTAAGGTAAGACCCATTCACCCATGGGCGAATGGGTTCCAGGTCCCTATACTTGGAACACACATTGCTCAATGTAAAATTTTATGCTTAGGCATTAATTATTGTTGGGTTTCCCCTTCAAAAAATTTAATTTATTAGGCTTGTAAATGAATAAAAAGGATTATTAAGGAATAATTAAGCTCAATTTAATTAAGAGGTCCCCAATAAGTGTGAAAATGTAAAGGGGTACATTTACCAACACTAAATTAAGGAATTATTAAGCCTATTTTAATTAGGAGGGCACAAAAAAGTGAGAAAATGTAAAGGGTTATAGTTTTCTACACTACATTTAGCCCCCACTTTAGTGAGAGGACCTCGTGTCAAAATCACATTAAAGTAGTCAAGAGGGGTCCAAGTGTACAAATGCTGATGGGATAGGATAAAAAATATCAAGGAGGTGGCCAAGCCCCTAGGATCCAACATAAACACAAAGGGACACACACAAGATGTATGATATGCAACAACTAGACAAGATACTCAATCATACAATGCCAAAGACTCAAAGAAAGAAAAAGAGAAAGAAAAAGAGAAAAGAAAAAGAAAAAGAAAAAGAAAAAAAAAGAAAAAGAAAAAGGAAAAGGAAAAGGAAAAGGAAAAGGAAAAGGGATGGATCATGCCTTAGCTATTTGTCCAAAAATGGTTACAAGTGGAACTCATTGTCCACTATGCAAACGGTAATGCACACTCACACGAGCTAGTGAAATCCGTTGTCCACTAGGTGAGCCCCCAAGGGTGGAAAATGAGAGAATATTATTAGGCTCCCCTACCATACCAAATTTATACCTCTTATAACTTTAATAAGGCACCACACAATATGAGCTTTGAGCTTCATATGGCTTAGCAAGCTACATTATGCTAAACACCTACAAACAAACAAGGCACCACAAACAAGAAAAGTGTGTTATTCTTGGTGGCCATGAAAAGGGGTTGAAACTTCAAGCTTCATAAGGTTAGGAAGTTTCACTATGCTAAGCACTCATGAACAAACATGGCTCCATTGGAAATCAGGGTGTGTTATTCTTGGTGGCCATGAAAAATGGTTGTAACTTCGAGCGTCATAAGGTTAGCAAGCTGAATTTTTCTAAACACTTATGAACAAAATGCAAATAGGATAATACATGTTCAAAGGGGTTTTTCTTAGTTCATGAAAGGTCTCACCTTAGGGAGCATCATGCTTAATGTCTCCAAGAGAGGACTAGTTGAGGATAAAAGATTCACAACCTAGGGAATGCAATCTATAACATTACCACTAAGAGGAATATAATATGCTCAAAAAGGTCACACTCTAGAAGGAAATCAAACCCAATGTCACTAAGAAGAAGACACATCACATGAATTGAGAAGACCACACTTTGAATAAAAGAATTCACTTCCTAGGTGGTATATAATACCATCACTAAGAAGGCAACATGTAAATAATGAACAGGGGACCATATACCCCCCACTTAAAATGCCAACATACTTGATATGTTGATATTTTAAGTAGAAAGAGAGGAAGAGGGGATCCTTGAAAATAATACGTCTAAAAAACTAGTTATCCTTGCCCCCCAATCATAGAGACAAAGACAAGCACCAAGAACTACCATATTGCTGCCAAGAGAGATATGGCTGCACCTAATATTGTACCACCATGAATGACAATAAGCAAGACACATAAAGCTACTAATTTCTCATGGTGATGAGCAACATGATAGGATGAAAATCAGTATTAGTTGGATGAAATAGGTGCTTCAACACAAGGAAGAGCACCACAATCCTTAATATGTTGAATTTTATCACCAAAGTCTTACATTCATTAGTAGAATGACCATGAACTCTATGATATGCACAAAATGAATTTTTGTTGCAAAATTTCTTTCTTGTTCTTGGAGGGAGAGATATCAAATGATCTTGGAGAAGTCTCTACAAGATACTCTCTTGATTCATAGTAGAAGATGTCCCCTTATTTCGCAACAATGATATCTCATGCTTAGTATAAGGTGTCATACATACACAAGACTCTTTAGATTATGAGATTTTGTACTCTCCCGTAAAGGAGGGAATATAATCTAACGAACTCCAATCATTACTAAGACATGTCCTAGGAGTTTTTTGCATGATGACATTGATAAAGCGAAGATTTCTTTGATTCTTTCATTTCTTTCGAATGAAAATAACCGAGACCACTAGTTGTTTCTATCAGTTCAGGATGTACCAAGGTTAAATTTGGCTTAAAGAAAAATATTTTGTAATAGTTTTGGTGTTGAGTGAAGGATTTTTGGATGCTTTAGTTTCTTTTAAAGGGTAATTACCAATACCACTAGTTGTTTCTTGTGTGTTAGGCTCTATAGGGACACAAATACCTTGTTCTCTAGCACCACATTCTTTCCCACTATAACCAAGTTGTTTCAAAATTTTGTAACCTCTTCCATAAAGCTTTTCCATTTCTTTCAAATTTGATGGTTGTTCATAGTCAACTTCATCAAAGTTTTTTGTGTAATTTGTTTCTTCTTCTAAAGTGGTTGAAGTGGATTCTTTCAATGGTTCTTCTGAATTTTGTGTTGACATTACCATTGGTTCTTTTCTCTTTTTAGAATCCTTTTTTATGATCTTGTATTCTCCCATGAATGTAGGTGTAAAATATAAGGAACCCCAATCATCATCCAATAGCTTGGTGACTTCTTCAATATGCTTTTATTTTTCTTTCTCTTGCACGGTTTCCACTTATGTAGGTTGTGTCAATGTTTTCAAAGGACTTTCCTTATCTTTCTCAATGTGTAAACAACTTTCTGGTTAAGGGTTGAGCTTGATTGTATAAACCTTGTTGTCATAGACATACTTCATTATACGATGAAGAGTTGAAGGTACCCCATTCATTGCATGAATCCAATTTTTCTACCCAAGAGAATATTATATGAAAGATTATTGGGCATGACATGGATAGGAGCTTGCAATGTTACCTTTCCAACTGTAACAAGTAATGTGATCACACCAAGTAGTTGTTTTCCTACGTTATCAAATTGATGGATAGACAAATAATTAGGTTCAATCTTAATCTTATCCACTCCAATCTTGTCCAAAATATTTATGCTACACATGTTAAGGGTTGATCCATTGTCAACAAGGGTTCTCTTTATCCCAATCCTATTAATCCTAGCTAATATCATGAAATCTTCATTTTGTTTTTGCACTTCCAAAGGAGGTAGCTCACTTTGGTGGAAAATAATGTCTAAACTCATTCCTTGAATTAGGGCTGCTATATAATTTGGTTGCACATTAGGAGGGATAGGAACTTGTTGTAAAGAACTTTGAAGCATGTTATGATAACTAGGTGAGGCTTGAATAAGATCCCATAAGGATATCTTAGTAAGAGTATTCTTAAGTTGTTCAACAAGATCATATTCCTTTCCACTATGTAAAGGAAAACAAGGAAAACTAGGAAAGATAGGTTGAGGCAATGGTAATGAAGTAGGAATGGTTTGTGGTTGCTTATTGTTCCCTGTATTATATGTGTGACCAACAGTATTGTAACTCAATTATTGTGAAATGTTGTTACTATCAAGTTGCCTTGTAAAGTTCAACATAGCTCCAGGAGGTAGTGGTTGCTTTTTAGGTGGTTCTAAGATAAGAACAAGTTTCTTTTGAACTTGAGGTTGATATGAAGGTGGGTATATGATAAGAAGTGGCTTAGGATATGGATTCAAGTGATATCTAATGTTCATAACCTCAAAATACTTATCCTTATTTTGATGTTCTTTTAGTGAAGGAAAGTCTAATGTCACCTTATCATCTTCATCTAATGAAGCCACATTACTATTGTTTAAAATACGTGCATCAATTCTATCATTCTCTTGCACCATGATATCTTCCCTGGTAGGAAAACTTTTAGGAGAGGAGAAAACAAGATGTTGATCACATTCCATGGTTATATTTTGTAAGATAGCTTTATCACAAATAAAGGATCCATCAAGAGAAGAACAAATATGATTTTCTTTCTTACCAATGATAGGATAATTTTGTTCACTTATATCTTCCCAAGTAGGAGAAGCATTAAGAGAGGGAGAAACAATATTCTCATGACTCTTAGTGGGTGTATCTTCTAAAACCAAACTATATTCTTCACAAATAGGAGAGATATTAGGAGAATATTATCTATGATTACATCCTCATGTCTTATAATGTCTTCCCAAGTAGGAGAAGTAGGGTAAGAGAAAAAAATAGGATTGTCATGGCTCTAAATGATTGGATCTCCTAACACCAAAATATCCTCTTCACAAATAGGAGAGATTTTAGTAGAAGAACAAATGTGATTATCATGATTTTCCATGATTGCACCCTCTTTCACTAAAGCATTCTCACAAGTAGGAGGGGTGTTGGGAGATGAATGGAGACTAGGTAAAGTAATATTAAGAAATGTATCAATGATCTCATCTTCTTGTGTCATGATATCTTCCCAAGTGGGAGAAGGAGAGGGACAAACAAGACTTTTATGATTCTCAATGATTGTACCTTCTTTCACCAAGATAGCTTTGTCACCAATAGGAGAGGTATCTCGAGAAAAGAAAAAATTATGGTTTTCATGATTTTCCATGCTTGTATCCTCTTGTATCATATTATCCTCACAAATGTGAGAGAGTAGGGTTTGAGTGAGGGATAGGCAAGGATATGTTAAGGAATGTGTCAATGGTTTGATTCTCTTGCTCTAGGATGTTCTCATAACTAGGAAAGATAGTGGGAGGATGGCTAACATATTTCTTAATGACCTCATTATCTGCTCTAAATTGTACTCATAAGAGTGGATGTTGTACTTATACAATCCATTCTTAACCATGTCAAAACCACATCTCTTAAAGGGAAACATGCCAAAAAAAAAAGTAATCTATCCAACTTATGCAATGCTTCAGAAATGTAAACAATTGTCCTACAAATCTGATGATTTTCAATATTGAAATAATTTTGGAATGATTTAAAATGGATATACTAAATGGATGATTAGCCCTAGATGCATAAAATAGAAATTCCTAAAAAATTGTCAGACTGAAACAGTGGATTACCAACAGATCTAGGAAGTGCAGAAAACCACAAAAAAGCTCAAAAAATTTGGTTTTTAGAGGCCTGAAGGACTCATTCGCCCATGGGAAAATGGGTCTCTATTTAGAGTTTTTAAAAATAAAAAATATATTTTTTAATTTTTTTGTGTGCTCTCTATTCCAGGTCTCAAACTATAACTTTTGTGACAAAATTTTCCAGAATTTGCTATCTAAATGCAAGTGAAATTAATGACAAATGATGAACTATATGACACTTTTTGAAATGAAATTTTAACTCAATTTATTGATTTAAGTGACTGAAAGTATGCTATTATGTAAATACTATGCAAAATCAATCTAACATTATGCAATTTTTGTTCAATTTTTAGATTTAAAATGATTGCAAAATGTAAGTTTGCCCTTAAAACACAATGCAACTTTATGCCAAATTTAGAAACCCTAAATGCAATGAATTAATTCAAATCCTTGATCTGGTGTTTGAATGCACTCCAATTCACAAATTATAATGTTCAAATACTCAAGTTCACCAAAATGAAACATAGAAAAATAGGGTAGGGGTTCAAAACACAAGTTTTTATACTAAATTTGGAATGTTTCACCAAACTTACTATAAATAGAAAGGGGAAAATGGGGTGTAATGAACCTACCTATTTCCTATTTCATTTATGAAATGAGATCCCTCAATTTAAAATCCACTTTCAACCCTTAAGTGAGTGAATTCTTTGAGGAATCTTGCAATTTCCTTTGTGTGTGGACAAGGTAAATATGACCGAACAACATTTTTGGGAGATGAAAATAAGATGGAAAATGACCTCATATCTATAACATAAGACCTAATTCATGTA
>VDFB02322083.1:10421312-10758807 GCA_007258455.2 Sequoia sempervirens
GAATTTTCTTCTAAAAATCTCTTGTGGTACCTTGGTGGCACTACCCCTCTTCTCTTTCAACCTTGATGTTGGTTGATTAGCTTCTTGCATGCTAGGGGATTGGGTTTCTACATGTTCTCGGTGTATCTCTTCTTTGTTTCCTCCATGGGGTCGAATGTTGGGATATGAAAAGTTTCAAAGATGGACCAAGCAAACAAGTCTACCAACACCTTGCCCTCATGATCTATGACTTTTCGGTTACCACTATGGTAGTATTATCTGCATTCCATTACAAGCTCTAGAGCCATGAGTGCAGGTGGGAATCTGGCCGCCTTGGCCAAACCGCTCTTTCGCATCTTCCGTGTGTTTTCGGTGATGGAGTTGCTTGTGATTCTTTTTTCTAAATTCATCTATGTCCACATATCCCAAGTTCGTATCTGATATTGAATCCCACATTGAGGTAACCTTGGAGGTTATTTCCACCCTATGGAACTGATACTTCATCTAGACTTTCTCCTCTTTTTCCCTCAGTGCTTTGATAGTTTTCTTTCCCTTTTCCTTCTCTATAAAATATCCCAATGTGCTCACAGGAGATTCCATAAATCTTGAAAACAAGGCAAAGTAACCAGATAAAAATTAGGGAAACATTAGTGAAATCTTGCAAAATGAAGGTTAGATTCAATAATCCATATCTCAAAGATCATAAAGTTCATTAACGTTCACCGTTCTCCATTTGCTTGGGTAAAATATAGCTATGCAGGCCCAAGGACATAGGTTTCGCTAGGCTGGTAGCCATCCAAAGAAAGCAAAAAGGAAACTGTGTCGAGAGCATGATGGCCTACAAATGGCCTCCCACACTTAGAATTACGTATTCAAAGTTTGGAGGTGTTTAATTGGTTACTTGGCTCATGCGAGCACAAGGGATGCAGAGGCAGGGGACACCTCAAACATTTGGGCTTTATCATTAACAAACTACATTCATAAGACAAAGACCCAAAAAGAGAATCCTACCACAAGAGGTTCGAAGATGGCTTGGACGACCGCATATTACCTCTTTTTATTTCATTCACTTAAAGTTTGCGGGAAAAGGCCAACGAAAGGCTACTAGGAGACAACCATTCAAGGATGGCGGGAAGGTACAACGGCCCGTAGGAGGTGGTCTACACCATCGGGTCTGCAGAAGATGTTAGCATTAGCTCATTTTGTTATCAGGAACTTCGACGGTGGAGAAGGAATCAGGCTCCGTAATGTGAAAGGAAGGCAAGTCATGGCCATTGTTGAATGGTAACCAAATCATGGTAGGCTGCAGGTGGCAGCCCACAAAGCAATACCTACAATGCCCTTTTACTTGGTTCTTTTTTTTTTAATTGGCTCGAAAGGAGATGGCATGGTCAAAGTCCACATGGCAGACCGATGGGGGTCCCTAGCTATTTTCAAATTGTGGTGAGGGTAGGGCGGCCCGCGAAGAGACTTTTGCATGTTTTTCTCTACAAGGGTCTAAGACTTAGCATTTTCATTTAAGAGCTTGAGGTGGTGCTAGGACGTACGAGCTCCACAAGGCAGAAAGAGGTGAGAGGTTCACCACTGGAGGGAAACGTGTGAAATGGGGGCAGAGGGCGGTGATAAGTCCAATTAATGGCTCAATTTTGATGGGGTTTATCATATATTTGTTGTTGTTACTATAGACTTTGGCACCTGGTTTTTGACATTCTCCATGTGATTTCCCTAGATTTATGAACCTTGGGCATAAACTTATCCTTGTGACTTTTAATGACATTAACATGCTATGTGAATTATCTATGTTAATTTTACATGTGGTTGAATGGATGTTACTTTAAGGTAATTATGGATATGCAATTTTTTGTGTGTGTTAATGTCATTATGTAGGTTCACATTAAGATGCTGATGTAAATGAAGCTTGTAGAGTGGAAGAAACTCCTACCAGCTGGTCGGTTGCTAAGGAAGTCAAAAAGATGGTCATTAAGAGGTCAAAGGAGGGAAAATTCTCAATGGAGGGAAACTTCTAATGGAGGGAAATTCCTAGTTCAAATGAAAGATTGTAATTACCTTTTAATGGTCATGTTTGTTAGTTGAGAAAATCTAGGGAGTGTGTTGTGATGGATTCTTGTTGGGGCAAGTCTGCTTTGACCAAATCTAGCGCATGCATAACTTCCTCCCTCTCTTTTCTATGTTTTTCAATAAATGGAATCCTCCTATTTTGTTGGAGTCAATTGCCTAGGTAGTTAGGGTTAATTACAAGTTTTTCCCTCTATAAATAATGGTCAGATGCCCCTTTTCATAAGGCTAGATGTTCTGATATTGTACTTACATTTCCAGTTTAAGTAATATTGTCATATTGTTGATATGTTGTAATCATGTTTTCAAGGAATAAAATGACATTATGATTTGTTGCATCTGAGTTAGCTTAAGGAAGACTCACTCAAGGGCGCCCACTTGGTGATAATTCCACCCATTTAGTTTAAAAATTATTTTTATATTCAGTAATTAGTTTCAGTTTCAGCAATTGTCTATTCCTACAATCACTGTAACTCTGTTCTATGATTGTTCCTACAGCCAAGGCAGATGGAGTAGTTTCTTGTCTGTTTGCTGAGATTTCTATTTCTATCATCCATTTCCAGTTTAGTTGTTGATGCTCAGTGTGGTTATTGATTCATGCTCAATGCTTATGCTAATTTATTTCCAGCATTTTACTTTCAGTATTGTTTATTTCCTAGTTTATGGATGATTGCAGTGGAGTCCTAGTGAGCATATAGTCCTGACCCATTTCAAGTTTACGTCCCTAGGTTGACAATGAAATGCACCTTCATGATGAGTAAGATAGCTACTTAGTGCAGATGTCTACTCTCTAAGTCATAGCTCTAAGGGCTTAGTTATTGAACCATTAGAGGAAGCCAACATTTTTGGCGCCATTGTCAGGGATGGTGTCAAACTAGGAAGTTCTTTGGAGTCATTTATATTTTATTTCTTGCTTTAGTATCTCTGAAGTTTTTTCCTAGCATGCCCTTCATTTAAAAAAGTAATTATCTACTATTCTTTCATGAATTCTTTGTGTGAGTTGGTTGATACTGAGTTAATACCGCATGCATAGAGGTAGGAGAAGAGATGCTTATGGGAGATTCCTTCCTAATGACCCTTATCCTAATAACCAGCTAGTTGAGTTTCAAAATATGCCAAGAGATGAAGAGGAAGAAGAGGCACATCCTTTTGCTAATGCATTTCCTAATTTGACCAGTTTTGAAACTTCCTCTAAAGACCAAGCTACCCAAAACCTTATTGAGAATCCATTTTCTTTGGAACTCCATCAAGCAAGTATGGCTAATGCAAATCAAAACAGACCCAACCAACCATCTTTTCCATTTCCTATCACTCATCAAAATGAAGTTGATAATCTCAAGAACATCCCTTCTTTAGTTCTTCCTAAGTTCTATTGGCTTGTCACAGAAGATCCTGACACTTTCTTGTTTGAGTTTGATATCCTCTACAAAAGCTATGACTATACTACTAATGCTCATAGGCTTAAGTTGTTTCCTACCACCTTGAAAGAAGTTTCATTAAGATGGTTTATGAGCTTAGGTAGGAATATTGTAGAGACTTGGGATGATATGAAAACAATGTTTCTTGAGAAATACAAATAATATTGTAGGGGCAGTGATGTGAGAGGAGATGATATTTTCAAGATGCAGCAAAAGGAAGATGAGAGTTTGAAGGACTATATTTCAAGGTTTTTTGTTTTTTATGTAGAAATCTCCATATCATACACTCAATGAAGAGTCTCAAAATTTTCTCTTCCTTAGAGGGATTAATGAAAGTTGCATTGATGCTTTGGACCTGATGGGAGGAGGAGATATCACCCAAGTTCATTGGGATGATATTAAGAAGATATGTTCGAATTACTCCAGAGCAGCTCTAAAGAAAGGAAGAGGTTACCAATCCTCTATGGGTAAATCCTTCACCAATGGAGTTTCAAGGATGGAGATTACTCACTTATTGGTATATTTCAAGCACGACATCATAAACAATCTAGCTACTTAGCTAGATACACTTCAAGCAAAAAAGAAACATGAGGAGGCAGAGGCAATGTTAGTAGAATATTTCCTTCATTGTAGACAAAAGGACTGTAGATGCAAGATGGCATCCAACATTGACAACAAGAAGATCCCACCTAAGTTCAACCCAATCTAAGGTGATGATGATCAATTCTACTACATTGCACAAAGGAGACCATGGGCCCCAAGACAAGGTATGCCACCAGATCCATTATCTTTTACTAGGCCTTATTTCAATTCTTATGCATCTGGTAATCAATGGAAACCCCCATACTCGTCCAACTATAAAGGATATCCACCTCATCCTTGGAACAACCCTCAAAACACCTAACCCAATCACCAAAACTCTCCACCCCAGTGGAAAAAATTCCATGGGAATTGACAACCACCACCAAGAAACTGGTAGTAGACATCCCAATAGAGGGGAGGATAGCAATGGCCAAACCAGGTAATTAGTTACATGCAACCACCTCTACAGCCTCAACAGCCTGTCATAATGTCTCCTCCTACTAGCTCAAGTTCTAGCACACCTAACCCAAATAACAAACCACAACAACAACCAGTCTACTCTGCAGATCCTAATCAATTCCCTACATATGTTGTGAGTTTCAGTGATATTCATCTGCATTCAAGAACCACTTTTCCAACTCCTTTGACTCCTATCATCACTGAGCTTCCTGTGGAAGAAGAGGAGCATCAGAATGTCCCTATTCATCCAAGTGTGCCTAAAAATCCTGAACTAGTTCAATAGACTGATCAAGACCCACCATTCCCTCAAAGGTTAGAAGTTGTTAAACAAAAGGAAGAGGAGGAAACAACCTTTGACATTCTGGATCAGTTGAAACACATATATGTTAAGATACCTTTGTTCTAGGCCATAAAAGATGTCCCCATATATAGCAAAGTAGTCAAGGAAGCATGTCTCAAAAAGCCAGGGGGGAAAAAGAAAGACCCCACTACCATTCATGTGGTGGGACATTAGGTAGATATCATGCTTGGGAAAGTTATTGTTCCTAAATACACTGACCCAGGTTGTCCTATGGTAGGAGTTGTTATAAATGGAATACAAATAAAGAATGCTCTAATTGACTTGGGAGCAGCAATAAATGCGATGACTAAGGATATCCTACAACAACTAAATGTTGCAAATATGAGACCTAATCCTACTATCTTGCATCTTGCTCATAGTTCCAATTTCAAACCAGATGGTATAGTTGAAGACCTTGTTGTAACTCTGGACTCTTGGGAGTACCCAACAAATTTCATGATCCTGTCCCCTAAAGCTGCATTGGGAGGGTACCCCATTATTTTGAGTAGGTCATGGTTAGCCACAATAGATGCTTACATTGGATGCCATTCAGGGGACATGACTATTTTTTATGGGAGAAGCACCAAAAAGCTTATTCTCTACCCTCATGCTTAACCATCCCATGATATGGATAACCCCATATGGCCACATGTTGGAGAAGAGGCCGAGGAAGTCAATTTAGTGGCACAACTCATGATGATAGGCAAAATTCCTTTTATGTAGCTTCAAGAAGAAGATGAAGTATTGTCCCACATAATTTAGAACCATTGTGAGGTGCAGGAAGAACCATCCACTTATGAATCTGGTTTTGTAGGTCCAGTGAAGACACTTATGTCTGCTCCTCCTGCAACTGAACTTCCTGTAGCAACAAATATGCTTCATACATTGTTACCACATGAACTAAAAATGCCAAACATTAGTGAAACAACCATGATTGATTTAACCACACAAGTGTAAGTGTCAAAAGGGAAACATTTGAATATTAACGACAAGTTGAGTCAAGAGTAGTAGTTGTCCCTAAAAAACCTATTGAAGACCCATCAACATGCATTTGCATGGGATTACCATGACATGAAAGGATTGGAACCCAAGCTTTGTACTCATAGGATATATATCATAGATTATTGCACATCAATAAGGTAGCCACAAAGGAGAATCAACCCTGAATTGAGATAGATTGTAAAAGGGGGATTACAAAAATTATTGCATGTAGGATTTATCTACCCTATCTCAGATAGCCAATGGGTGTCCCCATTGGTAATTGTGCCTAAAAAGGGAGGTAAATGGATATTTTGTGTTGACTATCGAGAGCTCAACTCTACCACCAAAAAGGATCATTTTCCCCTTCCCTTCATAGACCAAGTACTGGATTCACTTGTAGGTAAGCAATATTTTTCTTTCCTAGATAGATTCAGTGGTTATAACCAGATACAAATTGCTCCTAAGGATCAAGAGAAAAAAACTTTTACATGTCCTTTGGGGACTTATGCCTACTTAGTACTCCCATTTGATTTATGTAATGCACCTACAACCTTTCAAAGAGTATTCATTAGTATATTTTCATATATCTCACATGATTGTATGGAGATCTACATGGATGATTTGACTACCTATGGTGCTGATTTTGCAAAAGCATTAGAAAATCTAAGAAAAGTTTTGTAGAGATGTGAAGACCATAATCTATCTCTGAATAGTGAGAAATGCTTCATGATGATACAAGAAGGAGTAGTCCTTGGCCACTACATCTCTCAAAAAGGAATTCAAGTGGACCTATCCAAGATTGAGGTGATTACCATTCTTCCTATTCCTTCCAAGCAAAAAGATGTTAGAAGTTTCCTGGGACATGCAGGATACTATAGGTGCTTCATGAAAGATTTCAGTAAGATGGCAGTACCACTATACAATCTTCTAACTAAAGATGTTGAGTTCTAGTGGACAAAGGAGTGTGACAAAGTATTCTCTAATTTGAAAGCAGCCTTAACCCATGCTCCTATACTCAAAGGCCCTAATTGTGAACTCCCTTTTCATATTCACATAGATGCATTTGATTATGCTATAGGAGTTGTCTTGGAACAAAAAGAGGGAGAAATTGAGAATGCAATATACTTTGTCAGCAAGAACCTACAAGGAGTTGAGTATAATTACACAGTGACAGAAAACGAAATGTTGGCAGTCATCTATTCCCTTAACAAGTTCAGGAATTACATAACAGGATATCAAATCTTTGTTCATATAGACCATGCAGCCATAAGATACCTCATGAATAAGCTCTTGATTTTAGGTAGGATAGCAAGGTGGTTGTTAGTGATGTAGGAATTTGACTTCACCATTGTTGAAAAACCAGGAAAGGCAAATATTGTAGCAGAATTTCTCTCCAAATTAACCACATCAAAGGACACTCAAGTCATTGATGACTCCTTCTCTAATGATTTTTTTTTCCATCAGTGTGCACACACCTTGGTATACAGACATTGCCAATTATCTGGTTACAGGGAGAGTTCCCCCTCATTTCCCTCCAAAAGAGAGAAGGGTGCTTATTCAGAAAACTTTTCCTTTCTCATGGATTGTAGGATGTTTAATTTAAACTGGACCATATCATATAATGAGGAGATGTGTAAGGGAGGATGAAACATATGATATACTGCATGCATGGCACAATGAGCCTTGTGGAGGACATTTTGCAGCTACGAGTACAATAATGAAGATTCTTAATACATGATATTACTATCCCACACTTCATAAGGATGCAGGAAAGTATACTAGGAAGTGTGATAGATGTCAATAGAAGGGCCGACCAACTAAATCTGATGAGATGCCTCTATACCCTCAGGTAGTCATCACACCATTTGATAAATAGGGACTTGATTTTGTAGGTCCAATTGATCAACCATCAAATGGAAAATCCTACATCTTGGTTTGCATTGATTATGTGATCAAGTGGGTTGAGGTTAAAGCTATGAAACATACCAAAGATAATAAAGTTGTGGAATTCCTCTATGAAGAAATCTTCACACATTATGGGGTTCTAAGAGATATAGTGACAGATCAATGGGCTCAGTTTACATCAACCCTTGTCACAACATTGGTCAATGAATATAATGTAAGGCATAGGAAATCTATCCCCTATCACCCTCAGGCCAATGGCCAGTCTGAGGTAACCAATAGGGAAATAGAGGCTATCTTGACCAAAAAAATGGCTATTCACAGGAAAGCTTGGGAAAATAGGTGTCCAAAAGTTGTCTAGGCTTATAGAACCACTTGGAAGACAACCACTAGTTTTACACCTTTTGAATTGTTATATGGGAAAACAACCATGATGCCTATAGAGTTTGAGTATAAAACTATTAGAACTACACTAGATCTTGGGATAGACATATCTGAGGCACAAAAGGATAGAATCATGTAGTTGAATGCCTTGGATGAGATGAGAAAGTCAACCCTTCATCATACTAAGATAGTGCAAAATTAGAGGGTCAAATGGCATGACAAATACATAAAGGAAAAGAAGTTCCATCCAAGTGACTAGGCACTCCTTTATGACTCTAGGTATAAAGATAATGTGGGAAAACTACAAACCAAGTGGTTGAGACCGTATGAAGTTGCAAAAGTCTTCTCCAATGGTACTGTTCAACTCACCACCACCATTGATCCTATCAGATTCAAGCTCTTGGTCAATGGTCACCGTCTCGGGTTATATCATAAGCCAACTTCCAAACAACAATTCATGTAGCAATTTATTCAACACCAAACCTTTGAACTTCCTACAACTAAAGGAAGCAAACATAGTGTCCCTCCTTCTGACTAGTCAAGGTATGCATGCAATCACATCATAATAAAGATTTCCACTTTTGTGGGAATCCACTTCTTCATCAATAAATTTATCCGCCCATCCATCTCCATCCTTTCTCTCTCTTCCATAACTCCACCATCACTTCACTTCACCATCACTTCATTCCATTACCACTTCATTTAATTGCTCAACTATACTTTTAAAGGTAATCGGTACTTTCCTCCACATTCCTTGCAAAAGATACTCCAAATTTTTAGGTATGTGCGTGAAAATATGTTATATCTTAATTATCTTAAGTGAATTTATTTAATTACTGTATATTAATGTTGATATTTCACATAGCATATATTTGTTCTCTACCTTGTCACATCATAATTACCACCTAGCCTATGCAGACACATGCTCTAATTTAGGCTGCGGGGGAGTGTGAACCCATATGTCCATGTGTCATACATGTCAGCAAATTTGAAATGAGCCAATTTGAATGGAAATAGTTGAAATGACAGCTTGCATGTGTGATATGACACTGAACTGCCACCATTTTTCTTGATGATACCCTTCATTTATGTTTCTTTATTTCCTTATTCATAATCTTAAATGTCACCAAAAAGGTAAATTTCATATGACATTGGTGATAGCACTACAAAAGAGTTGTAGGAAGAAGAATAAATTGGGTTTCCAGAGAAAGATTGCAAGAAATTTTTTTTGCAAAAGTGTTTGCTTGATTGTGGGCAGAAACAATGGGAGGTCAATTGATTAGGAATGAACCTATAGTTCATGACGTGATACTATAGGATGCACTCCCTCTGGCCACATTCAGGAATTGTGGATGGTTGGACTACTTCATGAAACTTGACAGCTTCAATGAGGAAATTGCTCTAGAATTTGCACATACACTCTCTGACAAGAAGGCAATGGTAAAAGGGCAAGAAGTGATAGCCACTAAGGATAAAATTGTAGAGGTAATGGGTTTTCCTTCCGATGGAGAGCCATACCCTACTTCCAGGGATGCGAGGTCAGCTAGGGTAGAATTCACTGAACCTAGTGATCCTCTGCTAGTTGTAGATAAGCAAGGAACAAGGAGAACTTCTCTACTAGAAAAGTGGAAACAAGTTGTTGTATACATTGTTAAATATATTACCTATGAGGGCTGCCAGTCATGCCTCCATTCTATGCATTTTAAGCTCCTGAACCATATCATACATGGAAGAAGGATGAATGTTCCTAATGTGTTGTACAACCTCCTTGCAATTATGGCAGCTAAAACACAAAAAAGTAGGGACAATTTTATCTCTCATCCCTATTTGATAAAATTGTTAGTAGAAAATTCTTTATAAGAAGTATCTAGTATGACATGGGAAAAATTTGTAAACATTGATCAATTCAGACTAGAAAATGTGCATCCTAGAGCTCATCCTCAAGCTCATAGGGTTAGTAGGGGTGGGAGGGTTGCTAAAACCACTCCTGGAGATTCAACTTCTGGCTCAAACCCTCCTGCAGTCGATCAATAATAGAAATTGGCTCCTTTGAATTAGAGTATTCAGATGAAGAAATTTCATCCTCAGACCCTAATGTTAATGTTCTTCCCAAAACCCCAATTTGAACTAGTCCTTCCATTAGGAAAGAGGAAGCACAAATGAGAGAGGAAGAAATTAGAAAAGGGAAATCCAAGAAGCAAATGCCAAAAAAAGTAACACCAAGCCCTGCGAAAACAAAAGTTGATGACACTGGTCTTCCTACAGCTGAAGAAAAACATAAAAGATCTTTGAAGAAATCAAAACCAATTGAGCCAGCTGTTGATATGCCTCCAAAGAGAAGCCCTAGACTCAAAAGAACACCTAGGAAGGAGATAGAAGCTCCTAAGGAGCAGGTAAATGTTGAAGTGAAAGAAATTTTTGAAGAAACAACAAACATAAGATTACCAGAGCTTGTTGCTATTGTAGAGCAAGTTGAGAATCAAGAACCATTGCAATCATAGCAAGATGAACAACCAGAATCATTGCAACTGGTGCCATTTGAACAACAAGAATCTGTGTGAGGAAAAATTTTGGTAGGAAAACATAAACCTCCCACTTTTTCATGGAATCTTCTAGCTCTAAACTTATGGAGTGAAATGCAAAGGAAAGAGAAGGAGTGGAAAAAGGAAAGATGCAAGCTATAGGAAGAAGTTAAAAAGAAAAATGTAGAAATTGAAGAAAAGAATGAAGATATTGTTGCCTTGAAGGATAAGGTAGATAATGTGGTAGCTTTAGTACCTCAGATGATGGCATGCATAAATCCTCCCAAAGTATATGCACCACATTTGAAGGAGCGACATCTTTCCTTCAAGCTGTCAAGGGTTATTTTAGGTTTAAGCCCTTCTATTGAAACTCCACATGAGTTTTTCTAGGCCTACCAATCTTCCCCTCTTGAAGTTAAAAATTTGTTGTGTAAACTGTACCTACATAATTATGTTATTCCTAATGATCATGGCTGGAACCCATTACTATACATTGGAGATATCCATTTGAGGGCATTCATGTCATGGATCTAGAATGAGATCAGCTGGGGTTAGCAGTTCAGAACTTACAGGGAAAGAGAACTTCATACCCCCTTGTTTCCCAGAGTTGAATCCAGCAACCCTTCAGACATTTATTATACATGGCATAGAATTCTTTATCGCCCAAACTACAAAAATAGAATCATGCCTATTAGGGAAGAAGCATATCAGGAATATGAGCAGGTAGCTGATATTATAGGGAAAATAGTAATGGGGTACCTATCACATAGGTGGAATAGCTTGACAGATTAGTTGAAACAAGTTGAACCCCATTCTTTACAAAATTATGTTGCATCATGTAAATGATGTCTTAGGTACATACAGATTGGAAGGATGAGGTAGTAGTATTGGCTTCCATTAACATTTCAGGCACCTACTCTATTGTGGCCAGTACCAGATTACAGGTTTTATCAGTAAGACATAGCTATAGAAAGGAAAAGATGGAACAGATTGGAAAACAAGCAAGGATTCTACTGGGATCCAAATTTAGATACTACAGAGACTGATCTGGGACAATTGGTAGTTGGAAACTTCAAAGCTTTGACTAGGAAAAGGAATAGAGCTCCCTCTACTAGAGGACTAGCAGAACATTAGGTTGGGGGGAGAATGATGAGTCTAATTAATGGCTCAATTTTGATGGGGTTTATCATATATTTGTTGTTGTTACTATAGACTTTGGCACTTGGTTGTTGACATTCTCCATGTTATTTCCCTAGATTTATGAACCTTAGGCATAAACGTATCCTTGTGACTTCTAATGACATTAACATGTTATGTGAATTATCTATGTTAATTTTACATGTGGTTGAATGGATGTTACTTTAAGGTAATTATGGATATGCAATAGTTTGTGTGTGCTAATCATTATCTAGGTTCACATTAAGATGTTGATGTAAACAAAACTTGTAAAGTGGAAGAAGCTCCTACTAACTGGTCGATTGCTAAGGAAGTCAAAAAGATGGTCATTAAGAGGTCAAAGGAGGGAAAACTCTCAATTGAGGGAAACTTCCAATGGAGGGAAATTCCTAGTTCGAATGAAAGATTGTAACTACCTTTTAATGGTCATGTTTGTTAGTTGAGAAAATCTAGGGAGTGTGTTGTGCTGGATTCTCATTGGGGCAAGTCTACTTTGACCAAATTTGGTGCATGCATAACTTCCTCCCTCTCTTTTCTATGTTTTCAATAAATGACATCCTTCTATTTTGTTGGAGTCGATTGCCTAGGTAGTTATGGTTCATTAGAAGTTTTTCCCTCTATAAATAATGGTCAGATGCCCCTTTTCATAAGGTTGGATGTTTTGAGATTGTACTTGCATTTCCAGTTTAAGTAATACAGTCATATTGTTGATATGTTGTAATCATGTTTTCAAAGAATAAAATGACATTTTGATTTGTTGCATATGAGTTAGCTTAAGGAAGATTCACTCAAGGGGGCCCACTTGGTGAGAATTCTACCCATTTAGTTTAAAAGTTATTTTTTTGTTCAGTAATTAGTTTCGGTTTCAGTAGTTTTCTATTCATGCAGTCACTGGAACTTTGTTTTGTGACTGTTCCTGCAGCCAAGGCAAACAGAGTAGTTTCATGTCTGTTTGCTGAGATTTCTATTGTTTTATCCATTTCTAGTTCAATTGTTGATGCTCAGTGTAGTTGTTGATTCATGCTCAGTGCTTATGTTAATTTCTTTCCAGCGTTTTACTTTCAATATTGTTTCTTTCCTAGTTTATGGATGACTACAGTGGAGTCCTAGTGCACATACAGTGTTGAACCATTTCAAGTTTACGTCCCTGGGTTGAAAATGAAATGCACCTTTATGATGAGTAAGATAGATGCTTAGTGCAGATGTCTAATCTCTAAGTCCCAACTCTCAGGGCTTAGTTATTGAACCATTAGAGGAGGCCAACAGGTGGACAAAAGTTCGTGAGGAAAGACCCACACTAGAGACTTAGCTTGTTTCATCATCTATCGGCACTAAGCTCAGTAGAACCTGTGAAGCAGGAGACTGGTAGGGGATAACCGTTTTAAGATGGCGACCAGGTAGGGGCTTCCCACACATGGTAGCCCACAACGACAGACCTGCAAGGGTTTGAGGCTCAACATTTTTACTTATATTTTTCTCTTGAGTTTTCCAAGGCAGCGATGGGGTGATGTCTACCCACAAAGGAAGACCCACAAGATCGAAACACCTGGGTTTCATTTAGAACTCATTTTGAGTGGCAGCAAAGGGTTTATGATTTGTAAGGGTTTCAAGGCCCTGGTAAAGAACGACCGCGAAGAGGTAAGGTTCTACATGGCCCTTGGAGGCCAAATTTGATCAATTTTGGAGACTTCTTGAGATGGGTCCGTGTGAAGTTTTGTGTTTTATTAGTCGTCTAAGGATTTTTGGATGTTCACCTTAATGATTTATTGATTTTTAAAAGACAAATGAAATGGACGTTTTTAGCTGGGCAATGCCGGACATACCTGAGAAACCTGAAGAATTTGATGAACGCAACATTGGAGATCGACTAGGAGGTCATGCAAGTGCGGAGAATGGGGCAGTTGTCCGAGCACTAACAATCCTCTAACTTGTGTCAGTGAAAATGATAGGTCAGCCTTCCTATTTATAGGAAATTTAGCATTAATGACCCACATTTATTGCTTGTACGGTGTCCAACGGGCTAGCTGGGTGCGGGTTTCGAAAGGAACGGCGGCAGGAAAGTTAGGTCACACACTACAAGTGGAACCCTGGGAGTTTCCATCGGATGGGTGGTGAAAAGGATGGCCATGGTGGGTGCAATACCCACCATGAGGGCCGACGTTGGGTGCCAGCTATCAACAAAAATAGTGAAGGCAAAATGGCGACGAGTAAGGGGAAACCCGCAAGGGCAGACCTACAGGAGGCAAAGTATGCTAGTTTGAAAGCCTAAGGGAAACCTGCCAAGGAAGCCCCACAAAGGCTAGGGACTTGGAAATTTCTTGGGTAGTGAACCTTGGTCGACTAAAGATGATGACTTTGAGACTTCTTGACCACTTGGAACTCAAAATTAGGGGGCATGCAAAACAAGGAAAAGGCAAAAAGTGACCTGACAAAGGTAAAAAGAGAGGGTCCCCATTTGGAATGGGGTGTGTGTGCTATAGGCACAATAGGTACCTCCCATTCAGAAATTGGAACCCATACTCGATGATTACGAGGTGGATATTCCATTCTTCGTTGGCTATAGAGTCTATAAATCCTTATCTCCCCTTTGTCTTCTGAAGAAAACTGAAGTTGCATTCCCCACACCTTAAAACCTGACTGCTAATGTGTTTAGAAAAATGATGGAATGCAAATGAAACCCATAGGAAACACAATGGCCTTCACATACTTGGAGAAGAATGACACCATCCTACCGATAGCATCATTAACTTGTGTAGACACGTAAATTATACTGATTGTTCTTGTGCACCTAATCCTGATTTATTAACACCAGTTCATCCTAAATCATCTCTTTTATTAACCATTTAATCAAATAATCTTTATTTGATTAAATTCATCATATTTCATATTTTAATTAAATAAATCAATTTTATATGATTAAATCATTATCTTCTATTAATTAAATAAATCATTTTATTTGATTAATTCTAATGATTAAATGTCACTTGGCTCAAGAAAAAGGACATGTAAGAGGCCTTTAATGCCTTATTGGATGGACAACTACTTTTGGGGGGAGATTTCAAATTTGGGGAATATTCCATCCTTGATGCCTTTTTGAATGAAAAATGAGATTTAATAAATCAAATAAAATGATTTTCATGAGTAAACTTTGCAAAAGCTAGAGGATTTGAGTGATTAAGATTAGGATTAATCAGGATTTGATTAATTTAAATGGAGATTAGCTGATTTGACAATTTGATTTAGATTTTAGGATTTAAATAAATCAAAATGAGAAGAATAATGATTTTAGACTTAATTAAATGAAGGTGGATTTATTTAATTAAAGAGGACGATGTTAGATTTAAATCAAATAAAGATTAATTTATTTAATTTAAAGGAGATGACTTTAGAGATTAATTAAATAAAATGAATTGTTTAATTAAAAGGGGGACTATAGGATTAATTAAATAAAATGATTTATTTAATTAATAGGAGATGATGACTTAATCAGATAAAATTGATTTATTTAATTAAGAGATGAAATATGATGAATTTAATTAAATAAAGATTATTTAATTAAATGACTAGCAGAGGAGATGATTCAGGATGAACTAGTGTTAGTAAAATTAGGATCAAGTGTATAGGATCAATCAGTATATTTTACATGTCTACAACTTGAATGGTGCATAACACTGCACCTAGATAGTAAACATCTTTCGCCAAGCAATAACAAATTGATTATTGAAGATTGTGTTGAGTACTGATGGGCATCTACAAGGAATCCAACAAAGGTTAGAAAACAAATGAAATCTCCTACACTCGCTTGAAAGAGTCCTTTCTCATCCAATTTCGGACATGAAAATCTGGTGCCCACATGTGTCGTGAGCCTCCCCTCTACCAAAGCATTTCAAATGACATGACAATTTTGACATTTCAGCTCGAAAACACTTATCAACGACGCCTTAATAAGATATCCAAATCCTTAGATAAATTCTTATCCTTCACCACTTAAATGATCTTCTTCTTCAACAAGTTATTCTTGTTAATCCCGTGCTAATTGTAGACTTGTATTGATAAAAGTTGTGGATTACATCATTATAAATACCCCATGTTTTGAAATAATTCCCATTCATTATAATGAATTTGTATTTCATCAGATGTCATAAAAGTAGCTTCTTTATGAAATTTGACATGTGAAGAATGCTAACTCTAACACTTAGACAGAAAAAGGCTCTTATGCTTATGGAATTCGAGCTTGATTGGTTCCCTTCATTTAATGAATATCTCCCCTGTTATGAATTTAGTCTGTAGCTAAATAACTAAAATTATTTTTCACTTAGAGACTTGATAGCATGCTTGTGCTTTCCAATCTCAGAGTGTATTTTCTAAGATTTAACGATCTATAATTTCTTGCCAATTAGGAAAAGCTTTTAGATCATCATTATTTTCCATTATTGTTACATCTATTTTCTGACACCCCATATTTGCTAAATAATCTGCAAGCTTGTTCCCCTCATTATATGTATGTGAGATCTGGAATAGTTCAAACTCGTCCATTAACTCCCACACCTTTTCTAAAATATACCTTAGATTCCAGTTATGACATTTCCTTTCCTTACACATGCTTACAATTGCAAGTGAATCTCCTTCAATGTGAATCTTATTGATTCAAAATTTCCTTGCTAACTCCAAACCATAAAGAATGGCCAGTGACTCTGCCATATTATGCATGCCTAGAGGAATATGAATTGATCTAGTTTCTTTCAATTTACCCCAAGAATCTCTAATGCAAACACCTACCCCTAAAGAGCCCATATTCCCTCTAGATGCACCATCAAAATTATTCTTGAAAAAACCTTTCGACAGCGGGTGCCATTTGATTAGGCTTCTATTCACCTTCAATTTGGAAGAAAGTTTCATACTCCCTTTAAAAGGTAGAATAATACCTTGCCAACCCTTAAGTATACTTTGATCCCATGAGGTAAATCGAGAACTAACATTCTTTTGATCTTGTATATATGCATTGACCACTTTTGCAACTGATTTTTCAATTGTTGCATGGACAGAGTGATCTGGTGCTGAAACTTTTCTAAATATTTGTTTATTTCGTTCCCACCAAATGGAACATATGGCAGTAGCTAGAACTAGATCTCAAATACATGCAAAACTTGAAGTCTTATATAGCACTAGCCATGAAGAAAAGAGATCCCATACTGAGTTTGGCAATGGAGTATGAAAACTCATCTTTTGCATGACAAATTCCCAACAACTTTGGGTGAATGAACATTTCAAAAACAAATGATCAGGATTTTCCAAACACTTACCACACAAAACATAATTAAATGGGTCTGTTATACCCAATTTTACTAGATGGTCACTTGTGAGTACTCTTTTCCTTAGCACAAGCCATGCAAAACTTCCCACCTTTGGTAACACCATATTACTCCAACAAAATGAATATGCTCTTTGAGACTGCAAATGGTTATCCTTGTTAAGGACCACCTTGTAACTCTATTTGACTGAGTAATTGCCATCTTTTCAAGGATCCAAAATAACAAAATCTGCTTTTGTTAATAAGATGATTGTTCTTGCTGCTAGAACCTGATGAAGACAACTCTTTTGTTCATTAGATAATTGAGATTTTAAAAAATCTTTCCATTTACTTTTCCTGAAGAGATCTCTACTACACATACATAATCAATTAATTTGGAACCCCATAAAGAAGACATAATTGGAATGACTACTTGAAGGTCTAGACAATTTCTCAATGGTGGATGGCCATTCCAAGAGTTGTCCCAAAAATTCACTGCTTCCCCATTATTGACATCCCAAGAAACATAATATGTGATTACTTTTCGGCAAGATAACATAAAGTTCCACATAGCAGATCTTCCAGGTGGGTTAGAGACTATGATAATTCTTGAAGGTTCTTGAATGTCAAGATACTTTGCCTACATAAGTGTGCACCATTTGGAATCAGGCTTAGTATACATCTGCCAAACAAATTTCCCCCCAAAGGCTATATTACGCTTTGAGATATCATGTATACCTATTCCACCTTTGTATTTCTTCGACGACATAGAATCCAAAGAGATCAAAGGAATTTTTTTAACATCATTCATGTTTCCTTTCCATAAAAATCCCCTGATCACTTTCTCTATTTGATCAATTACTGATCTAGGTTCCTTGAGGACTAAGATAAAATAATTGGGGATTGCTAACAATACAAATTTTATTAAGAGAATCCACCCTGATAAAGACAACCAACAGGCTTTACAAGCACATACTTTTTAGCTTAATTCTTTCAATAACATTAGCCCAAAAGGATGGTTTATTAGCACCCATAAAGAAAGGAATACCCAAATACTTATAAGGTAAACTTGCCTCTTGAAAACCTAGCACTTGAATAATCTTTCTTTTTAAAGTTGTTTTAGAGTTGAAGACATATACTTTTGATTTTTCAGCATTTATATTTTGTCTTGACAACTCAAAGTATCTATCCAAAATACTTTTTATCTGCCTGGCTTCATTAACATTCACCCTTCCATATAGTAAAGTATCATCTACAAAAAGATTATGTGTAACTGACAAACTAGTTTGTGGAATATGTATCCCTTGCCATAAACCTTGATTGTGCTTCTCTTTTATAGTCCTGCTCAGAACTTCTACCATAATTATAAAAATAAAAGGTGAAAGAGGATCACCTTGTCTTACACCTTGTGTGGCTCTAAAAAACCTTGAAGGAGAACCATTAATTAATATAGAAAAGAATGCTCCTGATAAGCAAGATAAAATCTATTTACACCACTTGTCTAAAAAACCCAAACTTGCTCAAAACTTTCAAGAGGAAATTGCAATCAACCCTATCATATGCTTTCATCATGTCTAACTTTATAATAAATGAAGGAAGATGATTAGTTTTAATAGAGTGAAGAACCTCATGTGCTATCAGAGCCCCTTCTACTATTTCTCTACCTAACACAAAGCCACCTTGCTCTTGTGAAATGATTTTTGGAATTAAATGTTGCAACCTTTGATAAATTGCCTTGGTGAAGATTTTATAAACCGTGTTACACAGAGAAATCGGCCTGAATTCAACAAAAGTTTTAGGCTCTTTTTTCTTTGGAAATAGAGCAATATTTGTAACATTAAAGTGCTTGAGGATCTTGCCCGACTTCCTTAATTCCTCCAAGGCTAGAAGCAATTCAAAACCCACAACATCCCAACATTTTTGAAAAAACAAAGCAATGAAACCATCAAGGCTTGGCGCCCTGTCTGGAGCAAGAGAAAAAACACCTTTCTCAATTCTTCCAATGAAAAAGGCTTCATTAGTTCAACATTGTCTACTCGGGAGATAAGGGTCGGTATTGCTACCAACAACTCTTGATCATCTTTCCTTTGTTGTGTAGAATCAGGTTTAAAAGGAGCAAGAAAATTCTTTAAAAAAATTACACCTTCTTCCTAGATCTCATTTGCACTTGTCAATTGTTTACCTATTTCTATCTCCTGAATTAAGAAGATGGTTTGTGCTGCTCTTTTTTGTTGCACTGATGCATGAAAAAAATTTGTATTACGATCTCCTTCTCTCAACCATAATTCTCTTGACTTTTGATGCCAATAAATTTCCTCTATTTTCCCCAGTTCTTCCCAAATTAATTGTAGATTTTTCTATTTTACGTATGTATTGGAATCCATTCCATTTTGAATAATATGTTCATGGACTTCTTCCAGTTGTTTTGCTACTATCTCTTTTTTTTCAAAAACATTTTTAAAGACTTGCACATTTCCAATTTTTAATCTACCACTTGATGAATTGCAATTTCTTAAATAACTAAAACATTTTGGTGCCCCTATAATGTGGTGCACTTACCCACCATTGTCTGAGCAAGAGAAAGAACAGTGGATGCATGAACCACATTTTCTCAAATTTGAAGGAGGGCTTGTGCTGAGGGGGCATGTTCATGTTCTTTATCAATAAGGAGATAGCATAATGATCTAAACATACAAATGGAAAAATTTGTGAGGATAAGAGAAAAGGTTCAAGAACCCAATTTGGTGAAATCAAGAATCTATCTAACTGAACAACTATTTGTGAAAAATATCTTCTCCTATTCATCCAAGTGAAACTACCTTTTTCTAGTAGCACATCCCTTAAAGAATTATCCACAATAAAATTCTCAAAATCTTCCATAGTTTTTTGGGGTGGAAAAATACCTCCATGCTTCTTCTTGAGAGATACTATAGCATTAAAATCCCCTACCACTGCCACTTTTTCAGTCCCCAAACTTTGAATAATGTTTGTTAAATTGTCCCACAACCTTTTCTTATCTTGAGTTGTTGTTTGACCATAGACATTAATGAGTCTAAAGCATAAATCAAAAGACTCAACTTTCATTAATTGCTAATTACTATCTCCTCCGATAGCTTCTACTGTCACTAATTTTGGGTTCCATAAGGAAATCAATTCTCCTGATGCTCCTTGTGTTGGGATATGTAGAGATTTCCATTTACCCCATTTCATTATAGTGGTTTCATAGGAGCTTGTTGATAATTTTGTTTCTTGCAAAACTACCACATCTGCCTCTGAAGAATCAATCTGACATTTGATGTGGGCTCTATTGTTAGGGGCATTAATGCCCCTAACATTCCATGATAATATTTTCATGAGGGGAGCAACATGCTCTCCTCGGCCTTTTGTTAATTGAGCATCTTCCATCTAGTGTAGCTTGCATCCCTGACTCAATTTCCTCCCTTAGTTTTTCTACTTTTGACTTTCTGCCTCTTTTACCTAGAGATTTCTTAATTGGTAGTTGATGGACAACTGTTTGTGCTAAGGATAAGGTTTGAGAATAGTCAAACTCAGGCTCCAAAACTGTATCCAAGTCCATTTTATCTTCCATGCAACCCTCAATTAGCAAATCTTTCTTCAAGATTATTGGGTCAATAACATCTTTGAAGGGATTCAACCTTTTCTCTGCCTCCAAACCTGATTCATTTTTAATTTCTTCTACAATCTCATCAAATAATTATGAGCGAAGTGAGTAATTTTTGTGCAAGAGTCTCCAATTGGAGGGAAGTTGGATCCTCCAACTGAGGAGGGCTTTGACCCACTAACTGTGGGTAGTTGTGATCTTCCCACTGAGATGAGCTTTGATTCTCCAAATGAAGGGATCTTTGGTCCTCCAACTGAGATGAACTTTGAGTCTCCAACTGAAGAGAGCTTTGATCCTGATTAAGAACTAGAAGACCTTCCTTCTAAGGAATATCATGCCTCTTCTTCAAAAATTTATATGTGATCTGAATGGGTAACTTCTTTTCCAATGAAGTGCGTGAAATTTGAATTGGCAAACCATTAAACTGAAATTGGCGAGCTAGTGCAAGCAACTAATCAACTGATAATGTTAATTTAGAAGGCAAACCCCTCCCACTACCAACCTTGTTATACTAATATGTTGGCCTAACCAAAACATTATTCAGTAAGGGAATGCTAGAATCTTTTGATTTGGCCATGTTTAAGTTTGCCATTTTTGAACTAGCTTGATAAGGTGAAGCTAAACTATCTCTTTTCTGAATGCTCCCATTAGTCAAATCTATTGGCACAATCACTTCTGATTTCTTTTTAGACATTGGGGACAAAGCTTTACTGCGAGGAGATTGTAAAGAGATCTCTTTCTTTTGACAACTAACCATATTAGGGCATTTCGATTTCAAATGTTCCATAGAATGACACAAAGAACATGCATTTTGATTACTTTCTACTGCAATTTCTTGAATCCATATGCCAAACTTAGAGTTTATATGCACTTCATCAAGGAATGGTTTTGTAGTATCAAGCAATACAAAAACGCTAACAAGTTGTATGGGATTATCATAAAAAGCTTTGTCATGTTGAAGGAAGATACCAATATGATCTACCAAAATTTGTATTAACTTAAACTCCCTATACTCCAGAGGTAAGGATTTTAATTGAATCCATGCTAGCACAAATTTTGACATAAATTGATCTAATTTAAAATTAGGAATCCAAGGATTCACGCATAAACCAGATCCTTCATATATCTAGGATTTCACTTTATAAACAACATCCATTTCTTCTTTTGAATGAAAAAGTACAATAAAAATCCCCTCCTTTTGATCCAAATAAAAGACTTTTGATACCCCTTTCCATTCATCAAATAGAAAATCTTTCAGAGTATGTATATCAAGAATAAGGTCCCTGAACTTAGATATTAAGGCCCGGTGATGAAGATCCTTAATTTGATCTTGTAATAAGTCCTCTAAAAATGTGACGTTAACAACAACCATTTGCTCCATTGTATTCAGTCCTTTGGTAGGTGAAGCTTGGATGGCTTTATGCATGTTTCCATTTTCCATGTTCTATATGCCCTTCTTCTTATTTTTTTTCTTATTCACCTTTTTCTTTTTCTTGTTCGTTTTACTTTCCCCTGTCTGCTTATTTGGTTGTTGCTTTTTAACCCAAATCTTTTAGATCCTTTCCTTCTTGATATGGGCAGTTTGTATCGTAGAACCATTATTGCTTGCTTTTGCATGTTGCAAAGTTAGTTTTGAAGGGACTTTAGGATTATAATCATCCGATTTTGCACTCTATAACTGTGGATGTTGCTTTTCTTTCCCACATAAATCTTTGCTTGCATGTCGTGCTTGAGTTGATGAATCCTCTTTATTAACCCGATTTGCATGTGCCTTATCTCTTGGATTGAAGGGATCTTCTGAACAATTTGAAACATTGATTGCATGCATGCACTTTTTCCCTTGAGTATGATTATCCATTGAAACCCTAGCCTGTTCTGCTTCCTTTCTTTGATTGATCCTATAGTTAGCTTCAATTTCTCTATACAATTGATTAAGAAACCTTGGATTTGCCTCTCTTTGTTTCCCTTGAAACTCTTTCGAGAGTAATGGTGGTCTATCAATTTCATATATGTCAAAAACAACCTGCTTCTGCTTGTTTAAATGTCGGATATAACAAAATGACACCCAGATAGGTCTAGAGAATCTATGCCTGATCACAAGTTCTCTGTGTCTTGCATGATATCTTTTTGTATAGCCCATGCGACCCTGTATAAAATAATCCTAATTCTTGTAGCCATTGTTTGCAGAACAAGACAAATTCTTGTCTTTTCTTGAAAAATGACCATTGGGAAGCCATTTTCACGAAGCCATTTTTAATATGTTGTTAACTTTGTTCATGTGAATATTTTGATAAAATGATCAATTCAGACATATGTTATCGAATACTAAATTATACATTAAAACTGTAATATAAGTTTAATATTTGTGGAGTATATTTAACATTAAATGGAAAACCCATTGATTAGTTTGGAACACTTTACTCGATAGCCAATTTTGTACATGTACATATATTCAAATGATGCAAACAACCCTTTTTATATTTCTATCACATCCAATAAAATTAATTCTTCAAGATTGATTTTCTAAATAATTACATAATATTAATTTATTTAAATAAAATTAATAATTCAATTAACAAAATATCATTTGACAACGTCTTTAATTACACAATTCAATTAGGGGAGAGAGCTCGATAGTGGAGTGGAGTCTACTAGCGAGGACAAAAGTAGTCCTCATTGGGCTTCACACTGGAGCACCTTAATATCCAATTGTAACACATTTTTATCCATAAAGTACAAATCATGTGATGCCACATCAGCATATAACTACTGGTCTCCCTTTTTTTTGGGCTTTTTTGGACACCTTGACAAAAAGCATGCTGATGTCACATCATACTGATGTAGCCTTGAAATTTTAATTATAAATAGAAGACTTGCTAAATATGCTGCTGTAAAAAATTGAAAATGATTTGAAATGTTTACGTTAGATTTTGAAAAGCGTGAAATTAAAATGATATTTAAACATTCAAGCCGTTCAGTCACGTGAAGTGTGTCATATTTCCGTCTCAAAATGTAAATAAAAATATCTGTTGACTAACTGTTCTGCATATTTCGTTTGTATCGTAAATTATTATTTAAATTTTGTGGTTCCGATTCTTCTTCAACCGCTAACTCTATCGGAATTCCGATAGCAGTAAGCGATTAAATGGCACCCCATAATGACAAGTGGTCGAATTACATTCCGTCTCTGACGACCTGGGTATGTCAGTTGACAGTAGTGACTACTTATTATTATACTTGTGATGTCGACTGTTACCGACTACCGCCTATTTGGCCGCTCACTACCGTATTATCTTTGCAGCTATCAGACTGCATCTTTGACCGTATATATTAATTTATTGAAAATCAGTATTTTTTATTTTCAATTAATGAAATACAATCAAATATACATTCTGCTGGCCGTGTAGTGGCTATCACTATCGACAAGGTTTATCTAACAGTCAATATACACATTTGATCGTATTTATTAATTAATTGAAATTAATATCATTTTGTATTCTGAATTTCAATTAATTCATAAATACAATCATTCAGATTGTTGGATAGACAATATGATCACTACGTTAATAATTATGTAGAAAATTGATGATGTTTGAAATTAAGAGTGAATATGTTTGTCTTACAAAATATTATTATAAATTTGAGAGGTCTAGAAGTTAGGTTGTTTTTAGGGGAGAGGGGCCAGTAGTTGTGCAGGCTAACTTTGTCAGCATGTACCGATTGACTGGAATATCGTAGAACCTTCATTTTTTTTTGAAATGTAGATTGACCTCTTATTTATCTATAACTAAGGTTTGGAGGTGTGACTCATCATGCAACTCGCCACATCAGCACATCTATTGAGAAGTGTCTAAATTTGACTTTTGGTTCAACCAAAACTTAATCATGGAACCCCAACAAATGAACAAAAATATCATTTGTTAGCTTGTAGAATATCATATTTTTATTTTAAAATAAAAATAAATATAAACCTAAATGGACCAAATACCTATGGATAGTCATAAATCTTTTGATATTTCTACCTTTTATATTCAACACATATGGACCAATAGTTGAACACCAAAAAACCATTTGTTGTTATAAAATCAACACACAATTATTTAAAATACAACTTATATCAAACAAAAATGGACCAATAGTTGAACACTAATTTTTTTGAAAATCCTTCTGATTTAATGGAAAAATACATGTTATTTATTGTACCTTTTATATTTGTGATAGGACAAACTATTAATATAAAATACTCCAATGCTTGTACATTGCTACCCCAATAGTTGTACACATAAGAACAATATTTTTTCACTATGATAACAATACTTGTTTAAATGAGTGTCTTATTTTATTAAATGAGCATTTTATTTTTTAAATGATACACTATAGTGGATAGTTATGATATTTTATTTGAAACAAAAAAATACTTATTTCACTTCTTCATGAATGTATTTATGTTTTTTTTATATAACAATTAGAGGTTCTCATGTGTTCGAGTATGGGTCCACTTTTGATCAACATTTGGTTATTTTTTTATTTACATTTGATATTTATTTACAATATATAGTATAAATATGTCGTAGACTAGAGTATTATAATCACGATTGCGACCTCTACTCAATGACCCTCTCCCTAAATGAAATGGATTGAAATTTAAAAGTTATAATATAATTTATTTTAATTTTTTATTACAATTAATAGAATTTGTTAACGTTAAATTTGGTGAGATATTCAAATTTTCTAGAGTATTTTTAATTTCATCATAAATTTAATTAAAGGGTTATAAAAAACTAGAATTGTGGAAGCAAATAATTGTACTTTTAATCAAAGATTGTGCAAGGACCTCCTATCTACAACATCAATAATTTCATTCTAGTTATTAAGAGAATCAATCTTTAAAAGTTGAAGGGCATCTAGTTAATCACAAGTGGGGACACAAATCAAAATAGGGGAACATCATTACACTCTACATTCCACATGAAGATCATCTTTTGTTAAAAGTAATGATCAAGGAAAAATCTTTGAAAATGAATATATGCTAGAGGATCAAGGTAAAATTCTTGAAACATGCCTCTTGATGCATTATCATGCTCAAACCTTCTCATTATAAAATCAATTATAAGATAATGATGTTATGGCAACATATATCCTTTGTCAAGATCTTTAAATAGAGTATGCATAATGTTAGGAAAAACCTCACTTTCACTCTTGAGGATGCATATTTATAGGCCATCTAATATTATTACATTTTTCCAAGGATTCTTGACAACCACCAAATAAATCTAGAAACCAATGTTTCATGTCAAATGCTCAAAATAAGGAGATCTTAGCTTAAAGGTATACCATGGCACAGTAGTGCCCTAATGAAGGCATAACTCACTCCATCACATCATACTAAGAATGGATAAAATTTCACCTCTTTTCATGAAATTCAATAAGCAACTATCTTATACTTCTCAAGTCTATTTTATAAGAACCATTTGGATTTGAAAAGTCATGAATGAATGCATTTAGTATGATATTGATGCAACACCCATCTAATTAGTTGAATGAATTATGGTTATAAAAGTATATGCATATACATTTAAATGACAAGTTCTTGTTATTAGTGAAATGAGATGCCCACAAATTCTAATAAAGAAATGACAAATGAAATTAATCCCATCACACATGTTGATATCACACCACATCTATCTTGATTTAGTTTTGACAATATCACATCTTATATTTGTGCACATTTAATTCAACATTTTTTTAATACTATGTGGATTAAAATTCCATTTCTTTCCTAGGTTTTATTTCACCAAAAAATATTTGAATCTCATTAAAGAAAGAAGAGGGAAATCATTGGACCAATTGCTAATTATATAGATATTTTTATTGGGGCTTGTGGACAAATGCTTCCTCTACATAAATATTTTCAAAGGTTAAAAATATTTACATTTAATGCCTCTACCATATCATACATGTTATTTTCCATAATGAATGGAAAGGAAAATATTTTTATATAAATATAGTATATATTGGACAATGTTATCTTCATTTTTATTTAAATAAAAAGAATCAACTTAATCCAAGCAAACTTAAGGAGTATGCAGTGGGATTGGAACTTAAAGTGGAGAGACTAAAAAAATGAGATTTAGGATGTGGTTAACCTCTCTAAGGAACTTAAAATGACTAGTAATCAAAGAATACTCTACATTAAAGATACCATAGGAAGCATTGAAAAAATAGTGAGCTTGAATGTTCAAGAAGGACCCGACAAAAGAACAAGGAGTTAGAAGCAAAAGAATAAGCTTAAAGATGGAACAACAAAGAAAGACTCTTGCCTCCAAGGTCCAAGCCTTGTGTGAATAATGAGAAGTTGCTAAATTCCTTAATACCTCTAGTAGACTAGTAGCTTGATAGTCATTTTGTTCTATATTTGTTGTGTTTTGGTTAACTTTTGTTTAATCTTTAGTTGACATTTATTTTTATTTTTGTTTGTCTTTCATTATTTTAATGACTTTCTTAATGTTTTTTTTTTCTAATCCTAATGCTTCCAATCTAAATCATTATAAAAGGTTATGGAGCCCTTTCAAAACCCTTATTTCTACTCTAATAAAATAAATAACTTAACAAGAATTCAAAAAATATTTTATTATATGACATATGAACACAAACATAATTTAGAAAAGCAATCAAATATTTATATAGATACTTTAAAAAAATCTTGTAGTAAAATATAACACAAATTGTAAATGAACTCTTTTGAATGTCTACCAAAACTAACAAGCCATAAAATTATCCTCTTTCTTGTAAAGTGCTAGAAAGAATTAAAATATAATATAGATAAACAATTTTATTTTTATTTTTTACCCCATTTCTAGTTTCTTTTAGTGTAAATGATATGATTAGAATTATAAAATTTACAAGCAGTTTTGCATCTCAACTTTTGTTTTACTAAGAATTAACTTTCATAATTATTATATGAAAGGGAAAAAAACTTTACAAAAATATTTAATAATTTTTCCTATGTGAATGGTATATATATATATATATATATATATATATATAAGAAAACATTTATGATTTTGAGAATATGAATACATAAAAATTAACTTTAATCTTTTTTTTTTTCACTTTTAAAAAATTACATATATGTTGCATTATATGTTGCATCTTACTAATAAGTTACTCTTTACAAAAGTAATTATATTTTTAAATTATATCAAAAGGAACAAACAATTCTCTATAAGTATAAAACAAGCATTCACATACTAAATTATTGTCATATAGTCTAAAGCTAACAAAATTTGGTCTCTTTATATCTATCAATATCCATGACCCTAAATAAGATTAGATCCATCTACTTCATCTTTCATTAATATTACAAATGACTAATCAATAATAAAGGTGGAATATTCTAGAAAATTAATCCTAGGCCCTAATCTTTGTCTACACATTACCTTAGGAAGTCCTTCATAAAGCATATTGAATAATGTCTTTAAACTTAAGAAGACCTTGGTGGTGATCTACAAATCCCCACTTTTCGAGGAAAACCCAAGCCTAAGACTACCTCCTCCAACATGTCATCTTCAATCCCTAATGCCATTATATTTTAATCAAAGTTGTGACAATTTTCCTAACAATTTATTGTAATTTTTTTACATCTAAAAGTACCTTATCTATCATGATAGCATGATAATTAATTATAATTCTAATGTATATTTCATGTCATATATCCAAACATTTTGGAGAGGGTATTTGGATATCCCTTAGATGGATGAGAGATTAATTTGTTATTATTTTCTTATTTACTTGATATATTAGTTTTACTACATTCATGAAAGAGGTTGAGTTGGTAGTGGTAGTTATAAATATTATTAAATATTCTCTTTCCTAGGCACCTTGGAGGGAGTTCCTAAGCATCTTTCAAATTGTTAATGAGGTCCACAAACATGAAGCCAAAATAGGGCATACCATTTTGGGGTGTGCACCCATTGAGAGTTACATGTCAAAGATGTTATTTTTATTATGTATATTATAAAATTTATGAGCTATATTTACTATTCTAGGAGGCTACCCATGTGGAGAGGGGTGTTATATTTTTACATGAGATGTTTGGGCTCCTATTTTTGGCCCAGATGGCTTTTACCTCTTGTTTTGTAAACCTTTTATGGTTTATTTTTCCTAGTTACTCTATATATTGGAGCCTTAATAATTTGATGAGATTTTTTAGAAATACATTGGTGATGCCAAAAATATATTATATTGAAGGGAGATCAAAGTGTTCTATATGGGTCAGTGCATGGAATTAGGGGACAAAAAAGTGAGACCTTGATATTTTTGACAAAAAAAGAACATTATCAAAAATGAATAAATGTTATATTTTACAAAAATCAATGCACAACATAACATCAGCATGTTATGTTTTGCATTGATTTTTGTAAAAATAAATATAAAACATAATGTGAGCATCAACACAAAACAAAATGTTCATGTGTTATGTTTTGTATTTTTTCTTTAATTTAATCAATGCAAAATAAAATGCACTCACATTTTATCTTGGATTGCTTTTTTTAAAACTTAATGTGTAAATTTTTTCCATTCCTTAAATTCAATGTTTATATGATCCTACCCATTAGACTTGGTTTTCAAAGCCTAAGGGTTGGACATCTCTTTTGGGTCCTAATTTCAAGTTTTTGACATAAAAATAATGAATTCAAACTTCAACCTTGCTTTACATGTTTCACAATAAAAAAATTATAACTTCACCACCAAAATGAACTTCTTATCTTTCTAACTATACAAGTTTTAAATATTTTTGAATATGTTAAGGTATTTATTTTTATTTTCTTTTAAGAGCATGTTCATATTCCTTTGATATGTGTATTTATTTTTAGTTATAAATTTTGACTTACTAATATAAATTTGAAAAAAATATAGGATTGTTCTACAATTTATTCTATACGCATTCAAAAAAAAGATTAGTTGTGTGTAAGTTATGTGATGAGCATTCTTAGTGATACAATATTTAGGATGCATCCGCTTTGAAAAAATCCCCAAAAGAATATTTAATTAAAAAGTACACATCTTGTAGTACTCACTCTTAGCTATATTTATGCCAAATAGTTTTTTATAAAATACCTAATGCAAGAAAAAGAATAGGGGGTGCACATCAGACATTACGTTATATTTTATTGATAAAAATAGAAACTATAGACACCTAAAATCTAACCTTACCCAACCACACCTCATTTTATGCTATCCTAAGCCATTAATTACATAAATAATATTTATTTATTTAATTAATTTACCCATCACCTTTATCCCACTTTGTCCTATCCAATTAATTAAATAAACATTTATTATCCATTACATTTACCCCCAAATCCTCTAACTTAATTGATTAATTAATTAATTTAGGATGATGAATTCACATTACCTTTTCCTCCAATATTTAATTCCACTTTATCCCTCAATCCTTGTCCATTCAATCACATCTATTGATTCCACTCACATGAATCATAATCTAAATTTATCCTCATGTGACAAATCTCCTCTTCACATGACTAACTAACTCCTTGTCTAGATTCATTGAACCTAGACACCTAGCTAAATGCAAACTAATTTTCCATCTTATCCCTTCATTTAATATCACACCTCTTAATCCTATTCATCCACATAAATATTTTGCCCTAATCCATTCCTAAACTTAGACCTTATCCCTCATGTGACACTTGTCATGTGACTATAATTTTGAGCCAAACCCTAGTCCTCAACCAATCCTAGCCATCCATTAACCAATGCATCTTGGTCGTTGATTTCTCTTATAGAAATTTTATAATTGGAGACACCCAATCCCATTTGCATAATCCAATCTATGCTATTGTTATGCTGCTGAAATTTCTATTGAATCATCTTGATCACACCATCTGCTATTGGAACCATGAGCAACCATATACAAGTTGTCAACACATCAACATAATACACTTGATCTTTATGAGGGTTGCATGTATTTGGTTTGATCTAAGAAATATTTTATGCATATTTCACTTATATCATTTGCATGCAATACATTTTGGTAACTCGGTGTGAATCCTTGCTTCTAACGCTTGTCCTTGTGAGTTTTGGTGAGTTTGATCTTATAGGTGAAGGGTTTTTTAAATGGGCATTGAAAATAATTATTATAGGAGTCTTGAATCACAAAAATAACCTCACGGTTGTGCTCAAGAGGGCTGAGAGATGAATTTTGATATAAAATTTGCTATATTTTGCTCACTGTAATTTTTTTTAATTTTTTTAAGGGCTCTAGGGCTTACCATACAAAAATCCATATGATCGCACTATCAAGATTTTTTTGATAGATATATAATGAATATACACATCTAGGATTTTTTGAAGGATGTATGCACAAATCATGAAGGTATTTGCATGATTTGTATGTATATATACACAAAACATCTGCCATTCCATCATAGGTATATATTTAAGGGTTTGTTTGATACGTCCCTGTATATACATCTTAAAACCATATGTAAATTACATGATATTCTATGTATATGTTTTCTTTTTGCATGGTTTATTAACATATACATAGGGTAACTATGAATAATGTGGGGTATTTTGTGTGTATACTCACAACCCACGACCTATAGAGTATACACAACCCACAATCTATGGAATATAATAGCCCGCAACTACATAGTTTTAAATGGTCACACAAGATTTTTTTAAAAATTGCATAGGTCATTCTTTTAACTTAAACTTTCAGTCACTTAAGCTTTTAAACTTAAGCATTTAAAATTAGCTTTTAAATTTGTATGATTTCCTTTTTTAAGTTTTAAATAAATATTTAAATTTATTTAATTTTTTGAACTTTTTTAATTTTTTCAAGGCCCACAACCCCTAGTCATATGGGAGACCAAGGGCTCCACTAAAAAGGAGTCTAGCACCCTCCAACCAACCCTTGGTCATATGGGGGCTTAACTCAAGTGTATAAGGGCTTAACTTAACCCCTCCTTTTCTATGCAAATATTTAAAAGAGATGCTTTATGAAAATGGGCATAAATTTTGCCTCACATATCAAATTGGTTTAGATCTCTTTCATTTGGTGTAAGTGGATTTACCAAATTATTCTCCAAAAATCAAGTGAACATAGTCAAAGTCAACCCTTATTTTCAATTTTTAAATGCCCATAACTTGTTCATACGAAATCACATTTCAATGATTTATTTATTAGAAAATCATAAGGAATCCATATTTTCTATCCTTTTTTGCTCGAGATCATTTTATTTGTCATGTTTTCCTCACATTTAAAAATTGGGCTTAAAATGTACCTTTCACAATTCGATTTGAGATTTAAAATAAACAAGTGTGTTTTAATCCCCAAGACTCGCATATTCTCTCCTATTGCACCATAGTGTGATCTTGTTTTCTTTTTAGGGGGCATGCCTAAGGATTTCATTACCTTAGGGGACGACCTCAACTCCCGTGTTTTGAAAAAGTATAAAGAGCAGAAGGTGAATTAAAGGATACCTCTCTTGGAAGTGAAATATTGTCAATCTAGGCTAACCTATAAGAACTTTACACCTTAGAGAAATGAAGGTGGAGAGTGGCTTACCGTCTCCTCCTGATTATTTGGCAATATTTCCTTTCATCTACATATTAGGCCTCTTGTACCCTTGGGATATCCCTAGTTGAGCTTGTAAAGTCTAGTTGAGACTATTTAGCTCTTTTTTTGTGTTGCCTTGTGTCTACAAGGATTGACAATCCCACTTGAGTTAGGCATGTTCATGTGTCTTATGTGCTCTAATGTTTAGATCACCTTCCCCACTCAAAGCCAAAAGGGGACATTTATCCAAATTGATCCATACGATTTTATATTTTTGCATTATTTCCTTGTGCATTCTCATTCTTAATCATAAAATCAAAAAAAAAAAATTCAAAATACTCCAAAAAAAAAAAAAAATCTAAGTGTCCTCCAAGTTAATTTATCCGCATCATTTCTAATTCAAACTTTTTGGATCCCCATTACCCAATCCCAATCATCTATTTTCAATTCAAATCACCTCATCCTAAGTATCCTTTCATCTCATCCTAATCATTCCTAGTCATCTTAATCACTTCAATCTAATCACCCATTATCATTATACCTATCCCCCTCAGGCATCCTAATCATCCCATCCTAGTCATCAATAATCACTATCATTATCATCCCTAATCATCATAATCATCTCACCCAAATAATCCCATCTTAATCCTCCATAATCATTATAATCATCCCCCATAATCATTGTAATTATCCCTTATAATCCTAATCATCCATTTCCATTCTAATAATCCCTTATAATCCTAATCATCCCTCCTCATCCTATTCATGTTCATTTTAATTTTAATTACCTCATCTTAATTTTACCCATAATCACCCCTTTTTCATCCCAATCATTTCATCCTAATCATTCCTTTTCATCCTAATAATTTAATCTTAACCATTCTTATTCATCCTAAGTATCCCCTAATCTTTCAAATCATCCATCTTGTCCCAATCATCCCCAATCATCTAATCCATCTCATCCCAAGTATCCTAATCTATCATTTATGACCCTAATATTAATTAATTTTCCTAATCTAACAAGGTCTTAATCCTTATCCTAATCACCCTCCATAATCCACATCAAAATCCTCCTTTCTTAATAAACTTTAATCATTCATCTTTATCGTAATTATTCTCTAGCCATCATCATCCTTAATCCACATCCTTCATTATCATCCTTGATCCCCATCCTTCATAATCATCTTAATCCAATGCCCTTATCCAAATGATCCCATTCCAACCAAATCTTAACCTAATCTATCTACCCCTCATACAAATTCAATCACCCATTATCCATCTATCTATATCAACCATACATCCAATCCCCAATCCTTAATCAAAAATCATCATTTGAACATAAAAATTTGGTTAAGGACTTAATATAATTTATACCTCATATCCTCTCATCATCATCAAAATACTTCACCCAAGGATCCTATCCTTCATCCATTATCATCCATTTCAAATTCAATCTCCCAATCAAAAATCAAGATCTCAATTTGATTTCATCTTTAATCCAAAATTGTTTAAGAACGCTAGTTTATATTAAGTATAGTCATCAAATCCCATAAATTCCTACTTAAGAAATTCTCTTATCTTAAGTAGAAATCAAATCAAATCAACTCTTGCTTAAGAATGTTTATCTTAAGTATAGATAATCATCCCTCATAAAATAAAATAATTTTAAGGTCTTGACATTTAATCCCCAAATCTATCCATAATATCCTCCATATTCATCCTTAGTTCTTATTTGTCTAATCCATCATCCCAATTTCCACCCTCATCCAAAATCAATCCCAAAAATTTCCTCTTCTAATCAATCATCCACCATGTCTAACCATCTAATCTATCCTCCATCCAATCTAATCTATTCTAATCTACCCTCATCCATTCCAATCCAACCCAACACCATGAACTCGTATCCTAACCCAAAAAGACCAAAAATCATAATCAAGTTCAACCTCAATTATATTGATAATTATGAGGATAGCCTTGTTGACCAACCTAAGTATGATCCCTATGATGATAATGAGAGTCTTTTGGATCGAGATGAGCTATCCACATCCTTACTATCCACATCATTCTCATCCACCACTACCAATTTCATCCTCACCCACTACTTTAACAATGATAAAGATGTCATGCTTAGATACTTCCTTAGCATTGGTGCTAAGCTCCCATCCTCCCCACCTCCATCCAATATTGATCCATCTCCTATTGCTTATCCTTCCCCTTCCTTTGACAAGGGAAACCAAGCATCTATCCAAAATTTTCCTCCAACCCCATCCACATACCAAATCCCCATCTCCAACTCCTTTTCAAAATCCTCATCCTCATCCTCAATTTACCAATCCATGGAACCTTCTACTTCTTATTCCATTTTCTCATCCCCCACATTCTTATAATCCACATCACCCCAATATGACAAATATAATTCATCCCATGCCTTTCATTATTTCCTCCAAGTACTATTAGAATTTTTTTCTAAATCCTCATACAAAAATAAAGTTGTGCAATATCCCCATGCCATGCATCCACCCCAACCCCCTCCACATCAAGATAAACCCCAATCCCAAAAATCTCATGAATCTCCTATCCCTCCATCTACCCAATTAGAATTTTTTATCTAACATTCATCTCCTATCACACCAATCCACATCGCATGAACTATTTCAATCCCCTAATCCAAAGCACACTCACAAAGATTCCCCTCCATATCAAGATCAAGGCATTCTTCTACTCCATTGCATGATCCCCCTCTAAATGAGGATCAATATTTATCTTCCCTCTCATCAAATGATCTATTTCCATCTCAAGAAAAACATATCCCTTCCATCCCATCCAATGACCCCCTTCCTCCAATACTATGTTGCAATTCAACAAACCCTTGAATAAACCTTCAAAAATTTGAAATGTTGATCTTGATCTTGCATGAAATGGATTCAATGGATGTGTATCTTGATGCTTTAATCATTATTTGAATCTTTGACTTGAATGTTTGGATTAGATCTTGAAACCTACATCACAATGTTAGCTCCAAAAATATACATGATGCTTGAGATATTGAATGTTGCAACAAATGATGAATAAGTCTTCTCTTGAATGTTCTTGACAATAATCTTGGCTCTTGTTAAGTTCACCTCTTGCTAGATATTTTGAATTCATAAAACAACCTTCTATTTATAGATGTTTATCCTTAATTTCATGAAAATTAAACATTACAGGGTGACATTTAAGATTTGAATATGGAATGATAAAAATACCACCAAAACATGATTTAAAAATGGGTTCAAGGTCTAAGGTAGGACCCATTCACCCATGGGCAAATGGGTTCTAGGTCCCTATACTTGGAACACACATTGCTCAATGTAAAATTTTATGTTTAGGCATTAATTATTGTCCAGTTTCCCCTTTGAAAAATTTAATTTATTAGGCTTGCAAATGAATAAAAGGGATTATTAAGGAATAATTAAGCTCAATTTAATTAAGAGGTCCCCAATAAGTGTGAAAATGTAAAAGGGTACATTTACCAACACTAAATTAAGGAATTATTAAGCCTATTTTAATTAGGAGGGCCCAAAAAAGTGAGAAAATGTAAAGGGTTACATTTTTCTACACTACATTTAGCCCCCACTTTAGTGAGAGGAGGACCTCGTGTCAAAATAACATTAAAGTAGTCAAGAGGGGTCCAAGTGTACAAATGTTGATGGGATAGGATGAAAAAGATCAAGGAGGTGGCCAAGCCCCCAGGATCCAACATAAGCACAAAGGGAAACACACAAGATGTATGATATGCAACAAGTAGACAAGATACTCAATCATACAATGCCAAAGACTCAAAGAAAGAAAAAGAAAAAGAAAAAGAAAAAGAAAAAGAAAAAGAAAAAGAAAAAGAAAAAGAAAAGAAAAGAAAAAGAAAAGAAAAAGAAAAAGAAAAAGAAAAAGAAAAAGAAAAAGAAAAAGAAAAAGGAAAAGGAAAAGGAAAAGGAAAAGGAAAAGGGATGGATCATGCCTTAGCTATTTGTCCAAAAATGGTTACAAGTGGAACTCATTGTCCACTATGCAAACGGTAATGCACACTCACACGAGCTAGTGAAATCCGTTGTCCACTAGGTGAGCCCCCAAGGGTGGAAAATGAGAGAATATTATTAGGCTCCCCTACCATACCAAATTTATACCTCTTATAACTTTAATAAGGCACCACACAATATGAGCTTTGAGCTTCATATGGCTTAGCAAGCTACATTATGCTAAACACCTACAAACAAACAAGGCACCACAAACAAGAAAAGTGTGTTATTCTTGGTGGCCATGAAAAGGGGTTGAAACTTCAAGCTTCATAAGGTTAGGAAGTTTCACTATGCTAAGCACTCATGAACAAACATGGCTCCATTGGAAATCAGGGTGTGTTATTCTTGGTGGCCATGAAAAATGGTTGTAACTTCGAGCGTCATAAGGTTAGCAAGCTGAATTTTTCTAAACACTTATGAACAAAATGCAAATAGGATAATACATGTTCAAAGGGGTTTTTCTTAGTTCATGAAAGGTCTCACCTTAGGGAGCATCATGCTTAATGTCTCCAAGAGAGGACTAGTTGAGGATAAAAGATTCACAACCTAGGGAATGCAATCTATAACATTACCACTAAGAGGAATATAATATGCTCAAAAAGGTCACACTCTAGAAGGAAATCAAACCCAATGTCACTAAGAAGAAGACACATCACATGAATTGAGAAGACCACACTTTGAATAAAAGAATTCACTTCCTAGGTGGTATATAATACCATCACTAAGAAGGCAACATGTAAATAATGAACAGGGGACCATATACCCCCCACTTAAAATGCCAACATACTTGATATGTTGATATTTTAAGTAGAAAGAGAGGAAGAGGGGATCCTTGAAAATAATACGTCTAAAAAACTAGTTATCCTTGCCCCCCAATCATAGAGACAAAGACAAGCACCAAGAACTACCATATTGCTGCCAAGAGAGATATGGCTGCACCTAATATTGTACCACCATGAATGACAATAAGCAAGACACATAAAGCTACTAATTTCTCATGGTGATGAGCAACATGATAGGATGAAAATCAGTATTAGTTGGATGAAATAGGTGCTTCAACACAAGGAAGAGCACCACAATCCTTAATATGTTGAATTTTATCACCAAAGTCTTACATTCATTAGTAGAATGACCATGAACTCTATGATATGCACAAAATGAATTTTTGTTGCAAAATTTCTTTCTTGTTCTTGGAGGGAGAGATATCAAATGATCTTGGAGAAGTCTCTACAAGATACTCTCTTGATTCATAGTAGAAGATGTCCCCTTATTTCGCAACAATGATATCTCATGCTTAGTATAAGGTGTCATACATACACAAGACTCTTTAGATTATGAGATTTTGTACTCTCCCGTAAAGGAGGGAATATAATCTAACGAACTCCAATCATTACTAAGACATGTCCTAGGAGTTTTTTGCATGATGACATTGATAAAGCGAAGATTTCTTTGATTCTTTCATTTCTTTCGAATGAAAATAACCGAGACCACTAGTTGTTTCTATCAGTTCAGGATGTACCAAGGTTAAATTTGGCTTAAAGAAAAATATTTTGTAATAGTTTTGGTGTTGAGTGAAGGATTTTTGGATGCTTTAGTTTCTTTTAAAGGGTAATTACCAATACCACTAGTTGTTTCTTGTGTGTTAGGCTCTATAGGGACACAAATACCTTGTTCTCTAGCACCACATTCTTTCCCACTATAACCAAGTTGTTTCAAAATTTTGTAACCTCTTCCATAAAGCTTTTCCATTTCTTTCAAATTTGATGGTTGTTCATAGTCAACTTCATCAAAGTTTTTTGTGTAATTTGTTTCTTCTTCTAAAGTGGTTGAAGTGGATTCTTTCAATGGTTCTTCTGAATTTTGTGTTGACATTACCATTGGTTCTTTTCTCTTTTTAGAATCCTTTTTTATGATCTTGTATTCTCCCATGAATGTAGGTGTAAAATATAAGGAACCCCAATCATCATCCAATAGCTTGGTGACTTCTTCAATATGCTTTTATTTTTCTTTCTCTTGCACGGTTTCCACTTATGTAGGTTGTGTCAATGTTTTCAAAGGACTTTCCTTATCTTTCTCAATGTGTAAACAACTTTCTGGTTAAGGGTTGAGCTTGATTGTATAAACCTTGTTGTCATAGACATACTTCATTATACGATGAAGAGTTGAAGGTACCCCATTCATTGCATGAATCCAATTTTTCTACCCAAGAGAATATTATATGAAAGATTATTGGGCATGACATGGATAGGAGCTTGCAATGTTACCTTTCCAACTGTAACAAGTAATGTGATCACACCAAGTAGTTGTTTTCCTACGTTATCAAATTGATGGATAGACAAATAATTAGGTTCAATCTTAATCTTATCCACTCCAATCTTGTCCAAAATATTTATGCTACACATGTTAAGGGTTGATCCATTGTCAACAAGGGTTCTCTTTATCCCAATCCTATTAATCCTAGCTAATATCATGAAATCTTCATTTTGTTTTTGCACTTCCAAAGGAGGTAGCTCACTTTGGTGGAAAATAATGTCTAAACTCATTCCTTGAATTAGGGCTGCTATATAATTTGGTTGCACATTAGGAGGGATAGGAACTTGTTGTAAAGAACTTTGAAGCATGTTATGATAACTAGGTGAGGCTTGAATAAGATCCCATAAGGATATCTTAGTAAGAGTATTCTTAAGTTGTTCAACAAGATCATATTCCTTTCCACTATGTAAAGGAAAACAAGGAAAACTAGGAAAGATAGGTTGAGGCAATGGTAATGAAGTAGGAATGGTTTGTGGTTGCTTATTGTTCCCTGTATTATATGTGTGACCAACAGTATTGTAACTCAATTATTGTGAAATGTTGTTACTATCAAGTTGCCTTGTAAAGTTCAACATAGCTCCAGGAGGTAGTGGTTGCTTTTTAGGTGGTTCTAAGATAAGAACAAGTTTCTTTTGAACTTGAGGTTGATATGAAGGTGGGTATATGATAAGAAGTGGCTTAGGATATGGATTCAAGTGATATCTAATGTTCATAACCTCAAAATACTTATCCTTATTTTGATGTTCTTTTAGTGAAGGAAAGTCTAATGTCACCTTATCATCTTCATCTAATGAAGCCACATTACTATTGTTTAAAATACGTGCATCAATTCTATCATTCTCTTGCACCATGATATCTTCCCTGGTAGGAAAACTTTTAGGAGAGGAGAAAACAAGATGTTGATCACATTCCATGGTTATATTTTGTAAGATAGCTTTATCACAAATAAAGGATCCATCAAGAGAAGAACAAATATGATTTTCTTTCTTACCAATGATAGGATAATTTTGTTCACTTATATCTTCCCAAGTAGGAGAAGCATTAAGAGAGGGAGAAACAATATTCTCATGACTCTTAGTGGGTGTATCTTCTAAAACCAAACTATATTCTTCACAAATAGGAGAGATATTAGGAGAATATTATCTATGATTACATCCTCATGTCTTATAATGTCTTCCCAAGTAGGAGAAGTAGGGTAAGAGAAAAAAATAGGATTGTCATGGCTCTAAATGATTGGATCTCCTAACACCAAAATATCCTCTTCACAAATAGGAGAGATTTTAGTAGAAGAACAAATGTGATTATCATGATTTTCCATGATTGCACCCTCTTTCACTAAAGCATTCTCACAAGTAGGAGGGGTGTTGGGAGATGAATGGAGACTAGGTAAAGTAATATTAAGAAATGTATCAATGATCTCATCTTCTTGTGTCATGATATCTTCCCAAGTGGGAGAAGGAGAGGGACAAACAAGACTTTTATGATTCTCAATGATTGTACCTTCTTTCACCAAGATAGCTTTGTCACCAATAGGAGAGGTATCTCGAGAAAAGAAAAAATTATGGTTTTCATGATTTTCCATGCTTGTATCCTCTTGTATCATATTATCCTCACAAATGTGAGAGAGTAGGGTTTGAGTGAGGGATAGGCAAGGATATGTTAAGGAATGTGTCAATGGTTTGATTCTCTTGCTCTAGGATGTTCTCATAACTAGGAAAGATAGTGGGAGGATGGCTAACATATTTCTTAATGACCTCATTATCTGCTCTAAATTGTACTCATAAGAGTGGATGTTGTACTTATACAATCCATTCTTAACCATGTCAAAACCACATCTCTTAAAGGGAAACATGCCAAAAAAAAAAGTAATCTATCCAACTTATGCAATGCTTCAGAAATGTAAACAATTGTCCTACAAATCTGATGATTTTCAATATTGAAATAATTTTGGAATGATTTAAAATGGATATACTAAATGGATGATTAGCCCTAGATGCATAAAATAGAAATTCCTAAAAAATTGTCAGACTGAAACAGTGGATTACCAACAGATCTAGGAAGTGCAGAAAACCACAAAAAAGCTCAAAAAATTTGGTTTTTAGAGGCCTGAAGGACTCATTCGCCCATGGGAAAATGGGTCTCTATTTAGAGTTTTTAAAAATAAAAAATATATTTTTTAATTTTTTTGTGTGCTCTCTATTCCAGGTCTCAAACTATAACTTTTGTGACAAAATTTTCCAGAATTTGCTATCTAAATGCAAGTGAAATTAATGACAAATGATGAACTATATGACACTTTTTGAAATGAAATTTTAACTCAATTTATTGATTTAAGTGACTGAAAGTATGCTATTATGTAAATACTATGCAAAATCAATCTAACATTATGCAATTTTTGTTCAATTTTTAGATTTAAAATGATTGCAAAATGTAAGTTTGCCCTTAAAACACAATGCAACTTTATGCCAAATTTAGAAACCCTAAATGCAATGAATTAATTCAAATCCTTGATCTGGTGTTTGAATGCACTCCAATTCACAAATTATAATGTTCAAATACTCAAGTTCACCAAAATGAAACATAGAAAAATAGGGTAGGGGTTCAAAACACAAGTTTTTATACTAAATTTGGAATGTTTCACCAAACTTACTATAAATAGAAAGGGGAAAATGGGGTGTAATGAACCTACCTATTTCCTATTTCATTTATGAAATGAGATCCCTCAATTTAAAATCCACTTTCAACCCTTAAGTGAGTGAATTCTTTGAGGAATCTTGCAATTTCCTTTGTGTGTGGACAAGGTAAATATGACCGAACAACATTTTTGGGAGATGAAAATAAGATGGAAAATGACCTCATATCTATAACATAAGACCTAATTCATGTAGATGCAACATAACTCTAATAGAAACAGTCAACTTTATGCAAATTGGATGAGTGTAAGACACTTAAAACCTACCTCAAAATTAGTTACAAAATGTCTTTTGATAGAAATGGTGACAAAATTGACTGAACATGAATTTTGGGAGAAATATTTAAAATACCAAATGCACTCATTTATGACATGTAAATTTTGAATTTGATAGATGAAACATAGGCCTATCAAAACTAGTAAAACTTCTAGAATGTCTAGGAATGGAAAATGTTGTGTACCTATCACAAAACACTATTTTCGGAAGTTGTCCTAGGACTCATTCGTCTATAGGAAATTGGGTCTTTGTTCACCTTTCTAAAATTGATTTCTAGGTCCTCTACTTCTATGTCTGCACTTCCAAATCCTTTGGTTTTCAAAGTCAGACATTTGGAAATAAATTCAGGATCTAAGTTTCTGTGGGATGACAACAAATGCAACTTTGCAATTTTTCACTTTTGAGATCTTCAACTTTTCTTCAACCTATGAACCTGGATATCTGCAACACACAAAGAGAGAGGGAAATATTCTTTCTTTTGGGTGAATAGGGATTTTTCTTGGTCAAACCCTTTTTTGGTAATTAAACCTTGAAACAAAATAATGAAAGTATGAAAGGAATGAACAATGAACAATACTATGTTGCAATTCAAAAAGCCCTTGAATAAACCTGTAGAAATCTGAAATGATGATGTTGATCTTGCATGCAATGGCCTCAATAGATGTGGATCTTGATGCTTCAATATTGCTTTGAATCTTTGACTTGAATGCTTGGATTAGATCTTTGACTTGAATTCTTGGATTATATGCTCTTGAATTCTCTTGAAAATAATCTTGGCTCATGTTAAGTTCACCTCTTGCTAGATGTTTTGAATTGATAAAATGACCTTGTATTTATAGACATTTATCCTTAATTTCCCAAAAATTAAACATTACTAGGTGAAAATTTGAGATTTGAATATGGAATGATAAAAATACCACCAAAACATAATTTAAAAATGGGTTCAAGGTGTTAGAGAGGAACCATTCACCCACAGGCAAATGGGTCCCAGGTCCCCATACCTAGAACACACATTGCTCAATGTAAAGTGTTATGTTCAAGCATTAATTATTGTTAGGTTTCCCCTTGGGAAAATATAATTTATTAGGCTTGTAAATGAATAAAAGGGATTATTAAGGCATAATTAAGCTCAATTCATTTAAGAGAGCCCAAATAAGTGTGAAAATATAAAGGGGTACATTTACCAACACTAAATTAAGGCATTATTAATCCTATTTTAATTAGGAGGGCCCAAAAAAGTGAGAAAATGTAAAGGGTTACATTTTTCTAGTCTATAGTAACATAGGTAGTAGAAGTTGTGTTTGACAATATGTTGCTTGTGAAGAAGGTTGTCTAGAAGAAATGAGATTGCTCTGCATTTCTTCGCATTGAGGTTTCTTCTCTTGTAGATTTGGTAACATACTTATATTTCTTAGGTTTGAGTTTCTCCACAAGTTTAGTTCTTATGTTTGAGTTCAGTGGTAGCACATCCTGATGTGCATGATGAAAGTATTCTTTGTTTCAGGTGGTTGTAGTAGTGTTGCAGTGTAGTATGTTGATGTTGGAATATTCTAGGATGTTGTGTGGATGTTGTGAAGTGTTTATTTGTGGTCCACATGTTCTTTTCATACTTGGAGAAGCGTGTATGTGGTCACTTGTTAGTGGTAGTAAAGGTTTGGCCAACCTAGGTGCTAGCACTAATTGCAGAGCTTATTTTTTGTTTATGGAAGCATGGTGAAGCATGTCAGTGTAGATTTGGGTCATAGTTAAACCTTGGCATTTTCTACCTTCACTTCTTTCCATCACGAAGGTATTTTGTGCTAACCTATTTGGTGTTGCATGTTTGAGGTGCATACGTTTCATTGAGGCCAGTCTTAATGAGTTGTTTGAGGTCACAAATGGTATAAATGCAAGATGATGTTTTTATTGAGGGGTGTGGAAAGTGTCAGATGTGAATGTGATCGAGTTTGGTGATCCGAGTGTGAGCTTGAATGCCTTAGTCTACTAGTTGTAGTAAGAAGAAGGTATAAATTTTAGGGTGCTTGAAGTTGCTGGAGGCAGTGAGCCAAAGGTTGTTAATGGCATAGAGTTGTAGTGGTGACTGGTGGATCTTCCTATTGTTCTAAGACAGTGAATCTCTCTATAACAATTTCTTCTATTCTTCTTTCTTCCAGACAATGAGTCCTTTGGACAATGAGCCCTTGGTAGTGAGCCTAATTGTATTTGGTGTTGCTATTCATATATATATATATATATATATGTGTGTGTGTGTGTCTGTGTGTGTGTGAGCTAATCCTCGCTGTGGTTTTTCCTTACATGGGGTTTTCCATGTAACTTTAGTGTTCTATTGTGTTTGGTTGTGTTTACATTATTGTTTCATATGTTTACAATCTACTAATGCCTAATGAGGGTTTAAATGTTGATAAGGGTGTGAAAGTTAATGATGGATTGAATGTTTTAATGTATAACTGATTCACCCCCCTTTCAATTCTCTTGTGCATCTAACAGTGTTTCATCTTTAATGAATTTTAGTTTTAATGAAATCTAAATTATGAATTAAATGGGAGTTTATTTGAAAAATGAAATTATCAAATTATAAACTTTGACATTCTAATAAGACATTTAGAATGTCTTTTGCATCATAATGTCTTAAAAATCTTAGCAGAAATAAGATTAAAATCATGAAATTACAATAGGAACTAGTCAATTCTATGGCTCATCAACAAGTGGGAATCCTTTAGTAGGGAAATCTTTGTCATTTACTCATGAGTGAAATCATTCATGGAAATTTAATATTCAATCTTGTTAATTTAATTATTAACAAAATTTATAGTAATCTTACCCTTGAATATTGGTTGAACATTCATGAAGGGCCCAATGAAGTCACCAATTTATGGACCTCAACAAATTGGTTGAAAAAAAAATTCACTAATCCATAAGTGCTTTTTTAATATTGATCTTCATCATTAGGTGAATGCCCTCATGTGCTACTTTGGTCATCTTGACATGGGCTATAAATTAATCTAATGGATCATATATTTTGATACAAAGTTGTAACTTTTCTAACTATGTAATGCAGGAGCATCCACGGTCATCGATAATCTTGCATAAACCAAAAATATTTCCTTGCTTTGTTTTGTATTTTCAATAAGGGCTAATGTGTGGAAAAATAATTATTTTAATTTCCAAATATCGTAATTTTCCCCTATGGTAATTTGTAATTGTAATTTTGGAAGTGGATTTAATTTTGTAAATGTTTCAAGGGAATCCTGGAGGAATATTATAACCTAGGTATCCATTTGAAGGTGGGGACCACTCATCAATGTATGTCCTTACATGTTGTTTTGTATGGTTTGTATTCTCTTGCATGTTGGGGTGTCCAAGTTTGCATGTTGGTGCATTTTCTTTCTTAGAGTCATCAAAGTCATCAAAGAATAATGAAGCACACCAGATTGACCAAATTTGATTGGTCATGAGTTAAGCACCCATGTGAGGGCTATGTGAGCAATAAATTTTTTTCACTATTTTCATGAATTATTCAAAAAAGGGGTGTGGGTTTTCTAAGGAAGTATGTGCATGCTTTTTTGAAATACCACAGTTGTATTCTCATCCTCAAAATTCTATATATTGATTCCTTGTCACTATGAGAAGTTAGCTTTTTGGAGTTGAAGTTTTGCATAACGGGATGTTGCCAGATTTTACAGAGGATTGTGACTCCAAGTTTTTTACATATTCTGTAATCAACAAGCCCATATGATGAGGAACGTGATGTTGTAATTTTATTTTATTTTAGAGATAATAGAAATCCTATGCTTCTTTCTTGCATTTGTTTTGTGTAATTTGTGGTGTGCTTGTTTGTTTCAGATTTGGAAGGAGGTGTGTCTTTTCTTGGAGAGAGGAAGAAGGAATTTTGTTATAGTTTTGAAGAGGTTTTCTAGCAGCAAGAGGATTGGTGATACAAATGTTTATTGCAGCAATAGTTTCCTATGAAAGTTTGCAGGTTGAAAGAACCATAATCTTGTAAAAGACATTGGATTGAAGGAGATCAATTTGTGATTGATCTTTGTTGTTTGTTGAAACAAAGAAAAATATGATGTATTGTGTTCAGCACAATGGAGTGATGAACAATGGACCTATTTTCCTTATTTCATTCAAAATGTATGCTATAATATGCAAATGAAGAACAATAATCAAAAGGAAAGTCTGCAAAGGGGAAAATGATGTGTACCTTTCACCAAAAGTCACCTTTTGAAGATCACTGAGGACTCATTAATTTTCCCTATGGCGAATAGGTCCTGGCTAGTTTCTGGAAAATGCTTTCTGGGCTCTCTTCTTCCAGGTTTGTATTCCTATATTCTAGGTGTTCACTGTCGAAAATTCAAAAATAAATATGTAGAAGAGTTTTCATGATTTGATGACTTTTCTTGCAACTTTAACAACTTTGCAACTTTCTTCGATTTTTCTCTTTGAAGGATGTTCAACCTAAAATTTGCAATCTCACATCAAAGAGAGAAAAATGTTGTTTGTTAGGGAATGAGGGTTTTCCTTGGTCAAACCCCATTTTGGTAATTAAACCTTGAAATGAAATGAAAGATGAAAAAAGGAATGATGAATGAACAACAATGTCACAACTCACCACACCTTATTTAAAACCTTCGATAAAAAATCTGCAAACTAGCATTAAGAGGCTTCAATGAATATAGATCTTGATCATGAAACTTGATTAGAGATAATGCCTTGAATATGCTTGAATTGATCTTGAACACTACATCAACATATTATCTCAAACAACATGCATGATGCGATACATCTTTGACATGATGATAGGAATCTTGATTGCTGCAATAATCTTCTATAAATCTGCCCTTGAAATGCCTTGAAAATGCTCTTGAATTCTCTCTTAATAATAAACTTACTATTAATACTTTCTCATAAAGTTTCTAGGATGCTCTTTTGAAATTCTAGGTGAAACTAAGTGAAATGACCTTATATTTATATGTATCTTAACATTAATTCCCAAAATTCAAATATCATAAGCCGACATTGAACTGTAGATTTGAAATCATTAAAATACTTCCAAAAACATATTCCAAAGGGGGGTCCTAGGTCTAAGTGAGGACCCATTTTTCATAGGGAAAATGGGTCCTAGGCCACTTACCTAGCAATCACATCGATCAATTTTAAAAATTATGTAAAAATAGGGTCCTAGAACTAAGTGAGGACCCATTCACCCTATGGAGAATGGGTCCTAGGTCACTTACCTAGGACACACATTTTCCAAAGTTAAGTGAACAAGTGTGTAATGGAATTTATGAATGTCAAGTTTTATTCCTCAAAATTTACATTTAATTAGGCTTGGATTGGGATTAAAGGGGCCAATTAAGGAAAATTAACCTCAATCAATTAATAAAGCCCTAGATTAATGTGAAAGTGTAAAGGTACACCTTAAAACATTAGAAACAAGGCACAATTAATTCCATTTAGTTAAAAGGGCCCTAAACTTAATGTGAATATGTGAAACATATTACAACACTAAATTAAGGCATAATTAAGCTCATTTTTATTAATTATTCCCAAATTAAGTGTGAAAAGGGATACTTTTTCCTACACTATATTTTCCCCCCACATTAGTGAGAGTATGACCTCATGTCAAACTCACACTAAAGTGGACATTCGAGACGCTTATATATGCAACAATGACAAAGATACATAATCACACAACATCAAAGACCAAGAAGATCAAGCCTAGACTTTCCAACGTGATGTGGAACACATCTAAGATTTTGGTTTATGCTCACTCTAAGGTAGTAGAACTTCAAGTTGTTCACTAGGTGAGTCTTCCAATAAAGTGGATTAGTGAGAAACTCATGCAAGGTCTATAGTCTCTAGCTGTACAATGAGAAAGTTATGCCTCTATGTTGGATTCTCATCATACAAACCATACTGAAGCTATCCCTCTGATAACTTCAATAAGGTGCCACAAGGCAAGGCTCCAGAAGAAAGAAAGGTGTGTTATGCTAGATGGCCTTGAATTTAAGGTTCAAGCTTCACAAGGTGAGAAAGTTGTGTTATGCCAAAAACTTATGAACATTATATATATAAGATTTTGTTCAAAGAGATTTTGCTAAGTTCATGTAAGGTATTCTTCTTAGGGATCATTGTGCCTAATGTCTCCAAGAGAGAAAAAATCAAGAGTAAAATATTCACAACGTGGGGAATGTAGTGTGTCACATCACCACTAAGAGGAAATTCGTACGCTAAGAAATATCAAATTCTTGGAGGACATCAAAACTAATGACACCACCAAGAAAAGGATGCATCACAAGAAAAAATAAAATCACACCATGAAACATGAAGAATTTAAAAAGATATTATCAATGTATGCCCCCAGTTTAAAGTGGTTGCTAACACCATTGATGTGACACATTTCTTTAAAGTAGCCAATTTTCAATCCTAAGACATGAGAGCTTCCTCAGAAAGCCCTATGCCAAGTCATATGTTTTTGAAATAAAGCTACGTTGTGAAAAAGGAGGGAGGGGTTGCCCCCAAAAAATACATAATGGATCTATGGATTCGAGGTTAGTATATCTTTGCTATAGTTTTTTTATAGAGCGTGGAAATGTCATCATTCCCAAAATACTCATAGAACTAGAAGAATGACACAAAGAGAGTGAAAACAAAGAAAAAGGACTTTCAAGTCAACATGGAAGAGACCTAAATGTCTTGATTCCTTGTGTCATTCCCAAAATGAAAACACAAGACAAGCGAAAAAGATAAATGTTTATGACATAGAGAAGAATGTAGGTACATATAAAGGAATGCACAAAGAGAGAGAGATACATAAAAAAAAATAGTACGGGGGATCACATTACGTACATGCAATCACATAAAGAAACATGAAAACAAAAAAATGCAAAATAATAGTAAGGCACATGCAAATGAACCTATAGCAGGTTGTCTTCATCCCAATCTCGATCAATGTATATGGAAGGCAGACAACCAGCTAAAGGGAAAACACCAAGTTCCAAAACTAGGACAAGGCTATCTAACCCCTTTCCCTCACTAAGTGTAGGACAAGGATGAGCCAAAATAAGTGATGAGAATGAGCTCCTTGCCATAAAGAGAATGATTTTCAATGAATGTAAAGCATGTAATAGTGAGGATGCTATGATCCTACAACTATTACATGGAAAGGAGAAAAATTCATGTAATTTCTATTCAACTATTTTTTCATAGAAATCATCATCATCAGAATAAAAGTCACTTAGTGTCAATTTCAATAAACAGTACTCATCAATAAGATGCCAAAAAGTTCTATGATATGTGCAATAATCCATGTTTTTCTTAGGTATGGTGTTTCTACTAGGAGGTGGAAATTTAATCCAACCTTTTTTAAGGAGGTGTTCCATCTTTTGTTCAATTTCTATTTGAGTATGTAGGAATGGAAATTTTGTGAGTTTGTAAGGTTTGAATTTCTTGCTTGATTCACCAATTTGTTGAGGTAGATGTTGAGGAAGAGGACCTAAGGTGATCCTATCATCCTGATGAGGCATTGGTTGTTCCTTAGGAAGGAGGAAACATATATTGGGAGGAGGGTCATGATATCCTAATCCTTTGGTTTCTTCAATAGGAAGTTGCTCTAAAATTTTGTGAGTTTCATGCACTCATTAGTTATGTCACATCCTTATTTAGTTAAAATCTTAAAGCCTTGGCCATAAGTTTCTTCTAGATTGATGGGAGTGTTGGTCACTTTGTTAACATAAGATGGATAGGTATGCACTTGATTACAGGAGCTAGGTTCACTCATTGTTGGAAGTTTAGGCTTAGTTTGTGACTCAATTTTAGGATGTAGAAGACCAAACATTTCAAGTTGTGTTGGTTGTTTCATGGAGAGGTAAAAGGATGCATTATTCTCAATATTGTTAAGGCAATCATTTATGAACTTATGCATTCTAACATCATCTTCTCCAATGGAGTCATCTTCACAAGGACACTCATTAGGAGTTGATTGAGCATGGTTAGAGTCAATTACATTAGGATCATTGCCAAAAACACAACTTGAAACATCAACCAAGGAGAAAAAGGACTTCAACACATTGCTAAAACACATCCATTTTTAGATTTTCAGACTTAAACAAGGTAATTTTCTGATTATACTATGCAAAAACCTGAAAATGTAATCTTGTAAATGTAATTTTGGAATCACATAATGCACTAATTTTATCAAATTAAGCTAGATACGATCAAATTAATGAAACAAAAATTCTGCAAATAGAAACAGAAATCTGAAAAAAACAAACAAAAATGCAAAGATAAATGTTTTAATGCCCAAAAAATTAGAATGTGACCTTGATCACGAACTCATTCGCCCTAGGGTGAATGGGTCCTAGGTGAGGGTTTTGAAACAATTTTTTGTAAATTTTTTAGTGATTTTCAATAATTTTTTTAGATTCAAGTTTTTTACAAGAAGTTTCGGTTTCAATTTTCTATGAATTCAATGTGGAATGCAAGTGCAAAATGTGACAAAATGATAATCTAGAACACCTAATTTGATATGCAATTTTTTTTCAATTTTTGAATGCAAGTTAATATGATGTAATTTTCTATGCAATATGATTCATTTTTTTGTATTTTTCATATTTAAAGAATGCAAAATATGCAATCCTAAAACTCCTAAATGAAATGAAAATACAAGATACCCTAAGTGAGACCTAATTAAATGGAAAGAGATGAAAACGAATGCAAGATCTAAATATAGAATGAACGAGAACTCTAAAATTAGAAAATGAAATGATCAAACTCAGTTTCACCAAAATGAAATAAAGAAAAATAGGATGTGTTGTGCTAACCATAATGGAGTGATGAACAATGGACCTATTTGTTGTGCATGTTTTGCACACATGTCCCGCCTTAGGCAAGGACCCCCCCTTTTCTTTCATTCTTGGTAGGTCATTTTTTTTTGCTCCTACCTCACTTTGTGTGCCCCTATCCTTGAGTCCAAGTTGGCCACATGCCTTAAAATGATCAAATGCCCCTTGACCAAATTCACCTATCTAAATTTCACTAAGTCTTTTTCCTTTGCAAAGCTTGGCTTGCGGGTTTCCTCTATTATTTTGTCATTGCATCCTTCGATCATCACGGACCCACAACTGTGGGTCGCCTCATGTAGGTTACTACTTGTACTTTGCCACTAAGTAGCGGCTGACTCTTAACTTCCACCCGCATGGCAGGCTCTGCATGTGGTTTCTCTTTCCTTGCCATTGTCATGAGAACCAAACCTAACACCCTTAAAGAATCATCTAAGTACATTGCCCCACGTCATGGACTCTTCATTTACCATCTATGATCCTAGCCTTAGAGTTTGAGGTGGTAAAGCCCACCAAGTCAAAATGATTATGTGGGTTCATCCTCACAAGTGTCCGCTAGTTGAAAGTCATCACTTAGCGGCCATTGCTTCAATAGTGGGATCTTGTAATCACTTTGACATGCAGACCCCGCATATATCATTTCCTAGGGGAAAATCTCAAGCTCTCTAGCTAGGTTTTGAGTTAGAGCTCACCACTGTCTCTGACCATGCAGGCCATCACTGGCGAAATTTTGTTACCAAATTGTTGCTCCATAATAATAAAACCTCGCTACTTCATCGCTATGCAAACCTAGAGCCTACCAACACCGTCAATTTGAAAGGGCACATAGAGACAAACTTTATGGCAACTCTCGTCGACAGGTCTGCTCATGTGGGTCACCACTGTCGGAACTCCATCCTCACAAAATCGCTCCTTAGCAACAAAAGCTCAACAAAATTTGTAAGTGGAAATCCTACATTTTCTTCCCACAGTAGCATAATGACATCACTTTCTACAAAATACCCATGTTACGAGAAATTGTTGATGATGCTTCATGGGGCCCAGTGCAACTCCAAGTGTCAGTTATGTGGGATATGTTAGAATATGTCTTGTTTGATTCTTCCGCATGAACTTATATATGTGTGTTGCTGGCATGAGCGAACGATATGGTTGATTGCTTGATTCCATTGGTTAATAAGATAGAGTAATAACGTTTAGTAAGGCAACTCATCAAAGGACATTGATGTTGATGTTTCACAAGTGATTTCACAATTAAATTTTCAAGTAGCCAAACACAAATGCATTTTCATTCCTCCATAAATACAACTGACTAATGAATGGAATCCTTCATTGGCAATGAATCTCTGAGTATGGAGGGGTTGTGGTAGGAACACATTATTTGTTAAAGGTGGGGATATTCAACTAACCTAGTTGCATATTTCTTCACTGTGGGGGTTGTCCTTTACCTAACTATTCAAAATGGCATACTTACGCCAGCTCCCCATGCCTCTTTCCCTACGTCTTTATTCTTGCAGATACTCACCTCATGTGGGATGTCCTCTACTAATATGTTCATTAATGGCACTCTGTCCCCTATTCCCTCATGTTCTTATTCTCACATTTCATTCTCACGGACTATTATGGGATGGAGGCTATCATATTTTGGGTGAAATCTAACAGTGTTCTTTCATTGGCTCTCCACATTCTCATTACCCCCCCAAGCTAAATAACTTCACCTCGACGATCAAAACATGGGTAGGACATACTAAAATTTGAGGTTCCAAATTTTGTAAATTGATTATTAGCAACATTTATCGAAACATGGCAGGCCATGATTTGTGACTTTTATTCTCATCATTCATGTGTTGTTAGAGGCTGTGAATCTTGGTGGGTTGCAAATGATGGAATCATTTTATGGGCTGTCGGAAGGATCATGTGCAACCTGTGACAAGTTTTGTTTAATAGTGTTCACTTGTGTTGGGATGGCCTCTTGAGCCTTATTTTGTGCACCCTATGATATCAATGTGAGCCCCAATAGTGGTATGGTGGTTAGAAATGGGTGAAATACTATATATGGCATTCATAGAGGTGGGGATTCTCAATTATGAGGCTTGTTCCCATACCTTACGTCTTAGATTTATCATGGTGGAATTGTAGCCATCAGATGCCCATGTTGGTTTCCCATGCATCTTTCCCACATTTGTGAAACCCGTGAAGAATCAGTGAGCAATGAAGGCTTTAGCACATTGCTAAACAAGTATGTAGAGGCATGAACAAGAATCATGATGGCATTGTCAAGGATTGGAGTTTTTGAGGAAAATGTCTAGTCATGGACTCATCACCAAATAATAGCGAAACACTACTTACACTTTCAGGGTATGAGAATGTGAATTTGGTTTGAGAAGGAGGGTTCTTCATGTCCCACTCACATGACTCAAACACTCATTCACAGACCACGTTGATCGTGCTAGACATTAGGACCATTGTTAGGGGATCATTAATCCCAAACTCGATGGTTGTTCGCCAAACAACCTTGCATTTTGATGTTGTGATGAGGTTTGTTGGACTATACCTAGTGGCCACCATTGTTCAAGTCTCACAAGGATCTTATTATTGCATGCCTAGTTGTTTTAGACACTACTTGTCTCCTGGCCATTTTCTGATGACATTTTATCATCGAACCCTACCCGTATTTTACTCAACGAATGTCTCCCATGTAGGCGCCGCACTTCACAATGTTGTCACTTCCTTGGTCATTAACTACGATAGTCTACAATGGTCTCCCCATAGTATATCTTTCGCATTCACTTTGGTGGACTTATATCATATAGAGCCTGTAGTGCATCTTGTTGTTAAATGGCATTCTTAATGCTACCTCCTTATGTTGTCTCCCTGCAAGCTCCATCAAGCATGATGAGGCTCTCGTCCGCACAACCATTCTCAACCTTGCACAGTTTAGACTTTCACGTTACCCTATGGGACTCCCAAAATCTGAAGTAATGAGACATTGAATGAAAAGGAATATGAGATTACTATTAATTCCCCAGGCATCCAAAAAAATTGCAAATGTGGATTTTGTTGCGGAAGCCCGAACACACATGATATTATGGAATAATATGTACAATTATTTTTCTTTGTGCTAAGACTACAAAAACATATCTTGAGATGCCCATCAACATCAAGCTTCTTATAATTTGTTGGTTTCTTCTACAAAAGCTTTTCCTAAGCGATCTATTATTTTATGGGATCGACAAGGTGGCAACCGCATACAAGAGGGGGGAGGTCAAAATAAACACAAAAGGCCCTCATAATCATGTTATGTTAAATACAATGTGAATTAGGAATGGTGCCCTGACTCTAAATTCAGTAATCTTATGAGTCTTGATGGTGTGAGCTTTTCATCTGCGAGTTCTTTGTTCTCTTATGCTGATGGGAGCATGCTTGTGGACCTCAACTTCCTGACAACCATTTTTATGTGGCAATGATGAGCATGGAGCTCGCAATCTTATCCTCCACAAATGGTGATAACACCTTCCAATCTTGAACTCTATTTTAAGCTGGCTCAACCACTCATGTTGGCAGTGCATTTGTGATCTGAAGCTATTTCTCCTTGGGCAGGTTCAATTCATTATTATTTCTATAGGATGACTTGGAAAATCAGTGAGCCTAGAGACTCAACTAGTTCACACAAAAATTCGAATCAACATAAACTAGTGGGTTCATGTTGATTGTTCACTACAAACGCAAGAGATTGGATGCAACATTAGAGATTCTTGGTCTTCTAAGGTCACTATGTCACAGTATGGAGAAAACATTTGGCACATAAACAAGGGGCATTCTTTTTTGATACACTTACCACCTCTTTTCTTTGCATCGATAAGGCATATCATCGAGGAAGTATTTGAAAGGTCCATTCAATGATTCAAGGGTAAGAGTCTATAGTTTTAGGAATGATTAGAGTATATCATGACAATGAGGGTAGTTTGACTAAGTCATAAATATGCGAGGCATGACCACTTCTTGTTGAGTCCCTCTCACAAAAAACGGGAGAGGAAGACATGGTTCAGAGAAATAATGCAAGGTAGGGTGGGCATTAGATAGGTCGAAGGATGGCCATTCACTTCTACTCATGAAGTGAAGTACTGATTGGCCTGAGTTCTTATAGGATGTAATTTGTGGAAACATATGGCCATCCCACCATCTTTTGTGGGGCTCACCCACTATGACCTCCCACTTCTTATAGACTTGAGCATCATGGAGGCCGTAGGTCCCTCCACCATTCAACATAGTATCCTCTAGCGGCACCCCTATGTCTTTTCTCCACATATGGAACTCACGCTAAATTGCCCCGCAATCAGCATAAAGCCTTCTCATTCCTGCAATTTAGTAATATTGGACTTCACTTTGTTGATTAATGATTATGTGTGCCCCTCTATGTGGGCTTATTTATAAAGGGATGGATATTATAAAAGATGGAGTTTGATAAAATCAATAAAGCCAAAAGAGGGTTATATAAATTTTAATGGTTTTCCCATCTGGCAAGAGAATGTAAATTGATCATGGGAGCTATCTAAAAGGAGAAGGTGATAAAAAATTTAAAGGGATTTTAATTAATGACATCACCTTATCCTTACCAATTTCAAGCATGTTGTGCCAAAGGTCCCATTTGTAAGGAGCCATGAATATGTGAGTGGGGTGATCATAAAAGGCAAACCCACCATTCACAATTAAAGAGGGTTTTAAGATAGGTATTTGAGGGGGGGAATTGTTCTTTAAATCATCCCTTTTGTTATGAGGGACATCGAATTGTTAGATGATTATCAAAATCACTAACATCAAAGTCTCATTGATGATTATGATGAGTATTATGTTTTTTTTGTGAATTTATTGAAATGTGGTACAATATTACGAGTGGAATTCAAATTCTAATTATCTATTTGTGTATGCAGGGATGATCTTACAAAGGGTGTACTAATTAACGAAGGTCCGCATGGGAAACTGCATCAGGTTTGCACAGGGGGATACTTATGGATCCATGCTGGGGAAGATGACTCACAACATTGGGTCCAAAGGGAATTACTTCAAGTTAAATATGCTCCAACAATGGATGGTTCATCAAAGTGGGGACCAATTTACATATGAATGCATTCCAAGAGGTTAGTGCTGAAGAATCAAAGAGTTGTCTACCAAAATCAGAGGTGAAAGGGAGTTGTTTTATCCTCCAACAAATGATTATGATCATTAAGAAGCTGAGCATTAGGATCAGGGGAAGCATATCTGCTTTTCAGTAACATAAATCTACAAGGAGACCCACTTGATTGACTGAAAGGATGCTACAAATACATCAACACAAGGGAAAATTTCTACAGTTTTCAGCCACAACAGAGAAGGTAGCTAGAAGACAAAACAACTATAGTAACTAAAAGAAAAAATAGGCTACAAGGAAAAATAGGGAAGAGGACAAAATAGTCTATTTTAAATTGGGAAATATTGGGGGTAGGTAAAACCCTAAGCTGTAACAAATTTGGGAAATTCATTGTAATTAAATCCTAGCCATTCATTTGACTTTTGGAAAACCATAAATAAGGTCTTTCTCCTCATTTGTAAGGGGGTGATGAATTATTTTAAAGGGCATTTTGTAGCAATAGAAGGAAGCATTGCATTGCTTTGGGTGTTTTCTTTGAGCTTTCTCATTTTGCATGCATGATTCAGCCTCTATGCTACTTTTAGTGTTTTCTTGAATGTCTTTAATGGTGGTTGTTGTTACAGTATTTGATGAACTTCCAAGCTCATGATTTTTGTGGTTTTTTGATGATGAATCACTTTGCAAAGCTAGTCTAAGCTAATTCATATGCTACACTTTAGTTCAATTGTATGTTCATGAGGTGAATGCACAATCTAAAAATATATAGGCCTTAGAAGATTCCACTAGTTTTGTGTAGTTGTAGGCTTCTCTTGGTCAAGAAAAAAATAGTTTTATGGGGTGTTATCTACCATAGAATCCTCCATTGTTACTATTCATTCATATCTTAGATTTAGAATAACTTCTCTCAACCCTTCCCCTTTTTCTATTTCTTTTGAATCTTTGTTAGTGTAGGATTCCAAGCACCATAACAATGCCAAACTTGGTGACTGAGTTGAGTTTCAACTTGTTGTTTTGAGTGGGAAGCATTGTTCATTCATTTCCAACACTTTGAAACTCCATTTGCAAACCAAACTTCCCATGCTTTTTGAACCATAAAGGCCTCCTTGTGATTACCAACAAATCACATCAACCAATTCAACTATTCCAAGCATTTCCATGACCTAACACATGAGAGACCTTGGGGTGATTTCTAAAAATTAATTGTAGGAATTACCTTTCAAGAGAGGCATTGCACTTTTGCATTGTCTGTGATGAGAATTCCTAAGAAACCCATCAATAGAACTGTTGCTAGAAGGAGGCAATAACTAAATGCAAGGTTATAAAGTTGGAAGTTGAATGCACCTTCAAGAAAAATATGAGATAGATAGATATCATTATATGTTGGAAATTTAAAATCAGAAAATTTAAAGATAAACAAGACCTAAGTTGAGATGGAGCAACAGTTGCAAATCAATATCACTCAGATACAAGAAGATTTAAGTAGGAGACTAAATAATCCATTGTAGCACTTTGCATTGTCAAACGAATGCAGAATTCATGACACTCGTAGACATAATGAAATGGAATGCTTAACATTCTTGGGAAAAAATGACATGGTTTTGCAAGGAGAAATCCCTTCATGGGAAATATACCAACCCTTAGCTCTACCAAATCCAGAAGAATAATTTTTTAACATGGCATTCAAAGCCTTCAAGGAGTTGATCCAAAAACAACTAAGTAGTGAGGATGGACTAAGACTAGAATAAGTACTAATGTCTGGATGGTGTAGGGTTCATAATGCACGTCATTCCGAATTCACTTTACCTTCATGTGCATGCATCATTGCCCAAGCTAGGAGTTGTTTGAACAAGGTAGAGAAGCCAACTCTCAATGAAGAGGAGTCATCCACTTAGGTAGGAAATCAGTCAACATTTGGAGGACAATGTACACTGAAGTTGAACCAAGAAATTCTACCGAAGTAAGTGTTGGGACAACTGACACAAAGGTTGAGAATCAAAAGGAAGGAGCTGAATTCCTTGGGACAACAGGGAGCCTTGATGAAAGTTTAGCTGGAAAGGGATTAGAAGAAATTTTCTCCATAGGTGAAGAGCAATCCTCCACTCAAGAAAAAGAACAATTGGCAGTTGAAAGGAAACACTCAGAAGATGAATCAAAAAAATTTGCAACAATATCTTTTGAGATAGCCAACACAAATGTTGAAAACCAGAAAGAAGAGGAAGTTGAAAGCCTAGGGGCAACAGAGAATAGTGGTGAAAGTTTAAGAGAAGTGAGATTAGAAGACTTATTTTCCATGGATAAAGGCAATAAGTCATCTTATAAAGAAGATCTAGAAGAGTGGGAACAATTCCAAGTAGAGGCAGTCCACCATCGGGCTTCCTTCCCAATTGATGATGAAGATCTGATATTGGAGAGATATAATTAACTCATCTTGAGACTCATGAGGGATTGGTCAAAGCTGAAATATCAAATTGATTTGGAGGTGTTGTTGCTGCCAAGTTGGTACACACTTCATTATTTTGTGCATTTAGAGTTCACATGTGTGCTATGCCAAGAGGCCATCAAGCAAGTTAAAGAACAAGTGGAGAAACCAAGTGCACAACCTCCTGTAGTTGTTTCAAGGATTGAGCTAGAAGTCCAAGAACCAGAACCAAGTGACAACTTAGCTTAATACAACTCACATGAGGATCTTGGGGCAGCAACGAAAGGAGAACTATACAGTCCCGAACCTCCAGATGATGAAGCAGATCAAATGGAAGAGTTGTCCATTGATCATCAAGAATCCTTCTCCCTTGTAGAAAATTTATACATGATTGATGATAGACTTTATGGGGATTCTTAGAGGGAAATCACTCACCATACTCCAATCCCCTTGATGAGTCAGTGTCACTTGTTGATTTCTTCCCACTTGGAATTGTGCCATAGAGGTATAGTGACACTAAGGAAGAATATGTTTCAGAAGATGGAGGTGATGCAAATATATCACCCAAACCTTTGGATGGCGATATGCTAGAGCTCCCATATTGGGAAAGGGACTCCACTTCCACCTATGGTGATAGTGAACAAGAAGAAACAAGTAAACATCTTGATGCGCTACATGAACTACAAAGAGAAGAAGACCTAGGTGAGGATGTCTTGGTGGCTGCCCACAAAGATGATACACCATTCCAACCACAAGGACAAGTTGCAACTAGGAGTCTTTATGCCTTGTCCATTGTTGATCCTCCTACAAATTTCAAGGGTTGTAACAAGAAATATTCATCCATATCATGTTTTTATGACATGAACTATAAACAAATTCAAGTTAGCACGAGGAAAATTAAATGGGACAACATACTACCTCGTGAGGGCAGCAATCAAGTGGAGCCATGGACTACGAAGGACCGACATGATAGTGTCTATCTCCTCAAAGAGCGGCTGATGGAGGTTGTGGATCCCATTGGGGGATTGGAAGAGGTGTTTGCTGATTTGTTTTCTCAACCTTATGCAGACTCGAGATTAGGTAGAATGTTCTTTCAATTTGAAAAATTCAATTCCTCACAATATCTACTACCTGATCAATTTGATTGTGATATGTAGATTTGTAATGCAAGAGGGATGTTGCACCATCCATTGTGTCCACCTAAGGCTACCAATGCAATGACTGATGATGCAGTGCATATTGTTGGCTATCAAACATTGCCACCTTCACATGATGATGTCCAAGTTCCATCTTTCCTTGCTGATGTGAATACTTGTAGCTATGTTTATAATTTTGCTTATGGGAATGGGGGAAGGGAACTTGTTCCTAGATTGACCACGGGTTTCACAAACCACCTCAACTATTGATTCTTCCTGAATATGTTATTGAATTTGAATGCTTGATCCAAAGTTTTATGTTTCTAAATAGGACAAATTTTCATGGCTTAGAACTATAATGATTACCCTTCTTCTTGTGCATGCATTAAGAAATCTCACGAGCATGAGTGTCAGTCCGCTTTGTATGAATATGGTCCTTTGTGAGTATCTTTGTACATAGTTCACTTTGAGTAGTGTAGTTTCCATGTATATAATCCTGCTTTCCCACTTTGGTTAGTGTTGGTTCACTTGCCTTAGATTATCTTCCTTTAGAGTAGTTTCCCTTTGGTTTTCTTTCACTTTCCTACTTTGGTTAGTTTAGGTTGTTGTTTTAGGTTAGCTTGCTTTGGGTTTGCTTCTGCTTTGCTGCTTTGTTCGCAATCCCTTTGTTTCCTGCTGGGCATGTTTGCAAGTGCAACCACCTCTTATTGCCTGGGGATGTTTTATGTATTTCCTTGAAAAAATTTAATCAAGTTTTTAGAATAGGATGGTGAAGATCTTTTGTTAGTATCAAGTGACCTGGATGTTTGATTCAAAATGGATAAGTTGTTGGTCCTGTTCAATTCTAATGTATTCAGAAATCTTATATCTCTCAGACACTTTAAAGAATCTTGAGGTTTCTGTAGGTCCTTTTGTGAAGTTGAGTTAAGTGAAAAACCTAAAATTATGCTTTAGTGCCACTGTAATTCTTAGCCCTAAGTGTGAGCTTCATTGCTTGCAAATTGAAATGAAAAGAAAGAAAAGAAGAGAAAAAATCAAAAGAAATAAAAGCAAGAAAAGGAAAAGAAAATCATAAAAAAACAAAAGAAAGAAAATATAGCTTCTCTGGAGGATCTGAGCAACTCTACCAAGGCTATGGATGCCTGGTTGGTAGTAGAGAAATGTTAGGGAGAATCACAGTGACAACCTTATCAGGGCTATGGACACTTGACTAGTAGTGAGGCAATATCCCAAATGCTTTTGGAGGTAGAATAAATTACGTCAGGTTACTTGACAGAGCTTAGGTTCGTGTACTGGCTTAAGGATCCAAGAATCAACGTATTTGCACACACTTGGATTTTTCAACATACAAATGGTTTGGTTGACCAGTGGTTTTGATCCTTTTGTTGATTGTTTAGTTTGTTTTTCCTAGTGTGAAGGTCAGAACCAAATATTTTGGGTTTGTGATTCTAGTTTTTCATTGAAATTCTTTGTAGCATTTCCCTAGCAAGTCGCCATTTGTTGTGCATGTTTTACACACATGCCCCACCTTAGGCAAGGACCCCCCCCTTAGGCAAGGACCCCCCCCTTTCTTTTGTTATTGGTAGGTCATTTTTGTTGCTCCTACCTCGCTTTGTGTGCTGCTATCCATGAGTCCAAGTTGGTCACATTTCTTAAAATGATCAAACGCCCCTTGACCAAATTCACCTATCTAAATTTCACTATCTTTTTCCTTTGTGGAGCTTGGCTTGCAGGTTTCCTCTATTCTTTTTCCACCATGTCCTTTGGGCATCGTGGACTCACAACTGTGGGTCACCTCTTGTGCTTCACCACTAAGTAGTGGTTGACTCCTAACTTCCACACACATGGTGGGCTCCACATGTTCTTTCTCCATCCTTTCCATTATTATGAGAACCGAATCAAACACCCTTGGAAAATTAGCTAAGTACGTTAAACCGCATCGCAGACTCCACATTTACCATCTATGATCCCAGCCTTAGAGTCTGAGGTGGTAAAGTTTACCAAGTCAAAATGATTGTGCGAGTTCACCCTCATGAGTTTTTGCTAGTGGAAAGCTGTCACTTGGTGGTTGTTGCTTCAACAACGGGATCCTCTAACAACTCCAACATGCGGACCCTGGAAATATAATTTCCCTGGGGGAAAATCTCATGTTCTCTAGCCAAATTTTGAGTCAAAGCTCGCCCCCAGCTCCAACCATGTGGGCCACTGCTAGTAGAAATTCGTTACCACAGTGTCACTCCACAATGGAAAAACCTCATTACTTCCCTATTATGCAGACTCAGAGCCTACCAATGCCATTAATTTGAAGGGAACAAAAAGACAAACTTAATGGAAACTCTCGTTGGGGGTCCCCTCATATGGGTCACCGCCATTGGAACTCCATCCTCACAAGATTTCTCCTTAGCGATGAAAGCTCAACAACTTGCCTAAGCAATGATCCAACATTTTCTTCCCATGGGAGCATAATGACATTGCTTTCTACAAAATACCCATGTTACGAGAATTTTTTGATGATGCTTCATGGGTCCTAGTGGAACTCAAAACATCAGTTATGTGGGAAACGTTAGAATAGATCTTGTTTTATTCTTCCACAATGAACTTATGTATGTCTGTTGTTGGAATGGGCAAATGAGATGATTGACCGCTTAATTCCATTGGTTAATAAGACAAAGTAATAATGTTTGGTAAGGAAACTCATCAAAGGACATTGACGTTGATGTTTCACAAGTGATTTCGCAATTAAAGTTTTGACTAGCCAAACGTGAATGCATTCACATTCCTCCATAAAGAAAATTGACTAATGAATGGAATCCTTCACTGGTAATGAATCTTCAAGTATGGAGGGTCACGGTAGGAACATTTAGTTAACCTATTTGTAGATTTCTTCACCATGGGGGTTTTCCTCTACTTGACCATTCAAAAAGGTATCCTTACACCAACTCCCCATGCATATTTCCCAGCATCTTTATTCTTGTGGATACTTGCCTCATAGGGGCCGTCCTTCACCGATCCATTCATTAATGGCACTTTTTCCCCTAGTCCCCCACATACTTATTCTTACATTAAATTCTAGCAGACTATTGTGGGACAAAGGTCATCATATATTGGGCGTAACTCAACGGTGTTCTTCCATCAACTCTCCACATTCTCATTTCCCCCCCCCCCCAAGCTGAAGAACTTAGCCTTGACGATCAAACAATGGGAAATACATACCACAATTTGAGGTGTCAAAGTTTGTAAATCAATCATTAGCAGCATTTATTGAAATGTGGCAGGCCGTGATTTGTGACTTTTAATCTCATCATTTGTGTGTTGTTAGAGGTTGTGAATCTCGGTGGGCTACAAACAATGGCATCATTTTGTGGGCTCACAAAAGGATCGTGTGCAGCTTGTGGTAAGTTTTGTTTAGCAATGGTCACTTGTGTGGGGATGGCCTCTTGAGCCTTATTTTGTGCACCCTATGATATTGATGTGAGCCCCAATAGTGGTAAGGTGGTCGAAAATGGGTGAAATACAATATATGGCATTAATAGATGTGGGGACTCTCAATTATGAGGCTCACTCCCATACCTTATGGCTCGGATTTATTATGGTGGAACTGTAGCCACCAAATGCCCATGTTGGTTTCCTGCACATATTTCCCACATTTGTGAAACTTGTGAAGAATCTGCGAGCGGTGATGGATTTAGCACATTGCTTCAAGTATGTCGAGGCATGAACAAGACTCATGATGGGGCCATCAAGGATTGGAGTTTTTTAGGAAAATGTCTAGTCATGGACTCATCACCAAATAATGGTGTAATGTTGCATAAACTTCCAGGGTATGAGAATGTGAATTTGGTTTGAGTAGGAGGGTTCTTCATGTCCCACTCATGTGACCCAACCACTCGTTCATGGGCCAAGTTGATTGTGTCATACATTAGGAGTGTTTCTAGGGGATCATTAATCCCAAACTCGGTGGTCATTCACCAAACAACCTTGCATTTTGATGTTGTGATGAAGTTTGTGGGACTATACCTGGTGGCCATAGTTGTTTAATTCTCACAAGGATATTGTTATTGTGGGCTTGATCGTTGTGGATGTCGCTTGCCTCTCGGCCATTTTCTGACAACATTTTATCATTGACCCCTACCCATATTTTACTTGGCGGACGTCTCCCATGCGGGTGCCACACTTCACAATGTCGTCACTCCCCTAGCCATTAATTACAATAGTCTACAATACTCTCCTTGTAGTCTATCCTCTGCATTCACTTTGGTAGACTTACATCATGCGGAGCTCGTAATGCATTTTGTCATCAAATGAAATTCTTAACGATGCCTCCATACATTCTCTCCCCACAAGCTCCATCGATCATGATGAGGATCATGCCCGCATAGTCGTTCTCAACCTTGTACAGTTTAGTCTTGCATGTCGCCCTATGGGGATCCCAAGATATGAAGTAATGAGACGTCAACTGAAAAAGCATATGACATTACTATTAATTCCCCGAGCATCCTAAAATTTTGCAAATCTGGATTCTATTCCGGAGGGGAACACATGTGATATTATGGCACAGTAGGTGCAATTCTTTTTCTTTGTGCTAAGACTGCAGAAATGTATCTTGAGATGCCCTTGAGTACTGAGCTTCTTATAATCAGTTGGCTTCTTCTCCAAAATATTTTCCTAAGCTATCAATTATTTTATAGGATCGGCAAAGTGGAGACCGCGTATGAGAGGGGGGAGGTCAAAATAATTGTAGAAGGTCCTCAGAATCCTATTATCTTATCCTAAAGAGAGAATGCTTGCAAAACTCCACTTTCTTAGCATCATTTTTATGAGGTGATGACAATCCCAACTCCCACACTCTTATCCTCCACAAATAGTGATAACACCTTCCATTCCCGAACTTTGTTTTAAGCTAACTTGAGCACTCATCATACTCATGCATTTATGATATGAAGCTATTTCTCCTTAGGCAAGGCCAATTTTTTGTTATCTCTATGGGATGACTCGATATATTGGTGAGCTTAGAGATTAAACACTTCACACAACAATCTAAGTGGGTAGAAAATGGTGGGTTCACGTTGATTGTTCGCCAAAAACACAAGAGATTGGATGAAACATTAGAGATTCTTGGTGATTTGAGGTCACTATGTCTCGACATGGAGACAACATTTGGCACAGAAACAAGGGGAATTATTTTTTGATACCCTTGCCACCTCCTATCCTTGCATTGATAAGGCATATCATCGAGGAAGTATTCGAAAGGTCCAATGAATGGTTTGAGGGTAAGAGTTTGTAGTTCCAAGAATGATTAGAGTATATCACAATGGCGAGGGTAGTTTGACAAATTCATAAATATGTGAGGTGTCACCACTTATTTTTGAGTCCCTCTCATGGAAAAAGGGAGAATAAGATGTGGGTCAGATAAATAATGCAAGGTAGGGTGGGCGTTAGATAGGTCAAAGGATGTCCATTCACTTCTACTCATGAAGTGAAGTACCAATCGACCCAACTTCTTATAGGATGTAATTTGGGGAAACATATGGTTATCTCGTCATCTTTTGTGGGGCTCACCCGCTATGACCTCCCACTTCTTATGAACTTGAACATCATGGAGGCCGTAGGTCCCTCTACCGTTCAACACGGTATCCTCTAGCAATATCCCTATGTCTTTTTCTTATAGACAACACTCATGCTAAATCCCCCCGCTACTGGCATAAAGCCTTCCTATTCCCACATTTTAGTAATATTGGAATCCACTTCATTTATTAATGATTATGGGTGGCCCTCTGTGTGGGCTTATTTATAAATGGATGGATATTATAAAAGGAGCTTGATAAAATCAATAAAGCCAAAAGAGGGTTATATGAATTTTATTGGTTTTCCTGTCTGGCAGGAGAATGTAAATTGATCATGGGAGCTATTTGAAAGGGGAAGGTGATCGGAATGTAAATTGATCATGGGAGCTATTTGAAAGGGGAAGGTGATCAGAAATTTAAAGGGATTTTAATTAATGATATCACCTTATCCTTACCAATTTCAAACATGTTGTGCCAAAGGTCCCATTTGCAGGGAGCCATGAATATGTGAGTGGGGTGATTGTAAAATGCAAACCCACCATTCACAATTAAAGAGGGTTTTAAGATAGGTATTTGAGGGGGGGCATTCTTCTTTAAATCATCCCTTTTGTTATGAGGGACATTGAATTTTTGGATGATTATCAAAAGCACTAACATCAAAGTCCCATTGATGATTACAATGAGTATTATGTTGTTTTTTGAATTTCTTGAAATGTGGTACAATCTTACGAGTGGAATTCAAATTCTAATTATCTATTTTTGTATGCAAGGATGATCTTACAAAGGGTGTACCAATTAACGAAGGCCCACATGGGAAACTGTGTCAAGTTTTCACAAGGGGATGCCTACGAATCCATGCTAGAGAAGATGAATCAGAACACCAGGTCCAAAGGGAAGTACTTGAAGTTAAATATACTCGACCAATGGATGGTTTGCCAAAGGGGAGACCAATTTACATATGAATACATTCCAAGAGATCAATGTCGAAGAATCAAAGAGATGTCTACCAAAATTAGAGGTGAAAGGGAATTGTTTTATCCTTCACCAAATGATTATGATTATTAAGACGCTGAGCATCAAGATCAGGGGTAGCATATCTATTTTTTAGTAACACAAATCTGCAAGGAGACCCGATTGATTGACTGAAAGGATGTTGCAAATACATCAACACAAGGGCAACTTTCAACAGTTTTCAGCCATAGCAAAGAAGGCAGTTAGAAGAAAAAATAACTATAGTAACTAAAAGACAAAATAGGCTACAAGACAAAATAGGGAAGAGGACAAAATAGTCTATTTTATATTGTGAAATATTGGGGGTATGTAAAACCCTAAGCTGTAACAAATTTGGGAAATTCATTGTAATTAAATCCTAGCCATTCATTTGACTTTTGGAAAACTATAAATAGGGTCTTTCTCCTCATTTGTAAGGGGGTGGTGAATTATTGTAAAGGGAATTTTGTAGCAATAGAAGGAAGCATTGCATTGATTTGGGTGTTTTCTTTGAGCTTTCTCATTTTTCATGCATGATTCAGCCTCCATGCTACTTTTAGTGTTTTCTTGAATGTCTTTAATGGTGGTTGTTGTTACAGTATTTGATGAAATTCCAAGCTCACACTTTTTGTGGATTGTTGATGATGAATCACTTTGCAAAGCTAGTTTGAGCTAATTTGTATGTTGCAATTTAGTTCAATTGTATGTTCATGAGGTGAATGCACAATCTGAAAATCTACAAGCCTTAGAAGATTGCACTAGTTTTGTGTAGTTGTAGGCTTCTCTTGGTCAAGCAAAACTTAGTTTTATGGGATTTTTCCTACTGTAGCATCCTCCATTGTTATTGTTCATTCATAACTTAGATTTAGAATAACTTCTCTCAACCATTCCCCTTTTTCTATTTCTTTTGAATCTTTGTTAGTGTAGGATTCCAAGCACCATAAAAATTCCAAACTTGGTGACTGAGGTGAGTTTCAGCTTGCTATTTTGAGTGGGTATCCACTATTAATTCATTTCCAACAATTTGAAACTCCATTTGCAAACCTAACTTCCCATGCTTTGTGAACCATAAAGGCCTCCTTGTGATTACCAAAAAATCACATCAACCAATTGAATTATTCCAAGCATTGTCATGACTTGACACTCGAGAGACCTTGGGGTGATTTCTAAAACTTAGTTGTAGGAATTATCTTTCAAGAGAGACATTGCAATTGTGCATTGTCTATGTTGAGAAGTGCTAAAACACCCATTGACACTATTTTCCTTATTTCAATCAAAATGTATGCTCCAATATGCAAATGAAGAACAATAATCAAATATGACTGAAATAGTAATCAAAACAAATTTTGCAAAGGGGAAAATTCTATGCACCTTTCACCAAAATTCACCGTTTGAAGCTCACTGAGGACTCATTCACCCTATGGTGAATGGGTCCTTACTAGGGTTTATAGAAAATTCTTTTTGGGTTCTCTTCTACCAGATCTGCACTCATAGATTCTAGGTGTTCATTGTCAGAAAGTCAAAAATAAAATTTGTAGAAGAGTTTGCATGTTCACTTTATTCTATTTTTCTCTTCAAAGGATCTTCAACCTAAAATTTGCAATCACACATCAAAGAGAGAAAAAAAAAATGTTAGGGAATGGGGGTTTGCCTTGGTCAAACCACAGTTTGGTAATTAAACCCTGAAATGAAATGAAACATGAAAGAAGGAATGATGAATGAACAACAATGTCACAACTCACCACACCTTATTTAAAACCCTGGATGACAAATCTACAAACTAGCATGAAAAGGCTTCAATGAATGTAGATCTCGATCATAAACTTGCTATTAAGACTTGATCATAAAGTTTATAGGATGCTCTTTTGAAGTTATAGGTGAAACTAAGTGAAATGACCTTATATTTATATGTATCTTAACATTAATTCTTGCAATTCAAATATCACAAGACAGAATTCAATTGTAGATTTGAAATCATTAAAATACCACCAAAAATATATTCCAAAGGGGGATCCTAGGTCTAAGTGAGGACACATTTTCCATGGGGTGAATGAGTCCTAGGCCACTTACCTAAGACACACATTGCTCAATGTTAAAGATTATGTAAAAATAGGGTCCTAGAAATAAGTGAGGACCCATTCACCCTATGGAAAATGGGTCCTAGGTCACTTACCTAGAACACGCGTCTTCAAAAGTTAAGTTTTGTGTAATGGAATTTATGAATGTCGAGTTTTATCCCTTGGAATTTAAATTTAATTAGGCTTGGATTTGAATTAAAGAGGAACACTAAGGAAAATTAACCTCAATAAATTAATAAAGCCCTAGATTAATGTGAAAGTGTAAAGGTACACCTTACAAAATAAAAACAAGGAACAACTAAGTCCATTTTCTTAAAAGGGCCCTAAACTTAATGTGAATATGTGAAACATATTACAACACTTAATTAATCTCATTTGTTATTAATTATTCCCAAATTATGTGTGAAAAAGGGATACTTTTTCCTACACTACATTTGTATCAAACTTAGAGCAGATTCTAATCAGAATTGTAATGCTTTTTATCATCCCATATGGCTACACAAACCATTTAATTTCAGTTATTCTATGTAATTCTTGAATTTTCTGAGATTTTGAGTGAACAAAGAAGAATACTTGCATATTTTTGTGTTTTTTCAAACCATTTCTAAGTTGCATTTTCAGATTGTTATGAGTCTGTGAATGAGGGTTGGATCTCCCTACATCAGTAGTATCAGAGTGGGAGTTCCTAAGTGTGTAGGAAGAAGTGCCAACGTGAGGTAGTTTGCACTAGGACATGGGGGTAGAGAGTGTGTGGTTTGCAAATAGATCGTCGAGTGAGGCATTTACATGTGCAAAACCTAAGGGTTTTGAAAATTTATGTTAAGGATGGTGAGGCCATAAGGATGTACAAGAAGAATAAGAAAATGAATTTTTTCATTGCATGGATTCTAAGGATTCTTGCACTTGAGAAAATAAAAGAGACACTTTGAAAACATAGAGAAGAATATGTGAGGGTTAAAATGATAAAGATGAAGAAATAAGTGAAATAACTGACAGTAGAGATTAAAAGGATATAACAAGAAAAGAGAAGAGTTGGAGGTAATTATGATTATATTTCTAATGATATTTTGATTATAGGAAAGAATGATGATGCAACGGGGTGTCATTCATGTGGCACATAATAAGAATAGGATGAATATTGTCACACCTCATCTTGTTGTTACTGAGTTACTTTTACATTTTCATGGGTAAATAGGATGATAAATGCAATCATGATTTTGATATGTTTGATAAAGGAATGGAATACCAAAATCGGTATTAAGTTATTATTGATTTGAAGAAGTAGTTATGTTTATATTGATGAAGTACAATGAAATAATATGTATTGCAATATGAATATTCTAATGTTTTATGATGAAAGTGGATTTCATGTGAACGTCTAACTACCATTGCAAATATGCCAAGTTTAATGCAAGTACAAGTTCACGCCTTTGAAAGGGATGGAAGTATCACTCAATAGAAGTGTTTGGTTGGGTAACCTTGAATGAAGCCTGATTGATCTTTCATACAAACTTACCTCTAAGTATAGTTGTGTCAAGTAATAGTCTCAGGTTATTGGTAAGTCATACTTTAGACATGTTGCATTTTCATTATACAGGATCATGATTTCTATTAGGAGGATTGTTGGATTGAATTATGTGATTGAATCTTTATTCTTTGAGCTTTTTTTCGATTGTATGTACATTAACTATAAACATGTATATAGTTATATATATATATATATATATATATATATATATATATATATATATATATATATATATATATATATATATATATATATATATTGATCCATGCATGAGAGCATAAGCAATTGAATATGTATATAAGCAGAAATACTTATGAATATACTTGCACAGGAAATTAATTATATATATGTGTATACACTTAATGTATAAACATGTCGTTGAGGATATGAATGAATATTTTTAAATGAAATAATCAAAGTAATGGTATGTATATGATTAATATATGCATTTACTAATATATGTGTGTAAAGTACATGATGGAAACATACTTGCATATTGCAGTTTCAAAAAATGGGTCCCTTGACATTTTCACACTCATTAGGGTCCTCGTGTATTTTTGCTTAATGTTTCCTTGATTTAGTGTTGTAATATGGATAAAACATTCACATTAGGTCTTGGGCCCTTGTGAACTAATGGAATTTAATGGTGCCTTGCTAAAGTATTGTGAAGTGTTGTAAAACACTTTCACACTTTTCTAGGGTTTTATCAATTAAGTAAACTTAATTTTAATCATAATCAATCTTAATCTTTCCTTATTTGGAGTGTTGTAAAGTGTTGTAACACACTTTCACATTCATCTAGGCTTTTCATTAATAATTGGGCTTTCTTATGCTTTAATTGGCCCTATTTTGCATCCACAAGCCTCATTTATTGCATCTTTTCGAGGATAATCCTGACACCAATCAGTAACCAATCATAATTCAGGTGTTCCTAGCTTGTGTGGCCTAGATTTACTGTTTGGGACTCATTCATCACCTTGGGTGAATGAGTCCCACCTAGGTCATTTTGGCCCTGATGTGGGTTTCACACATTTCTAAACACTTTTCATTTTTGGTCCCATACATTGTGTGTAATGGGACTCATTCGCCACCTTGGGCGAATGAGTCCCATGTTACGAAAATTCAAATTTAATTCAAATTTTCGATGATATTTTATTATCCTAGATCTGATGCCGGCTTGTAGTGTTGTAATTTGGGGAATTCTTACATAATTAAGTATAAATACAAGGTTCTTTCACTCATTTTCATCCCAAGCATTCAAGAGTTCATTAATCACCCACAAGAGAATTCAAGGCATTTGAAGGGTAGATTATCAAGTATTCATGGGTATTCTTCAAGCATCAATCATCATGTCAAATATTACATTCTATTGGAAGAATGAAGAACATATCATTTTGTTATTTTTGTGTTTCCATTGATGTCACCATGTTATATGAGTTGCAACTACAAGATTAAGTCTTAGTTTGATCCAGTATTCTGGACTGGTATCTGAACTGGTATGCAGTTATTATCCTCTGATATTTTGGTCTTCAATCCTTTGTTGTTGATTATTGTTGCTTGCCATTTTGGGAAATGGTCTATGAATGTTGGAAGCACGTATATTCAGAATCTTACATATTTAGGTGCTCGTATGACAAGTTGGTACTACACTATTGTTGCATTTTTGCTATTAGGTCTATCTCTAGCTGACCTAATGGATAGATGAAGTTATGGTAAATTAATTTTTTGTTGTAGATGTATGTGTGACCTATCTTAGGTCCATGCTAACATGATGTAGTGTGTTGAGCGATTGAATTGTCTTTAGAAATACTTTGTAAATGCTTGGAGTCGACAGTTGATTTTTTAGTGAATAAGGGTTGCATCTAATTAGGTCGACCTAATTGATGCTTGCGGATGTATTAGCTATATATATTGGATAGTTTTTGAGATTGTAGACGTTGAAAGTTGATGATGATGCAAATGTGAAGAAGTGCGAAAATGATGAAGTGTGTCAAGTCAGTTTACTGAGTTTCAAAGGAACTGAATCAACACTTATTAGGTGTACATTATCAATTCATTTTCTGGTTGTAAGCCATTTTTTCATTGTAATTTTGTAGGCAGTGAGCCTCTCATTTTGGACAATGAGTCCTGGCAGTGAGCCACCCTTTTGTAATAGTTTATAATCAGTTATACTATATTGTGAGCTAACACTCACCATGGTTTTTCCCATTTTTGGTTTTCCACGTAAAAATCCTGGTGTTCATGTGTTGTGTGATTACATGTTTTGTTAATGCTCTTCCTTATCTTTATTGTTATATGCATTGGAGTAATTGGATGGTATTTGTTCAATAAGTTTAAGAAGATATTGATTCACCCCCCCTCTCAATATCTTGGATACTCAACAATTGGTATCAAAGCTTGGTTCCTCTAGAGAAGCCTAACTACTTGAGGAAGATCCTGAATATTGAACAAATGAATGATAAAGAAGATCTTCGAGCTGCACTTGAGGATCTTGACAAGGTTGAAAGTGAAAACAAAGATTTGAAAGAAAAACTTGATGAAGCAAATGAATGTGTCTAGAAATTGAAAGAGTAATTGAAGAGGTTCAAAGAAAGACATAAGGAAGTAAGTGAGCAGTTGAAGCAAGCTAATGAAGAGATTTTCAGTTTGAAGGTGCAAGTGGAGGAAAAGAAAAGAATTGAAGAATGTATGAATAAAATAATGCAAAGCAAGTCTGATGAATGCACTAATATGGAACAAGTAGTGGTGAATTTGAAAGTGGATCTTGAGAAAGAAAAACTTTGTGAAAATAATTTCAAATCCAACTCAAAAAATTTTGATGAGTTGATTTCAGGCTAGAAACCAAGTAAAGAGAAAGGAGGCTTGGGAATGGAAGGAGGTGAAAAATATAAGGATAATTAGAAGAATTAGAATAAAGGGAAGTAGAAAAGAAATTCAAGGATCTTTGCTAGAAGACCACCTATCAGACAACCAAATTCTCAAAGGTATACATCCTACAATGGTATTTTTTTTTCATGTAATAAATTTGGTCACAGGGAAACAAATTGTAGGATTAGGATGAATCAGTTTCTTGGCTCCTTCTTTGGTCAATGTTTTGCATGCAAGAAAGTTGGACATAGAGCTAGTCAATGTAGTACTCAGATGGTGAATTGGTCTAATGGAGGAAGAGTGAATCAATAATTTAATGGATACTACTATAAATGTAACAAGTTTGGACACAAAGCTAATCAGTCCAGGTCAAGGTTCAATAGAGGACAAACTAATTAGAAAAAATTTGTCTGCTACAATTGCAACAAACCAAGACATTTCTCAAGAGTTTGTAAAAGTAAAAAGGGTAAGAAAACTAATACAGTAGAAAAGAATGAACTAGTGAAGAAAATTGACAAGAATGAGGTTAAGCAAGAAAAGAATAAGATTTGGAGGAAGAAAGAAGAGCCTAAAACAACAAATGTGTCTGTGCCCTCATCCGGTACAGAAAATTCCTCCAGGAATTAGACCTAGCAGGGTCTTAGGGGGAGCTTTAACAGAAAATTGTTTGAACCCCCTAATGTTTAGTGTGCCAGTCTTTGGCATGAGGATATGTTGTAAGGAATGAATAGTTGGAGATTATGCAAGTGGAACCAGAAGAAAAAGTGTAGGAATGATCATTTGTGGATCAAATTAGGGTTTTTCTATATTGAGAAGAAGAGTTATTAGCAGCTTTTTGAAAGTTGTCGCATTTTAATGCGAATTAGGGAAAATTATTGTTTTATAAAGTGATTTAGTAAGGAATTTTAATCACTTGTGTGTTTGAAGAAATTGGAGAGCATTGTGGAGTGTTCTCTAGGTGATTTGGAGTTTGAGGTATGCAAACCCTAGTTCTATTTCTTCACAAAGAAAAAGGTATTTTGCTTATCTGTGTTGTGAGATTGTGTGAATTATCTCTTTGAAATTGTTTGAGCTTGAAATTGTGAAGAATGGAAAACCCTATAGTCGTTAAAGTGTCAAAAAGAACTATACCATCATATAGGAAATATTCTATGACAGTTTTTGAAGATGGCCTTATGGGCGCCTTCTCATTGATCCCTCATGGGGTTATGCTGACCGAGGACACAAGAATGTACATTCGAGTCAAAACTGACGAATTCAATCATAGTCAATTGATAGATATTAGGAAAAATGAGCTCAATGGAGATAATTTCTTGGTGAAACCTGAATATTCAAATATTATTGTGAAGAAATTAGATAGATGGAACTACTTTCCTAATTTTAGTTCCACGGTTGATGATAAATATGTAAAACCTATTCTCAACAGAATACATGATAAATTCATGTGGACTAGTAGACTCCATCTGATAACTAAGGAAGCAATTAGGGATGTTACCGAGCTCTGTGATACCAGACCATTACTTGTGTTGAAAGCTATGAAGAATGAAGTTGTGATAAAACTCACCAGTGCTGCATATGACAAGAGATATCTTACAACAAAACCTATCACTAATCCTGTTGTGAAGTATGTTGCTATAATGATCGATCATAAAAATTACTTCACCAACATAGAGAACTCTAATTTTTCCATAGCTATTTATACTTGTTTCGATATGGCAATTAATGGTGCAAATTATGATCTTTGTGAACTTCTCCGAAAATAGTTGCTTGAGAACTTAAGAATGACCAAAGAAAGGAAGCATGCATTTAAATTTGGCTCCTTGATTATGTATCTATTGTTCTATTTTCTAAAGAGACTTCCTAGAAGGGATGATATAATGTTTTGGGATTCATCCAGATCACTGGCACATCAGATCTTTGATCACTTAAATAATTTGGGTGATTTGAAGAACAAAGATAATTCTCTAACAACATTCTTTGTTGTATTCAAGAGCAACATGAATGAGAAAGAAAGGATTCTGAGGAAAGTTGTTGAGAAATATAAAAATGATATAATATTTCATGTATCTTCTGATGAATGTATGATTGAAGTTGTTGAACCCTAGACCGTATGGATTCAACCATTGGGTTATGAAATTACAAAAGATGAAGCCAAAGGCTATGTGCAGATGTTGCTGAAAAGTCCAAAAGATGCCAATGAACCTAGAATTGGCACTTATGTTGAAAAATATATGGAGGTGCACTTGGAGCACAAGAAGCCAATAATAAGAAAGAATGTAGAAAAGAAGCTTAGAGAAGTTGATTATATAGATGAGGAAATTTCACAAGGTAGGGATAAGAGAGAGTAGATGGAGGGAGAATCTTCAGGACTAAGGAGATTCGGCAGGACTGCTCCTTCTAAACCCTCCACAACCCCCAAAATGAAAGTTGAACCCAGTGATGTTGATAAAGGTAAAGGCTCGGCTTCTTCTGAACCTACTACAAGATATGGGAAAAGGAAAGAGACTCCTCTTGTAGTCCCTGGGAATAGAGGAAAGAAAGAAAAAGCTACAAGGCAGAAGAACCTTGGTGTCACTAATGATCAAGATGAAGAGGAGGAGGATCCTAAAGCAAAATTGGTAAGAAAGAGAAGAGGAAGCTTATCCTCTAGTGAAGGTGCTTCTCAGGAAGCTAGAATTGGTCCTAAGAGATTGCATATTGTGTTGTCTTCTGATGAAGATGAACATGAATTTGGTGTTCATGTGCACACCAAACCGGAGTCGAAGAAATCTAAGGTGTCTAAAGAAGCCTCTCTGGACTAGGAAGAACAAAAGGAAATTCCAATAAGACCTAGTACCCATTTCAAATTAGAAGCTATACTCAATTCTTTGTTACATTTTGAAGAAATGTTGAAGCCTACAATAGAATATTATGATCAAGTTAGGAAAGAGGATAGAAAGACATTAATTTTAGCCACTATTCAATATGTTATCACATTGGATGTTAAGTGGGATGATGTAAAGAATAATATGCCTAAGAAAATGTGGGTAGCATTGATGAAAAGGGGATCATAGGCTATTGAGTTTGAAGAGAAAATAAGGAATATGCATTTAAGGAAATTGGGTCTTCTTTGGCCCCAAATGATATCGAAACTCTAAAGAAGATATGTGTAGAAATGTTTCAGATGAAGAAAAAAGTGAATATTTTGATGACAAAGGATAAGAAGGAGATAAAGAAAATAAGGAAGGAAACTATAGAAGTAATCAGAGATATGGTTGATAAATATGGCATGCTTGGTGCACTACCATCTGGTTTTGCACCCAAGTCAAGTTAAGAAGTTTCTGTAGAAGAAGTTGAGGAACATATTCCTCTTGGTACATGTGATACAAGTATTTATGTGGAAATAAATGATGCAGATGTCTTCCTAGATATAGGTGTTGAAAATTGATCCTTCAGAGATGGAGAAGTAGAACGAGGGTGAAACTGAGCCTGAAAAACATGATGATGCCCCTACGAAGCATACTAAAGGTGAAAAATACAATGTTGAAAAAGAAAAGGGTAATGATGAAGGTGAGAAGGATACTACTAACAGAGAATAAGATGCAGGTGAAAATGAAGTAAATGATGAAGAAGGCATAGGGACAAAGACAAAGATGAAGATGGAAAAGGTGAAGAAGAAGAAGAGGAGAAAGAAGAAGAAGAAAAGAAGGAAGAAGAGGAAAATGAGGAATCTGCTGGGAAGAATGAAGAAAATTAAAGGCGGGTTGTAGAATCTCATATATCTTCTGGAGAATTCTCCTTCGGTGATGATGTGTTGAAAAGCTTGCTATCTAAGCAAATCATATTCAAGCCAGTGATTCTTTTGAAGCTTCTACAACTTCCTATGATTCAAGGCAATATAGACTTAAACAAAATTTATCCTATTCATAAGTGTTCAATAGACGCAGGACAACTGAGAAGGGGGGGTGAATCAGTTGTCACACAAATTCAAACTTAAAACTTTATCGCTTATCAAATCTTCAACCACACTATTATGTTATTACATATGAGCATGAAATACAAATAATAGAAAGTAAATCAACACAATGAACACCAAATTTTTATGTGGAAAACCCAATAAGGGAAAAACCACAGTGAGGGTTAACTCACAATATAAAAATTATAAACTGAATACAAAGGCTCACTACCAAGGGCTCACTGCCCAAAAGAGAACTCACTGTCCAAGTACAAAGGCTCACTACCTACAAAGGACTCACTATCCAATAGGGAGGCTCACTTCCTATAGATAAAAAAGAGAAAAAAACATCCACCACAACAATTAAAGCTCATTCGCAGGATTATAGAAACCTTTAGTTCACTTCCTTCAAAACACTAAAAAACTACTATCACAACTCACACACACCCACTTCTGCTCTTATGATTTGTGGCACACTTTTGTCACATCACATCACACTGTCATACAATTCTTCACAACTCGCCTTGCTTTTATACCATTCTCAACCTTAGAAACATTTACCAAGGTCAGCCACAATACATCATTTCATAAATTCAAATTAGGTCAGAAACTCTAAATTCCCATGATGGAAAGGAATAAGAGTGGACCAATAAAAACATAAAAATAATATTGTTGAATCTTCTACATGCTTCCTTAATTAAATTTTATTCCTTGAAAGAAGTGTAAACACTAGGTTGGCCAAACCTAATGAAAAAAAAAATGAACAATGATTAACATGCTTCCCAACAAGAAGATGACACACATATGACACAATCTGGGTTGTGCAAACACACACAAAAACACTAAAACATGATTTTTGGATCACCAAACTCCAAACCTCTTTTCTAGAGCATAGGAAAGACCTTCACATGACATCTACCATATCTGAATGATCTGAAACAAAATAGTGAGGGAATGTAGAGAAAACATATTTCTCCCAATTCACAAAACACTAACTCTGCCAGTAGAACACATATACCAATGGAAACAACTTTCACATCCCATCTCACCAAAAACTGAAACTCAAACTATATTACCATTAGATCAGCATCAACGCACCTTCAGATCCACACAGGAAAAATATCACCATAGGAGAAATGTAGAGCACATACCGGAGCACATACTGAACACACTCAACAATCTAACTTCTCTTCTTTGTTAATTTTCTCAAAAGCACTTGGAAACATATCAGTACAACTCATTTGAAATTTCATAAATATAGCTCCACGTACTGACAACATCTCAATAGTGTCTCAACCATACATGTACAATCTACAACATACTGAACAGTATTGACATCAATGACAACACCTCCAGACAAGCTCATACTTACAACAATCTCCCCCTTTTTCATTGATGGCAACACATAACCTTTTCTCCCCCTTTGACATTAATGGAAAAGAACAACTGCTCTGATTACTCCCCCTTAGGAGTACACTCATACTGCAACAATGAAAAAAATTTCTACTCCCCTTGTGGAGTAGACCCATCAATAAATCCAGGTAAATGAAGAATTTGTTGATTCACTAGATGAATGCACCTTAATGTGCACCTAGTTAGGAGGGCCAATGGCCCTCAACCTCTCCCTAAGATGCTCGAAAGCATCCTTTGAAAGAGAATTAGCAAATATGTTAGTAATTTTTTCCTTTGTAGTTACATATTCCAATATGACCTCATTCTCCAACACTTTCTCTCTCAGAAAATGATACTTGATAGATATGTGCTTTGTTCTTGAATGCATAACCAGATTCTTTGAAATGTTTATTGCACTTGTATTATCACATAAAATAGCAATAGGTTCATCACATACCACACCAATGTCTTTCAGAGTTTGCTTCATCCACAGAACTTGTGTACAATAGGATGTTGCAACAATACATTCAGCCTCTGTAGTGGATAAAGAAATTGAGTCTTTCTTTTTACTCAACCATGAAACTAGTCTTCCACCAAGAAAGAAAACACCACCACTAGTACTTTTTTGGTCATCAACACATCCGACCCAATCAACATCTATATAAGCACTCAAGGTGAAATCATTACTCTTAGGGTACCATAGTCCATAATCCAGTGTGCATTTAAGATATCTAAATATTCTTTTTACAGCCCTAAGATGTGATTCTCTAGGAACTACTTGGAATCTAGCAACTAAACACACTGCGTGCATAATATTTGGTCCGGTAGCAGTGAGATACGACAATTTTCCAATCATGGATTTGTATTTGCTTTGGTCAATCTTAGCAGATTCATCATCCTTGCTCAGTTTACATCTGATTACCATAGGAGTACAAACCAGCTTAGAATCCTCCATCCCAAACCTTTTCAACAATTCTTGTACATACTTTGATTGTGAAATAAATATCCCTTTTTTAGTTTGATTCACTTGTAGACCAAGAAAGAAATTCAATTCACCAATCATAGACATCTCAAATTCTTTTTGCATTTCTTCAGCAAACTTTTTACGCATGCCTTCATTTCCTCCAAAAATGATGTCATCAACATAAAATACTACAATCAACATCTTATTACCTTGCATTTTGAAGTAGAGGTTGTTGTCAGTAGAACCTTTGTTGAATCCTTGCTTTGTCAAATATCTATCCAATCTTGCATACCAAGCTCTAGGAGCTTGCTTCAATCCATACAATGCTTTCTTCAATTTGCAAACCATGCCCGGCTTTTCAGACAACTAAAACCCTTCAGGTTGCTCCATGTATACTTCTTCCTCCAACTCACCATTCAGAAAAGTTGACTTAACATCCATCTAATATACTTTGAAGTCCTTGTGTGCAGAAAATGCCAAAAACATTTTGATAGCTTCCATTCAAGCCATAGGGAAAAATTTCTCTTCAAAATCTATGCCTTCAACTTGTGAATATCATTTGCATACCAATCTTTCCTTATTCCTCACTACTTCTCAATTTTCATTTAGTTTGTTTTGGAATACCCATTTTGAGCCAATCACATTCTTGTTCATAGGTCTAGGTACTAGTTCCCATGTCTGATTCTTCTCTATTTGCTGCAATTCCTCTTTCATAGCTCTCATCCAACTTACATCTTCACATGCTTCCTTTACATATTTCGGTTCTATTTTAGAGAGTAAACAGAAATTTACCTTAGCTGCAACTCTACTTCTTGTCTTTACACCTTCACTCTTGTCTCCAATTATCTGATCTTCTGGATGATTCTTCTGTACATATTTAGGAGTTCTAGCAATAGGTTCCAATTCATTTTCTTCTTCATCTACTACTTGTTCCTCTTCTTCCTTTTCTTCTTCTTCTTCATTCTCCTTATTTTCTTCAGGTATATGTCCGCAGATAGGATCATTAGGTTCAACTTCACTTATCTCAATAGGTATGTGTATGTCTTCATCAAATTTCACATTAGCACTTTCAATAATCTTCCTTAATCTTTTGTTAAATCATATTTATGCCTTGGTAGTGGTAGAGTATCCAAGAAATATTCCTTCATCACATCTAGCATCAAACTTTCCAAGATTTTGATCATCTCTTTTAATATAGCATCTGCTTCCAAATACCTTAAAATATTTCACGGTAGGAATCTTACTAGTCCATAACTCAAGAGATTTCTTAGTGTTGTGTTTGATTTGAACTCTATTAAGAACATAAACAATAGTATGTATCGCTTCTCTCCAATATACATCCGGTACATTAGATTCTTTCATCATTGTTCTAGTAGCTTCATGTACTGGCCTATTTTTACTTTCAACCACTCCATTCTGTTGTGAGGTTCTCATAGCAAAATCCTATCTTTTGATGCCATGCATTTCACAAAATTCATTAAATTCACCAGAAGTGAATTCGCCACCTCTATCTAATCTTAAACATTTTATTTTCAAATTTACTTCATTATCCACTGTTGCTTTGAATACATTAAACCTATCCAAGGCCTGATTCTTTTCTCTGAGAAAATTAACCCATGTCATTTGAGTGTAATCATCAATAAGCAACATGAAATATCTATCACCATTCAGGCTTCCAGTCTTAGTCAGACCACATAGATCAGTATGTACCAACTCCAACATAATGGTAGTAGAATATTATTTTCCTTTAAAGCTACATCTTGTCTACTTCCCTAGTTGACAACTTATGTAGATAACATTAGTAGGTCTTGTGATTCTAGGCAGTCCTCGAACTATTTCCTTTTTACTAATCTTGACTTGGTTATCAAACTTCACATGTCCCATTCTCCGGTGCCATAACCAACTTTCACTGATCTAAGATACAAGACAATGACCATCAACTCCCTTTAGCTGATAGATGTTTCCATGAGTTCTTCTAGCAGCAATCATATCTCCATTTCTGGATCCTTTTCTGATTTCATAGGTATTGTTCTAAAACACAAGCTTAAATCCATTGCTACACATCTGACCAACACTCAAAATATTATGCCTTAAACCCTTCACATAATATACATCATCAGTGCTATGCACTCCATGAAAACTAATTGAACCTTAACCACATATCTTAGCTCTTGAATCATCACCGAACATGACTAAACCACCATCATGTTTTTCAAGTTTAGTGAACTTACTCTTATCTCCAGTCATGTGATTTGAACATCCACTATCAATTACCCAGTAGTCTTCATCCTGTATTGCATGAAATGTGGTAACCAGAGTACCTTCCATCCTATTCTTCTTAACTTTTGGAGCTCTTTTACTTACACACTTTCCAGGGTTAGTGGATACAAATTTATTTTCCAGAGCTAAGAATAAGCATTCACTATAATCAACCTCATTTTTCAAATTCATCATCAGAAATGCCTGCCTCTTCCTTAACATAGTACAAATTCTTATACTTCTTATCCTTCCTATCCTTATCCTTATAATTATTTTTCTTTTTATTTGCAGCCCTATTCAAACATCTTGAAGCATAATGACCAATATTACCACAACTAAATCATTTAAAGGGAAACATACCTTTATACTTTATGGTGCCTTTCTTCAACTTCCTAGTGAAGTTAGCTTCCAACTCATCAACATCATTGCTATCTGGTTCTTCCTCAATCTTCATTGCCTTGAATATCATTTCTGTCTTTTCTTCTATCTTGTCATCTTTCAAGAACTTTCTTAATTCAAATGCTTGGAGGGTAGTGAACAAGTATTCCAAGGTGTACTTCTTAGGGTCATACATTTCTTCAATCACTGAGATGTTATCATTGTAGCAGTTTGGTAGGGTGATCAGGATCTTATCTATTATGTCTTCATCTGCTAGCTTTCCTCGATTTCTAAACTCATTTGCATTTTGTTCAACCCTATGAAAGAAACTTTCAAATTCTTCACCATCTTCCATTTTTAGGTTCACAAATCTACGCTTTTCTACTAGTCTCTTTGTCAATTTCACTTTTTCATTCCCTTCATACATGTCTTCTAGCTTCTTCCAGAATTCATATGCAATATCCAAAGAATTAACCTTGATTTGCTCATTTTTAGATAAACCACTACAAATCGCATACTTTTCCCTCTCATTTTCTTCATAAGTACAGATCTCATATGTAGTATTAACACCACCGGATGGTAGTGTATACTTATTCTCAATAGACTTCCAGGTCTTGAAACCAAGAGAGATAATATATCCTCTCATCTGTCCCTTCCAATATTTGTAGTCAATTCCATCAAACATAGGGATCGAGAACTTGTGTGCCATCAAATCTTCCTTAAGCAGTTAAGCTCTACAGCAAGGAACTAGGTATCTGATACCAATTGTTAAATAGGCATAGAAAAACTGAGAGGGGGGATGAATTAGTTGTCACACAAATTCAAACTTAAAATTTGATCACTTATCAAATCTTCAACCACACTATTCTATTATTAAATATGAGCATGAAACACAAATAACAGAAAGTAAATCAACACAATGAACACTAGATTTTTATGTGAAAAACCTAATAAGGGAAAAACCATGGTGAGGGTTAACTCACAATATAAAGATTATAAACTGAATACAAAGTCTCACTGCCAAGGGCTCACTGCCCAAAAGAGGACTCATTGTCCAAGTACAAAGGATCACTGTCCAACAGGGAGGCTCACTGCCTACAGATACAAAAGAGAACAAAAGATCCACCACAACAATTAAAGATCATTCATAGGATTATAGAAACCTTAGTTCACTGCCTTCAACACACTAAAAATTTGCTATCACAACTCACTCACACACACTTCTGATCTTATGATTTATGGCACACTTTCGTCACTTTGCATCACATTGTCATACAATTCTTCACAACTTTCCTTGATTTTATACCATTCTCAACCTTAGAAACATTTACCAAGGTTTGCCACAATACATCATTTCATAAATTCAAATTAGGCGGCAACTCTAAATTCCTGCAGTGGAAAGGAATAAGAGTGGACCAATAAAAACATAAAAATAATATTCTTGAATCTTCTACATGCTTCCTTAATTAAATTTTATTCTTCGAATGAAGTGTAAACACTAGGTCAGTCAAACCTAATGAAAACATAAATGAACAATGATGCAAACACTTCCCAACAAGAAGATGACACATGGACAACACAACACACTTCATTATGCATGAGAATACATCACAAGATCTTTTAGATACATCCACAGCAACACAACAAGCTTCAAACATTGAACTCCTTTCACCAATAAATCTAGGTTGTGCAGACACACACAAAAACACTAAAACATGATTTCTAGATCACCAAACTCCAAACCTCTTTGTTAGAGCATAGGAAAGACCTTCATAAGAAATCTACCAAATCTGCATGATCTAAAACAAAATAGTGAGGGAATGCAAAGAAAGCATATTTCTCCCAATTCACAAAACACCGACTCTACGGGTAGAACACATATATCAGTGGACACAACTTTCACGTACCATCTCACCAGAAATTGAAACTTAGACTATATAACCATCAGATCACCATCAACATGGCTTCAGATCTGCATAGGAAAAAGAACACCATAAGAGAAATGTGGAGCAAATATCAGAGCACATATTGAACACACTCAACAATCTGACTTCTCTTCTTTATTAATTTTCTCAAAAGTACTTAGAAACACATTAGCACAACTCATCTAAAATGTCATAAAGATAGCTCCATGTACTCACATCTCAACAGTGTCTCAACCATAAATGTACAATCTGCAACATACTGAATAGTGTTTACATCAATGACAACATTAATGGCAACACCACCAGACAAGCTCATACTTGCAACAATAATTTGGTATTGGGTGATGCATTGCATGCATTCGGTAGAAGAGAGAATCTAGAGACACACCAAAAATGGATAGAACTGATTGAAGATGCTCTTAAGGAATTGCAGGAGGCCACACCTGGTACTTCAATAGATACATCTCTCACTTCGGTAGAGAATCTGAGATTGTTATTGGATACCTTTAAGGATTATGCCTCCAAACTTGGTGAGAAGACAAAGCAAGAGGTTGAGGAGAAGATGGCAGAGAAAAGGTTGTTGGCATTGCATAACAAGTGTGCTCTGGCACACACTAATGTTGAGAAGAATCTATAAGCCATGTAGATTTGTGAGTCTAAATAAAATGTTGTCTTTTCTTATTGCTTGAAGTGGCCAGATGCCACTTAAAATATTAAATATCTTATAGACTCCAATGAGTCCTAGTTTACTATTGTTTATGGTACTTACAATACATCTAAGGACAAAGAAAGATCAACCCGAAATGCCATCTCTACTCATAGAGATAAATTCTTTATTTTAAAAAAGTAGAAGGAAGAAATCATCAGAAATTTGGTTAGTTGGGTGACCTTGTAATAATGGAGTACACCTCAGTTGCCAATGCTTTGGAAAGTGCAGAGAAACTTGAGAAGATAAATCTAACTCTGAGTACTTCAAATGATGCAAAGGAAAGTCTGATGGATTTGGAATCCCTAAATAGGATGTTGATTGCTACAAAGAAGAGTTGGGAGAATGGTAAATCAGCATGGCAAGGTATTCTTAAGGAGCTTCAAGGATCGCCATCCTCCAGTTAATTTTTGTTTTCTTTTTTTTCAAATTTCCTTTTGGGCTTCCCTTTGTCCTTGATGTCAAAGGGGGAGTGAAAAGTGACAGAGGAAGAGAATACTGGTGATAGGGGGAGAAGTGTTGTATATAGGAGGTCCTATAAATTTTGGCACATGTTTCCATCAATGAAAAAAGGGGAGATTGTTGGAAGAATGAAGAAAAACATGTCATTTTGTTGTTTTTGTGTTGTCATTGATGTCACCATGTTATATGAGTTGCAACTACAAGATTATGTCTTAGTTTGATTTGGTATTTTGGACCGGTATCTAAACTGCTATGCAGTTAATATTCTCTGGTATTTTGGTCTGCAATTCTTTGTTGTTGACTATTGCTGCTTCTAATTTTGGGAAATGGTCTATGAATGTTGGAAGCATGTATATTCAAAATCTTACATATTCAGGTGCTCGTATGGCAAGTTGGAATTACACTTTTGTTGCATTTTTGCTATTAGGTCTATCTTTGGCCGACCTAATGGATAGATGGAGTTATGGTAAATTAATTTTGTGTTGCAGATGTATGTGTGACCTATCTGAGGTCCATGCCAACATGATGTGGCATGCAAAGCAATTGAATTGTCTTTGGAAGGATTTTGTAAATTCTTGGAGCTCCGACAATTGATTTTTTGGTGAATAAGGGTTGCATCTAATTAGGCCAACCTAATTGATGATTGTAGATGTATCAGCTATATATATTGGATAGTTTTTTAGATTGTAGATGTTGAAGTTGATGATGATGTCAATGTGAAGAAGTGGTAAAATGATGAAGTGTGACAAGTTAGTTTACTAAGCTTCAAAGGAATTGAATCAACACTTGTTAGGTGTATATATCAGTTCATTTTCTGGCTATAAGCCATTTTGTCATTGTAATTTTGTAGGCAGTGAGCCTCTCATTTGGGACAATGAGTTCTGGCAGTGATCCACCCTTTTGTAATATTTTATAACTAGTTATACTATATTTTGAGCTAAAACTCACTGTGGTTTTTCCCATTTTGGGTTTTCCATGTAAAAATCCTAGTGTTCATGTGTTGTGTGATTACATGGTATGTTAATGTTCTTCCATATCTTTACTGTTATATCCATTGGAGTAATTGGATGGTATTTGTTCAATAAGTGTAAGAAGATTTTAATTCACCCCCCCTCTTAGTATCTTGGATACTCAACACATTCTTTAGGTTTGTTATTGTGCTAACATTTGTGATGTAGAGTTCATAATCCAAGCAAGCATTGCATTCAAGATCTATCTACTCCAAGCAAGAATCAAGAACCACATCCATTGCAACCATTTCAAGCATAATTGTAGCATTTAATTACAAGGGTTTGGTGATTTGCAACATTATATTTTTTTCATTCATCATTCTCTTTTCATATTGGCTTTCATTTCATGGTTTAATTACCAACAACGAGTTTGACCAAGGAAAACCCCTATTCACTAACCCCACAACATTTTTCCCTCTTCTTGTGTGAGATTTGTAGGGATAGGTTGTAGATTTTTCAAGAAGCAAAGTTGGAGAAAAATTTTCAAGTTGTCAAATTTTTTAAAGTTGTCATCAATCCTTGGAGAAGCTTGGAGAAGACCTACAGGTGGCATTTTGCAATTTCAGATTTGGAAACTAGTCAAAAAGAGTAGAGCAAACCGAGAGACACATAATCCAATCCAAAATTTCTAGAAAAGAAGAAGTGGACTGATTCTCCACTATTGGAAAATGCTTCCCACTAAATAGGCCTGATCAATATTTTTACAGATCCAGATACCCTTTTGGCTAAAACCCGCTCTTGTGCATTTTCCAAAAAACTAGACTGATTTGCCCAGCTTGGCGAATGAGTCCCACTCAACTTCAACACTAGATTTTTTAGTGATCCAGATCTCCATTTTTCCCTCTTCAGTCTATTAGGTACACACTTTCAATCTCATATCTTGTTACTACATTTTTTTATCTCTCTAGGTCATTTAGCATTAGTTTGCATATCACACTGTGTTTTCTAATTCACTATCTTCTCCAATTTCACACTTGGTGGTGAACCCTTCATTAGATTTCAGTCAATCCCTAGAATAGTCCCTTTTCCATACTTTAATCTCCTTTGCATTGAAATCTCAAGGGTTTTTTCTTGAGTGAAGAGTAAGAAAATTGTCTCTCTCCTTTTAGGTTCAAAACCCTAGAAGTGAAAGAGAGTATGTACCATTTTCTTCTTTTCTTTTTATTTTTCTTTTGTATGATTACATGTGTGTAATGTGATTCCCCGTGACATTTTTTTTTATGTTCTCTCTCTCTTTGTGACATTCATCTATTTGTGCCTTCATTCTTCTCTATGTTGTGCATCACTTTCACTTTTTATCTTTATCTTTTTCTCGTGTTTTCCTTTTGGGGATGACGCAAGGCATCAAGACATTCATACATCTCCTTCATGTTGATCCAAAAGAATTTATTTTTCCTTTTCCCTTTCATTTCATATTTATATTTTTCTTGTTTTTTCCTTTTGGGGATGATGCAAGGCATCAAGACATTCATGTCTCCTTCATGTTGACCCAAAATATTTTCCTTTTTCTTTTTCTTTTTCCTTTTATTTTTCATTTTATCTTATGTTTTCCTTCTAGGGATGATGCAAGGCATCAAGACACCCTATGTCTCTTCCATGTTGACCCAAAAAAAAATTCTTTGTTTTCACTCTCTTTGTTTCATTCTTCCAATTCTATGTGTATTTGGGGGATGATGGCAGTTCCAAGCTCTCTAAAAATATTGCAACAAAGAACATACTAACCTCAAATCCACATATCCCTTATGAGTTTGGTGTTTTCATTTTGGGGGCAACCCCTTTCTTTTCTTTTTCTCTCGCATGACACAACTTTACTTGGAAACATATGACTTGGCATAGGGCTTTCCAAGTTGGCTCTCATGTCCTCTTTCTTGCTAGATTTTCTTTTCATTTGCTACTTTAAAGTAATTGCTCATAGTTTGGTGTTTAGAAATTCCTTTAAAGTGGGGGCATACATTGGCATTATTCTTTTGAATTTTCCTTTTTCTTGGTTCTTAGTGCATCCTTCTTACTTCATACAATGCATTTGTCACTTTGTGGATGACATTGGGTGTAGTGTCCTTTAGGAGCATGATCTCTCTTAGCATATTGCATTCCTCTTACTAGCTTTATGTAATGCACTACATCCCCTAAGTTGTGAATTATTTCTTCTCTGATTGGTCCTTTCTTGGATACATTAGGCACAATGTTCCCTAAGTTAAATACCTCACATGAACTAAGCAAGACTCCTTTGAAAATTTCCTATTTTTGCATTTTGCATTTCTTTTATATGGCCACCTTCCATAATATAGCTTGCATTCCTATGGATCCATCTTGTTTTTTCATGAGCTCCAAGCATACAAAGTTTTGCTTGCTTTATGAAGTTCAAAATTTTTTTTTATGTGGTTCCTTATTAAAGTTATCAGGAGGTATAACTTTGGTATGGTTGAGCAGGAAGCCCAATCCAAGTCATGACTTTCCCCATAGCCACTTGCATGTGTGTGAGTGCATACCATCCATAAGTGTATGTTTCTCACCTTTTAGGACTTCTCACTTGGAAAACACACAGGAGTTCCATCGCCTCAGAGTGAGTATGCATTTTATTTCCACACAAATAGCCTAGATCTGATCCACATCGGGATGGAAAAATGGTCAAAGATTGATCCAATTCTTATTTTATTTCTTTTCTCTTTTTCATCTTTTGTAGTGTGTGATTGGCCTTATCATTTTTCTTTATATCATTTTCATGTGTGTTCCTTTGTGCTTATGTTGGTTTACCATGAGATATTGATCATGGGGGCTTGATCACCCCTCTTGATCTTTTTCATCTCATCTTGCTAGCATTGGTACATTAGAACCCCTCTTGGTGCATGTTTGTCTCCTTTAGTGTGAGTTTGAAGCAAGTTCATCCTCTCACTAAAGTGGAGGCTAAATTTAGTGTCAAAAAATGGTCCCTTGACATTTTCGGACTCGTTTGGGTCCTCCTTGTGAATTTTGGCTTAATGTTGCCTTGATTTAGTGTTATAATGTGGATAAAACATTCACATTAGTTCTTGGGCCCTTGTGAACTAATGGAATTTAATGGTGCCTTGCTAAAGTGTTGTGACTTGTGTTGTAACACACTTTCACACTTTTCTAGGGTTTTATTAATTAACTAAACATAATTTTAATCATAACAATCTTAATCTTACCTTATTTGGAGTATTGTAAAGTGTTGTAACACACTTTCACATTCCTCTAGGCTTTTCATTAATAATTGCGCTCTCTTATGCTTTAATTGGCCCTATTTTGCATCCACAAGTCACATTTATTGCATATTTTTGAGGATAATCCTGACACCAATTAGTAACCAATCATAATTCAGATGTTCCTGGCTTGTGTGGCCTAGATTTAGTGTATGGGACTCATTCACCACCTTCTAGGTCTTTTTGGCCCCAATGTAGGTTTCACAAAATTCTAGACACTTTTCATTTTTGGTCCCATACATTATGTGTAATGGGACTCATTCGCCACCTTGGGTGAATGAGTCTCATGTGACCAAAATTAAAATTTAATTCAAATTTCCAACAGGATTTTATTCTCCTAGATTTGATGTCAACTTGAAGTCTTGTAATTTTGAGAATTCTTGCATAATTAAGTATAAATACAAGGTTCTTTCACTCATTTTCATCCCAAGCATTCAAGTATTCATATCCTAGCATTCAAGAGTTCATTAAGCATCCACAAGAGCATTCAAGGAATTTCAAGGGAAGATTATCAAGTATTCAAGAGCATTCTTCAAGCATCAATCATCATGTCAAAGATTGCATTCTTCATGTTTGTTATTGTGCTAACATTTGTGATGTAGAGTTCATGATCCATGCAAGCATTGCATTCAAGATCTATCTACTCCAAGAAAGAATCAAGAACCACATCCATTACATCCATTTCAAGCATAATTGCAACACTTAATAGCAAGGGTTTGGTGAGTTGCAACATTATATTTTATCCATTCATCATTCTCCTTTCATATTGGATGTCATTTCAAGGTTTAATTACTAACAAGGGATTTGACCAAGGAAAACCCCTATTCACTAACCCCACAACATTTTTCCCTCTTCTTGTGTGTGATTTGTAGGCCTAGGTTGCAGATTTGTCAAGAAACAAAGTTGGAGAAAATTCTTCAAGTTGTCAAAGTTGCTAAAGTTGTCATCTATCTAGGTCATTTAGCATTAGTTTTCATATCACACTGTGTTTTCCAATTCATTGTCTTTTCCAAGTTTACACTTGGTGGTAAACCCTTCATTAGATTTCATTCAATCCCTAGAACAATTCCTTTGCCATATTTCAATCTCCTTTGCATTGAAATCTCAAGGGTTTGTTCTTGAGTGAAGAGTAAGAAAATTGTCTCTCTCCTTTTATGTCCAAAACTCTAGAAGCGAAAGAGAGTACACCATTTTATACTTTTCACATATATATAAGTATATGTGTATAAACATATATATATCGTTATTATCCAATTACACGTAAATATGTATATGTATATATATGTGTATATGTGTATATAGATATATACACACGTGTATTGGGGTATGTGCAGGATCATGATGGGCCAAAAAGTGGCAATATGATGGGTATGTGGCTGATGACTTTTTTTTTACCCAAAATTGATGAAACGAAAAGGGTTTTTAAAATAAATTCTCAGCTTTCCAAAAATATAAATTATTCTTTACTTTGAATTTAATAAGTAATTATTATTCATTTTCTATTCAAATTATGACTAAAGTCCTGATTGATAGACTGATTGAAAAACATCTATAGCTTTCAAACGATATCACATTTTTTAATCCAAAACATGTGTCACATTATATGCTTTGCATACTATAGGATTAAAAAGAAAAATTAAATTTCATGAAGTTTTGACCAAGTAAGGTGGTCGATTATTTTGCTTTTATATTTTTTCAAAGTTGTAATAAAAATTCATAATTAATTATTTACTTAGAAAAAATTATAAAAAAAATATGCATCACATTGGGACAAGAGTCCTCTACTTATCTCTAAAATCTTATAAAAAAAATATTATCATTTTATTGTGGTTAGGTGGTCGCATTACACCTACTTCTTATTTTTTCCCTAAAATTTAAGTACTTGGATTGAAATTTCAAATTTTCACCAAATAGATTTCTTTTTTTTAAAACCTAGTAGTTTAGAAACTACATTCAATTTTCTACAAATTCTATTCTTACATATTTTTGAAATAATATAGATGACTTATTCATTTTTTTACGTCAAGTTTCCTAACTCTGATTTTTCTAATTTTTTTCCCACTTAAGGGCCTATTTTTTCCATGATGATCCTGCACATACCCATTGCTTAATGATAAAATGGATATATGCATTTATATATTGAGTGACTTATTTGATGAACTTGTTTTTTAATGAGTATATGTTCTTTGTATATCAATTGAACGAGAATGATATAGAAATATCTACACTATTAGTGATAGTGGAAGTATGAGTTTGGTAAAATAAATGATATGATTATATTTATGTATTAATTTGTAATTAATACTTTCGATAGTTTTGGAGGGAATATATATATATGAGTATATATATTATTATATATAAAGAATATGTTAATGAATATATACATATATTTAATATATATATATATATATATATATATATATATATATATATATATATATATTATATATATTATAAACATAAATGGCGTTGATATTATCATAACACAAAAATGAATAAAGTGTTTTGTAAACATTTTGAAAGAGACTATATATTATATATGGCATGGTCAATATAATGTGAATATAGCACTATATATAATGGCACAATGATAAGTATTAAAAACACATATATAAGCATAGATAAATGCAATGGAAATACATAAGTTTATATCTGCTACACATAAACCTTAGGCATATCACTTATAAGAAGAATAATAAGTAGTGTATAAGCTTGGAAAGCTTGCTAAGTAAATAGAAGTAGACACAACATTCAAAGTAAAGTCTATAACATGTGCATATATGAAAGAAGGAAGTCAACATTGCGTGCATGGACATTGCATGGTTACACTGTGTATACATTAAATGCTTAAACATTTGAAATGCATAAATGATTTGAGTATGTGTTCATCACATAAAGTATTTAAGTCCAACGCATAAATAAAAGATTCACCTAGTCTTCAAACCTTGAACAAGCACATACAAATACAAAGCAATAAAAGGGGTTGCACATAATAAAGCAGTATGTAATAATTTTAATGTGTTTTGTATAAAGTGATGGTAGCACTGTAAGTGTGCATGAATAGCAATCCAATGCTAATGTGTAAAATATGTTGAACACCCGGAATACTGAGAGGGGGTAAACCAGTATTCCATTAAACCATTCAACTATAAACCATCCAATTATTAAAAGATTTTTAATTGCAAACAAGAATGAAGACATTGAAAAGAGAATGATGTTGGTGATCCCACAATAGTGGTTTACAATTTTTTGGCCAAACTAGACACTGAAATAATTTTTTTTAACTAAATCTTCACTTTCAGTCACCTATAGTGGCTAAACTGTGAGGAATTTGAAGATGATGCAAACTAGAGTTTCATGAAATTTTGTCTATAGATTCTAAATATATTTTTTTCAAAAATTTTGGAATCAAATTCACTTCTTTTTCCATCTCCCTCGAAAACTATTTTTTTTCAAAACAACATTTTTAAAAAGTGACGTTCACCGTATAACGATAACTTTTTTTCCATAAAAGGATAAAATTCTAATTATTTAAAATTTAGATTTTTAACTCCAATATCTACTGCTTCCACTTGGTTAGATAGTTTTTTATTGAATATTTTTTCTTTAATCAAATTTCAAAGTCAAACCAATTACAATTCAGACATAGTGCGACCGTATAATGTGTAACTGTTTTTGTATGTATCGAAATTCAATTTTATTTTTTTGTTTGATCAAAGACTTCAATATATAGTGCACTCATATTTTTCAATTTTTTTTTTTATAATTTTCTATTTTTCCACATGTGCAGAACAGAGAGCTTGATTTTCAGTGGAAAACCTACATTCATAAGAAATAAAAAATAAATATAATAACAAAATTAAATCTAATTAAAATTATACTTTTTGGGAAGCTTATAATAAGGACTACATACTTTAAAAAAATAAATTTTAAATGAATTCATTTGATCTCCCAAAAGATAAATCATAAGTGGTTTCTTATCAGCAAATTGATAGGTGTAAAGGAGACTCCGTTATAGGTATGATTTAAAACTAGCGGGGTTCTATCCTAGGGGGTTTGATCTAAGGTAGTTTGATAAAACCCTCTTCAATTGGAATACTTTAAATGGAACTTTTTAAGGATTAAATCATTATATTTTCTAAAAATATGTGATTTCAGCAAAAATCATAATCTCCCAAAACTTGTAAACTAGCTTTGTGGGATCACAAGACACATCAACACTAGATTTTTATGTGGAAAACCCAAAATGGGAAAAACCACAGTGAGGATTAGCTCACAATATAATATATTCTAAAATAAAATATTACAAAGGCTCACTACTAAGACACACTATCCTTGAAGGCTCACATCCTGAAATAATTCACAAAATACAGATGGCTCATTGCCAAGAGATGAACTGAGATAGAATGCACCTACCTTGTGCAAGAGTTCAGTTCCAGTGAAGCACAGTATATGAAACACTTCTCTACAAGTGTATGCAACACATATGTCTGCTAATTCATAGAAATTTTCACATTTGCAGCATTTAGAAATCCTTGATCACTCTGAATTTTTTATTTCATTCACTCACACACCATCTCCACTACAGCTTCATTCTCTATCTCAAAAAATTTCACATAAATATACCGTATATTATCAAGTACACCAATAAGGTAAGTCTAATTAGAGTAACCCCATTTCAAATTAAAACCAAGTCTGTTGGATTTAACCTTAAAAACACATTTATCTTCACATGTAATATATGATATTAGTTGGAATTGACCTAAGAGAGATCCATATAGCATTTGCAACACATATTTAATCTTCTTAATACCAATTCATAATTAGGTCGGCCAGGGTTAGACCTAAAACATCAAAACTCTAAGTTTGTATGTGTAATTCATCAATCGTATAACATAAATACTTGTAAACACATCGAATTCTCCTTAAGATAACATGGAATATCTTAACTTCAACTCCACAAAACAAAATAATTAATCATGAAAAAATGTAGAGTCTCCCTGACCATTGCACTATAGAGAAAGAAACTCACTATAGACTTCAGAACAAAACACTATCATTCATATCTTCTGAATGCATTCATATAACATCACAAAACTTTGGTGTAAGATGCATCTTGTAGTCATAGTTCTATGTATAAAGTCCTGTAGTGATATCTTTCTTTGAAGTGAAATCCAAACTAGAAAACTGACACACTAAACTAGTATATAAGCATAACACTATTTTCTAAACTACTGGTAACAGTATCTTCCAAACCGTATAGCCAAGTCAACTAAAATATTGTTAGTGGATGTAAATGATGTTGAGATATAACATAATACTAGCTTGTGCATAAGTCTTACAAAATAAGGTAATCCAAACCAAAATACCGGATCAACAAACTTCCATTATTGGAGCAACTACTGAATTGTACAAGTAATGTACATCACTGACAATCATCCAAATTCCATTGTTGACATTAATGGAAATCTTCCAATTTCCAAAAATCTCCCCCTCTTTCATTGATGGCAACACATGATGTGAAAACCATCAAAAATTATTTCTCAGCTTTTCATTTATCTCCCCAAAAAAAATTCACAAAACATTTTCACATCCTCCTCTCCCTCTTTGACATCAATGAAAAGGGATAAAAAGATATCAAATGCTTTAACAATTCCCTTTGTATACCTGAATACTCCGCCTAAGGAGCATATCCAATACAATAGTTGTGAGTAATCAGACGGAGGTGGTTGTCCCTTGAAGTTTGATAAAAATATTTGTCTAGGAGGATTTCCCTTCATCGCAGAGCTTCTTTACTTCTAACAATGCTCTACATAGATAATTAAGATCAACTAGGATGTCTTTTCCTTCAACCAGAGTTCTAGGAGTAATATTCAAGTTCAAAGTCATGTCAGCTAGGGAAAGACCATAGTAGAATGGAGTGCACTTAATATTTATTAAATCTCTGAGTTGCCCATACTATTCAGTCATCTCTCCTTTTTCTTTCTGTGAAGCAAGATATTCTTCATGCAACTTTGTTAAACCATACCAAGTTTAATCATCTAGATCAAGAGCAACATTAAAGGTGCTAGAGGCATACTTAATCTATGTCTCAATTGTGTTCTCATCATCCTTGAATCTTTGAATTGCATCAGACTGTGTCTAATAGAATGAAAGTATACTTTTGGCCTCTTTCTCACACTCTTGGACCTCTTTAAGTCTATCAAGTGTAATGTTGTGTGTAGACTTGAACCTATCTACAATTTCCAACAATCCTTTATCTTCAACCCAAGTGATTGTGTAACTTATTGTTTGACTCTTCATTTCCTTGAATTTATCAGTCAATGAATTTGTGCTTTCTATAGTGGACTGTGAAGAACTGGTGATTGTTCTAGGAATAGTATGAAAATGTGCCTTTCTCCTATCTATCTTCTTAACTATTGCAAGAACCTCAATAAATTTTCTCTTTTCTCCAAAGGAAGTCATTGATTTATCAATCAACTTATATTTTTCAAGAATTTCCTTAGCTACTTCAGTGTAATTTTTCAATCTAGGTTTGTTGGGATCTCAAGTGTTGCTAATCAACATCTCAATACAACCAATAGCATAGTATTTTTCAATCTCATACCCCAACTCAGGCATCCATGTGTTTCTTGGTTCAACTGCCTTGATAATGCAACTTGTTATCACCTGAAATTGCACCCTTGTTGAACTTGATGTTCAACACCTCAATGTAACATGGGAAGACCTCTACAGTTGTGGGTCATGTGTAGATAGAGGTCAACCTCCAAAGAAGGCTGGCTTCCTTTGGTATCACCCAAACTACTGATTCTATAAAGGGAAAGGGAGAAGGAATACATGAATTTGAAACTACTCCTATGGTGATACACCAAACTGATGAGAACAATGAGACAATCAATTTACACCTGAATACTGATGATGGATATGGGACTGCACAACAAGTTTCTGTAGATTATGCATAAGTGTTTCACAAACAGGTTTGACATGCACACACTTTCAAGAAGGAAAAGCAAATTTTTCAAAAATTAAAAGCTCATGTGCAATTAAGTAAATACAGTTTGTAACCTACATAATACTACTTTTGTAAAGAAAGGTATGCTAACATGAGACAAAGTTATAAGGAAAAGAAAGATTTCATGAAGTAGCTTGATCAATCACCTAAAAATGCACAATATTTTGCAAGAACCAGAAGGAAAATTCAACCATCAATGGTAACCAAGGTAAATTTTATATATCATGCTCCAAAATGAGTTACAGAAGTTTGATAATCTAAGAAAAGACTGCAAAAATTCATAGACTTTCGAAAAGCATCAAGAGAACTCCTTTACAAAGAGGAAAAAATGTCATATACAAAAAGAGTGTTGGCCCCTAGGGCTTACAAAAATATCAGCGTTCAAAAAGATCTGCCCTTAGATCTTTTCAAATGAAATTAATTCTGCATCCAATTGCATCCTCGTGTCCATCTTGGTGATAGATCACCCTTAGGGGAAGCCTTAAGATCTTTTGCAACATTAACTTCTGGTCCTCATGTCCATCTTCGAATCCCCTTGCCGAGCTGCCTTGAATACTCCTGAGCTCAGAGCAAATCCACGTCACTTTCATTATGTTGATCTTCCTCTCACCGGTCAAACTGCCACGGCTTGCCTGTAGCTTCCTCTGATTGGTCGAATAGATGTTGCATGGGATCGCCAGATGGTCAAAGATCGCTTCATCAGAATCGCATGTCGATGAGACACTAGCCGTGTCTCCCCGATGTGATTATGCCCTTTAGCAGTTATCGGCGTAGTTTATAATCTTCGGCAAGAGTTCACATCGAGCTTCAAAAGTCATACCGATATCCCTGAAACCATCGGCAAGACCATCACTTTCAGCCAGACATCATGGCGAGCCCTTAGGAGTCATACCAATATCCCTTTCCATCGATCTCAGCCAAACATCATGGCGAGCCCTTAGGAGTCATAGTGATATCCCTTTCCATCGCTGAGACCTCATATATCAACAGGACATCCTACTGAGCTCAAATCTTCCACTCTCCCCGAGCTCCGATCATTTCTTTTGATGAGACTCCCACTAATTGGCAAGACCTCTCGGCGAGCTCAGAACACTATACCGATGCTACCTTCCTTCGACAAGACCCCATCGGGTCAGAAATACCTTCCATCGGGGCCCTTTCATAACACTGAGACTCCACCATGTCGATAAGACATCTCCCCGAGACCACGACTTCATACCGAAGGCACCACTCTGTCAGCAGGACTTTCCCCATTTGGCCAGACATAATGCTGAAAATGCTTCCCTTCTTTCGAAGAGACTTCTTGTGTCGGTAGGACATCTCCTCGAGACCACCTTCCTACATCAAAGGAACTATGTTTTAGTGAGACATCATTCGGTCACTGAGACATCTCAGTGAGCTCCACCTTTTCTCCCCGATGACATCTTTTTTCGCTGAGACTTCTCATCGAGCTCCTATTTCTTTGGCAAGATCCTCGGCCTTCGGCGAAACCTTACGTTGATATAAATCCCTCTCGGCAGGACCTTTCGCTATCAGTGAAACCTCATGGCGAATGTAAAACTTTATCTCCGACGATGGCTTGGTGAACGACTGTCGGCGTGACTCCCGCCGGTTGGGAAGACTTCACAGCGGACTACAAGAGTCTTACTGATGGCCCTTTCTTTCTTGGCAAGACGATCAGTGGTCAGAAAGACCTTACACCGAAGCCACCTCATTACATCGAGATCTTTCCCCTTCGGCGGGACCCTTCTGGGTCGGTAGGACATCACCCTGACGCCAGCCATTTTGGCGAGACCAATTATGCCGCCAGGATTTTCATGCCGAACTTGACTGAGGCAGGCTTTCCAACTGAGTTTCTTGTGACCTAGCATCAAATGTATGATTTAATCCTCCACAACAATGTCCCCATTTTTCCTTCATGAACACTTGAAACATAGATTGCCCAATTGATTTAGCCCATAGGTGAAAATTGGGCAACACAACTATCATTGGATACCAAAAATCTTATATCATCCATATACTTTGTGATTAGTTCTCTTGGAACCCTTTGCCTTCTATTCATTCTCCTCTGGAATTTTCCAAAGAATGCAACAAGGGTATATCCTTATGCATCCAAATCACCAATATTTCTCATAACTCTCTGATCTAAGGAGCAACCAGTTTGGTATTTACTCAAACAACTTCTCCTATTCCTAGAACTTCTCTCATAAAGTAGAAAGTTAGGCATAAAATCAAATTTCCATATCTAAATGTGCATTTCTTCTTCTTGATATCATTTAAATTTTCCAACAATTGTTGTCAAAGAAACTCACAAAGTTCATACTTTGTCCTCTTCTCAACCATTTCTACTACTAAATCAATTGTGGAGGTACAGACATCATTGTCACCAAAAATCAGGTGTGAAATAACCAAACTTGCATACTGGACAATCGGATTAGTAATTCGAGTACCTGTGTTCTTTATTAATCCTTTCCCTTTGTCAAGATTACATTCAAGAGTAGGTCTGGTGGATAATAAACTAGTAATGTCTCTAATTTCTTCTTTGGATATCATATATGAGTTTTCAAGCCACACAAATTGATCATGAAATCTACTAAGTGCCAATCTAATACATCTCTCTTCATTGCTAAAGTTTGTAAATTGATCCCACACATCCAAATTCATCTTCATAAGTACATTGTATTCCAATTTCAAGGTAAAATCTTCATTTAATTCTTCAAACCACAATATCCTTTCTTTTCCATAGGTAGGTTCTTTCAATTTTCTATGAATATATATCCCGATGTCTTCAATTGGAATAACACCAAGGGGAACTTCCAAAAATGCACCCAAAGGGTTGAGTTAAGGTTTTAACAGGCTATCACCTAAGTAATGGTTTTGGTCTCTCTAAATTGTCTACAACTCAAGGTATATCCATCATATTCAATAAAATTCAATGAAAAGTTCAAAGGGAATAATGTATAGCAACAATGGCTTACCTCTTTCCTACACACCAATGCCAAACTCTGAATTTATGTGGCATGGAAACACTCTGGTTTCTTCAAGCTTGCTTTACATGCTTCTTTTCTTCCACAAATTCCTTTCATCGAATGAGTTTTCTTTAACATGTTTAAATTTATTTCTTTGATCCCAAATGCTTAAGCAATAAATGCTTCATACCGCAAGTAGATGTCCTCAAAATTAGTGTAAACCTCCATCTTTTCAAGCTTTACAGAATTCATTCTTCACACATGTGCATCTAAAAATTCATTTCGCATGAAATATGAATTTGTTACCTTAACAAATGAAAATTTATGGCATGACATGACATCATATATCGAAAAGGGGATATTAAATTTTTTGATTATTGCTCCCCCTTAGCCACTTCCTAGATTGAATTTCTGATGACATTGTCCTAACCGAGGGATGAAATAGATGAAATTGATGTTTTTGATTCTCCTTACTTTTTCAGATTCTCCTTCCTTTCTCCAAATCCATTCCATTTACTTCTTAACCTCTTTTGAACCAATCTTAATGATTGGTTTATATCTCTTTATTGGATAGTCATTTTTCATATTTTTGCTTCTGCAGTCTCTAGCAAAGTGTCCTAGTTTGCTACAATTATAACAAACAATATTCTTCCATACAAATTATCCTTTATTCAATCTATATCCACACTAATTAGCCTTGTGTCCAAATAAATTATAGTGATAACAGTAGCCATTGAATGGATAAATCATCTTTTTCAACTTCTGACTTCTGCATTCAACAACTTTATGTCCAATCCTCTTGTATTTAAAACATTGACCAAAGAATGATAAAGTATTTTCGGCTCATTCCATCATTTTGTTTCATTTTATTTCCAAAATCTTTTTCCCTATGTCCAAACCTATTGCAGGAATAACAAACACCATTAAAAGATAAGTACCTTTGAGCATTAGGTTTTCTGATAGGAATCTTTTCACTATTTCTTCTTTGATTCTTGAATTGTCTACCATTTCTTTGAGTCTTCATGTTAGGGGGTTGATTTGCATTTGAACTTTTTGCTTCTTCAAATCCCAAACCACTTTTTTCCTTAAAGGGTTTATATCTTGCAATCAATTCATTCAGCATTGTAGAACTTATCACAAATATATCCTCATGTCTTCTTGCCTTTTCCAAATCTGAATTTAGAATTACCACTTCTTATTCAAGCTTTGCACATTCATCCATCTTCTTTTGAATTTCAGCTTTCTGATAGTCTTCAACTCTCCTCTTTTATTCCAGTTGTTCTTTTAGTCTAGTGATGTCCTAATCTACTTTCTTGAATTGATCACTGACTTCTCTATATCTTTCTTTCACCTTCTTAATGCACTCATTTGCTTCCTTCAAGCTATCCTTCAAATATTTATTTTCTTCTATATGTTCAGCAAGAATCAATTTTGGAGGAATGAGAAATTTTTTATCTTCCATGTATTCAAATTTCAGGACCTTCCTCAAGCTGTTAGACTTCTTAAGAGGAACCAAGCTCTGATATCAATTGTTGAACACTGGGGGTGAATCAATATTCTATTAAACTATTCAGCTATAAACCATCCAATTATTAAAACATATTGAACTGCAAACATGAATGAAGACATTGAAAAGAGCACGACACCATAAGACACATCAACACTAGATTTTTACATGGAAAACGTAAAATGGGAAAAACCACAATGAGGATTAGCTCACAATATAATATATCCGGATATAGAATATTTACAAAGGCTCACTACCAGGACACACTATCCTTGAAGGATCACAACTTGAAATAATTCACAAAATAGAGTATGGCTCATTTCCAAGAGATGAACTAAGATAGAATGCACCTTCCTTGTACAAGAGTTTAGTTCTGGTGAAGCGCGGTATATGAAACACTTCTCTACAAGTGTATGCAACACATTTGTTGTCCTCTTTCATACAACTTCACACATTTGCAACATTTAGCAATCCTCAATCACTCCATCTTTTTTATTTCATTTTCTCACACACCATCTCCACTACTACTTAATTCTCTATATCAAAAGTGTTCACATAGATATACTGTTGGATGTTACTGGTATGTGATTTTCATTGATGTCAACACTATTGGCATTAATTTCTTTAAGGTTGTATATGTCGAGGATATTGAGAAAATTGTAATAAAATAAGTTGCAGGTTGTCAGTGATGCAGTGAAGTTCAGTATGTTGGCTAGCTCGATATGTTGATGATAAGAGGTTGTGGATTAAAGTGTTTTTTGATGAGGATATCTAGTTTATCCACGTAAAGTTTCAATGATCTACATGAAGATTGATCAAGTTATGAGTATATATGTTCTGACAGTTATTTTGTTGCTTCAGTTGGTGTTCCTAAAAGAAGATGATGTGATTCTAGTAAGTTGAGTTGTTGTGGATGCTTTTGTGGTGATTCATGATGCTTTTGGATGTTTCTAGTTCATGCTCTATTTTTTTTGTTGATCTAGATTGATCATCATGCTCACGATTGGTGATTTTCTTCTGCGAGTTCATATTTTTCGTGTTCATGGCCGACATGGTGATTGTAGCGTGTTGTGGATCTTTAAGGCATAATTGTTTAAGGTGTTTTATGTTTGATGAAGTTTATTTGGGTTCTTATTATGTTGTGGTCGACATTGGTTGATTTACATTAATAATTTTTTATTGATTTTGGCCGATAGTTTGTACACATTTTATATTTTGTTAAAGCTGACATGTAGATGATGTTATCCCTAGTTGCAGATATATATGATCAATTTTTTATTCCAGTTGAAGGTATGGTGTACGAGTGGTGTGTGAAGTGTGTGAGTGTTTTGTGTGAATAATGTTCTAATATTTCAAAGGAATAATTAAAGTGTGAAGAAGAGTGAGTAGATGTTTATGTGCTTAAACAGAACTATAACCAGGCATTAGAAGATGATATTTTATCAGTTCAAAATATTTTGGATGTAATCCAAATGTTTATGTAAGACAGTGTGTCCTCCTTTGGGCAGTAAGCCTTTTGTATTTGAGAAGTGATCTCTAGGTAGTGTTCCTGAATGCATATGCATTCCCCATTTACAATTCCTTTATACTTTTAATAGAGTGTAATCTTGTGGATTAACCTCTACTATGGTTTTTCCCCTAGCAAGGTTTCCAAGTAAAAAATCTTGGTGTTATGTGTATTTATGATGTGGTGATGGTTTATGCTTTCATGTTTATTTATTAGATTTGAGAATAAGTTTAATAATTATAATGTTTGGGACAACTGATTCACCCCCCCTCTTAGTTGTCTACCCTTGTGTTGCCAACATATACCATATATAATCAAGTACACCAATTAGGTCAACCAGCATTACACCTAAAATATCAAAAATCTAAACATATGTGCAATTCATCAAATGTGTAACATAAATACTTGTAAATGCATCGAATTCATCTTTAGACAACATGGAATAGCTTAACTTCAACTCCACAAAATAAAATAATTAATCATGAGGAAAATGTGGAATCTCCCTCATCAATGCACTACACAAAAACTCACTATAGACTTCAAAATAGAACACTGTCATTCATATCTTTTGAATGCATTCACATACCATCACAAAACTTTAGTGTAAGATGTATCTTGTATTCATGGGTCTATATACAAATTATTTTAGTGATATCTTTCTTTGAGGTGAAATCCAAACAAGAAAATTGATGCACTGAACTAGTATATAAGCATAACACTATTTTCCAAACTGTATATCCAATTCAACTAAAATCTTGTCGATGGATGAAAATGATGTCAAAATAGAACATACTACTAACTATTGCATGAGTCTTACAAAAAAAGGTAATCTAGAGAAAAATACCAGATCAACAAACTTTCATTACCGAAGCAACTACTTAATTGTACAAGTAATGTACATCAATGACAATCATCCAAATTCTATTGTTGACATCAATGAAAACCTTCCAATTTCCAACAAAATATACCAGCAAGACAAAGTCAAACTTAAGAGCAAATGCATGAAATGGCCCTGACTTAGTCTTTGGAATAAATAGTGAATGAAAAGAATAGGAAGCATGGTGTTTTGTTGGCGCTATATTATGATTTTTTTGTTTCTCTTAGAAATATTTTAAGCTTGAAAGTCGATTTCTTGAATGAAGCATGTTCTTTATGAATTATTCAAAACATTGTAGCAAGAATTAGATTGATTTTCTATATAGTTTTGATGAGTAATTTGATAGGAATATGTCACCTTTTTACTAGTAAGCTAGGTTGATTGTTTATAGTGGACAAGTGGCATAGAATGATCCTTCTTTATAGCCTTTAGAAGCTATTTTTTGGGTATAAGTATGAGTCTTACTCACCTCATTTTAGATATACACTTCTTCTATGCATCATTACGCTGCTCCATTCTATTGTATTTTTCATTGAGAGTTTCTTATATTGCTAAGAGTTATTGTGAGGAAGATTAGTGAGAGGAATTGAGAGCATTTGTTGCTAAGTTTATTTTATGAGATCAAGCTTGAGATCGAGGGGATCAATTGGAATAAGTGTTTAATAGGCATGATATTCTATTCTCTTCATGTTTTATCTTTTATCTAAGAGATTCTTTTCTTTGTGTGTTTAAATTGAAAATGCATTAGATTTCTCGAAATAGATTAATGATCTATTTTATTGTTTGGAAAAGAAAAGAAACATCAATGATATGATTTCCTTATGAGTACTTTACATAATCCATAGTACGGAGTGATTTCTTATCAATACTATTATATACTATATTTGGTGAAGGCGTAAGTAGCTTCAGGGAGTGAATTAATACTCTTATATACCCTATATGGGAACTCAGATGATGTTTCTATACATAGATAGCTTACACTACAAGTATAGTACGAAATGTATCAATGTCATGAAATGACTTGACACTGTTAGCTTATATTGCTAGGAAACCTTAGGAATGATAAGGTTTAGCAATACATAAATAATGATAGTATGAAAGATATGATAGGATGAGACATCATATTGATAATCTGCACTTGTATGATCACTTGATTATTACTTTACTACTAAACGAAACCCTAGGTTGAGAGTAACCTATTTGAGTCAAAAATTATATTGGATTAATGATTGAAACCCTAGGTTAAGAATTACCTACTAGGATGGAATATTTACTTGAATACCCATTGGAACCAATGGGTTGAGAATAACATACTTGGATGGGTTATGTAGTTGAGCTTTGTTAAAGCACATAGGATGAGATTAACCTACACAATCAAAATGATTGTTGATCATTGATTATATCCATGATTAAGGTATACCAAGGTTGAGACTCACCCATGAGGTTAATTTGATCTCTTGAGTTTGTGAGTGACTATTTGATTGGATCCATAGGTAGGATTACCTATTGAGTTAGAGTTGTTGCTTGATTGGTTAATTTATACTCTTGATATGAAGTTATATTGTTGACAAGATTCTACTCTTTGAATAATCCTTTTTATTAAGGAAATTGCACTCTCGAATAGAATCATTTATTGATATGATTATTCTTTGATTGAGTTCATTGATTGATGAAACAATACTCTTGATGAGAATAAATTATTGATCTGATATATTCATTTAATGATGATTATTTATTCTATGATAAAATGATGCTTATGTAGCCATACTTTAAATTATGTGAAGCTCTTGTAAAGTTAAAGTCATGAAAGGATCATAGGTTCTTCCTAGGATTAGATTATCCAATGAAGGAAATAACTTATGTATGTGAATACTTGATAGAAATATCATTGTGAATTGGAAAAGGTAATAAGTTGCTTCTAAGGTTAAAGATTACCTATGGAAGAAAACTACCTATGCATAGTATATGAATGGTCACAAACCAAACCGAACTAGGGTAGTGTATGTGAATAGGATGACTATCACTCGAAGTACTAGATGAGAATAATTTGGCCAAATTCATGTAATTTTCCATTGTTTACACTGTCAGGTCATTGTGTTCCTTTTATGCATACTAGTTTAGGATTATAGTGGATATAGGGTCTAGATACATAGGGAACAACACTAAGCTTAGATAGGATATTTTTATGAGGTTACTAAACCAAACAGTTCATCGAAGGGAAGGTCCATCTTGCCATATCCATATGTGGTAGATGTGTGGTGGACCACATTTGAGTTCATGGTTAGCAGAAAAGTGCTTGAGTGATTCTTCTCCTCATCAGTGGCGGTCGAGCTTTGCAAATTTTTGTGCCAAGGAATGGAGACATCTAGAATGTATGTACCAATGCGGTGACATCAGGACCAACTTATATATCTATTACCAAATGAAGCTCAGAAGAGCTATGTATGTATCTTGTACCCATTTATATGGAAGGATGTATTCTTGAATGATAAACTTGAGTTTATTCAATATGAAATCTATGTTATGGAAACATTTGTGGAATTACAATGAAATGCAATGGAAGTTTGGAAACGTGTTTATTTGAAATATGCATGTAATTTACATTATGGAAAAGAAATTTTTTATTGCTATGTTGTGGCATCATGGATCATTCACTTGAGGTCAAAACCTTGAAAGTTTATGGAGTGGAACATTGGGGTTGTTACATGTGGTATCAAAGCTATCAGGTTTAGCTCTAGAGCCTATGGGCTCATTACGTAAGTTAAACATAAACCTTATTGAAAGTGAAAAGTTGAAAATTTCTTATTCCAAGATGGAAAGAGGAATAGAACTAAAGACAAGTTAAGATTCCTAAAACTTGTTTAAATCCAGGACTAAAGAAGAATCATCCTTGGAGTTGAAAACTCCTAAACCAACAACTCAATATGATACCCCCTTGGATTGCGAAAGATTATGAAATCAAGTTATCTAGAAAGGTTATGAAGGATAAATAATATGTAACATCATCATACAAAATTGTTAAAAGACTCTAAGGGGATAGGAAGAATTGAAATCACCCACTTATTGGTAGCAACCTATAGTTGCAAAGAGTCAAGGATTTTTGGATTTAGTAAGAATACTATGAATATGCATTATTGGCATAGATTGGAAACTTTAATCAATGCAAAAATTTAATGATTTATGAACCAAAATCAAAAAAGGAGGTATCCAAGAGGTTGGATAACCCTTGAAAAAATCTAATATTGAACAAATCCAATATCTTGCATGTCATTAAGAAGTTACTAACTTAGAATAAGGGAAGAGATAAGAATGGTCAGAAAAAGAAACCAAGCAACTTTAGAGTACTTAAGGTTATGAGAATAAAGTTACCAAGAATTGGAACAAAGTCACTTAGAAAGATGGTTGCAAGCTAGAAACTTGCAAAGAACATCAGACTAATTTGGACAAAAGGATTAGATGGAGCATCGATTAATGAAAGTGTAAATTGAACTCACCAACTAGTCAATGAAAGTAAACCTATGTTTATAGGTTCCAAAATGAAATCGGATACAGAGTGACTATGTGTCAAATCAAAAGAATTAGTAAGGAAACAATGCTCTAAGTTGAAGACACATCAACAAAAGAGGCTTTGTGGATATGGATATTCCTCCACAAAAAGGATATTGGTATACATGGAAAGGAGAATCAGAATATTAGAGTGCCTCTTAGCTTGTAAATTTGTTGATTATTCATTAGATCTCTTTATTGACAATCCAATTGTTGAATCTATGAGATTAGAGACAAATGATGAATCCAACTCTAGAAATAAAAAATTATATTCAAGGAAAGAAAAATCCAACAAGGAATGATAAATCAGTTCAGGAAAGAATTTTTTTGCTAAAAGTACAACTTTGGGTTGCTCAAATATTGTGGAAACACTAAGGGGGGAAGAGAGAAAGTGGAATGACTCAGATAAAGTAACACACACAATGAATATCATCAATGTATTTTTGATTTGGAGGAATTTTTTACTTCTCCGTAAGTCATGATGTCAATTAAGTCATATACTTTATGACCACAAGGACAAGGTATTGGAATTATTAGAGAAATATGATGAAAGGTCAAGGATTATGACCAATGAGGAAGGAATATTTATCACACAATACTTTATATATATTTGATTGTAAGATCAATTGTTATTATCATTGATGCCTTAGAAAAGGATAGGTAACATACCTAAACATGAAAGGTAAGATCATTTCCTATGGAATAGGTATGGAAAGATCCAAATACTCATGGTTTTGAGTCATTGAAAACGTTTGTTCTTGGTAATTACATATGTAATTAAATTTGATATATTTTGGGAACCAACATATTTGAACAAGAATTGTTACTCGAATTAGTACAAGATGCTCATCAGGAAAGATTGAGCTGAAAATTGGATTACATCTTTGGAAATGATCAAAGAAAAAAAAATCCAAGTTATGGATGTCTTAATATGAATGAGATATATCTCCACAAATTATCTAACCATTTTAATTAAGAATCAAATATGGTATGAGACCACAAAATAGGTTTTCATTTTGTTGGAATAAGCTAATATGGTATGGAAAAGAACCTAATTACCCAAAATTTTGGGAGATTACAGAATTGAATGAGGAAATTGATGTCATATTTAGGAAAATGGGATGAAAAAATTATTTGTCAAATGAGGAACCACTACAATTTGGAAAAAGATAGAGTATGATGTTGCAAGGTATGTAGCAAGTTATTGTCTAGTATTTCAAGAAATTTAGATAGGATGTCATCACCGGTAGGGCGTGTGTACTCTCTTAACAATCTAGTGAGGAAGTGGTAGATCATTGGAATAATTTTTTATCTTATAAGTCTATAAAACTAACATAATGCTATGGTGGAAAAACTCGCCAAGATAACCAAATTTGGTTCAAAAATTTTAATTGTTAGGATAGTAGTCCTAAACATCAAGTTGCAAAAAGCAGTAGCTAAATGTTCTTGAGAAGGTAATCTCAGATGAGAACAAACAAGTAGTGATAAGGTTTTGTAAACCATGATCATCTTATGGGAAATTCAATTAAACTAATGCTCAATATATTATTTTAAGATAGTCGGATAGGAAAAAGTAATAAACCAAATCTTGGAGGATTTGAAGAATACTTATACTTCTATAGGTTTGGTCTATTATATGGAAGAAGGGTTGAATCTCTACTAAGCTAAAATAGGCTAAGAAATAGGGATAACCTTAGACCTGAAAGGTTGAAAAAATGGAATAATAGATTGAAAGATCAAAGAAAAACTTTGTTGATACAAAGTTGAATTAGGAAGCATTATTGTGCTAAAGGAAAATGGTTGAGTCAATGATGGACAGTCTCAACTTCTAAGTTTTCTAATGATGTAAATACCAAAGAAAAGGATGGGACCCACGGTGTAGTGTACAATACATCAACATTCCTTATCTAATTGGGTTACACTAAGGATCAATTCATTAGCTAATGAGAACGTGTTTTCCAATCACTATGACATAAATGTCATGTGGTATATAGTTACTAGTGTACTTGAGATGTACATACAAGGTAATATGATTATAATGTATAAAGATCTTTGAGAGATAAAGTATGCATAAAGCGTACAAGTTCCCCCTATGCGTTAGTGAGGACACTCGATGCAAGGTCCAGGAAGGACAAGATTGCAAGGAGTGATGCTACAAGGGAAGATTATTTTATAATTCTTATAAGATTTGAAAATGGTAAGTGAAACCTTTACTTAACTTTGTATTATATATGTTTAGTACTCTAAAATCATCAGGGATGATGATTCACAAGGGGGGATGTATGTCACACCCTGTCTTGTTGTTACTGAGTTACTTTTACCTTCAAGGGTAAATAGGATGATAAATGCAATCATCATTTTGACATGTTTGATAAATGAATGGAATACTAAAATAGGTATTAAGTTATTATTGCTTTGAAGAAGTAATTATGTTTATATTGATGAAGTACAATGAAAGAATATGTATTGCAATATGAATATTCTAATGTTTTATGATGAAAGTGGATTTCATGTGAGTGTTTAAATACCATTGCAAATATGCCAAGTTAGATGCAGGTACAAGTTCACGCCTCTAGAAGGAAGGAGAAGTATCACTCAAGAGAATTGTTTGGTCGGGTAACCTTGAATGAAGCCTAACTGAACTTTCACACACACTCACCTCTAAGTATAGTTGAGTCAAGTCATAGTCTTGGGTTATTGGTAAGTCATCCTTTGGACATGTTGTGTTTGCATTAGATAGGGTCATGATCTTTGTTAGGAGGATTCTTGGATTGAATTATGTGATTGAATCTTGAGTCTTTGAGCTTTCTCTCAATTCGTATGTACGTTAACTATAAACATGTCTATGGGTATATATATATATTGATCCATTCATGAGAGCATAAGTAAGTGCATATGTATGTAAGTAGAAATACTTATGAATATAATTGCATAGGAAACCAATTATATATATATATATATATATATATGTTTACACTTAATGTATAAACATGTTGACAGGGATATTAATGAATATGTTTAAATAAAAGAATCGAAGTAATGGTATATATATGATTAATATATGCATATACTAATATATATGTGTGTAAAGTATGCGACAAAAACATACATTGCATATTATAAGTATATGTGTATAAACATATATATCGTTATTATCCAATTACACGTAAATATGTGTGTATATATGTGTATATGTGTATATAAATATATACACACGTGTATTGCTTAATGATAAAATGAATATATGCATTTGTATAACAAGTGGCTTATTTGATGAACTTGTTTGTTAATGATTATATGTTCTTTGTATATCAAATGAACAAGAATGATATATAAATATCTACACTATTAGTGATAGTGGAAGTATGAGTTTGGTAAAATAAATGAATATGATTATATTTATGTATTAATTTGCAATTAATACTTTCGATAGTTTTGGAGGGAATATATATATATATATATATATATTATTATGTATATATAAATAATATGTTAATGAATATATACATATGTATAATAGATATATATATATATATATTATATATTATAAAGGTAAATGGCATTGATATTATCATAGTGCAAAAATGAATAAAGTGTTTTGTAAACATTTTGAATAAGACTATATATATTATATATGGCATGGCTGATATAATGTGAATATAGCGCTATATATAATGGTGCAATGATAAGTATTAAAACCACATATATTAGCATTGATAAATGCAATGGAAATGCATAAGTTTATATATGTTGCCTATAAACCTTAGGCATATCACTTATAAGAAGAATAATAAGCAACGTATAAGCTTGTAAATCTTGCTAAGTAAATAGAAGTAGACACAACATTCAAAGTGAATTCTATAACCTACACATATGTGAAAGAAGGAGGTCAACACTACTTATATGGACAACACATGGTTACACTATGTATATATTAAACTCCTAAACATTTGAAATGCATAAATGATTTGAGTATGTACACAACATATAAAATGTTTGAGTCCAACGCATAAAGCAAAGATTTACTGAGTCTTTAAACCTTGAACCAACACATACATAGCAATAAAAGGGGATACACATAATAAAGGCAATATGTAAACATTTTTATGTGTTGTGTATAAAGTGATGACAACAATGTAAGTGTGTATGAATAGAAATCCAATGCTAGCATGTAAAATATACTAGCAAGACAAAGTCAAACTTAAGACCAAATGCATGAAATAGCCTTGACTTAGTCTTTGGAATAAACAATAAACCAAAAGAATAGGAGGTGTGGTGTTTTGTTGGTGTCGTATTATGAATTTTGTGTTTCTCTTAGAATCCTTTTAAGCTTGAAAGTCAATTTCATGAATGAAGCATGTGCTTTATGAATTAGTCAAACCATTGTGGCAAGCATTAGATCGATTTGTTTTATAGCTTTGATGAGTAATTTGATAGGAATCTGCCACCTTTTTACAGGTAAGATGAGTCAATTTTTTATGGCTAAGAAGTGGCATAGAATGATCCTTGTTCATAGCCTTTAGAAGCTATTTTTTGGGTATCAATATGAGGCATACTCACCTCATTTGAGATATACACTTCTTCTATGCATCATTATATTGCTCCATTTTGTTGTATTTTTCATTGAGTCTCTTATATTGCTAAGAGTTATTGTGAGGAGGATTAGTGAGAGGAATTGAGAGGATTTTTTACTAATATGAGGAGGTCAAGCTTTAGATCCAGGGGTCAATTGGAATAAGCATTTAATGGGCATGAGATTCTATTCTCTTCATGTTTTATCTTTTATCTAAAATATTGTTTGATTTATGTTTTTAAATTGAAAATGCATTAGATTGCTTGAAATAGAGTAATGATCTATTTGCTTGTTTGGAAAGGAAAGAAACATGAATGCTATGATTTCCTTATGAGTGCTTTACATACTCCATAGTAAGGAGTGATTTCTTATCAATAGTATTATATACTAGATCTGGTGAAGGCATGAGTAGCTTAAGGGAGTGAATTAATACTCTTATGTACCCTATATAGGAACTCAGATGATGTTTTTATACATAGATAGCTTACACTACAAGTATAATGTGAAATGTATCAATGTCGTGAAGTGACTTGAAACTTTTAGCTTATAATGCTAGAAAACCATTGAAATGATAAGGTTTGGCAATACATCAATAGTGATAGTATAGAAGATATGATAGGATGAGACGTCATATTGCTAATCTACAATTGTATGATCACTTGATTATTACATTACTATTGAATGAAACCCTAGGTTGAGAGTAACCTATTTGGGTTAAAAAGTATATTGGATTAAGGATTGAAACCCTAGGTTAAGAATTATCTACTAGGATGGAATATTTACTTGAATACCCATTGGAACCAATGGGTAGAGAATAACCTACTTGGATGGGTTATGTAGTTGAGCTTTGTTGAGGCACATAGGATGAAATTAATGTAAGGAAAGCTTAGGTGCAGCACAAACTCTCCTAACATCAAAACCTCAGGGAAGAATGCAGATATGACTTTAAATTTTACAATTACAATTCATTAAGATACACTTGAAAGGAATAACAAATCAAAGAAATGAACATACACAATTAGACACCAGATTTACGTGGGAAAACCCTTAGGAGAAAAACCCACCACACCAAGAAAAGCCTCTTTGTATTACAGTAAACAAAATTACATACAGAGTATAGACTTCACTTTCTGATGTCAATTTACAGTAGCAACATTCACTGATCAATCTTGTACAGAAACATTAATCTCACAATGCTCTCAGAACATCCAATGAATTCACATAGATCAAACTCGTATTCAATCGATCAACACTGTCACTCATCAAACAAAATTCACCATCGTCAACCATTATAGAGCATAATTGTTTTTCCTCATAATCTGTTCATCTTCCACACAGGAACGGTCACAACAGTCCAACTGCTAACGGTTCACATTTTGCTTTGCTGATTGGCTCATAACACACCACGTAGGATAGACATTCGGTCAAGGTGTTCAAAGTATATCACATGTCGGTGAGACACTAGGTTGTGTCTCCCCAATGCCACAATGCCCGATCACAGAACCATCGGCATGATCATCGCTATTAGAAACACCCTAAGAAGTCATATCAAATTCACTAGCCTGTCGACGAGACCACATTCATCAGCAAGAGTTTTTATCGAATGCAGACCAAGTATCATCAGCCAGAGTTACACCGATGTCATCGACAGTTCAAGTCACATCGACCAATCTATCGGAAAGAGCAACACCATCGACAAGAGGTTACATCGAGTTCATCATGTGGAGATCCATTGGCAGGACCATCGCTATCGGTGAGACATCATACCGAATGCACATCTATCGACGAGACTAACAGTATCGACAAGAGCTCATATCGAACACAAACTGTCAGTGAGAGAAACGCTATCGCCAAGAGTTCATACTGAATACACAGTTGTCAGTGAGAGAAACATCCATCGGTTAGACTCTTATCGAGCCTTCATGTCACTCTGATGTCATTCATGTGTAAAACCATCGGCAAGACATACTCTATCGGAATGAGTCATTCTGAATGTTCATGCCTCTCCCCAATGCCACTCATCATGAAGAGTCTCCCCGATATCCAATAGGAACCAACCTGTCGGCAAGAGGTTTGCTTGGGCGGAAAGAGTTAGGACTTTCATAGCGATCGAAATGTCTTGTCGATGACTCCCGTCGGCAAGACAGAAACAAATTCTAGGCGATCTGAGTACCTCATAAGTTTAGAACACAGCTGCTAGTCGGTAAGACATTCAGAGGGTCTCATTGACTTTTCCCTTACAAGAGTTTCATGTCAGTAAGCTTGAGGCACATTTTCCAAAAATCTCCCACTTGATGAAGACCTTACTGACACCTCCAGAGCACAACAAAACTACTAAAATTCATGGGCACTAATGCCCATCGAACTGGCACACCACCTGAACTTGTTTGTCCTCACTGGTTTCGTCAATGCATCTGCAACATTTTCCAAAGTATACACTTTTTCTAAAGAGACCTTTCCATCCTCCACCATATCTCTTACAAAATGATACTGCACATCAATATGTTTCATCCTGGCACAGAAAGTAGGATTTTTCAACAAACAAATAGCACTCTGACTGTCACAGTAAATTGTAATTTTTCCTGCATCAAACCCAATGTTAGAACACAAACGTTTTAACCAGATTGCTTCTTTATAGGTGTGTGTTGCTGCCATGTATTCTACCTCTGTAGTGGACAAAGCGACTACAACCTTCCGCTTACTCATCCAACTAACTGCACCGCCATTCATCATGAAAATATATCCACTGATGGATCTTCTGCTGTCAATGTCCCCTACCCAATCAGAATCCACATAGCCTCGAATGTTGAGAGTCCTCTATGATTCAACCAAATTGCCATGGTAACACAAAGCATATTCTGAAGTGCCCTTCAGATATCTAAACACTCTTTTCATGACATCCCAATGTGTCCTTCTAGGGTTTTCCATAAAATGACTAAGTACTCCCACTACTTGGGCAATGTTTAGCCTTGTATAGACCATTCCATACATTAAACTTCCAACTACACTAGCATAAGGTACTCTGGTCATGTCCTCTATCTTAGTTGGATATTTTGGACAGTCTTCAACAGATAGCTTCATTCCCTGCAAAACTGGAACAACTAGTTGCTTGCAATTAGTCATACAAAATCTCTCCAAAATAGTATTAATATATTTACTCTGACTGAGCCAAAGTTTTCTACTCTTCCTTTCCCTAGTTATTTCCATTCCCAGAATATACTTGGCTGCACCAAGATCTTTCATTTCGAACTTTGCAAACAACTGAGATTTTAGATCAGAAATCATTAACTTACTATTGCCTATGAACAACATATCATCAACATAGAGATCAATAATAAGAACACAATCATTTTCAGCTTTGAAGTACACACAATGATCAGATTTCGATCTTACAAATCCCAGTGATAAAACAAAAGTGTCAAACTTCTGGTACCACATTCTAGGAGATTGATTTAATCCATACAGAGATTTTTTCAACTTGCAAACCAAATTTTCTTTACCTTTTTCCTAAAAGTGCTCAGGCTAGGACATACAAATTTCTTCTTCAAGGTCACCATGAAGAAATGTTGTATTCACATCCATCTATTCAATCTCTAAGTCATACGCTGCTGCAAGTGACAAAAGAAATTTGATAGACGTCGGCTTAGCTACAAGAGAAAAAATTTCTCCATAATCAATTCCCTCTACCTGGGAATATCCCTTCGCAACCAACCTCGCCTTATATTTTTCCACACTGCCATCCAGACCAATTTTATTTTTAAATACCCATTTGTAGCCAACAACTTTTCTGCCTTCAGGCAAGGGCTCCAAACTCCAAGTGTCATTCTTTTCTAATGATGCCATTTCTTCATTCATGGCTTCCAACCAAGAGTTTGAATCAGACATTCTAAATGCCTCTTTCACAGTCCTAGCCTCATCAATGCTAGAAATTAAAGCATAGGAACAAGTAGAATCTAACAAAGAAAACCCATACCTATCAGGTTGCTTTCTTTCACGTGTTGACCTCCTCACAGGCTGAGGCTGAGGTTGTTCTTCTTCTTCAGAACTCTCAGAACTACTTGAGCTCTCCTCAGTTTCAGGTACATTTTGAATTTTCAATTCCTCTTTATTTGGTGTCGGAGGAATTTCAACTACATCCTTTTTATCTTCTGATTTTGTCTCTGACTGCATATCCAAAGTAGAAGGCTTCAGCTCACGAAAAATAACACTTCTATTGTATAGAACCTTCTCCGTATTAGGATTCTAAAGCTTGTATCCTTTTATGCTAGCACTATAGCCAATAAAAATACATTTAACAGCCTTGTCCTCCAATTTAGATCTTTTTTCATTTGGTACATAAGCATATGCCTCATAGCCAAAGACACAAATGTTTCTCAAAGAGGGATTCTTTCCAGACCATGCTTCCAACGGTGTTTTCTCAACAAGAGTGGAATTAGGAGAATGGTTTATTAAATAACATGTTGCAACTGCCTCAGCCCAGAACTTCTCCTCCAAGCCAGCACTGCTTAGCATACTTCATGCTCTTTCCATCACAATCTTGTTGAACCTTTCAGCAACTCCATCTTGTTGTAGAGTGTAGGGTGTAGTTTTATGTCTTTTAATCCCATGATATTTACAGTACCTTTCAAACTCATCGGAACAAAACTCATCGCCATTGTCAGTCCTAAAACATTTTATTTTTCTTCCAGTCTAATTTCCCACAAGGTTTTTAAATTCCTTAAAATGACTGAATACTTCTGATTTACTTTTCAAAAAATAAACAAATGCCCCTCTTGAATAATCATCAATCAACGATACATAATATCTTGATTTAGACAAAGAAGGAACATTTACTGGACCAAAAACATCATAATGAATGTAATCAAGTAAACCAGAAGATTTGTGAGGACTGGAGTCAAATGAAACACGGTGTTGTTTACCATATATACAATGTTCACAAAACTCAAATTCGAGGTTACAATCATTAAGCCCTTTAACCAGGTTTTTTTTTTTGAAAGTTTTTAAACCTTTTTCACCAATGTGGCCAAGCCTATGATGCCAGAGCATAGTCTTTTCTGCTGGAAGTTTAACTTCCATAGAGTTTGCACTGTCAGGAACTTTTCCCTCCTTTTCTCCTTGAGTAGCCTTCTGTGACTTTACAAAGACATTATTGCATTGCATAGCATATGCATCCAGCTTATACAAGGTACCAATACGAGCACACCTAGCTAGCACCATTGAGTCTCTAGTCATCTTGCAGCCATTTCCAGAGAATGAGACCTGCACTCCAACATCGTTCAACTTACTAACAGAAAGTAAATTTTGAGCCAAACCAGGTATATGCCTCACATCATTGATTCCCTTCACTCTTTCATCAGGGAACTGAATTCTGACTCTTCCACGACCAACTATTTCTAAAGATGAATCGCTTTCCAAATACACCCTTCCACCATCGTATTTTTCATACTTAGTGAACCAATCTCTATGAGATTCCATGTGGAAAGATGCTCTAGAATCAATCAGCCAGACATCATCTAATGCCTGAGTTGCCAAGGTTGCAATGAAAGCGTTTGCATCATTCTGAGAAGAATCATTATCGGAAGAATACTTCTTCTTCTTCTTTTTCTCCTCTTTGCAATCCTTTCAGACATGACTAGGTTGCCCACAATTCTAGCACTTTACCTTGGAATTCTTGCCAGGAGAATTTGATCTCCCTTCTGATTTCAATTTGAACTTCATGTCCTTCTTCTTGCCTTTTTTCTTTCAATCTGCCTCTGACAACAAGAGCCTCCTTCGCCATCTCAGAATATTTTCTTCTCATCTCTTCTGATAACAAATAAGTAACAACATATTCCATCTTAAAAGTGGATGTCGTACTCCCAACAGCCATCACCAAGTGATCCCAAGAATCTGGCAAAGAACATAACAACAGCATACTAAAATCTTCTTCATCAATCTTCACACCCACATATGCTAACTAACCAATCAACATGTTGAAAGCATTCAAATGATTAGCAACAGACGCTCCTTCCTACATTTTCAAAGAGTACAACTTCTTCCTCAAGAACTTATTCACCAAGGACTTGCCCTGATAAATAGCTCCCAGTATTTTCCACAAAGAAGATATAGTCTTTTCTTCATGAACATTTAGAAGAACAAAGTCTGCTAAATAGAGCCTTATCACCCCTTTGATTTTTGATCTGCAAGGTCCCAATCCTCTTGCTTCATGCCTGTAGGCTTCGTTCTAGACACAGCAAGCTAAAGATCATGATCAACCAATAGATCTTCCATTTCAAGTTTCCACAACTCAAAATTGTTGCCACTGAATTGCTCAATTTCAATCTTTCCTGACGTGCTTGCCATCTTAAACTATAAATCAAATTACCAAACTTCTACAAGACTCCCACTCAACATAATTGACACAAAAAACCCAACGTACCCACAAGGATAAAACAATTGGCTAGGCTCTAATAACACTTATAAGGAAAGCTTAGTTGCGGAACAAACTCTCCTAACGTCAAAACCTCAGGGAAGAATGCAGATATGACTTTAAATTTTAAAATTACAGTTCATTAAGATACACTTGAAAGGAATAACAAAACAAAGAAATGAACATACACAATTAGACACCAGATTTACGTGGGAAATCCCTTACGGGAGAAAAACCCACCACACCAAGAAAATCCTCTTTGTATTACAGTAGACAAAATTACATACAAAGTACAGAATTCACTTTCTGATGTCAACTTATAGCAACAACATTCACTAATCAATCTTGTATAGTGTTGGCATTTAAATTCGCACCTCTGGTATGCGTATTTGAAATGGACAGCTATGCACAGATAAACTGCTCTTCAAATTAGGAGGGGAAGCTCCCTCTTGCTGATGGTGTTTGAAAGAAAGTAAACTAGAACTAAGTTGCCTGTCTTTTTTATCAGCTTAGAGCACAAGGTTTATTAAACACAAACGTTGTAGCTGAGATTTTTTGTTTTAAGAACTTCAACTACGACTAACTTAAACTAAAGACGTTTCTAACTTCTCAAGTAATAAGCAGAGCAAGAGAAACTAGAAATGAACAAGGTAGATTTATGATAGAATACTTCAATGAACCATCTCTCAACAAACATCTACACACTTCAATGCGAGTTGAAATCAAGATCATGAAAGTAAAACATAAATAACGGAAACTTGAGATTTTATATCAAGGCAAAGGAGGCTCATGATTTTATTACTCAAATCTCTAGAACAAGCTCACTTCTAACATTCCTAGAACAAGAAATTGCAGCTAAAGAGGCTTGCAATCTTGCTCTTCACATAATAGAAACAACAATCACACTAACTCCTTGTTGGCTAAATGATAGAAACAGGGTAGGCTTCTGAGACGGTCACAATCTCAATGCTCTGAGTCCTTGCCTTGAGAACTCCTAAGGGATATTTTTCCCCCCCTGACCTATAAGTCCTATTCCTAGTAATAGAACCCCTGGTCTTGCTAACCAACCCTTCTATCATTCACAATGCTTTAACAAAGCAATTCTTGGTGCTCCTTCTTCACATTTCACCATCTAGCCCTTAGTTCACTTAAAGACTAGCCAATGCCAAATGCTTCCCTACCCTATTGTAGGAGTGTGTGTTAACTTGAATGGTTTTCTTGACTTCAAAATGGTCTAGGAATGCTCCCTGTCCAAGATCAAAGTTCCATTCCCCTATCGCTTTCTCAAAACCCTAGTCTAGGGTTTGGGGAGGGCTACTAGAATTAGGCCTCCTCCAACAAGAAAAACGTTTAATACTTCTCCCTACTAAAAGAACACCATAATCTCAAAGAAAGAACCCTAGCTTAAATTTGTAACTCTTCAAGATTTTAGAGGTTTCAGCCCTTCTCAGGCCGTACATAGGGTTATTGCTGATTTTGAGAATTTTAGGGCTTTTTGAGCCTTTTCTTGGTTACAAGGAGGACTGTCTTCTTCCTTCTACCTCCAGATGACTTGGTGATGATTCCTGCCACCTGTTAGACCTTTGTAAAGTCCCCAACAATCTTTTCACACCTAGGTTTCGAGTAGCCAAACAACCTTGCAACATTGGAAGAAATTTTTGCAAAGTCTTTCCTAACCGGGCAACACAAGCTCGCCTAGGAAAAGATCATCATCCTGCTTTCCTGACTCACAAAGGCTCCTATATTTACACTATATACAAAGAGTTATTTTTTCCTTGTTTCCACAACATCCATACTTCTAGGTACGGACAGGAAACAAACTCAAAACTCCATTTTCTGGTTTTTACCAGTCAAAACAAAACTAAAACAAAGCACACAGAAATTGCAAAATGAAAGACAGCGATGGAAAAGTTGTCTGAAAAGGCCAATACAAAACTTTAGAAGGATCCTCTACCTGCTAACAAATCAACAAATTCTTTATTTAAATCATCTACTTACTATTTCAGACGCAAGAACAGAAAATAACTGTATTTTCCAACACAAAATCACTGTTTCTTCTTGCTCTCATGAAACTGCCATGCTCAAGATCCACCAACCTCCTTCAAAAATTGAGAAAACACTTTTACAAACCTTTTGAAGCGGTTAGGTTTCCAATTTTATCCTAGGAATGGCTAAAAGCCTCCTGTTGTAAAACACAGTGTGTTTTGCAATCTTTACAAAAACTTGGGAATCAACCTCACAAAGGATTCCCACCTTATTCAAATTTTAACCTAAGCACCAAAAAAATCCTCAAACACAAACTAAATGGTATTTGAGACTTTACACAACAAAAATGAAAAATATTTGTAAAACAAGACTTCAAAATGTGCTTGCACCTTGGCACCTTGGCAGGTGCTCCTGCACCATTCTCCCCCTCTCAGCACAAACACTAAGAACTGGAAAGAGGGACCAATTCTAGATCAATGCCAAGTTTCTGGAGCTGGTCTTCTTGTACCCATGTAGCTTTTGAGTCAGGTTTGCCCTTCCACTTGACAAGGTGCTCCATGTAGACCTTATTTCTTGTAGACTTTTGCACTCTGGACTGTAAGACCTTCTTTGCCTGAAGCTTGTCTTGTTGAGGAAAGTTCACATTACTGATGTCTTTGAGAACTTCCTAACTATTCTGACCCTCATCTCTGACTGATCCTTTGTACTTGATCAAATCAGCAACGTTGAACACTGGAGAGATGCCCAAATCTGATGGAAGTTCTACCTTGTATGTATTCTTCCCATACTTAGCTAACACCTTGCATGGTCCTAATCTTTTCATCTGCATTTTGGTTGACATGCCCTTTTGCAACCTTGATTTGTTAAGATGAACCATCACATAATCACCTACTTGAAATTGCACATCTCTCCTTGACTCATCAACTTTATCCTTCAATTTTTGTGTTGCTGCTGTGATTGTCTTCTTAACCTACTCATGAATCTCCTTCATGGTCTGAGTGAAGTCTTATGCATGTCCACTCCTATTCTCCATTGTTCCAAGGTCTCTGAGTTCACAAACTCCTCTTAGGTGCATCCCATACATAATTTCAAATGGACTTTTCCCTGTAGTTCTATTAACACTATCATTGTATGCATATTCAGCTTGGGAAATCACCATTTTCTAGGTCTGTCCATATTCTTTAGTCAAGCATCTCAGTAGGTTACCTAACACTATGTTAACCACCTCTGTTTGACCATCGGTCTGAGGATGGTAAGCTGATCCAAATGACAAATTTGTTCCCAATCTGCTCCATAATGTTTTCCAAAAATGGCTCATGAATTTCACATCCCTGTCTGATACAATGCTCAATGGCAATCCATGGATTCTTACAACTTCCCTGAAGAAAAGATGGGCAATGTAACTTGCATCATGTGTAGTCTTGTAAGGAATAAAGTGACTCATCTTGCTGAATCTATCCACAACTACAAAAATGCTGTCAAAACCAATTTTGGTCTTTGGAAGACCTACCACAAAATCCATGCTCACACACTCCCATGGTCTGTTAGGAATAGGCAGGGGCTAATACAAACTAGCATTGCTAGCTCCCCCTTTGGCTTTCATGCAAACAACACACTATTCTACATACTTCCTAACATCTCTTGCTAACTTAGGCCAGTAATAAAATCTTTGTACCAGCTCTAAAGTTTTGTTAATACCAAAATTCCCACTAAGACTGCCATTATGTTTCTCTTGGATCAGATTTTCCCTCATTGATCCTCTTGGGACACATAACAGATTACCCTTAAATAATAATCCATTTTGTAGAGTATACTCAGCATACTGACTATGAAAATGATTTTCAAAATCTGAACATACCTTGTAGGCTTCTAAGAAATCTTCATCCTCACCATAGAGGTCTTTGAAACTCTCCAATCCAATGCTTTTCAGCTGTATCCCTTGGACTGTCAACATTCTCCTACTTAATGCATCTGCTACTTTGTTTTGTTGTCCCTTCTTGTGCTTAATGGTAAATGTAAAGGCTTGGATGTACTCCATCCATTTCAAATGTCTATTTCTTAACTTCTCTTGGGTGTTGATATAACTGAGTGACTGGTTATCTGTGAAAACCACAAACTCTTTGGGCAACAAATAATGCCTCCACTTCCTAAGGGACTGCACTAAAGCATAAAGTTCCAGATCATAGGTGGAGTATTTTTGCTTGGCTTCATTGAGTTTTTCACTAAAGAAGGCTACAGGCCTACCTTCTTGACAAAGGACTCCTCCTACTGCTACTCCACTTGCATCACACTCAACTGTGAATAACTTATCAAAACTAGGCAATAAAAGGATAGGTCGTGTTGCCACTTCTTGTTTTAGCTTTTCAAACCCTTTATCAGCTTCTTGTGTCCATTTAAACTTTGTTTTTAAACCACCTTTAATAGTGTCTAGCACTGGTGCACATATACCACTGAAATTCCTGATGAATTTCCTATAAAACTGAGCTAAACCATGGAAACTTCTTACCTTTGTTGCTGTGGTTGGTGTAGGCCAGTTTAGGATGGCTTCCACCTTACTTGGATCTGTCTTCAGCATTCCTTGGGATACCACAAAGCCTAGATACACAATTTCTTGTTTGAAGAACTCACACTTTTCAAGGTTGATTGCCAACTATTCTTCTTGCAGCCTTTTTAGAACCATCTCCACATGTTTCAAATGTTCTTCTGTTGTTTTACTGAAAATCAGTATGTCATCCAAGTAGACTACCACAAAAATCCCTGTGAAATCCTTAAGCACCTCATTCATTAGTCTCATGAATGTGCTAGGGGCATTTGAGAGGCCAAATGGCATCACTTTCCACTCATACAAACCATCATTTGTTTTAAAAGCTGTCTTCCATTCATCACCCTCCTTAATTATGATTTGGTGATACCCGCTCTTAAGATCTAACTTAGTGTAATACTGTGCTCCTCCAAGGCAATCCATTAGATCTTCAATTCTAGGTATTGGGAATCTATACCTAATGGTGATCCTATTAATTTCTCTAGAATCAGTACAAAGTCTCCACTAACCTCCTTTCTTTGTTGCTAAAACAACTGGGACTGCACAAGGGCTGATGCTCTTTTGAATTAGTCCTTGATTCAACAATTCTTCCACTTGTCTTGCCACCTCTTGGTTCTGCTTAGGTGTAAGCTTGTATGCTACTTTTTTAGGCAATGAGGCTCCAGGTATGAAGTCAATTTGATGACTTATTGCTCTCTTTGGTGGTAGAGTTGCTGGTGTTCCATCACTCACTATGCTCTTGTATTTATCAAGCAAGTTTTGGATTGCTGCTGGTAATACTGTCCTTTCAACTTTTTCCTCTTCTTTGGACTGCATTAGGACCACATAACCTTCATTCCCTTGGTGTAGATCCTTGATGAACTCTTTACCACTGCTCAACATGATATTAGGAACCTTGGACTGTCCTTCATCATCCTCAATCAATGATTGCAGCTTGAAGGTTCTTCCATCCTTCTTGAACTCAATGGTGTTCTCCTTCCCATGATATATAGCACCTCTATCATATTGCCATGGCCTGCCAAGCAAAAGATGGCATGCATCCATGGGTAGTACATCACAAATCAGCTTGTCTTTGTAGCCTCCAATTGAGAAATCCACTGTAACCTGCTCATTCACTAGAACACTCTACCCTTTGTTCAACCATGTGACTTTATAAGGATTGGTATGAGGTACCTTCTGCAATTATAACTTGGTTACTACCTCCTCAGAGATGATATTGTATGTAGAACTAGAATCTACAATGACCTTGCATACCTTTCCCAATATCTTGCACCTTGCTCTAAACAAAGCTCTTCTTTGCTTGGGTTCTTCCTTGACCGGTTGTCTGATCAGCACTCTATTAAACATCAGATTTTCAACTACTTCTGATTCTATATGACTGATCTCAGGTGATTTGACACTCATGGTGTCCTCTTGTGCATAAGCTACCCTTTTCTCATTGCTAGATGAAGAAGCTTTCTCTGGGCACCTATAAGCTGGATGACCTAGCTGATTACAATGATAGCACTTCATGGTGGCAAAGTAGGAGTTACTTCTGCCTGCTCCTCTTCCTCTGTTTGAACCTCCTTAAGGTCCTCTTCCTCTATTAAATCCTCCTCTTGATGATGTTTCACCTCCATGCTCCATAAGCTTGGATTCTCCTTGGGTTCTTTGATCATTACCTCTTCCTTGGTAACCTCCACACTGTCCTCTTTGATCTCTACCTCTGCCTCTGCCTTTAGAGGACTAATCATGCTTTCTTTTATTCCTCTCTTCAATCTTTATAGCTAGCTAATAACATTGGTGGACTGTCTTGGGGCTGAGTAAAGCCATCTCTTCCTGTATGTTCCACTTCAAACCATTGAGGTATCTAGCCACTTTTAGGCTCTCATCTTCTGCCACATTTGATCTCAAACAAAGCTTTTGAAACTCTTCAGTGTAGGTGTTGACATCTTGATCTTTTTGTCTTAAACTCTGCCTCTTCTTGTGAAGTTGGATCTCATAATCATCTAGCATATATGCTTCTTTCACTTTAGCAACCATTCCTTTCCAGGTTGATATGGGCTACTTGCCTTCTTTCTCCCTTTCAGTCTGGACAAATTTCCACCAAGTCAAAGCTGATCCTCTCAACCTTGATTTTTCCACCTTCACCTTCTGTGCTTCTATGACTCCATCACACTTAAAGTGATTCTCCATTCCATCTATCCAGTCCATGACCAGATCAGGGTCCATCTTTCCATGGAATAGTGGTATACCCTAAAGTCCTTTTCCACTCAGGGCTTTTAATGCCTTCAAGAAAGGATCCTCCTCCAGAAAAAGGTCAGGTTCAGGGACTTTATCTTCCTCTGCAACCTCTTCTTCTTTTGGCACTTTACCTTCCAACTTCACCTTGTTCAGTGCTTCCTCAAGCTACTCTATTCTTTCCTTTAGAGACTTGTTATCCTCTTCTTGCTCTTCAACCATCTTGGCTAACTGTGCATTTGTCACCATCTTGGGAATTTCACTTGATTCAACCTCTGACATATAAGCTGCTTTCCCAAATCTTTAGTTGTGCTCTGATACCAATCTGATACAAATAGGGTAGGCTTCTGAGACGGTCACAATCTCAATGCTCTGAGTCCTTGCCTTGAGAACTCCTAAGGGATCTTTTCCCCCCCTGACCTATAAGTCCTATTCCTGGTAATAGAACCCCTAGTCTTGCTAACCAACCCTGCTAATATTCACAATGCTTTAACCAAGAAATTCTTGGTGCTCCTTCTTCACATTTCACCATCTAGCCCTTAGTTCACTTAAAGACTAGCCAATGCCAAATGCTTCCCTACACTGTTGTAGGGGTGTGTGTTAACTTGAATGGTTTTCTTGACTTCAAAATGGTCTAGGAATGTTCCTTGTCCAAGCTCAAAGTTCCATTCCCCTATCGCTTTCTCAAAACCCTAGTCTAGGGTTTGGGGAGGGCTACTAGAATTAGGCCTCCTCCAAAAAGAAAAATGTGTAATACTTCTCCCTGCTAAAAGAACAACATAATCTCAAAGAAAGAACCCTAGCTTAAATTTGTAACTCTTCAAGATTTTAGAGGTTTCAGACTGTCTTCTTCCTTCTGCCTCCAGATGACTTGGTGATGATTCCTGCCACCTCTCAGACCTTTGTAAGGTCCCCAACAATCTTTTCACTCCTAGGTTTCGAGTAGCCAAACACCCCTGCAACATTGGAAGAAATTTTTGCAAAGTCTTTCCTAACTGGGCAACACAAGCTCGCCTAGGAAAAGATCATCATCCTGCTTTCCTGACTCACAAAGGCTCCTATATTTACACTATATACAAAGAGGGATTTTTTCCTTGTTTCCACAACGTCCATACTTCTAGGTACGGACAGGAAACAAACTCAAAACTCCATTTTCTGGTTTTAACCAGTAAAAACAAAACTAAAACAAAGCACACAGAAATTGCAAAATGAAAGACAGTGATGGAAAAGTTGTCTGAAAAGGCCAATAAAAAACTTTAGAAGGATCCTCTACATGCTAACAAATCAACAAATTCTTTATTTAAATCATCTACTTGCTGTTTCAGATGCGAGAACAGAAAAAAATTGTATTTTCCAACACAAAATCACTGTTTCTTCTTGCTCTCATGAAACTGCCACGCTCAAGATCCACCAACCTCCTTCAAAAATTGAGAAAACACTTTTACAAACCTTTTGAATTGGTTAGGTTACAAATTTTAGCCTAGGAACGGCTAAAAGCCTCCTGTTATAAAACACAGTGTGTTTTGCAATCTTTACAAAAACTTAGGAATCAACCTCACAAAGGATTCCCACCTTATTCAAATTTTAACCTAAGCACCAAAAAATATCCTCAAACACAATCTAAATGGTATTTGAGACTTTACACAACAAAAATGAAAAATATTTGTAAAACAAGACTTCAAAATGTGCTTGCACCTTGGCACCTTGGCAGGTGCTCCTGCACCACTAAAGAGGCTCAACAATTTGCTATCACAACACAATTGAATGACACTTGAATAAAAAATAGAAGGAAAAATAGGCTCAGTGTTTTGTTATCACTAGCATGGTTAAAGAAACTAAATGAGCAAAGGCTCTTATTTATAGAGAAGCAGAGGAGTAGGGAACCCTAAAATCTCCTTGCTTTCACAATCTAGGGCTTGCTCAACAAGCAAGCTTTATTACTAAATCTAGAAAGAAGATAACATCTAAAACCCTAGAAAGTAGAAAAAGAGGGAAATTCCAACTATTACATCTTATCTTCTTTCTCTTCTCAAAGAATGGATAAGGATCATTCCAAGAATAGAAAGAAAGCGGGAAAGAAAGCTTCTAGAAGAAAGTTGCTTTAAAGCTCGATCACATTTGCTAGGAAATTAGAAACTGTGTCCCGGTTCGGTGCATCTATGCCCTCAATAGCAAAACACCCCTTTTCTAGAATATCTTCAGCATTTGCAATAGACCTTAGGAAATCTTTGACCTCATTGGCCACTTTCTCAAACTTTGCTGACATATTCGAAATATGACTTATCCTTCCGCCAACTAGACTACAACTGTGAACAACACTCTGAAACTGATCTTGCACTTCCTCAAGCCCGACATAGGAACCATCTTCAAGACTGTACTGAGAAGGAATCTCTATGACAAATTCACCAATGAAAAGGAGAGCTTCAACCACCCCTTGTGCAATCTTCTTACTATATTTGTCTTTATGCATGTCCCATATCCTTTCACATTCACCCTTTGAGATAGTAACATTTTCAGGCCATGGGGGAATGGAAAAACACTTCTCGATCATATCAGGCTTTATACTTCAAATCAATCTACCATCTGCTGACTGGATCTCCCTAGTAGCCGGGTTGTAATGCTTAATGCAAGCGATTACAAACTCAAGACTCTGAACTGATATAGGAATTGACGCTGCTGTGAGGAGTCCAGAATGTCACAGGTTCCTGATTGAAGTGTTACCTGCATTCTCCAAAGCATGTAGATCGAACACTACCTTGATATGATGCAAGTCTATCTCAGCGGTTTTGATGTAATCATGATAAAGAGCTGATTCGGTCTTGAAAACATTAGGAGTGTACTCCCTTTATGAAAACTTGAAGAATGACTGTAAACTCGCCTTGGTTCTGACAAGTTTTGAGTGATTTCTATTTTTAGAATGCTGAATTTCTTGCTCCAATGGACCAAAAAAAATTTAGAAATTTTTTTGAGATATGGGTTTTGCTCAGAACTTCGTTGCAAGACAACCTAGATCGTCTGTTTTGGAAAATTTTGAATTTTTCCTAAAAAAGCAGCAAACCCTAATTTCTTCATTTTTTCCCGAAAAAAGTTGGCACCTGGGTTTTTTTCAGAACAAGATTAGAAATGGACCCAGTTGATTAGATTTGTAAAACCTTGACGGTTGATCAAAAAGTGGCCAACCCTAGGTTTTGAAATTTTCTTGAAAAAAGTTGTGATATGGGTTTTCTTCAGAAGACTGATTGGAGAGGACCCAGATGGTTGAAAATTGAATGCATTGATGTTTTCATTGACATGCAAAATAAAAGTAGCTACTGCAACTTGATGAAGTTCTTGAAAATTTCCTTCAGAAGAGAAAAGACCTAGATGATTGAAAATTGGAAACCTTGGCCTTCCCTTTGAAAAGTTTGATCTTCTTGATGAAAAAGCTTGAAAAAGAAACGGTTTAAGTTGCTGGTCTGAAAATTTTGATGAAAAACCAGCAAGCTATGCTCTTGAATCTTGAAAATTTTCTTCAAACTTGCTGCTCCAACTTTCTCCTTTGAAGGCTACCTACAAAAATAATAAAAATAACATTGAAAAGAGGTGTTAAATAGACTTTAGGGCTTGAATTAGGTTTTTCTTTCTTTTGCTTTTATTTCAAAACCCTAAAATCTTTGTTCAATGCATTTGGACGCCATCCTTCTTCACTTGTAAATTTGAAACCTTTGAAAATTTTTGAAAAATCTCTAAGGCATGAGAAGATGGGCGCCCTTCTTCACCAAAGGCGCCCACTTCACCCAGTGTTAGCCAATTTTTTAACATTTTCAACTTTTCTTTATTTTGACCTCCAACTTTGCCTCTGATTTCTTGTTTGCAGATTGATCCGACAGGTGAGCTGAAGGTCTCACGGTGAAGCCTGACTGATTTTGAGAATGATGTTCTAGAGGCACCTCTAGCGAAAAACCTGATCTTGACCTTCGAATTCATGGGTGCCTTTTCCTTCTAGGGGCGCCCATTTTGTCTAGAGTTAGCCATTTTCATGACCTTCAAATTTCTTCATTAGCTCCTCTTCTACAGATGATCTCTTTGAATCTGGAGCTCCGGGCATCAGATCAATTTTCTGTTATGCTCATCACGAAGCTGACGAGATATAAGGTGAGGTCCTCTGGGATGAAATTTGTCAAACAATGAATTTAAGGCCTTCAAAAGTTTGGGCGCCCATCTTGGCTGGGGGTGCCCACTTTCACCAGACTTAGTTTATTTTTTGATTTTTTTGTGTTTGCTTCTGAATCTTGGTTTTCAGCCTTCGTCGAACCTTACTTTCAGCTCCATGTATCTGGTGACTGCAGACTCCGATTGACGTGCTGGATATCTCATTGGAAAGCTAGATCAATTGTGAAGAGATCTCGTTAGACACTCGTCTGCAGATTTATCTATTAGATACCTTGAAAACTAGGGCACCCTTCTTCACCAAGGGTGCCCAAAATCACCAGACTTAGCCATTTTTCTTTTGACTTTCTTCAGATTTTGAAACTTGCATTCTATACGTTCCTTGATCTAAATCTACTGGAGTTTGGACAATCGAATGATCTGACAGAGACAGTCACGTCGAAGCTAGTTGAGCACTGAAAAGAACAAGCATATTCTTGAACCCTAAAAGCTGAATTAGCCCCTTCAAAAAGTTGGGCACCCTTCTTCACTAGGGGCGCCCACTTTTCTAACACTTAGTCAAATTTTGATATTTTTCATTTCCTCTCATTCTGACTTCAGTTTGGATACCCCCGTTCGGCGTCGAATTCTGGATGACTGAGTAATCTGATAACTGCACCGTCAAATTCGTCGCGGAGCTGACAAAGAACAGAACAAGTTTGACTAGGGGCTTAAACCCTAATTTTGACATCTGATGCTCTAAGAAGATGGGCGCCCTTTCTTCACTGGGGTGCCCAAGTCTGGCAGTGTTAGAAAATTTTCATCATTTTTCAACTTCTCCTTCGTTCTCTGTGTTGGTTTATCATCTTGCCTTCTGCTGAAAGTTTGAATGTTGAAACTGTCACCTGGTAGCCGACTGACCTCCATTGATGACCTCGGAGCTCCTGATACACTTCTGAAAAGTAGAATAGACCCAATAGGGCAAAACTGATCTTTTTAAGATTCTGACTGCACCAGCCTGATATGGACGTATTTTGAGCCAATCAAAATTAGTTTGGACCCTGTCGGACCAACTTTCTATTTTTAGAAAGTTTTTGCCAGTATCCATTTCCAAAGAAACCCAGAAAAACCTAGAAAATGTTACTAATTTTAGAAATTTTCTAAAAATAGCAGTTTTCCTAAAATTTAGGGATGAAAAACTGAGATCTGGGTTTTGTTGATTAAGCTGCTCTTAGCAGACCCAGATCGTCAGATTTTGAAAATTTTGTCTTTTAACCCCTCATGCAAGACATGCATACCCAAATTTTAACCTTTTTGACTGATTTAACAAGACTTTTACTCATTTCTTCAAAATGTCTAAGTATAACAAAATTTTTAATTTTGGGGTACAACATTGGCTCTGTTTGGGGACCATGGTGGATACTTATGACATTGGAGAACCATAGAATCTCTGGAGTTTAAGCTTAGACCAGTGCCTTGTCCATTGGGTATCGAAGTCAGCATCATTTCCTAAACACCTATTTGCAAGACTTTCCTTAATCACCTAAAAATCGGACTTCCTAGAAATCACCTAATAGTTGGACTTCCCTACTAATCACCTAAAACAAGACTCCTAATCACCTAAAAACACGACAGGATTGTTACGGAAAGGGGAAACACAACATAACGAAAACATCACGGAAAGGGGAAAAACATCACGAAAAACAAGGAAAAATATTTACAAAGATTGTTCTTGAGAAAAATTACTCCACCCCCGAAGGGACGAAGTGCTTCAGGTACTACCCGTTGTGTGGTAGAGGGAGGAGACTTCCATCCAAGTGCGAGAGAATATAGGTGTTCTCCACTATGGTCTCATGAATCTTGAAAGGTCCCAACCACAAGGAATCAAATTTTATGTGCATTCCCTTGGGCTCATGTCTCTTATCCCATAGGAGGACTTGATCTCCCACCTCGAAATCTCGTTGGCGAGCTTTCTTGTCAAAAAATTTCTTCACTCTCTCCTGGTGCTGAGTGATTCTATCTAAAACCTCCACCCTTTCTTCTTGAAGCTTTGTCAAGTACAGGATGCGCTTCTGAATAGGATCTGTAAATTCTCCATCTTCTACCACATTTGCCAACTGCAAGGTGGACAACTCCAATGTGATAGGTATCATTGCTTTTGTACCATACAGGAGGATAAAGGGTGAGGTACCAATGGCTCTCTTCGGAGTAATTCTATCAGCCCAAAGAGCATCATAAAGTTTCTTGTGCCAAGTTTGTTGACTGGAATCAACCAACTTGCGGATGATTGTGACAATGTTCTTGTTTGATGACTCAGCTTGTCCATTACCCTGCAGGTAATAATCTGATGAATGAGATAAAGTAATGCTATGATCAAAACAAAACTCCATTAGCTCCTCGGATGAGAAACATGTTGCATTATCTGTCACAATTTTGTGAGGCACTCTGAAGCGTGTGACAATGTTTTCCTTCAAGAACTCACACACGACCTCGGACGTAGCTCGCTTGGTAGGAATGGATTCAACCCATTTAGTGAAATAATCGGTGGCTTTAAGGACATAAACATGCCCCTTGTTGGAATGTGGGTTGATAGGACCAATAAAATCTAAACCCCATTGCTAAAATGGAGCATCTATAACAACTGGCCTGAGAGGAGCGGCTACTAACTTCTCCTTGCCAACAAACTACTGAGACAACTGACATTTATGTACCCACTCATATGCATCGTGGAACATAGTCGGCCAAAAGAACTATGCCCGCAAGATTTTAAAAGTTGTCACCTTTGAAGAGAAGTGGCCACCGCATGCTTGATTGTGGAAAGCTTCCAGCAAATGTCGTTGTTGATCTTTGGTAACACACAACAAAAAGGTTCCGTCAAGACCTCGCTTGTACAAGATGTTGCTGATGATTACATAATTCTACACTTTTAGCTTAAGCATCCTCTTTTGTTGCTTGTTCAAGTGATTCAGACAATCACCGTATGTCAGGTAATACCATATCTCAGTAAACCATTCTCCCAAAGACTTGATCAGCAAGACCATTGGCAGGTCTTCTTTTACTTTAGGCTTGATCTCAGGTATACCTTTGGCTCGAAGCTTCTTATCTCCATCCTTTGCTATCAACTGACAAAGACCTCTCCCACGAATGAGTTTGGTCAGTTTGATCTCCAAGTCATACTCTTGTACCTTCGTGACCCAGTTACCTCTCTTGGAGCCCATCTCTTGTTGAGTTAGAACATTTTTCACTACTGGATCTGTGACATATACAATGGTATGAGTATTCAAGATATAAAATCTGAAATTCTTTACAGCTCAAACCACCGCATAGGCATCCTTTTCAATCTGAGAGTATCTTGATTTGCTGTCCTTGAAACTACAGCTCATAAAAGCTATGGGAGATTTAGTTTCTTCATTTATCTTCTTTGTCAGGATGACAGACAGAGTATGCTCTGATGCATAACAACAAAGGATGAACTCCTTTTCAAAATCAAGATGGACTAGCACTAGAGCTCGACTGATAGCTTCTTTTATTGCTGCGAAAGCATTCTTGCCTTCTTCTATCCATTTGAAAACTATCTTCTTCTTCATCATAGCAGATATATCTTTAGTCAACTCAGAAAAATTTGGTACAAATCTTCGTATGAAATTTACCTTACCAAAGAAAGAGTGTACTCCTGTTCTGCTCGTTGGAAGAGACAAACTTCTGATGCCTTCGACCCAGCTTGGGTCGATTCAAGTTCCCTCCTTGGAGACGATGTGGCCAAGCAACTTGCCTTCCGTCACCGCGAAGATAGACTTTTTGGGATTTAGTGATATTTTGTGGTATCTACATCTCTCGAAAACCTTCCCTAGATGTGAAAAGTGATCTCGTATCTTCAAGAAAACAGTGAGGTCGTCTAGATAGATAACAATTACTTTATCCTTCAAATCCCCAAATTCCAAATCCATGGCTCTCTGAAATGTAGCACCGGCGTTGATGAGGCCAAAGGGAATTCTTTCATATGCAAATGTACCCCATGGGGTTGTGATTGTCATCTTGAATTGATCTTCTTTAGCTACTGCAATTTGATTATAACCAGAAAAACTATCCAATAAGGATAGCATCTCTGAACCGGTAACCGTCTGTAATGTGTGCTCCATGATCGGCAAAGGATAATTATCCTTGAGCGATGATTGATTTAAGTTCCTAAAATTGACGCAAATTCTGATTTCTCTGTTCTTCTTGCGCACAAGAACTATATTTGACACCCAGGTAGAATGATGAATCAGAAAGATGATCTTTGCATTCACCATCTTCTAGACCTCCGCGTAGATGGTATCTTGAATCCACGGATTGTAGTGTCTTTGCTTTTGCCTGAAGGGCTTCGCTTCAAGTTGAAGAGGAATCATGTGAGACAACTCTCTTGGTGTAAAGACTTTCAAATCTTCATATGACCAGGCAAACACATTGCGGTATTGCTTGAACAAAGAGATGAACCTCTCGCTTTCCTCTGTCGTGCAACATGTACCCAAATTAACAAGCCTAGGCTTGTCAACTATTCCAATATTGATTTGTTGATATTCAGAAGAGGTTCTTTCACTTGAGTTTCTCTTATCTTGTATGTATCTGTCGTGCCTGTCAAAATTATTCTCCAAGGAAACCAAACCCTTGGGAATTTTATTTCCTTTCAACTGGATAATGCTGGTATCAGGCTCTTCTAGACTTTCTTTGTCTTTAGCAATCTTCGGCACATCGGAGACTTTTGTTACTACTTCTCTGTGAGTAGATGAACTGCCCTCAAAGAACAATTCTTTGAAATTATCTCCCATAACAAGAAACTCCTTAATGTGTTCATCATCGTTAAAGACTTGCCAATTATCACAGTTGTCAGGTACAGCTGGCCTGTAGATTAACTCAATAGAAAATGCATTCTGACGGAAGTCAAAATGTGGCATGAAAATTGAAGTTGATACCGCGAGGGCATCTGCTCTACTATTTTCTAGACGTGCAATGTACTTGATATCAAAAGCTTTGAACCAATCTATTGCATTCCACACCCTATTTCTATAGTGTCGAAGACAATCTAATTTCACTCTGAATTGATCTCTGACTTGCTTCACAACAAGATCTGCATCGCCTTCGACCCTAAGATATTTGATACCCATGTCCTTTGCATTTCTGAGACCTAGTAAAAGCACCTCATATTCCACTGTGTTGTTGGTACATTCAAATTGCAAGCAGTATGCAAATGGATACAATTGTCCTTCAGGAGAACTTATTACAACTCCTGCTCCCAAACCAGCAGTGGAACAACTACCATCGAACTGCAAAGTCCACAGCTTAGGATCTTTTGTTGAATTCTCTACGATGCACGCGATATCTTGACTTTCTTCAAGAATCTCTAATAGCATGGCATAAGTACCAAGACCCATTTCTTGATATAAAACTTGAGCTTGAGGATCATGAGACTTCATGACCGCAAATCAGGATTTGGGCTCTGGTTCCAGCTTGAAAGTTACATTCTTTAATGGAATGTTCATAGAAGACCAATCCATTTGAGTCTCTCCACCAAGGTCCTTGCAAAAACTTCTTCTTAATAGCATCCCATAGCTCAATGGAATGTCAGCTACGAGGATGGTCATCATGATTTTCTTTTTAGGACAAGCCGCCAACCTTACTTGAGCATCTTTTAATTGACCGACTAATGGTAATGACTTGGACTCCAGTGAGTAACATTTGTCTCTTGTCTTAGTGCACGAAAGTCCTAAAGTGTTCATCACTTGCAAAGGCATGACGTTGTCTGAAGCTCCAGAATTGATGATACAATTGCTCAATTTGTAACCCCCTATATATGGAGAAATATAGAAGGGTTTAGGCTTGTCTTCCGCCGAAATGGATGATTCGAGCAATGTGGGCTGCTTGGTAGGTCCTTTCTTCACAAATTTGAGAAGTCGGTCCACTTGCTCTGGGTGATCTTGGAGATACTCTAACTGAGAAATCTGCACTTTGTTCTTCATTAAAGAATCTACAATATCAAAATTTTTTGAAGATGAGTCTTCAACAACTACTTTTATGGTCTCTTGAGAAGACTTAACATTTGAAGTAGAAGCTACTTCTTTTCCTTTTTCTTTGTCCTTTGATACTTTAAGTCTCTCTTCTTCCTCTTCTTTGTGTGCCCTGAGATGTTGAGCTCTGGTAAACACAAGAGTCGTATGATTCTCAGGATTTACTGCAAGAGAGTACTGACGAATATCTTCTTCTTGATCTTCAAAATCGAGTTCACTTTCAAAGTAGCCCGTTGCAGAGTCACCATTGAAGTTGTCTGATTGAGGTAAGACAACATTCAAACTTGGAGTTGGAACAAAACCTGGTGCAGGTGCAGCTTCGACATATCCCATTATCTCGTTCATTCTGACATTTTTAGGGCAAGAGGCGCCGGTATGTTCAGTGGAATCATGAAAAGAGAAAAAAACATTTTGTGTATTATCAGCCACTTGCCTTGGTGGAGGTGCCCTCGCGGCCTGTAATTGTTGTAAGGCTGAAAGTTATTTCTCTTCGGCTGGTATGGCTACTAAGGTTGATAAGGCTGCTGTGGTGCTTGATATGATTGCGGTGCTGGTAAAGCGGGTGGTGGTGCAACTTGAGCAAGAGGCGTAGGCTGGAGTGGCAATTGCCTCTTGAGAATAGTCACTTCATTAGCAACCCTTTGAAGTAACAGATCGGTGGAACTTTGAACCAAAGGCCTAATAGAATCCCCTCTGACCTTTCCTTAAGTGATCATGTTGTCTTCAATTTCTATGGCACCTTGTTGTGCTTCTCCCAGTTCTATCTCGTGGGCCGATCTCAAGATAAAAGCTATCTTTTATGGAAGTGTGTTGACAAAACTACTCAACAGGATCTTAGGTGATGGATTGAGTGTATATGAGAGATGAGTGACCAGGTGGTTGAACCTTTCCACGAACTCCCTCATTGGTTCATTGTCCTCCTTCTTTGAATTTGAAAGCTGAGCGAATAACTGGTGGCTATCTTCAACTGGCTTGAACCTCACAAGGAACTTCTTGGTCATAGTATTCCAATTGTTTATACAACCAGGCTCTAAGTGATTAAACCATTCGGTAGCAGCTCCCGCAAGAGTCTCAACAAAGAGACGTACAACAATATCTTCATGAGCTACATGCAAAACAGCGCAAGCCATTGAAAAGGCTGAAAGATGATCATCAGGATGTTGACTTCCATCACCTTGGAACTGTGGAAAGTGCTTTCTTGACCCCCTAGGCAATTCATGATTTGCTCCTAGGGCCAAAGGTCCAATATGATCACCCCAAGGCAGTGGGAGACCTCTTATCCGATTGTGATTGTTGTTGTTATCATTGTTGTTTTTATCACCCATTGCTTTGGATTATTCTTCCTCGAACACAGGTACGATGTTGAACTTAGGAACTGTGTTGGATTCAGGAACTGCATTAGATGACTCTCCAACTTCTGTAGGATGTGTCTGTGGAAGGAAAGGATCAACTTCTTGGAAGAGCGGATTTGTTCTTGTTCTCCTCCTTGTATAGACTATGTACGCCAGGATTGTCTAGTCCCACGTAGGTGGTGGCAAGACAAGTCTTTCAGCTACAATATCAACTTTCTCTTCCTCTTTGTCTAGAATAACAGCAGCGTTTCTCCACTAAGCGGGGGTCTCTTTCTTCTCAAAGATGAAACTCCTTAGGCTGCTGATAATGTATACTTGCTCTCCTTTAATTATCTACAAATGTGGCTGAATAACTAGAGGTGTAAGATTAGATTGTTCAACTAGAGCTGTAGGACGCCAAATAGTCATACCCATGACATTAGGCCTAAGCTTTATTTGTTGTTCAATGCCTCATGCCCCATGGTGGGTGCCAGAAAGCTGTTGATGTTTAAATTTGCACCTCTGGTATGCATATTTGAAATGGACAGCTATGCATAGATAAACTGCTCTTCAAATTAGGAGGGGAAGCTCCCTCTTGTTGATGGTGTTTGGAAGAAAGTAAACTAGAACCAAGTTGCCTATCTTTTTGATCAGCTTAGAGCACAAGGTTTATTAAACACAATAGCCGCAGCTGAGATTTTCTGTTTTAAGAACTTCAACTATGACTAACTTAAAATAAAGATGTTTCTAACTTCTCAAGTAATAAGCAGAGCAAGTAATGAGTAGATTTCTGATAGAATACTTCAATGAACCATCTCTCAACAAACACCTACACACTTCAATGCGAGTTGAAATCAAGATCATAAAAGTAAAACATAAATAATGGAAACTTGAGATTTTATATCAAGGCAAAGGAGGCTCGTGATTTTATTACTCAAATCTCTAGAACAAGCTCACTTCAAACATGCCTAGAACAAGAAATTGCAGCTAAAGAGGCTTGCAATCTTGCTCTTCACACAATAGAAACAACAATCACACTAACTCCTTGTTGGCTAAAGAGCCTCAACAATTTACTATCACAACACAATTAAACAACACTTGAATAACAAATAGAAGGCAAAATAGGCTCAACGTTTTGTTATCACTAGCATGGTTAAAGAAACTAAATGAGCAAAGGCTCTTATTTATAGAGAAGCAAAGGAGTAGGGAACCCTAAAATCTCCTTGCTTTCACAATCTAGGGCTTGCTCAACAAGCAAGCTTTATTACTAAATCTAGAAAGAAGATAACATCTAAAACCCTAGAAAGCAAAAAAAGTGGGAAACACCAACTATTACATCTTATCTTCTTTCTCTTCTCAAAGAATGGATAAGGATCATTCCAAGAATAGAAAGAAAGTGGGAAAGAAAGATTCTAGAAGAAAGTTGCTTTAAACCTCGATCACATCCGCTAGGAAATTAGAAACTGTGTCCCGGTTCAGTGCATCTATGCCCTCAATAGCAAAACACCACTTTTCTAGAATATCTTCAGCATTTCCAATAGACCTTAGGAAATCTTCGACCTCATTGGCCGCTTTCTCGAACTTTGTTGACATCTACGAAATATGACCTATACTTCCGCCAACTGGACTGCAACTGTGAACAACACTCTGAAACTGATCTTGCACTTCCTCAAGCCCAATGTAGGAACCATCTTCAAGACTGTATTGAGAAGGAATCTCTATGACAAATTCACCAATGAAAAGGAGAGCTTCAACCACCCCTTGTGCAATCTTCTTACTATATTTGTCTTTATGCATGTCCCATATCCTTTCACATTCACCCTTTGAGATAGTAATGCTTTCAGGCCATGGGGGAATGGAAAAACACTTCTCAATCATATCAGGCTTTAGACTTCAAATCAATCTGCCATCTGCTGACTGGATCTCCCTGGTAGCCGGGTTGTAATGCTTAATGCAAGCGATTACGAACTCAAGACTCTGAACTGATATAGGAATTGATGATGCTGCGAGGAGTCCAGAATGTCCCAGGTTCCTGATTGAAGTGTTTCCTACATTCTCCAAAGCATGTAGATCGAACACCGGCTTGATATAATGCAAGTCTGTCTCAGCGGTTTTGATGTAATCATGATAAAGAGCTGATTCGGTCTTGAAAACATTAGGAGTGTACTCCATTTTAGAAAACTTGTAGAATGACTGTAAACTCGCCTTGGTTCTGACAAGTTTTGAGCGATTTCTATTTTTAGAATGCTGATTTTCTTGCTCCAATGGACAAAAAATTTCTAATAAAATTTTTTGAGATATGGGTTTTGCTCAAAACTTCGTTGCAAGACAACCCAGATCGTCCATTTTGGAAAATTTTGAATTTTGCCTAAAAAAGCAGCAAACCCTAATTTCTTCAATTTTTCCCGAAAAAAGCTGGTACCTAGGTTTTGTTTAGAACAAGATTAGAAATGGACCCAGTTGATTAGATTTGCAAAACCCTGACAGTTGATCGAAAAAGCGGCCAACCCTAGGTTTTGAAATTTTCTTGAAAAAAGTTGTGATATGGGTTTTCTTCATAAGACTGATTGGAGAGGACCCAGATGGTTGAAAATTGAATGCACTAATGTTTTCACTGACATGCAAAATAAAAGCAGCTACTGCAACTTGATGAAGTTCTTGAAAATTTCCTTCAAAAGATTGAAGAGAAAAGACCCAAATGATTGAAAACTGGAAACCTTGGCCTTCCCTTTGAAAAGTTTGATCTTCTTGATGAAAAAGCTTGAAAAAAGAAGGGTTTAATTTGCTAGTCTGAAAATTTTGATGAAAAACCATCAAGCTATGCTCTTGAATCTTGAAAATTTTCTGCAAACTTGCTGCTCCAACTTTCTCCTTTGAAGGCTACCTACAAAAATAATAAAAATAACATTGAAAATAGGTGTTAAATAGACTTTAGGGCTTGAATTAGGTTTTTCTTTCTTTTGCTTTTATTTCAAAACCCTAAAATCTTTGTTCAATGCATTTGGACACCATCCTTCTTCACTTGTAAATTTGAAACCTTTGAAAACTTTTGAAAAATCTCTAAGGAATGAGAAGATGGGCGCCCTTCTTCACCAGGGGCGCCCACTTCACCCAGTGTTAGCCAAATTTTTAACATTTTCAACTTTTCTTTATCTTGACCTCCAACTTTGCCTCTAATTTCCCATTTGCAGATTGATCCGATAGGCGAGCTGAAGGTCTCACGGCAGAGCCTGACTGATTCTAAGAAAGATGTTCTGGAGGCACCTCTGGCGAAAAACCTGATCTTGACCTTCGAATTCATGGGTGCCTTTTCCTTCTAGGGGCGCCCATTTTTTCCAGAGTTAGCCATTTTCATGACCTTCAAATTTCTTCATTAGCTCCTCTTCTACAGATGATCTCTTTGAATCTGGAGCTTCGTGCATCAGATCGACTGCCTGTTATGCTCATCGTGAAGCTGATGAGATATAAGGTGGGGTCCTCTGGGATGAAATTTGTCAAACAATGAATTTAAGGCCTTCAAAAGTTTGGGCGCACATCTTGGCTAGGGGCGCCCACTTTCACCAGACTTAGTTTATTTTATGATTTTTCTGTGTTTGCTTCTGAATCTTCATTTTCAGCCCTTGTCGAACCTTACTTTCAGCTCCCTGTATCTGGTGACTGTGGACTCCGATTGATGTGCTGGATATCTCGTTGGAAAGCTGGATCAATTGTGAAGAGATCTTGTTCGACACTCGTCTATGGATTCATCCGTTAGATACCTTGAAAACTAGGGCACCCTTCTTCACCAGGGGTGCCCAAACTCACCAGACTTAGCCATTTTTCTTTTGACTTTCTTCAGAGTTTTAAACTTGCATTCTGTACGTTCCTTGTTGATCTGAATCTACTGGAGTTTGGACAATCAGATGATCTGACGGAGACAGTCACGTCGAAGCTGGCTGAGCAGAGCACTGAAAAGAAAAAGCATATTCTTGAAACTTAAAAGCTGAATTAGCCCCTTCAAAAAGTTGGGTGCCCTTCTTCACTAGGGGCGCCCACTTTGCTAACACTTAGTCAAATTTTGATATTTTTCATTTCCTCTCGTTCTGACTTCAGTTTGGATACCCCCGTTCGGCGTCGAATTCTAGATGACTAAGTAATCTGATACCTGCGCCGTCGAATTCGTCGTGGAGCTGATAGAGAACAGAACAAGTTTGACTAGGGGCTTAAACCCTAATTTTGACATCTGATGCTCTAAAAAGATGGGCGCCCTTTCTTCACTGGGGCACCAAAGTCTGGCAGTGTTAGAAAAATTTCATCATTTTTCAACTTCTCCTTCGTTCTCCATGTTGGTTTATCATCTTGCCTTCTGCTGAAAGTTTGAATGCTGAAACTGTCACCTGGCAGCCGACTGACCTCCATTGATGACATCAGAGCTCCTGATACACTTCTGAAAAGTAGAATAGACCCAGTAGGGCAAAATTGATCTTTTTAAGATTCTGACTACACCAGCCTAATATGGACGTATTTTGAGCCAATCAAAATCAGTTCGGACCCTGTCGGACCAACTTTCTATTTTTAGAAAGTTTTTCCAGTATCCATTTCCAAAGAAACCCAGAAAAACCCAGAAAATGTTACTAATTTTAGAAAATTTCTAAAAATAGCAGTTTTCCTAAAATTTAGGGATGAAAAACTGAGATTTGGGTTTTGTTGATTAAGTTGCTCTTAGCAGACCCAGATCATCAAATTTTGAAAATTTTGCATTTTAACCCCTCATGCAAGACATGCATACCCAAATTTTGACCTTTTTGACTGATTTAACAAGACTTTTACTCATTTCTTCAAAATGTCTAAGTATAACAAAAATTTTAATTTTGGGGTACAACATATAGAAACATTAATCTCACAATGCTCTCAGAACATCCAATGAATTCACACAGATCAAACTCGTATTCAATCGATCAACACTGTCACTCATTGAACAAAATTCACCATCGTCAACCATTACAGAGCATAATTTTTTTTCCTCACAATCTATTCATCTTCCACAAAGGAACGGTCGCAACAGTCCAACTACTAACGGTTCACATTTCACTTCTCTGATTGGCTCAGAACAGACCATGTAGGATAGACATTCGGTCAAGGCGTTCAAACTGTATCGCATGTCGGTGAGACACTAAGCTGAGACACTAGGCTGTGTCTCCCCGATGCCACAATGCCCAATCAAAGAACCATTAGCATGATAATCACTATTGGCAACACCCTAAGAAGTCATATTGAATTCACTAGCCTGTCGGCGAGACCACATTCATGGGCAAGAGTTCTTACCAAATGCAAACCCGACCAAGTATCATCAACCAAAGTTACACCGATGTCATCAATAGATCATGTCACCCTGACTAGTCTATTGGCAAGAGCAACACCATCGGCAAGAGGTTACACCGAATTTCATCACATGGAGATCCATCGACAGGACCATTGCTATTGGTGAGACATCATACTGAATGCACATCTATCGACAAGACTAACAGTATTGGCAAGAGCTCATATCGAACACAGACTGTCGGTGAGAGAAATGTTATCGCCAAGAGTTCATACCGAATACATAGCTATTGGCGAGAGAAACATCCATCGGTTAGACTCTTATTGATCCTTCATGTCACTCTGATGTCATTCATGTGTAAAACCATCGGTGAGACATACTTTGTCGGAATGAGTCATTCTGAATGTTCATGCCTCTCCCCGATGTCACTCATCACCAAGAGTCTCCCGATATCTAGTAGGAACCAACCTGTTGGCAAGAGGTCTGCCCGAGCGGAAAGATTTAGAACTTTCACAATGATTGAAATGTCTTGTCGATGACTCACGTCGGCAAGACAGAAACAAAGTCTCGGCGATCTGAGCACTTCAAAAGTTTAGAACATAGCCGCTAGTCTGTAAGACATTTAGAGGGTCTCACTGACTTTTCCCTTACAAGAGTTAGATGTTAGTAAGCTTAAGGCACATTTTCCAACAATTAACCTACATAATCAAAATGATTATTGATCATTGATTATATTCATGATTAGGGTATACCAATGTTGAGACTCACCCATTAGGTTAAGTTGATCTCTTGATTTTGTGAGTGACTATTTTATTGGAGCCATAGGTGGGATTACCTATTGAGTTAGAGTTGTTACCTGATTGGTTGTTTTATACTCTTGATATGAAGTTATATTGTTGACAACATTGTACTCTTTGAATAATCATTTTTATTAAGGAGATTACATTCTCGAATGAAATCATTTATTGATATGATTATTCTTCAATTGAGGTCATTCATTGATGAAACAATACTCTTGATGAGAATCAATTAGTTATGTGATATATTCATTTATTGATGATTATTTATTCTATGACAAGATGATGCTTATGTATCCATACTTTAAAATATGTGAAGCTCTTGTAAAGTTAGAGTCATGAAAGGATCATAGGTTCTTCCTAGGTTTAGATTCTCCAATGAAGGGAATAAGTTATGTATGTGAATACTTGATAGAAATATCATTCTAAATTGGAAAAGGGGATAGGTTGTTTCTAAGGTTAAAGATTACCTATGGAAGAAAACTACCTATGCATAGTATATGAACGGTCACAAACCAAACTAATCTAGGGTAGTGTATGTGAATAGGATGACTGTCACTCAAAGTACTAGGTGATAATAATTTAGCCAAACTAGTGTAAGTTGCTATTGTTTACACTGTCAATTCACTATGTTCCTTTTTATGCATGCTAGTTTAGGATTGTAGTGGATGAAATATCTAGATATGTAGGGCATAACAATAAACTGAGATAGGCTATTGTTATGAGGTTACCAAACCAAACACTTTGTCAAAGGGTAGGGCCGTCTGACCATATCCATATGTTGCAAATGTGCAGGGGACCATATTTAAGTCTATGGTTGGTGGAAAAGTGCTTGAGTGATGCTTCTCCTCATAATTTGGCGATTGAGGTTTACGGATGTTTGCGCCAAGGAATGGAGTCATCTAGAATGTATGCACCAATGTGGTGACATTAGGACCAGCTTGTATATCTATTTCCAAATGAAGCTCAGAAGAGCTATGCATGTATCTTGTACCCATTTATATGGAAGGATGTATTCTTGAATGATAAACTTGAGTTTATTCTATATGAATTCTATGTTATGGAAAGATTTGTAGAATTACAATGAAATGCAATGGAAGTTTGGAAAAGTGTTTATTTGAAATATGCATGTAATTTACATTATTGAAAAGAAAAAAAATATTGCTATGTTGTGGCATCATGGATCATTCACTTAAGGTGAAAACCTTGAAACTTTATAGAGTGTAACACAAGGGTTGTTACAAATACAAAGAAATTAATGAACCCAAATTTGAGACATGTCTTGTTGAAGGAATAATAATGGAGAATGAGGAGGTTGTATGTGAAAAAGAAGAGGTTGCAATAGAAGTTGTTATGATGGATTTTGAGTGTCCTAATTATTATGAGGTGATTGGAAAGAAAGGATATGATCTCCTACTTAGAGAGGAGATAAGGGAGATAGAAGAATTATTTCCAGCCAAAGAAAGTGTAGCAATTGTTGTATATGAAGATGTTACAGTGATAGAACTTGAGAAGTTTGCAACAAACAAAGAGGGTAAAGAAGATTTATTGTCAATAAAAGAAGAGTGGCTTCCAAAACTTGTTAATGGAGGTGAGAAGATAAATATTTTAGCAAAGGAAGAAGAAGATGATTTTGGAGTTGTAGTGTAGAAAAATGTACTCCTTTAGCTTTTCACACTATGTTTTGGTCCCTTAATTTAATTGGACTTAATTAAGCCTCTAATTGGCCCAATTATTCATTTAAAAGCATAATTAATCCTATTTTTTGAAGGGGAAACTTGTATTAAACAATTGTAAACATTAATTAAATTTCCTTGGAAGTTGAGTGTCCAGGATTTAGGTCCTAAGACCCATTCGCCCAAGGGAAAATGGGTCCTCCTTAAGTTGAGGATCTCAAATTTTAATATTTTGTGATAGTATTTTTATGATTCAAATTCAAGTTGCAATTATCAACCTTAGATGTTTAATTGTCAAGAAATTAGAAAAGTACCTATAAATACAAGGTTTTTTTATTAATTTAATATCTAGAATCAAGAAGTAAGATTATCCAAATTTCACAAGAGAAAAATTTATTGTCAAAAGTGTTCAAGAGCAGGTTTATCAGTCTTGTACATTAGCATTCAAGATCTCAAGCATCATGTCAAAGTTATTTGCATCTATGCATGTTTTTGGAGCTAACATTGTGATGTAGGTTTCAAGCATTCAAGTCAAAATTCAAGCATCAAGATCAACATCCAATCAAGCCATTTCAATCAAGATCAAGACCTTGAAGAGATATGTTAGACTTCAATCCTTTAAGGATGTCCATTCACGGGTTTCGTGGTTTGCAACAAGCTAGTGTTCATTCATCATTCTTTCAATTCATGTTTCATTTCATTTCAAGGTTTAATTACCAAAAAAAAGACCAAGGCAAGCCCCCATTCACCAAAAACAAACATTTTTTCCCTCTCTTTTTGTTTTGCATATTTGTAGGTGAAGAAGGATTGAAGATTGATCAAAAGTGTAACTTTGCAAATTTGTCAAAGTTTTCATCAAAGTTGTCAAGACACAGAATATTACTTGCAGAATTTAATCCTAACTTTTCGATAGTGAGCTCTGAAGGAATCAAGAGTGAAAATCCAAGAGCAGAGGACTATAAAATCATATTTTAGATCCTTGTATCAAGACCCATTCGCCCTAGGGAAAATCTGTCCTAGGAGGACACTCAGCAAAAACTTTTGGTGACTAGTACACATCAACTTACCCTTCTTAGATCTACCAGAAGTTCATTGTTTATGATTGCTTTATGATTTAAATCGAATATCCAAGTTTCATATTGCATAATTGAGTTCATTTACTATTTTTAGTTTTTCCCCCCAAAGTGTTGTTTAGGCAGATTCTACCCTATCCTCAATCATAAGGAAATTTGCAAGATCTCTAATTGGGTTGACTCACCTATGGTTGAAAATCAATCCTACCTTTGGGATCTCATTTCCTAATGAAAGAAGAAAGATAGGAGCATGCCCCCATTCCAATAATAGGAAACCCCCTAGCACCCATTTTTCATCATTTCATTTTAGTGAACTTGACATTCTTGCACTATAAATTTTCTGATTTGGAGTTCATTAAAACCCTAGATTTATGATTTTCATTAGTTTGCATTGCATTGAATTAGTTTTCATTTCATTTAAGGTTGTTAAAATTGTATTAGTTTTCATCTCATTTAGGGTTTTAAATTTGTATTTTCAATTGTTCAAAATCTAAAAAATCCACAAAAATTACATGCATATTACATTGATTTGGCATAGTACTTGCATATTAGTGTATTTTTAGTCATTTACATTCATAAATTTGATCAAAATTGCATTTCAAAAGTTTCACTTTGTTCATCATTTGTTACTAATTTCATTTGCATTGAGACACCTAAATCTAGAAAATTGTCATTGAAACCATAGTCTGCAAACTAAAACTGAGAATTCAAACATTAAGCAAGAAATCCAAACTTTGATTTTTCATAACCCTAACCTAGGAACCATTCACCCTAAGGTGAATCGGTCCTTGTACAGTTTTTGTTTCAATTTTTTTGGAATTATTGTCTCTATTTGCTTCATTTTGTTCTACTATTAAATCTGTGTTTTAGTTTCAGAAATCAAAAAAAAATATACTCTCTTGCAATAAGTTCAATTGGTAAAATTAAGTGCACTATTTGAAATAAAAATTGACATTTAAAGACATCATTTTCATGTTTTTTCATAGCATAATTATTATATTATCTTGTTTCAAATATTAAAATTGAAAAATCCTTTTACATACTTGCATTGCACTTCATACTTTTGGGTGTTGATAGTATATTTTTAGTGCCTATTCTCCATTTTGGGTGCTACTACGTTTAGTGAAACTTGTATGAGCTTCACAACTTGGTGTCTTATTTCCAATACTTTAGTGAGACATAGTTTAAGACTCATTCCATCTCGCGATACTGCATCTGTTGTGGATCTTGAGTTTTCCAACTCTTTCATTCATAGTGTTGATACTAGTCGACCCATTATGGACCATATCTTTCACACCACACTTCCCATGACCACCCTACCCACAACCAATGTAACTAATGTTAACAAAATGGTTTCTGATTTACCTCAATAAAACCTAAAACAAATGGATGAAGCCTTAGAAAAATTACAAAAATTTGTGAATTCTAAATGCATTCTTGGTACAGTGGTTCTTGTCATAGATAACATGAGGAAAATGCTTGAAAATGAACAAGGAATAGAAATTTTGTGTAGCCTAGATTACATCATTAATCATCATATCAAAATTGTAACGCCCCGTCGCGCAAACCCCAAAGGAACAACTAAAAAATGCAACAAATTTTTTTTTAAAACATAAAGATTAAATACTAAGTTTACTAATGAAATTAACATAGCTAATGATTACAAATTAAACACCTAAGTCCCTTGAGGTACACAAGGTGAAATTACCTAAACTATCTCGTAACAAAGTTAACTGATGTAACATTCAATTTCCAATAACGTAATCCATTCATTCATATATGTTCATTTAAACATTCATTAATGATAAACAAAATGATATGAATAATCCATATAAAGTCATACATGCAAATTTAAAAAAATTAAACATGGAAATATAAAGTACATATTTCCATAGATACAACATAACATTAAAGTATTTACAAATTGTAGTTATAGAATGATTTACATGGTGTGATAATACAGTACATCAGTCTACTAATACATCTCAATGAACATATATACAAAAATTACATCATAAGTCTTCCCAACGCACGTGGGAATGATACATCAATACATAAAATACATCTGGAGTACAAATATACATCTGGTAACATATGAACCCTGGATCAAACTGCATCTGCAACCTCTGCACTGAATGGTACAACTGCATCACAGGGGTCCCAACGAGGTGTGTAGCACGTTCCACCCAACAACCCCCATGCTAGGAGTAAATGAGGAAGGATCCCCGACCAAGAACATCTAAACAAAAGATGCAAGACTAAACTCTAGACATGAAAAGCAAGAGAACACAATGGAAACATAGTATCAAAAGACCACTCCCAAAACATAACAACAATAAATCACCAAAACATATCAATAGACCACTTCAAGAGGTTAGCAATAAGAACAACTCAAGGGAATGCTAGAGGAGAGTGTCATTGCACAGTCGTACATGGGTTATCCTGACTGCCTTTCTCTAGGCATCGCCCCCATCTATGGTTATCCTGACAGCCTCTCTAGGCATCGGCCCCATAGGGTGACTCGTGCGGAACTGTTAACCTCTCGTGGAGATGAGGCACGATCTTTCCAACCACGACCTTCTCAACCCACCTTTAGTCTATGGAAGCCCTAATAGGTGAACGAGGCATCCATAATTATCTTATTAATATTTTTTTACCCACCCCCTAATTAATTAATTAGGTTATCACTTTTTACTCTAACTCTAATGTGGGTTATCCTAACAGCCCCTTTGTGCGCCCACACCCACATAGAGCCACTCTCCCTAGAAACCCAAAACATAAAATCCAATACCAAGGAGTTGTACCAACAAGAACACTAAACCACAAAATAGAACAACCACGAGGAAAAACCATCTCACCAAAACTCATATGAATATACACCCATAAAATGGTACAACCCCAAATGTAAACTCAAGATCACGACTATAGTCTAAAATAGGGAAAAATATCAAATTAAAAGATCATAAATACACATCATTTCCCCATACCTCTGGAAGTCCCTAACAAGTAACTTAAGCTCCTACAGAAGGATAACTGACTTAAGGGTTTTTCCCACAAGGCATAATCCCAATTAAGAGAAAACCATAATTGGCTCAACAAAAATTTCAAGAGTAAGCAATTATGTACACAAATAAACTAAAATTCAAGCAACACCATATAACATATCTCGTTAAAAAATAATTTCACCAAGAAATAAATTAATTAATCCACTCGAGAATATTCAACTTAATTTAAACCACAAAGTTTATTTCTAGTTTAACCAATTACACTAAAATATCCAACATTGCAAATTTTAACATTATCTAATTGTTCCATGATTTCAGCATAAATAACCATCTATATAAATATATATATATATATATATATATATATATATATATATATATGTATATATAAATAAAGCATACATTAAAATCATGCAATTAAATCACATTACAAAATTACCCATATAATTCACTATAATATACAGCTATATATATACATACATATATATATATATATACACATATATAATAATATATATATACATATATATTTATATATAATATATATATATATATTATAAAAAAACAAATTAAATAAAATTGAGTTTTTTTTTAAAAAAACTTTTAATAAGAAACAAACCCACGCAGCCAAAGGTACTATGTACCTCCTTGTGGGGAGGCCGCAGTCCCCACATGGTTGCACCCAGCAACCATCGGTTGTTGTGCCCAACCCTGTGGTGGCTACGCGGCACAGTACCACGAGGTCGGGGTGGTACGGCAGCAGCTGACCACTCCCCCCAAACATATATTTTATTTTATTTTATTTTTATAATTTTTGTTTATAATTTTTTTTTTTAATTTTTAAATATAAATTTCTTTTATATATATAGAATTTTTTTAAAACAAAAAACCCAGAAAATATCATTCTGTTGCATCATTTTTTTTCCACAGATTTTTTTTTCTTTTTTTTTTAAAACAGGAACAGAATAATAAATTCTTTACAAGTACAACCATATATATATTTGCATAAGTATATTTAAAAACAAAATAAATCAACAGTCTGATTTTAAACACAATTTGGGCATACGTGATTTAACGCCAACACATATATATATGTTTTATTTTTGGAAAACTGATATATATATATATATATATATAGTAAAAGAAATTAAAATAAATATCAATCTGATTTCTTTTCAGACAAATTGTAAATTTGGGCATGCATATTTTAACCCCAGAATAATTTCTTTTCTTTTCCAATCAAGAATTTCATAACTATTTTTGTTGAAGAGAGATCAGAGAGTTTTTCAATAGTTTTCTACTGAAGATTTAAAAGTTTGACACAAACAAATTTTCAACAACAAAACCTTCTTTCAAACATATATGTAAATTTCAAACATGGTAGACATGATTTTCATTTCCCTTACAGAACTATCAAAAACAAAAGAATTAATAAATCAGAAAGAACCTGGAGTCCTTCGTTTGATGTCGAATCCAAACACAACAGCCCTTCTTCCTCTTTCGAAAATAGACTTCCTCTACAGTTCCTTCTCCAATTCCTTCTTTCAGCTAACTTCTGGATCAATATTATATTTTTCCTTACAAAGAACAATTTTTTTAACAGAGAAGCACACACATATATTTTCTTCAACTATTGTTACTTCTTCTTCAAAAGACCCAAAACCAAAAACCATTCCTGTGTGTAGAGAAATTTCTTCCTCTCACAATAAAATAAATAAAGCTCTTCTTTTTTTTCCAAAAATCCACCGCATGCATTGGTTCTTTTTTCTTGCTTTAAAAGCTCACACTTATCTCACAAATTTAATTAAAAATTCATTATTTTCACATTTATCCTCACATGATATTATCATTAGATTTTATAATAGTAATATTTTGAAAAAATGATAATTTACAATTATCATAAAACATTATTTATTTAAATTAATTAATTTATACCTTTTAATTAATTAAATAACTTTTAATTTATAATTTTTAAATCCAACATTTAACTAAATTACAATTACCTACAATTAATCATATCAATGAAATAACATTAATTAATCCCATGTAAAATAAAGATAAATTAAATAACAACTATCCACAAATAAAATAAATAATCAACAACAAATAATACTGAACAAGGACAAGGTCAAAACCACGATACTGTAAGACTCACAACAAGGTGACGGACTTGGGACGGGGACACTTCCTTACCAAATCCTTTTTCAACATCATACCCGTTGGGTTTATGGGACACACTCAGACCTGTCAAATGGGTGGAGTCTGTGTCTTGTACCTACATCCTGCATAGAAACAAATGTCAAGTACCATGTAAATCTCCATTGCAGACACACTGTGAAAGGTAATCACGGGGTAGCAGGGCACTCGCAAGCAAGTGATGCCACTCTATCATTTCACCAAGACTCACTAGTAAACATAGAAACCATAGCAGTATAGAATCACATCATCACCATATATATTATTAAAGAAAACCATAGCATAACCAAATAATGTAATCACCACATAATGATCATCAAACATCATAAGTAATATCAAGTGCAGCAAGCCAACCAAACTATGAATCCACACAACCAATCTGGTGAACTAATCACCATCACAAACCAAGTACAAAACCAACACATAAGAGTATCGAAGAGTATCAACAACACGAGGGGTATTACAAAAATAATGAGGATAATTCTATAAATACTATGGTCAACTTTATTGGCATTCAACCTCATAAGGGCCAAACCAAAATGTCTCTTGATATTGCTTTCTCATAGAATGACATAATCAAACACACACCCGATGGTTCTCTTTACATAACTGAAAGAATCAATGACAAGCCTACTAATGAGATATTAATTGATTCTGTGTTTGTAGAGAATGTGATCATAGAGGAATTCTTATTTATGCATGAACTTTATCAAGATTCTTATGAACAATTGAAAGTTGCATGGATCAAAACACATAATGGTTTTGCTCCCTACAATATATTTGATCACTCTCCCCTTAAAAGTTGGATAGAAAAAATTGAATGTCTCATTCTCCATCATCCCATTGTTAGACCAATTATGTGTGAAGCTTGGTTATCCATGGCTACACTCCATAGATGTCATCCCATCAGTAGTGCATAAATTCTTAAAGTTTCCATTTGGAAATGGCATCTTTATTATGCATCCTAGTGGCTTTAATCTTGTGTCTTTCGTGGAAATTTCTCATTGGATTTCTTCTGGCCCCAACCTATGGAAGCTCTTAAGCCTCTCGAGGACTTCTTTTCTAAATCTTATAAAAAGTTTAAGGTGAAATGCATAGCAGAATTATCCATAGCAACATGCCTCAACCCAGAATTGAGCCTCCTATCATTGATGAAACCATGATTGAACCAAAATATCTTCCAAGTAACCAATACCAATGCATGAAAAATCCTTCACCTATTTCTTGTGAAATCTCAAGAGACAACCATATAAGTCCTATTGTGCCTCCTAAGATCAAACAAGTTTATAAGGATAAAGAGAAAGTGGTTGAACAACCTTCCATGGTTCCTTTCATTCCTCCCTTGTAGGAAGAACAAAAACCAATGGTTGATAAATGTGCTCTTACATAATCATAACTTAAAAATTGCACAATAAGAAACAAAAATACTAAAGAGCATAGGTATAAACATCATGTTATTGCTCGTAAGTTCAAAGACGAGAATAAAATAGAAATTCAAGATCAAACACCAATATAAATAAAGCATGATGATTCTCCACCTTCACCACAACAAAAAACACATAAAACATCTATGGACATTGTCATTGGGCCTCCTATCATGATTAACTCGGATGATGATGATGAGATTACTAAGGTTGGTGAGGAATTGCATAATGAGTTGAATTTATTGTTTTCCTCTTCCATGAGCTTAAATGATAAAAATCATGATTATCCTTCTATAATGAGTGACTCACCACATGTTGAACCTGGTGATGCTCCTAGTACAACACTTTGTGTTGTCCCTTTGGCTAGTTTCCCACCTTCTGCATATGATGAACAAGATTGGGATGCAGATGACTTGCTATAAGTTGACTCACATGTGCCATACTAGTATTCTCTTTGTGTTCTTTGTTATTGCATGTGTGTAATGTGATCCCTCGTAAAGTGTTGCTTGGCATGTATTTATATGTTTGTGATCCTAATTTGGATGACCCTTGTCACTTTGTTGGTGCAAGGATATAATGGAAGCGAGTTTGTGGTGAAATTTTTCTATTTGTATCTCCATTCTTCTATTTGTCATAAACATTTGTCTTTTGTCTTGTTTTTTCCTTTTGGGGATAATGCAAGGCATTGATACATTTAGGTCTCTTCCATGTTAAAACAAAATATTTTCTTTGTTTTCACTCTATATGTGTCATTCTTCCTTTTTTCTCATTGTTCCATGAGTTATTTGGGGAATGATGATGATTCTGAGCTCGATTATATCACTCTAGCAAAGACATATGTTGACCCCAAATCCATGGATCCCTTATTTGTTATCTTAGGATTGCATATGTGGGGAAACCTCCCTTTCATGATGCGGCTCTCTTCTAGAAACATATTTTTTACATAGAGCTTTATGAATAAAGCTCTCACATATTGGCATTTCTTGTGTTCTACTTTAAAGTGATTGCTTAAAACATGGTGTTTAGAATTTTTTTTAAAGTGGGGGCATATGAGTCCTCGCTTATTATTTGCTTCAAATTGTGGTCTTCTTACTTCACGTGATGTCTCTTCTTGGTAGTGGCATTTGGTTTGATTTTCCTTAAGAGCATGACCTTTCTTGGCATATGGCATTCCTCTTAGTGGTGATGCTATGGCTTTTATTCCCTAAGTTGTGAATATTTTATCCTCGACTAGTCCTCTCTTGGTGACATTAGACATGATATTCCCTAAGGTGAGACCTTTCATGAACTAAGCAAAACCCCTTTGAATATCTTATCCTATTGTATTTAAAATGGCCACCAAGCATAACACAACTTGCTTTCTAGTGGAGCCTTTATGTTTTTCATGGCCGACAAGCATAACACAAATTGCTTGCCAGTGGAACCTTCTTTTTCATGAGTGCCTAGCATAATACAACTTTCTAGCCTTGTGACCATTCAAGTGGCACCTTATCAAAGTTATTAGGAGGTATAACTTTGGTATGGCTGATACATGGGAGCCTATAGACCTAACATGACTTTCCCATCAACCACCTTTTGGTACTCACCTAGTGGACAACGGATTTCATTAGCCCATATGAGTATATTTTTTTTGCATAGTGGACAACAAATTTCCACTTGTGAACATTGTTTTTGGATAAACAACTAAGGCTCGATCCATACCTATTGGAAAAATAGTCAGTGCTTTATTCACCCTTTCTCTTTTCTCTTTGCATCAATTTTGTCATTATATTCTTGTGTATCTTGTCTTGTTGATGTATATAATACATATATATGTGTTCCTTTGCACTTATGTTGGTTTTCCATGGGATCTTGATCCTAGGGGATTATGTAATCTCCTTGATCATTTTCATCCTATCTCACTAGCATTTGTACACTTGGACCCCTCTTGATACTTATTTCTCTACTTTAGTGTGAGTTTGAGCATAGGGCTCATCCTCTCACTAAATTGGGGGATAAATGTAGTGTAGAGAAATGTACATCTTTACATTTTCACACTATTTTTAGGTCCCTTTATTAATTTGACTTAAATAAGCTTCTAGTTGGTCCAATTATGAATTTAAAAGCTTAATTAATCCTATTTTCCAAAATGGAAACTTCTATTAAACAATTATAAACATTAATTCAATTTCCTTGGAAGTTGAGTGTCCTGGATTTAGGTCCTATGACCCATTCTCCCAAGGGAAAATGAGTCCTCCTTAAGTTGAGGATCTCAATTTTTAATATGTTTTTGGCAGCATTTTTTATGATTCAAATTCAAGTTGCAATAGTCAACCTTTGATATTTAATTTTTAGGAAATTAGAAATTTACCTATAAATACAAGGTCTTTTTATCAATTCAATATCTAGAATGAACAATCAAGATTATCCAAATTTCACAAGAGAAAAAATTATTGCCAAAGTGTTCAAGAGCAGACTTATCAGTCTTCTACATTAGCATTCAAGATCTCAAGCATCATGTCAAAGTTATTTGCATCTATGTATGTTTTTGGAGCTAACATTCTGATGTAGATTTCAAGAATTCAAGTAAAAATTAAATCATCAAGATCAACATCCAATCAATCCATTTCATGCAAGATCAAGACGTTGGAGAGATGTGTAAGACTTCAATACTCTAAGGATCTCCATTCAAGAGTTTGGTGATTTGCAACAAGCTAGTTTTCATAAATCATTCCTTCCATTCATGTTTCATTTCATTTCAAGGTTTAATTACCAAAATAGGTTTGACCAAGGAAAACCCCCATTCACCAAAAACAAAAAAAAAATCCCCTCTTTGTGTTTGCAGATTTGTAGGTGAAGAAGGATCAAAGATTGATAAAAATTGCAATTTTACAAAGTTTTCATCAAAGTTGTCAAGACATGAAATCATACTTGTAGAATTTAATCCCAACTTTTTGAAAATGAGATCTGAAGGAACCAAGAGTGAAAATCCAAGAGCAGAGGACTGTGAAATCATATTTTGGATCCCTATAGCAAGACCTATTCACCCTAGGGAAAATCTATCCTAGGAGGACACTCAGCAACAACTTTTTGTGACTGGTACACATCAACCTACCCTTCTCACGTCTAGAAGAAGTTTGTTGTTTTTGTTTTTTTTATGCTTTAAATTGATGCTCCAAGTTTGACATTGCATAATTCAGTTCATTACCTATTTTTAGTTTTTCTCCCCAAAGTGTTGTTCATGCAAATTTTACCCTGTAATCAATCATAAGGAAATTTGCAAGATCTCTAATTGGGTTGACTAACCTAGGATTGAAAGTCAATCCTACCTTTGGGATCTCATTTCCTAATGAAAGAAGAAAGATAGCTGCATACCCCCTTTCTAATAATAAGAAACCCCCTAGCACTCATTTTTTATCATTTCATTTCGGTGAACCCAACATTCTTGCACTGTATTTTTTTTATTTGGAGTTCATTAAAACCTTAGATCGAGGATTTGCATTTCATTTAGGGTTTTTTAAATTGCATTAGTTTTCATCTCATTTAGGGTTTAAACTTTGTATTTTGCATTGTTCAAAATCTAAAAAATCCAAAAAACTTGCATGCATATTACATTGATTTTGCTTAGTACTTGCATATTAGCGTATTTTCGATCATTTATATCTGTAAATTTGATCGAAATTGCATTTCAAAAAGTTTCACTTTTTTCATCATTTGTCTCTAATTTCATTTGCATTAAGACACCTAAATCTATAAAATTATGTCACTAAAACCATGGTCTGCAATGTGAAACTCGAAATTCAAACATTAAGCAAGAAATTCAAACTTTGATTTTTCAGAACCCTAACCTGGGACCCATTCGCCCTAGGGAAAATCAGTCCCTATACAAGCGTTGTTTCAAATTTTTGGGCATTATTTTGTCTCTATTTTCTTCATTATGTTTTGTTGTTAAATCTGTGTTTCAATTTCAAAAATTAGAAAATTTTATACTCTCTTGCATCAAGTTCAATTGGTCAAATTAAATACAATGTTTGAAATCAAAATTGGCATTTAAAGACACCATTTTTCAAGTTTTGGCATAGCATAATCAATAGATTATCTCGTTTCAAATATTAAAATTGAAAAAACCCTTTTACATACTTTCATTGCACTTGATACTTTTAGTTGTTGATTGCATTTGTTTAGTGCATATTCTCCATTTTGGGTGCACTTAGGTTTGTTGAAACTTGTATGAGCTTCACAACCTAGTGTCCTATTCCCAATACTTTAGTTAGACATAGTTTGAGACTTATGCCATCCCACGCTACTACATCCATCTTGGATCTTGAGTTTTCTAACTCTTTCACTCACATTGTTAATACTAGTCAACCCATTATGGACCATAGCTTTGACACCACATTTACCATGACCACCCTACCCATAACCAATGTGGTTGATATTGACACAATGGTTGCTAATGTCCCTCAACAAAACCTAAAACAAATAAATGAAGCAGAAAAAAATGAAAAACTTTGTGTGTTCTAAATACATTGTTGGTACTATGGTTCCTGTCATAGATAACATGATGAAAATGCTTGGTAATGAGCAAGGAATAGAAATTTTTTGTAGCCTAGCTTACATCATTAATCATCACATGAAAATTAATGAGGATGATTCTATAAATAATAAAGTCAACTTTACTAATGTTCAACCTCATAAGGGCCAAACCAAAATGTCTCTTGACATTGATTTCTCACAAAATGGCATAATCAAACATGCACCCGATGGTCCCCTTTACATCGCCGAAAAAATCAATGACAAGCCTACTAATGGGATATTAATTGATTCGATGTGTGTAGAGGATTTGATCACCAAGGAATTCTTATTTGTACATGAACTTTATCAAGATTCTTATGAACAACTGAAAGTATGGATCAAAACACATAATGTGTCTTTATATGTTTGTGAGCCTACTTTTGATGACCCTTGTCAATTTGTTGGTGCAAGGATATAAAGGAAGTGAATTCGTTGTGAAATTATTATATTTGTATCTCCATTCTTCTATGTATATTAACCATTTATATTTTGTCTTTTGTTTTCCTTTTGGGGATTACATAAGGCATTAAGACATTTAGGTCTCTTCCATATTGACCAAAAATCTTTTCTTTGTTTTCACTCTATATGTGTCATTCTTCCTTTGTGCTCATTGTTCCATGGGTTATTTGGGCAATGATGATGATTCTAAGCTTGATTATATCACTATAACAAAGACATATGTTGACCCCAAATCCATGGATCCCTTTTGTGTTATCTTAGTATTACATATGGGGAAACCTCCCTTTCATGACACAACTCTATTCTGGAAACATATGTTTTACATAGGGCTTTTCAAATACAACTCTCATGTATTGGAATTTCTTGTGTTCTACTTTAAAGTAATTTCTCACAACATGGTGTTTAGTAATTTCTGTAAACTGGGGCATACACATCCCCGCTCATTATTTACTTGAAAGTGTGGTTTTCTTACTTCACATGATTTTCCTTCTTGGTGGTGACATTGGGTTTGATGTTCCTCAAGAGCATGACCTTTCTTATCATATGGCATTCCTCTTAGTGGTGATGCTACAACTTGCATTCCCTAATTTGCAAGTCTTTTATCCTCGACTAGTTCTCTCTTGGTGACGTCAAGCACAATGTTCGCAGAGGTGAGACCTTTCACAAACTAATAAAAACCCCTTTGAATATCCTATCCTATTGTATTTAAAATGGCCACAAGCATAACACAACTTGCTTGCCAATGGAGCCTTGTTTTTCATGAGTGCCTAGCATAACAGAACTTGCTAGCCTTGTGACTATTCTTGTGGCTCCTTATCAAAGTTATCAGAAGGTATAAATTTGGTATGGTTGATACATGGGATCCTATAGACCTAGCATTACTTTCCCATCAGCCACCTTTTGGAGCTCACCTAGTGGACGATAGATTTCACTAGCCCATGGAGTATATTTTGTTTGCATAATGGAGAATGGGTTTCCACTTGTGAACATTATTTTTGGACAAACGGTTAAGGCTTGATCCATACCTATTGGACAAATAGTTGAGGCTTGATCCACCCTTTCTCTTTTCTCTTTGCATCAATTTTGGCATTGTATTATTGTGTATCTTGTCTTGTTGATGTATATCATGCATATATGTGTCTTCCTTTGCACTTATGTTGGTTTTCCATGCGATCTTGTTCCGGGGGGCTTGTACAACCTCCTTGTTCTTTGAAATCCTATCTCACTAATATTTGTACACTTGGAATCCTCGACACTTATTTGTCTACTTTAGTGTGAGTTCGAGTGTAAGGCTCATCCTCTCACTAAAGTGGGCTAAATGTAGTGTAGAAAAATGCACTCTACATTTCCACACTATGTTTGGGTCCTTTAATTAATTGGACTTAATTAATCCTCTAATTGGCCCAATTATGCATTTGAAATCCTAATTAATCTCATTTTTTGAAAGGGAAACTTTTATTAAACAATTGAAAACATTAATTAAATTACCTTGGAAGTTGAGTCTTGGATTTAGGTCCTAGGACCCATTCTCCCAAGGGAAAATGGGCCCTCCTTAAGTTGAGGATCTCAAATTTTAATATTTTTTTGGCAGCATTTTTATGGTTCAAATTCAAGTTGCAATTGTTGGCCTTTGATGTTTAATTGTTGGGAAATTAGAAAATAGCTATAAATACAAGGTCTTTTTATCAATTCAATATCTAGAATCAAGAAGCAATATTATCCAAATTTCACAAGAGAAAAAATTATTGTCAAAAGTGTTCAAGAGAATATTTATCAGTCTTGTACATTAGCATTCAATATCCCAAGCATCATGTCAAAGTTATTTCCATCTATTTATTTTTTTGAGCTAACATTGTGATGTAGGTTTTGAGCATTCAAGTCAAAATTCAAGCCTCAGGATCAAAATCCAATCAATCCATTTCATACAAGATCAAGACCTTGGAGAGATGTGTTAGAATTCAATCCTCTAAGGATCTCCATTCAAGGGTTTGGTGAGTTGCAACAAGCTAGTGTTAATTCATCATTCCTTCCCTTCATGTTTCATTTCATTTTAAGTTTTAATTACCAAAATGGGGTTTGACCAAGGCAAACCCCCATTCAAAAAAAAAAAAACAATTTTTCCCCTCTCTTTGTGTTTGCAAATTTGTAGGTGAAGAAGGATTGAAGGTTGATCAAAAGTATAATTTTGTAAAGTTGTCAAAGTTGTCATCAAAGTTGTCCAGACATGAAATATTACTTGCATAATTTAATCCTAAATTTTTTATAGTGAGATCCAAAGGAATCAAGAGTGTAGATCCAAGATTAGAGGACTGTGAAATTAGATTTTTGATCCCTATAGCAAGACCCATTTTCCCTAAGGTGAATCTATCCAAGGTGGACACTCAACAACACCCTTTCATGACTAGTACACATCAACTTACCCTTCTCAAATATGTCATAAGTTTGTTGTTTCTTATTGTTTTATGCTTTAAATTTATGATCCAAGATTCATATTGCTTAATTGAGTTCATTTACTAGTTTTAGTTTTTCTCCCCAATGTTTTGTTCAGGCAGATTTTACCCCATCCTCAATCATAATGAAAATTGTAAGATATCCAACTAGGTTGACTCACCTAGGGTTGAAATTCAATCATACCTTTGGGATCTCATTTCCTAATGAAAGAAGAAAGATAGGTGCATACCCCCTTTCTAATAATAGGAAACCCCCTAGCACCCATTTTTTATCATTTCATTTTGGTGAACCCAACATTCTTGCACTATAAATTTTTTGATTTGGAGTTCATTAAAACCATAGATCTAGGATTTGCATTAGTTTGCATTTTATTTAGGGTTTTTTAAATTGCATTAGTTTTCATCTCATTTAGGGTTTTAAATTTTCATTTTACATTTTCAAAGTCTAAAAAATCCAAAAAACTTGCATGCATATTACGTTGATTTTGCATAGTAGCTGCATATTAGTGTATTTTTGGTCATTTATATTCATAAATTTGATCAAAATTGCATTTCAAAAAGTTTCACTTTGTTCATCATTTGTCTCTAATTTCATTAGCATTAAGACACCTAAATCTAGAAAATTATTTCACTGAAACCATGGTCTGCAATCTGAAACTGGGAATTCAAACATTAAGCAAGAAATTCAAACTTTGATTTTGTAGAACCTTGACCTGGGAGTCATTCACCCTAGGGAGAATCAATCCCTATACAAGCATTTTTTTCAAATTTTAGGGCATTATTTTGTTTCTGTTTGCTTCATTTTGTTATGTTGTTAAATTTGTGTTTCAATTTCAAAAAAAATAAAAAATTATACTCTCTTGCATTAAGTTCAATTGGTCAAATTAAATACAATGTTTGAAATCAAAATTGGTATTTAAAGACACCATTTTCAAGTTTTTGCATAGCATAATCAATAGATTATCTTGTTTCAAATATTAAAATTGCAAAATCCTTTTACATACTTTCATTGCACTTGATACTTTTAGGCATTGATTGCATTTGTTTAGTGCCTATTCTCCATTTTGGGTGCACTTAGGTTTGCTAAAACTTGTATGAGCTTCACAACCTAATGTCGTATTCCCAATACTTTAGTGAGACATATTTTGAAACTCATGCCATCTTGTGCTACTAAATCCGTCATGGATCTTGATTTTTCTAACTCTTTCACTCACAGTGTTGATACTAGTCAACCCATTATGGACCATAGCTTTGACACCTCATTTACCATGACCACCCTAACCATAACCAATATGGTTGATATTAACACAATGGTTGCTAATATCCCTCAATAAAACCTAAAACAAATAAATGAAGTCTTAGAAAAAATGCAAAACTTTATGAGTTCTAAATACATTGTTGGCACTGCAATTCCAGTCATAGATAACATGATGAAAATGCTTGATAATGAACAAGGAATAGAAATTTTTTGTATCCTAGCTTACATCATTAATCATGACATAAAAAATAATGAGGATGATTCTATAAATAATATGGTCAACTTTACTAACATTCAACCTCATAGGGACAAACCAAAATGTCTCTTGACATTGCTTTCTCACAAAATGACATGATCAAACACACACCCAATGGTCTCCTTTACATCACCGGAAGAATCAATGACAAGCCTACTAATGGGATATTAATTGATTCCATGTGTGTAGATAATTTTATCACCAATAAATTCTTATTTGTGCATGAACTTTATCAAGATTATTATGAACAACCGAAAGCATGGATCAAAATGTATAATGGTTTTGCTTTCCCTACAATAGGTTTGATCACTCTCCCCTTAAACATCGAACCAAAAAAATTGAATGTCTCATTCTCAATTATCATTTCATTGAACCAATTCTATGTAAATCTTTTTTATCCATGGCTACGCTCCATGTATGTCGTCTCATTGGTAGTGCATATATGCTTAAAATTTCCATTTGGAAATGACATCTTTATTGTGCATATAGTCTTCTCTTTGTGATCTTTGTGATTGGATGTGCATAATGTGATCCCCCATACAGTGTTTCTTAGTGTGTTTGTATATGTTTGTGAGCCTAATTTTGATTACCCTTGTCACTTTGTTGGTGCAAGGATACAAAGGAAGTGAATTCGTTGTGAAATTCTTATATTTGTATCTCCATTCTTCTATCTATCATAACCATTTATATTTTTTCTTTTGTTTTCCTTTTGGGGATTACGTAAGACGTTAAGACATTTAGGTCTCTTCCATGTTGACCCAAAAGCTTTTCTTTGTTTTCACTCTATATGTGTCATTCTTCCTCTGTGCTCATTGTTCCATGGGTTATTTGGGCAATGATGACGATTTCGAGCTTGATTATATCACTATAACAAAGACATATGCTGACCCCAAATCCATGGATCCCTTATGTATTATCTTAGTATTACATATGGGAGCAACCTCCCTTCAATGTCACAGCTCTATTCTGGAAACATATGTTTTACATAGGTCTTTTCGAATAAAGCTCTCATGTATGGGCATTTCTTGTGTTCTACTTTAAAGTAATTGCTCACAGCATGGTGTTTAGTAATTTCTTTAAAGCGTGGAATATGCATCCCCACTCATTTTTTGCTTTAAAGTGTGGTCTTCTTACTTCACATGATGTACCTTCTTGGTGGTGGCATTGGGTTTTATGTTCCTCGAGAGCATGACCTTTCTTGGCTTATAGCATTCCTCTTAGTTGTGATGCTATGGCTTGCATTCCCTAAGTTGCAAGTCTTTTATCCTCAACTATTCCTCTCTTGGTGACATCAAGCACGATGTTCCCTAAGGTGAGACATTTCATGAACTAAGAGAAAACCCTTTGAATAGCCTATCCTATTGTATTTAAAATGGCCACAAGAATAACACAACTTGCTTGCACCAATGGAGCCTTGTTTTTCATGAGTGCCTAGCATAACAGAAAGTCTTGCTAGCCTTGTGACTATTCTTGTGGCTCCTTATCAAATTTTTCATAAGGTATAAATTTGGTATGGTTGATACATGGGAGCCTGTAGACATGGCATGACTTTCCCATCATCCACCTTTTGGGGCTCACCTAGTGCATGATAGATTTCACTAGCCTGTGTGAGTATATTTTGTTTGCATAGTGGACAATAGGTTTCCACTTGTGAACATTTTTTTTGGACAAAAACTAAGGCTTGATCCATACCTATTGGACAAACATTCGAGGCTTGATCCACCCTTTCTCTTTTCTCTTTGCATCAACTTTGGCATTGTGTGCTTGTGTATCTTGTCTTGTTGATGTATATAATCGTATATGTGTGTTCCTTTGTACTTATGTTGGTTTTCCATGGGATCTGGATCAGGGGGCTTGCGCAACCTCCTTGTTCTTTGAAATCCTATCTCACTAATATTTGTACACTTGGACCCCTCTTGACACTTATTTGACTACTTTACTATGATTTTGAGTGTAGGGATCATCCTCTCACTAAAGTGGGGGTTAAATGTAGTGTAGAAAAATGTACTCTACATTTCCACACTATGTTTGGGTCCCTTAATTAATTGGATTAAACCTCTAATTGGCCCAATTATGCATTTAAAAGCCTAATTAATCTCATTTTCTGAAAGGGAAACTTGTAGTAAACAATTGCAAACATTAATTAAATTCCCTTGGAAGTTGAGTGTCTTGGATTTAGGTCCTAAGACCCATCTCCCAAGGGAAAATGGGCCCTCCTTAAGTTGAGGATCTCAACTTTTAATATGTTTTTGGAAGCATTTTTATTATTCAAATTCAAGTTGCAATTTTTGGCCTTTGATGTTTAATTGTCGAGAAATTAGAAAATAGATATAAATACAAGGTCCTTTTATTAATTCAATATCTAGAATCAATAAGCAAGATTATCCAAATTTCACAAGGGAAAAAATTATTTTCAAAAGTGTTCAAGACAAGATTTATCAGTCTTTTACATCAGCATTCAAGATCTCAAGCATCATCTCAAAGTTATTTGCATCTATGCATGTTTTTGGAGCTAACATTGTGATGTAGAATTCAAGCATTCAAGTCAAAATTCAATCGTCAAGATCAACATCCAATCAATCCATTTCATGCAAGATCAAGACCTTGGAGAGATGTGTTAGACTTTAGTCCTCTAAGGATCGCCATTCAAGGGTTTGGTGAGTTGCAACAAGCTAGTGTTAATTCATCATTCCTTCCCTTCATGTTTCATTTCATTTTAAGGTTTAATTACCAAAATGGGATTTGACCAAGGAAAACCCCCATTCACCAAAAACAAACAAATTTTCCCCTCTGTTTGTGTTTACAGATTTGAAGATGAAGAAGGATTGAAGGTTGATCAAAAGTACAATTTTGTAAAGTTGTCAAAGTTGTCATCAAATTTTTCCAGACATGAAATCTTACTTGCAGAATTTAATCCTAAATTTTTGATAGTGATATTTGAAGGAATCAAGAGTGCAGATCCAAGAGTAGAGGATTGTGAAATTAGATTTTGGATCCCTATAGCAAGACCCATTTTCCCTAAGGTGAATATGTCCAAGGTGGACACTTAGCAATGGCTTTTGGTGACTGGTACACATCAACTTACCCTTCTCAAATTTGTCAGAGGTTTGTTGTTTATGATTGTTTTATGCTTTAAATTGATGATCCAAGATTCACATTACATAATTGAGTTCATTTACTATTTTTAGTTTTTCTCCCCAATGTTTTGTTCAAGCAGATTTTACCCTATCCTCAATCATAATAAAATTTGCAAGATCTCCAATTTGGTTGACTCACCTAGGGTTGAAAATCAATCCTACCTTTGCGATCTCATTTCCTAATGAAAGAAGAAAGATAGGTGCATACCCCCATTCCAATAATAGGAAACCCCTAGCACTCATTTTCATCATTTCAATAACAAAGAAGGATGAGGTAAATTTTGATTTTAAGTTTAAAAATTATGATTATTTACCTTCTATAGAATAGATTACAGTTGTAGTAGATGAAGTTGTAGTTGTAGATTGGTATGTGATTGTTGCATGTTTGTGTATAGAGGTTGTAGATGATGGCGTATGAGGGACTTGGTGGAGGTGGTCGGTTTGTGGTGGGTTGGATCCCATAAAGAAGGAAAGAATGGAAGAAGAGATGTGGTGAAGGAGGATTGTCTATGGTGGATGTAAGTCCATGAGGAAGCAGAAATAGAGTGCACACTTGGTAGAGGAGGTCAAAAAATTTCTCGACTAAGTGTTGGAAGAGGCGGAGGAAGAAATTCTTCTATCTAATTCAGTGATGGAGTTTGCTAAGAATTGCTTGCAATCCAAAAGGGTGGTACTACCACTCAACTCCATTTTGTGAATCCATATTCACAAAAAATTTCCTACCTTGGGTATCTAATGCAGGAGCATCCATGGTCATCAACAATCTTATGTCACCTAAAAATATTTCCTTGCTTTGTTTTGTATTTTCAATAAGGGCTAATTTGTGGAGAATTAATTATTTTAATTTCCAAATATTGTAATTTTCCCCTATGGTAATTTTTAATTATAATTTTGGAGGTGGATTTACTTTGGTAGATGTTTCAACGACATCATAGAGGAATATTCTAGCCTAGGTGTCTATTTCAAGGTGGGGACCACTAATCAATGCATTCCTTACATGTTGATTTGTATGATTTGCATGCTCTTGCATGTTGTGGTGCCCAAGTTTGCATGTTGGTGCATGTTCTTTCTTAAATCCATCAGAGCCATTAGAGAATAATGAAGCACACTTGATTGACCAAATTTGATTGGCCATGAGTTAGGTGCCCATGTGAGGTCTATGTGAGCAATAAATAATTTTCACTATTTTCATGAATTATTCACAAAAGGGGTGTGGATTTTCCAAGGAGGTATCGGTGAGTGCAGGATCATGGGAGTCCAAAATGTGGTGATATGACCAAAAAGTGGCTAATGCCTTTTTTATATCATAATTTGATGAAACAAAAAGGGTTTATTAAGAAAATTGTCAGCTTTCCAAAAATATAAGATATGCCTTATTTTGAATTAAAAAGATATTTATTATTAATTTTATACATACATTCTGACTCAAGTCTTGATTGATAGGTTGATTTAAAAACATCTATAATTCTTAAATGATTTCATATTTTTTTAATTTGAAAGATGCAAAAGGCTCTATGCTTCCCATACTATAGAATAAAAAATTTTAAAAAAATTGAATTTCATAAATTTTTGACCAAGTTATGGTGGTCAAACAAACAAGTTTTAATATTTTTAAAAAATTTAATAAAAAAATCATAACTAATTATTTACTTGGAAAAAAACTACAAAAATAAAATGTTGCACATCCAGGCATGTGTCCTCTACTTATAATGAAAGTTTCAAACAAATATATTATTTTTTGCTTGTACTTAGGTTGGTCAGACATACACTTGCTTTTTATTTTTTCCTAAAAATTAAGTACTACTGCATTGAAATTTTAAATTTTCACCAAATAGATTTATTTTTTTCCAAAAAAGGAATAGTATCTTAGAAACTAAATTCAATTTGCTACAAATTATGTTCTTACATAATTTTCAAATTATGTTAATAGCTTATTCAAATTTTTATGTCAAGTTTCCTAACTTTGTTTTTCTAAATTTCATTGCCACTTAAGGGCCTAGTTTGGATGCCTATGATCCTGCACTGACCCATATATGCATGTTATTTTGGAATACCACAATGTTATTCTCATCCTCAAATTTCTATATATTGATGCATTGTCACTATGAGAAAATGGAATTTTGGAGTTGAAGTCTTGAATAACAAGATGCTGTCAAATTTTCCAGAGGATTGTGACTCCAAGTTTTTGTGTATTATGTAATCAACAAGCCCATATGATGAAGAATGTGACATTGTAATTTCATTTTATTTTAGAGATAATAGAAATCCTATGCTTCCTTCTTATATTTGTTTTGTGCAATTTGTGGTGTGGTTGTTTGTTTTAGATTTGGAAGGAGGTCTGTCTTTTTTGGAGAGAGGAAGAAAAAAATTTATTACAAGTTTGAAGAGGTTTTCCAACATCAAGAGGATTGTGATACATATGTTTATTGCAACAATGGTTTCCTATGAATGTTTGTAGGTTGAAAGAGCTAGAACCTTGTAAAAGAAGTTGGATTGAAGGAGATCATATTTTGATTGATATTTTCTATTTGTAGTAGACTTATATCAAATTGTAATCAGATTTATAATATTTTTCATCATCCCATATGGTTACACAAACCATTTAATTTCAATTAAATGCTATCTAATTCTTGAATTTTCAAGAGATTTTGAATGAACAAAGAAGAATACTTCTTGCAGATTTTTGTGTTGTTTCAAACCATTTCTAAGTTGCTTTTTTAGATTGTTGTGAGTATGTGAATGAGGGTTAGATCCTTCTACATCACTATGTATAGGAAGGGAAATAAAGAAACAAAGAAGAATCCTTTGATGCCATTGATTTGGGGTCAGTGGTTATGATCTCAAAGGATGCATTTGAATATGTGAATCTAGATATAGGTTATAGAGTATGCATAATCTTATTAATAGGAATATGTAAACACAGACATAGAGATATATAACTAGACAAAGAATTTATTTATTTAGCTATATGTTCCATACATAGCATGCCACACTTAAATTTATGTCTAAATAATATAAAATAATGATCAATATGATACAATGAGTATAAAAAAAATTTCTCAAATAAGTTTACAAATATAGCTCATGCAAATCACCAAATCAAAAACTTAACAAAGAGTTGGGCCCAAAAACAACAAAGATAATAGCTACATCATCATGAAAATAACTTTGAACTCACCCATACAACAAGTTATAAACATAAAGTTTCTCATAAGGTTGATCAATTTATATAATCACAAAAAAAATTAAATTAAAGTCCAAGATCATATGAAAGAGAGTCCACCAACAGTATGCCAACAACACAATCAACCTAAATAGCACACTAATAGAGTTATTTCTATCCTTATTCTTATCAAGGTTAGCAATCATTAGGAATGATAAAAAATAATACATTAAAAGAAGCATTCATACCCATACCAAAAGAACCAAAGCCATAAAAAAATATGAGTATACCTAATAGAAAAAGTAGAACCACCATCAACGATAACATCAACAATAATGTGAATAGTATCAATAGCATTGGGAATAACAACACCAATAGCTAAAGAGGACAACTAAAAGAAAAATGTGCTAAACTATTGGTAACCTCATTTTTTGCTTCATAAATTAAAATTCCTACATCAATTGGAATTGTAACATCACTATCATCCAATATAATATTAGTTTCTCTATTCTACCAAACATCCTTCAAGAGAGAAGGGTTGTCAAGGAGCTCAAAAGAAGAAACATGATCTAGAATATCAAGGTCATCACTATTGATAGTAACAATATCCTTTTGATGATGCCATTTATCATTGCCAAAATAAATTATTAGCACTACCTTTCTTACGAGAGTTAAGATTAAAAATAGCCTAGGGATCATTGTTTATTAAAATATTTTTTCCTTCCCTCATTTCATTTACATATACAACCACATTATTAACCACCACACATATTGATAATTTTTTTAAAAGCTAGCATTTGAATGATTCTCATCTTGAAAAATCTCATTATTTATGACAATTCATAAAAACCAAAGAATCTTAGTAGACATAACCAACTGTAACATAGAAAGATACTTATCAAGATAAGAATCTTTTTTCTCAAATAAGATACCAAATTATCAAGCTAGCTCTAGATCAACACTTTTAGCTCAATAAGGAAGAGAATAGTTCCAAACAATTTTAGTATGTGGACACTAAAAAATTAAATGTTAAATAGAATTAATGTTCTCATAGATAAAACAAGATTTGAACTCTTGACTTGACTACACCTACAACTAACTTGTTAAACAAAAGTAACCACCTTAAAAAAGACTTCTTAGGCTCAATAATGTTAGGCCAAATATTTTGCAGCCTTTTAGAAAAAACATGCATAGGATCATGGAGGCCCCAAAGTTACTATTTAGCTTGCTCAATTAAATGTTCAAGTAAGAAAAAAACATCATATAAAACTTAGAAGTGGTGTAAAATATTTTTTTACCACCTAACCATTGGATGCTATTCCAATGACTATCATCCCATAATACAACTTCAACATTACCCCAAACCAACATTCCTAACCATGAAATATGTTCTATTATACTACTTAGAAATGTGAAACTTACATTTAATAAATTTAGTAGCCCAAATTTTAGATGAGAAACTTTTAGTACAAACAAGTACAACATTCTTACCATTCAATGACCAACAAAAAAAATATAAGCCAAAAAAATTATTCATCATGATCACACTTGTAAATTGGCATTGCTTCTTTTTTAGAAGGTTTATTAGAACCTACTAGAGCTCTAATATATTACACAAGTTGATTGGTTAGGATATGTTTTTGATAATATAAGTAGCATTTATAGGGTGTTGTACCCTTTACACGACAATCCCAAAGGGCCAAAAAGGATCAAAACTAAAAAACATCAAAAAAGATTATAGTAACAGCATACGAGAGACACAAACACAACCTAGTAATAGCATAGGCACAACACAACACAAACCCAAACACTAATTGTCTAATCCCTCTCATTTCTTGACTAGGAGATTTAACACATCCTTCCCAATCCAATTGGAGCCTTCATTCATGGTGTTCTTGTCCAATTCCTCCTTGACAACATCCGAGAGAGTGAGAGTCGACTTGTGAATCATCTTGATAGTGAATCAAGCCAGGCAATTAACCTTATGATTCATCATAGCCACCTACTCCTACAGCCCACCGAGCTCATTCGCTTTGACCTCCTTGCTCTAGATCTCTGTATCGGCACCAGCCCTAGTATCCAAGGAATTGGTAGAGTCCTACTGAAGCATCTAGTTTAAATTAGAGAAGTGACTTGGCTCTTATATGGGTCCTTTATCCTTCATCTTCTCAGTAGATTTAATGCCTTCATTTCTATAGCTAGACTTAACTGAGACACTAGAGATATCATCAACAGGGGCCTCTTTCTTGTATTGCGCCAGTCTACGGGATCTTCTCAAACTCATTTGCTTCGTCCCCATCTCAAAGCTAGCACCCACCATAGTATCACCCTTAGAATCTTTTTCCTCAACACATTTACATTGGTTAGGATATGTTTACCACCTGAGTATTTATCTTTTTATAGTGTTGTGTTGTTGGAATACATACGATCTTTAATAGAGATTGGATATGAATATTTGTGTTCCCTAGAGCATCTAAGAGGTGCTTTATTGTATCATGGACATAAGAAGTATCCCTACAATTTCTACAAGCTATGAGGATGGATTGAATGTAACTAAAAGTGCCTTGTTTTATGAATCCTCCTAAATCACTCACCTTCCTTGTGAAGAAATAGTCCCAATTGCATTGAGGCTAAGAAACAGTTGTGGATCCTTATATTCTAGATGTTGGTTGGTGAACCGTTTAACTTACTACAGGAGCTAACCTTCTCTAACAAGTCCATATACAAGTAGAGAAGAGTTCCTAGTGAACATGGTTTCTAGGACTCGACTTCATTTGTCTTAACACTTGTTGGTTTATAGGTTGAGGTGAGATGTAAAATATTGAGCATGCATAACTATATGGTACAATATTCTTTGGAACCAATGTCATAAGTGTTGAGCATGAATTCACATGAAATTGAGTTTCTCCTACCATCTACCATCACAACAACCAAATTATAAGAGTTTACACTATACATACACATATGTCTATGCATGTATGAATGCTCAAGGAATATTTTACAAACCCCCATTGGCATTGTAACATCACAAACTAACTCTTCTTGAAATGACTAAATATAATGTGTGAAGTGGCATTAAAGAGTTGAATTTATTTCTTGGGTGGTGTAAAGCTAGGCCACCCTAATTCCTAGGGCTATGGGTGAGGCTTGATTAGTTCCTTCAAGCTTGCAATGGTTTTTAAAGAGACTAGATTTTTTGTACTACCACTATCAAGAATAAATTCCAAAGGTTGCTCCTTGACTCATATTTATGACAAGAATAGTTTATTTTCTTCAAATTCCTTAGGTAACATGATTTTTCTTGTGTGGTGTTGATTAGAAATTAGGTTCTATGCCAATGGTGTTGTTTGAGGACGTGACATCAACATCTCCAACTTTTTCCATTGTGAGCACCTTCTTCTATGCATGACATTCATTGGAATGGTAATGACTCTTGTTCTTTTCACACCATTATTGATCTTGGATTTTTTTTTTATTGTTTAAGATAACACATATTCTTTAGTGTGGTGTGGCTAATTCCAGCTTTTCCTTCTCCAAAAACTCCTTAATTATTGTCACATAATGATAAGCTTCCCCATAATTTTGATCTTAATCAACTTTAGCCTAGACTATATTGATGGATGAAGATTATTATGGTATTTGAGGATTTTGTGTTAATCTAACTCAAATCACCCTATCTTGCATAGAGCTCATGGAAGGTTTCAACATAAACCTAGACTATTGGTCATGCAACTGTTATAACTATGACCATTATATATAGTGATCAACATGCACATCTTTAGAATAACACTCATTCTTAAAGAATTCTAAGAATTGCTCACAAGCTAGTTCACAATTGTTATTTGATTTTTCCTCTTCCCAATGTATGTGAGCTCAACACCACTTCTTGACAATCAAGGAAACCTTCAGGAGGGTAATCTTTATATTTTCCTCATTAGTGAATTCAATCGTGACAACTTTGTAAGATTTATGACATGGGTTGGTAAGTAACCTAAAGAGTTTGATGTTAATTCTCAATATTCTAACTATGTATGGAAGGAGATGCAAGAAACAATGAAATTTCTTTGATACCATTGATTTGGTCTAGGGTTATGATCTTAGTGGACCACTTTATAAATGTGAATTTAGATATTATAGTGTATGTAGAAGCTTATTAATAGAATTATGCAAACAAATATAAAGAGATATATAATTGAATAAATAACATATTTATTTAGCTACATATTCCATATATAGCATACCATTGGGGAAAGTTTATGATTTTTTATCTTCTACTTATTTACTTGTGATTATAGTGATGATAAAATGTGTATCAATTGTATAAACTATGCAAGATTATGTGCATATAGTTTGTAAAAAATCATGTCATGGAGATCAAAATTTGTTAGAAAGTTGAGCCATTTCCTTGTGAAATTGAACAACTTCCTTGATTAGTTTATCCTTTGAGAAGGGTTGTAATGCATAATTAATTAATGACATGTCTTTGATGAGCTAGCATGACTTGCCATGCTATGAACCTTGTGGATGCCAACTTGGTTGTTCCATTGATAGTTTTGTTTGAGGATTGTAGAACCATGCTTAGAGTGATGTGGTGATCATACTTATGAGTTGGGCATTGTAACTAGTTTCACTAGAAGTTGTATTAGGCCCTTCTAGAGCTTTGATAGAAATTGTAGGTTAAGATACGTTTACTATAGAAGTATTTACCTCTTTACAAAGTGTGTTGCATTGTTGTTTGGAATATATGTAACATTTATCATAGAGCATTTACAAATCTTTGTGTTCTTTAGAGCATGTAGGTAGTGCTTTAGTGTATTATGGACCCAACTGGGGAGAGGACCTAGTACCTGAGCCTATTCCAGTAGTTCTTATAGCATTTGTTGATTTAATGCACAATATTTTTAACAATATTGAACCAATAGTTGTGACTTTAAAGTTGTTAGTGTTGATGATGACTATCCATAATTGAATGAACTATATTTTTTAAATCTAAAAAACAATAAATCATGTGATGCCACATCAACACACCAATAAAAGATGAATTAGTGCACACCTATTGGTCTCACATTTTTGGGGGGCCTTTTTGGAAACCTTGACAAAAATTCTACTTATGTGGCATCGTATTTGATAATATGGCTCTGAAACCTTAGTTATAAGAGGGGGACTTGCTAAGTAAGTTGCTATAAAAAATTGGGAGATTTGAAATTTCCATGTAGGATTTTGAGAAGCGTGAATTTAGGGTGCTCAACTACTGAGTCATCTCCCCTAAACAAACATGTAATTTGACAAGCCATAGGGATAACTTGAGTGTTACTACAAATGTCTTGGTTAATGAATCCTCCTAAAACAAATGGCCTAATGAAATTTTGGCAAATATTCTACTTACCATTTAAACTATTGATGCAAAAGAAAAAAAATTCCCTTTCGTTGTCATAAACCCAACTTGCACAAATTCATAGATTATATGCTTTCATTCGATTTCACAACTTCACGACCAATTGACAATTGCATTTTTCAATTAATTATAATTTAAAATTTTACAAGAACAATAGAGGAAAATTTCAACATATTTATTATTCCATTTTTTTACAACTTGCAAACACTATACAATCTATCATCTGTCCAATTCTATGTTCCAGCATCTCTTCAATTTCTCTCTTCTTTTCTTCTTCATGTACATCTATAGGGGTTGCCCTCACATCTTTCTTCTTCCATCTTGGGCTGCAACACTCTTTTCCTTTACTCTTCTTTCTACTATCTTCTTTCAAGAGAACGTTCTTCCCGATTCTCTTTTCCAATCTTCTTTCATCTTCTCCAATATTCCTTTCCAATACATCTAACTTGGTTTGGATCTTCCCCAATTATTCATGGAGTATCTTTCCCATCTCTTCAAACTTTTTATTTTCCACTTTTTCCCAATATTGTTCCCAGAACAAAATCCTCATGGGTCTCCTTATGACCCATCTCATCTTCTTCCTTTCACTCGTCCTCATCTCTTGCTCTACATCTTCACGACTTCTTTACTGTGTTTCCTCTATAGGCTGCCTCACATTCGACACTCTGCCTATCTTCTAACTTCACTCTCCAACCACAAGTCCTGGCATAGGCTGCCTCACGTTCGACAATCTACCTATGCACTCAGAACCTCTGACTCTGATACCATTTGATGAAGAGACCAACACACCCTTTCTTGCAAACTCTCAACAAACAAATTAATTTCAAAAACAAAGATTGATTTGCTAGAAATTCAAGAAAACTAGTCTTCAAATTTCATTACAAAATTCTCCAGCTATTGATAAATTACAAAGAAATTTGGTACCACAAAGGTATACAACCTTATAGCTGATGCAAACCACTACAAATCTGATCTATTTCAGATTTAAAACAATAAACTATAACAAGTAAGAGCTATGCCAAAACCATCACCACAACATTGGTTTTCTTCACTGCAATCTTGCCTGCAAATTGAATTTTGCCAAAAATCCCCTCTCCAATTCTCAACTCAGCATGCAAAGACCTTTTCTGCTGTAGAAAAACCTTTGGAATTCTCCAACCATGGATAGAAAACCACTCCCAAAATCCCACACCCACACCTCCCTATTGCCACATTCACCAAGAACAATTACCAATGCCTCCTCAATTCCCGAACGCCTAGGCTTGAAAAAAACATTGAGCAAGGAAATGAAGAATTTAATTATTTATGCTTTCTCTCCAACTTCCAATTCCAATGCCTAAGAAATCATTTGTTCGAATGTGTCTTGAAAAGCCAAAAAAATCAAATAATAAATTGCATAACCAACTTGCCTTCGAACTGTAACCAAAACATTTATTAAATGTTGACTTATATTTTTAATTTATTCACCAACAACATTAAAAAACAGACAAAAAGATTGATGAAGATGTCTCCGAACCCGGATAGAATGAGAACTAAGGTCCTCTCCCTTACCTATAAACACATTGTGCTGCACCTTTTGTTTGTCTGTGTCGTAAAAGTATTACTTATTGTTCAGCTTCTTTCCAGTTCTACATACGTACCTGCCCTTCAATGCTAAAGCCGCTAATGACAACCCCGCCATAAGCATGTTCTTCTGCAGTCTTCAATTCAGATAGCAGTAAGCGATTAAATGGCACACCATAATGACAAACTGATTGAATTGACAACTGGTTGTAGAGTCTGATTAACATTTGAATGATCAACTGACTCCTTCCGTGTCTCACGCCCTGGATTCTCAATAATTATTGTACCTCTGATGTCGACTATTACGACTGCCATTGCACGTCTTAAAATTGTCTACAGTACTTTCATTTAAAGTTTTCAAAGGGTTTTGTTTTTTGTTAGAGAAGTTCCTGATGCAATGAACGTGATCAACAGGGAATCTGTTGGACATGTCGCTTCAAAAGAGCGGGGTAAAGCAATGTCTCAGGGTGTACAATTTCTTTTTTATCTATTTTAGGGTGAAAACAGTTGGATTGATGTTGGTTTGTCTTTATTATATCAGAGATTATGGAGAATTTGTATTCTTGAAAGAGAGGTCACAAGTTCAAATCCTGCAAGGAGGTAGGGTATGTACGCCTCGTTTGTAGCACAGTTAGGTGCCCCCTGCATGGAGTGCGAGGTAGTCCCATATTACTATAAGCCATTTGTAGGCCAAAAAACAGATCGCCCAATATCATAGACTAATAAAGGATCCAATTCCATTTCCATTTCCAATCACTTGAGTTAGCATACATCTAAATGAAAAATCGTCCTTTCATTAAGCAGTCACGTGAAGGATGATCAAAGCCGTCTAGATGTATAATTATTTTTAAATGAAAGAGATTGGAATTTAGAAGTCAACATGTTTTTGTTTTGGTTTGGAATTTTGTAGTTATATGAATTAACTGTTTTTTTTCTTATGACTAATAAAATGTGTTGAAGTTTATTTTTGTTTGAGGTATTTAAATTATGTAAAATATATTTGATTTCACCATAATTTTAATTAAAAAGATATGGATCTTTGAAATCATGGAAGTAAGTACTTGTGCTTCATAACTTATATCAAAAGGCTATGTAGTTATTAGTTATTTACAATATCCACAAATTCATACTAGATATTAAGAAAGTCAATCTTTAAAAAGTTAAGGGTCATCCAATTAATCTCAAATAGTGACACAAATCAAATAGGAGGAGAAAATAATCACACCCTATGTTCCACATGAAAATCATCTCTCGATATGACCAAGGATTAAGAAAAAAATCTTTGAAATATGGGTTGGTAAATATTAACTCAAAAACTATGCAATTGAATCTCAATAAAATATCATATAACTTTGAAACATGTCAAATGAATATATTAAAGAAAATATAATGCTTCAAGGGTATTTGTCTCGTATTTTTGTTTGGTTTTACTTTGGTTTTGTATTGCCATCAATATACTTTATCAATGATTTTTTGTATTGGTAGCTAGTGTTTAACTATGTGTTATGGGATGCATACATCGTGACTTTCCAAAGTATTGCATTGTTTTAGCTTCATTATTTTCAATATATCTATTATATATGATTTAATTATGTTATTTAGTTCAACATTATGATTGTAATTATATTATTGATTTTTGTATTGTGTTTTGGATCATGTGGCTTATGTTGACATTTAGTTGTGGTTATTGATATTATTTCATCAAATATTATATCATGTTGAGTGTTTATGTTGTGCTTTGACCATCCTTATATGGTGCAGGTAGACCTAATTTTTCACCTAAGTGTGAAAGCATGCATTTCCCTAATGATGGTTAATTGGAGATGGTCATATTGGATAAAACATGTATGTTTAACATTTATCTCACTTGATTCAAGTTGTGAAACGAGTCAAATGAATCCCCATATAACCTAGATCTAAATAAATGTCAATTCTACAATCTATATGTTGTTAATACACCCACAAAGTGAGCACTTCCTTTGTGTGCTTATTTTACCTTGTCTACATTGCATTCAAATTAGTTTCAAAATATGTGTCATGTTTAGAAAAATTTCCTTACAAATATATCAATAGTTTTATTATTGCATGCCTTGGGTTTTGTACATTATTTAATAACATGGGGAAAATAAATGTAAGTAATTTGATTTAATGAAATAATATATGTAAGATATGTAGAATTTTAAAATTATTTTAATAATTAATTAAAATATATTAGTTATTAGTTGTTTGAAAGAAAATACCTAATTTACAGAGTGTTTTAAGTGGAAGTATCCTCTATAAATAATTTTTGTTGCAAACAACCATATTTTAAAATAACTTGTCCAATGGGAAAGTAGGGAAAACTAGCAAAGGGGTTTTAGGAAATCTTGAAAAAAACAAAAAAGGGAGGGTATTATAGAAACTCTTAGCATTTTATTCGAAAAAGAAGAAAAACCTCTCCTCTACTTTTGTGTTAAGAAAGGATGCATTTTATAAAAAAAATTGTTTGGAATTGATTGGGCTTGGTATTGTTTGGAATCTAGAAGGCGATTTTGAAGGAGGTGTGCTTGCTTCCAAAAGAAACTTTCAACTATTGTTGTGGCTTTCTTTCTAAAAAGTATTTTCCTTAGTATTATTTATGCAGTTTTAATTGAAATTCTTCAATGGCCATGTCCACAATAGGTGGATGGACGTGGCTCTCCCTACATAAGGTATAATTTAAAGTTGGATTCATAGCATAATTTTGTCTAAAATTTATTGTTGTAGGCCTTAATTATTTTTTAAAAATATAAAAATGCTCTAGAGTTATGGAAAAGTTTTCCTAGATTTACATGTGAGTGGAAAAGAGTGTTTTTTTGTGTATTTTATGCTTTATACTTTGTATTCTTAAAATTTTGTTATTTTGAGTTTGGAAGAATTATAGGTATCATAAGATCCATTAATGGTGGATTTGGGAACCTTGCATGAGGTTTTAATTTGAGATAATAAGAATTGAAATTTAAACCATACATTAGATTATTTTATTTTATGGAATGTATAGTCTCCATGTGGAATTATGATTGTGCATCACAAGACCTAGTGTCATGATTATTTGCATTGATTTCCATGACACAACCAATTTGTATTCTTGGTGTGTTGGATACTTAGGAATGAGTATAAAGTAAAGGAGGAGTGACCTCCCACTACTTGCTAAGATTTAAAAGAAAATTGGGGATAGAATTAAGTGAGAGTTAAAAACATAAACAATAAAATGAATGGGGGTCGTATAAACCATACACATAATCAAGATTAACCTACACCATGAACTAAATTCCTTAAATGAATTAGTGAATTGGTTGTAAAGGGCATATCACAACTCATTGAGATTGATGAATTTCATTGGTTACTCCTATGTTAAATAGAGGGATATGATTCAACATCCTACATAGCCATTGTGCCATAGTTTAATGACACTCTTTGGTTTATGTCACCCTCTTCCTATTGGTTCATCACCCCCAATGATGGTGTTGAAGAAATAATTGGTTTATGTTTAGTTTTTCTTTTTTAAAAGAAGAAAACATTTCTTCTCTTTGTTTATGCAAACAAAGAATACATTTTATAAAACAATTTATAGGAATTTTCCTTGAGCTTGGTGTTGTTTGGAATTTGTAAGGTGATTATACAAGAGGTGTGCTTCTTCTAAAAGAGACTTTCCCCTAGTATTGTAGCGTTCTTTTTTAAAATTATTTTCCTTTATAAATGTTAGAAAATTTTAAATGAAATTATTCATTAGTTGTGACCATAGTATATTTGAATGTATATGGCTCTCCATGTACATAAGGTGTGTGTTGAGTTGGATTCTTAGCATAGTGTTGTATAAATTTTATTGTTTTATGTCTTTAATTATTATTTTTTAATTAAAAATGTGTCTAAGTCATAGAAATTTTCCTAGACTCCTATTATGCATTTTATGCTTCATAAGATATTCTTCAAATTTTGAGTATTTTAAATTTGAAAAAATTAAATGTATCTATATCATAGAAAAAGGGAACCCTAAGTTTAGTGCATAAAACCTAGGATGAATTTCTTTCTTTTCAAGGCTACATGTTAGGATGCAAATAAAAAAGGTGATTAGATTGACTTTTAACCATGATCTACATATTTTTTAGCCTTGGAATAGATTAGAATTGATTTGCCTTGATTAATCTAATCAAACTATGTGCCCTAATATGAAAAATGCAAGAAACTAATGACTAATAAGCAATAATAGAAGTTTGTAGGAAATTTTGAGAAGGGCCTGGAGTGTTGTGTACCTATCCTAAAATTGAATTTGATCACTAAAGGAGGACATAGTCTCCCAAGGGTGTCTTTGTCCCTGTAGGGCTACCCTAGATCTATTTTCATAGCCCTCTAATGTCAAATTTGAGCTTTTGATTCCTGCCTACAAATTTTTCGGATCGTTGTCGGATAATTTTGTAGGTGAGTTTCTATGAGTTGTCAATGTGTAGGGTTTTGAATGCAACAATGGATAAATGATCTTTGAACTCATTCCAATCATCTCCAAACCTGAAACTTGCACATTCTAAGAGAGAGGAAATGGTGTGTCATTTAGGGTCTTGCCTTAGTCAAACCTCGTGCTAGTATTTCCACTTCCATAATGGCAATGTCAATGGTTTAAAAGGATAAATGATAAAAGGAATGATGAATCAACAAAGTGCTTCAACTCACCACCCTTCAATGGCTTCCTTGAAGGGCTGAAGTCATGCACATCACTTCGAGGTCTTGGATCTTGCTTGCTTGAATGTTTGAATTGCTTGGAGACCTACAAAAAGGGTTAGTCTTCACAAACATAAACTCATATACACTTAGACATGATGCTTGGATCTCAAATTGATGCAATAAAGCTTTGAAATGCTTCTCTTGACTTGCTCTTGACTAATATTTTCTCATAAATTCTCCTTGGATTGAAAATGATGCAATAACTAGCTATTTATAGGCATTTATTTAATTTCCCTCAAATGAAATCATGATAGCTAACATTTGCAATTTGAATTTCAAATGTTAAAATACTGACACCAACATATTCAAATTTGGATCCCAACAAAATAGGGGGGCTCAGATGCCAAAGGGCATCCTAGTCCTAGCCCTATTTTCTAGGATTTTAGGTGTCAGGGGAAAAACATTAAATAAATGCATTTGTTCAATGCTTAGAACTTCTTGAAAAATGGTAAAAATAGGCTATAAAATGCATAATTTAGGAAATTAGGAGTTCAATTAGGTCCAATAATTAAAGGGGGCAAAACATAGTGTGAAATTGTCAAGGGTGATAACTAACAATGCTACAGTATCATAAGATCCATTAATGGTGGATATGGGAATCTTGTATGGGTTTTGATTTCTTAGAAATAAAAAAAATAAAATTTAAACTATTTTAGATTACTTTATTTTTTGGAATATGCAATCTCCATGTGGAATTGTGATTGTGCAACACAAGACCTAGTGACTTGATTATTTGTATAGATTTCCATGACATGACCAATTTGTATTTTGGAAAGTTGGGCACTTAGGAATGAGGTATAAATTAAAGGAGTGACCTCCCACCAATTTCTAGGATTTAAAATAGACCTAGGGATGGAACTAAGTGAGATTTTTAAAAATTAAACAATAAAATTAATGGTGTTCAAATAAACCATACACATAATAAAGATTAACCTACACCATGAACTAAATACCTTAAGTGGATTAGTGACTTAGTTTTAAAGGACATATCACAACTCATTGAGATTGATGAATGTCATTGGTTACCCCTATTTATTATAGAGAATATTATTTGACATCCTACATGGCCATTGTGTCATAGTAATGAAACTCCTTGGTTCATGTCACCATATTCCTATTGGTTTATCAAATTTTGTATTTGACATGTGTTGAGAATCCTTTTTATTTGTATTGATGTTGTTGAATAACCCTCAAATATATGTAAGTTTTTTTGGTATTATTTATATGTACTTGATTGGTATGTCTTACCATATATTCATTGTTGTACATGTTGTGTTTGGTATCTGATCAATCATTTCTAAATACATAGGAGTGGTCCTAAGTGCTCCACATGATTACCTATGGTGTTAAATCACTATTAGGGCTAGATAGATATAAAGAATATTTATTGGATGAAATATTATATTCTCATGTTATCATGTTACTTGTATCCCTTCATTGTTGGGCTTTTGAAAATATTACAATTTGATTTTTAAACCATTGTAATGAGTGCTTGACTTTATATCATTGAGCTCTCTTGTGTTGCTAATTATCCATCCATGTTTGGTCTGATATTCATTTATTATATTAGTTCTATGGAATTGTATTGGTTTACTTTTCACCTTGACTTGTGAGGGTGTTAGAATGATTTATTAGATCCTAAACTATGGTGCTTAACTCAAGCTTCCTTTTGTGATTAAATTGACCTTATGTCTTATCTATTTTATCCTTATATGTTAGTTTAAGTGGATTTCAAGTATGAAATGTTTGATATTCGCATCTCTATGGTTTAGTTAAAATGAATTTTTATTCATGGTTTCTTGTTATATAGGAATCTGTTATTCTTAATTAATTACCTCAAGGGAGTTTGTGCAAGAAGTTGGATCCACAAAAAGCTCAAAAAGTAAAAGTATTTTTCCTGATTTTCAAAATTGGTCACACTTCGACTGAAAATTTGAAGAACTTACACATTGAATCTTTAAAAAATTCAGTATTATCAAATTTAGTATTTTGAGTCTAGTTTCCAAATATGTAATTTTTTCAAATACCTAGATCATACAAATCAATTTTTAATAAGCATGTATAAAAACCACTTTTTAAAAGACTTGTTTTAGGACCATATCATGCACACATATGGACACCATAATTTGACCCAAATAAAAGTATTTTTCAATTGGGAAAAGATGTGTAAAAACCTAAAGATTTATGAGGATTTTTATTTTTTGAATTTTTTTTTATTAATGTTTTATTGGCCCTAATTGTTATTTTTGTGTACAAACACCATAATTTGACCTAGACTTATCATTTTTTATTTTATTTTTCGTTGTGTAGAGAATTATTTGAATATTGATGTCATAAAAAAGTTTACAAAAAAAATAGCAAATAAAAAGTTATTAAAAACCTAAAAAAGCTCAAGATTTCAAGTTTATGGACTAGTTTTCTTAGAAATTTATTACAAATAGAAAACATAATCCAATCATTAAAAAAAAAAATACATATTTAGAAACTAGACATTGTGATCTATAATGGGTTTTAATTTCATAAACCAATTTTGAAAAAAAAAATCCATCAGAACTATATTACCAAAGTCAAATATTTCTATTGACATTGCCTTAGTTTTTTTAGTTGCAGGTCAAAGGCTAAGGGTTGGGTTACCAAACCTTTCCTAATCCTAAAACCAAATCAAAAAGCAGGTTTGCATTTCAATTTTTTTAGAACAGGTACCCACTTATGAACAATATCTCGCGGTTTAAGGCTCAGGATCTCATTGCCAAACGGTAAATGGGTACTCATTTTTTTGACATTTTTTTGGTTGAAACTTCCCCTCTTCGTGGAACCAAATTCTTACACTTACCCAAGGGTTAAAATGTATTTATGATGTTTATGGTTTCTAAACATATCAATGGAAAGATAAAACCTAACCAAATTCATTGACAAAAAATAATTATAAGCAACACATTTATTGAGGTAGTTATCTTATGTTTAGTGTCTAGGTTTCTTAAGGCTCATTCAAGTCTAGTTCTTCCTTATCTTGGGTCGTGTGACCTTTATATCTTTCCTTGCAAGGTTGAGACATCATGATTTTGGTCACTCAAGGTTTCAAGTGAGATTAGGAACCTTCAATTAACTTGGAATGCCAACTCAGAGCTTTGAATACCCTTAAAACATTAAGGCCAACATGTCTCCTATTTGGTTCCCCTAGTTTACTAAGGGAAATTTTCTTGACCTAAGTGGGGACTCTAGGGTCATCCAATTTATCATTAGAGATCTTGGGATTTTCTCAATTTACCATAGGTGACCCCATTGGGTAACTTGACCTAGCTCAAGTGACTTGATTGGAAAAGGGGCAACCCTAGGACATTATACACTTTTTGAACTTTGTAAGGAAAATTTTTATAGATTAAAGTTTTTCCCTAGTATTTATTTCCTTCCTATCATCTTGTTTTAATGTTATTTTTGTACCTTGCAATTTATTGACTCATTTTTTTTTATAATGCATGCATTCCTATATAAATTACTAGTCAATAGTTTCATTGGTTGAGACCTTGTATCGCCCAATAGACCTCCCTCTCAAGAAGAGTTGATCTTAGTGTTTGGATTCAATTTTCTCATCCTCTTGGATGCTATTTTTGTCATCTTGGGATGTGTACTAAATTGTTTTTTCACTCTCATTACTATCCTTGTGTTCATGAGAGAATGGGATTGTGGGTCAATGTTTGATCCTCATAGAGGAAAATTTGCACTCTCATGTGATTGTCATGGTGAATTTATCACATTATATGGTTTATTTTTTTGATAGTACCACCATGCTTGGTCCATTGGTATTGCATGCCTTGCATGTCATTGTGTTCTATCACAACATCTTTGATGCCAGTATAATTATAAAATGTAAATATTACAATTGTAATGCATTTTTTTTTGTTTATACAAATGTTTTTGTCTACTAATGTCTTAGGTGAAATTTTGGGGCATTATAGAAAATCCTTGAAACATGCCTCTTTGATGTATGCTCATTCTCAAACCTTCTAATTGTAATATAAATAATGGAATTATGATGCTATATAAATATTTCTCCTTTACCAAGGCCTTCAAATAAAGAATATCAATGTTGTGTTGAGCATCATTCCCAATCTCAAGGACACATATTATGGGTTCATAGAGTAATATTACATAATAAGAAATGACTCTTTACAAACAATGAAGAAATGTAATAATTAATATTTTAGGTCACATATTTAAAGGAAGGTGACCTTACTCTAAACTTATACCGTAACACAACAATCACCTAATGAAAGCATGAATCACTCCAACAAATTTATATTAATAATGGGTAGAACTCTCAACATTTTTTTTTCTTCAAATTTTGTGTGTATTTATAACTTGAAACTTTAGTGCATGGATTTAGTTTTTACCAATTTTGATAAATATTTTTAAAATAAATATTAAAATGTGCATGTATTAAAACACAGTTGTTTCCATTTGATGTCAACTTTCACATTAACTATTTATCTAAAATATAAAAAATAATATCATCTTGATATAGAATATTTTATCTTGCATCATATTTTTTCATTTTTGTAATAAGTGTTAGTATTTTTATTGACATGATAATCAACCTAATATTCTAGTGTTGATAACCTATTTTAGTAAAACTAAAAAATAAATCATAATTCATAATTAAACTATTATTTTTTTAAACTATACTTATGGATCTACAAAAGATATTTTTATATTTAAAAAAAATATTTACATGAGTAGGATTTGTTGAAATATCATTTTTTTCAAATAATTTTACTTTTTGGTAAATTATCCTCAAAGTGGTGCTACATATGCATTTATTCAACAATGTTAGTTGGAAAAGTTATGGACATATCTAACTTAGCTAGAATAAATCTAACTAGATCATATGTTTGACTAAAATTGATATTTAGTTAGAAATACTTAAATTCACTTGTGTTGATAAGTTAGCCAAAAGTGTGACATAAATTTATACTTTTATTGGAAGAGAACTTGGTATTTGATTGAAGGTCTTGCAAATGTTAGTGCTCATAACAATGATAGGCATACAACATGAAATACCTTGATATTTACATAACATGGATTTGACGATGTATTGCTTACATGATCTTGATTGATCAAATTGTTGTAAAATACTTCTTATTTTTCTCTTGAATAACCTTTTAAGATGTTCAATTGATATTCAAATTGATTTCTTTTTCTTAGGTGTTCAAATGGTGAAAAAGAATTGTATTCATATGCATTTCAACATTTCCCGCAATAATTATTTTAAAAAGTCGATAAATGAATTTAAATTTATAAACATATAATGTCAATAATAAAATATTTAATTTTGGGCCAAAATAGTGTAGACAAGGGAAAGGGTGCCCTTGACTAGATCTATTTTGAATTTAAGTTTCTTGTGAAATAAATAATTAATTTAATTTCTCAAAATTAATTTGATTTTCTGAAGGCAATAAAAAATGGGTAATTAATCAGCATAATTAGGCCCAACCACTTAAGGGGGAGCCAAACATAGTGCAAAATTATCAAGGGTGACAATTTAAGATTCTACATTTATCCCCACTTCATCGAAACACTGAAGAAGTAAGATGAAACTAAATCTAGGGGATGCACTAGTCCCTAGGCTAAAGATCATACTAAACAATGATGTCAAGACAAAAGAACATATAAATATGTAAAATTAAATGCGGAAAAATATATATGATTCATAATGAAGACACAATGCAAACATAACACAAATAGGGAATACACAAAGCATACATGAGACACACACAAGGCATACACGGAATATGTACAAAGAAAACACACAAAATACACAATGCAAACACATGACAAACATAATATAAACAAGAATTTAAACATGAATTAAAACAAGAAATACACAAAATAAGACATAAAAACAAGGGTAGTACACTAAAATGATTCAAGTTAGTAAGGTAAGGAGACCTCGATATAAAATTTTGTCTCCATACCAAATGTCATCCATCAAGTGCACCACATACACTTCTAAAATGTTAAAATGGCGAATTACATAGATCTAATGGCTAGCAAGCTATATTATGCTAGGTGTCTATGTAAAATGATGGGTCTCACAAGGCTAGCAAGTTGTGTTATGCTAGGATTCCATTTTAAAATGCTCAAGTTGACAAGCCAACAAGCTTTGTTATGCTAGGTCTATGGACTATTTGCAACTCAAGCCTTAAGTATCACATAAATGTTTAACATCATGAGGAATAGTTTAACATCATAGGTGATGAATTTGGTAATCACAACTTAGGGGGTGCATACAAATTTAACGCCACAAGGGAAATTTTCAATAATCACACCTAAGGGAGTACATAAATTTTTAATGTCGTGGGGGATGAACTTGGTAACCATGCCTTAGGGGGCATTATAAATAACACCACCACAAAGGGGGCACATGAACAAATTGAAAGCCACACCTTGGGAGGTATTATGCACAATACTATCGCCCAAGGAGCACATTAATGAGATGAAAACCACACCTTAATGGGTATTATACGCAATACCACCACCAAAGGGATACCTCAATAAGATTAAATCCACACCTTGGGGGTATTATGCACAATACCAACACCAAAGGGGGTACATGAATGAGTTTGATCTTCACTAGATGTTGATGTATGTAAATAAATAGGGTGATATACCCCTCATTAAAATATTAGCATACTTGATATGCTAATATTTTAAGGAAAATAAGGGGGAAGAGGGGATCCTCAAGAAGAATACACACTTCCTAATATTAATTATCCTTGTCCCCCCAATTGTATGAGCAGGGAAAATCATTGTAGAGACTATTGTGTTGCCCCCCATTGATAAATTATGATTGCACATGAGATTGTACCACCATGAATGACAATGAGAAAACATATGGAGCTAAAAATACCACATTGTGATGAGAAACATAATAATAACTAATCAAATATAGTGGTAAATCTCCATGTCTGGTGATAATTCAATGATGTCATATTATTGAAATATTTTTTATATCTCTCTTTAAATCATGACACGCATTAGTAGAATACCCAAACATTTGATGATATGCATAAAATACGAATTATGTTGTATTTATTTAGTAGATTTTCTTTCAAGTGGAGGTGAAAGGGAGATCATGCCAACCTCTAGGAATATCGATAACTTGTGTTCTATCTTAGATAAGGTGTACAGATCAAGAGTTAATCCTACTTCACACAAATGATAGTTTGATGGTGGGGTGTAGGCTAGAGTGAATGTCTCAAACAAGGGCGAAGGAAGAGGAATCTTGATAGATTATTCCTTTTATGGATAATTAAGGTGTGATATTTATGGGAATTTTAAATCCTTGTTTATTATGTTCTAAATTATTTTTATTAAATCCTTTTTTGGAAAGGATTCAGAAACCATGGCCATATTGTGTCTCCAAATCAAAAGGCATGTTATTAGTTTGATTCATATGAGGTGGATGAAGATTTTGGGAAGAGGCATTATTATCAGTATGGGAAGGAGGATCAACTCTTTTGCATGGAAGTTGGTTACATAAAAATTAATATGATGTTGAGGGGAATAACTTACAAGCAATGATCGAGGAATGAATCTTAAGGAAATATCCTTGTGAGAATAAGAAAGAAAATTGAGTGATGGTATGATAGGTTTTGCAAGCTCTTGATAGAGATGGGGAATGTAAATTGTGTGAGGTGGATTGTGGTTTGGATGAGATTGGCATATGGATTATTCATATATTCTTATCATGTTTTCAAGAGGAAAGTTTGGTGAATGAGTGGTAGGTAGATTAGTATTAAGGAAGATATCAATGATCACATCCTCTTGCTCCAAGATATCTTCTCTAGGAAGAGATATATTGGGAGAGGAACAATCATGAGCTTCATCCATTGTTGGAGTGTTACCAAAGGAATAAAATGGAACATCAACCAAGGATTTTAGAGAAGAGATTACTTTATCAAAAAAATAGAAATTTTGAAGTGAGAATTATTTATCTTTTAATGCAAAAAGTGAAACAATTCAAATTTGAAAATGATTTGTAATAGATAATTAAAATTCTTAATGAAGCTTCAAAGTGATAGAATATAGTTATTATAGAATAGATCAATAGAGATACATATAAAATTTAGACAAACACCACAGAGATGGTACTGTCACTATAATCTAGATAGAAGATGTTAGTACAAGAGTGAGGGTGCCCTAGTTCAGGAATGTAGGTTTTTGAATCTAATTTTTTTAAATAGGTAAAACAAACTCTACATATCTCAGACTATTATATTTTAGGTCTGAGACTGAGCATAACTCAAAAATATTCAAGATGCACTAAATTGTTTATATTAAGCACATGTATGCATGAATTTTGATGTTTTAAAGAAATTAAAAGAGTTCAATAAGTTCAAATCACTTGATAAATGACAATTTTTAGAATGCAATATATGGCAACTAACTAGATCTATCTCTAAAATACTAAAAATATATAACTTTTTAAGTTTGTGAAAGGAATATAATGAGATGTAAAGCTTTACTTTTTTTAATGTTTTTAACATGACATGAATGCTCTTTGAACAATGACACTTTCAAATAACCTATCATTCATTAAATTTTAATAACAATAGACATGTAAATAATAATGTTGCAACTATAGGCCACCACTTGTAGCAGAGTTGGTTGGGGCTTAGGGTTTTCTCCCTCGAGGTCACAAGTTAGACTCCACTTTGTAGTGGGTAAAAGGATGGGAGGGTCAGTTACAAGTGTGCCAGTGCCTACTTTACTAACCCGGGGTATAAGACTGGACTTTATAAAATAATAATAATAATAATTTTGCAGCTATAAGAGACGTCATGTTCACCAAAATGAAATGGATGTTAAAGGGATCTAGGTTAATGCTAACCTAAATCACACTTTTCACCTTTATCATTCGAGGGACACAAAAATGATCAAAAGAGACCACTTTCCTACTGTCCTCAAGGAAGAGCCATAATGGATAATCAAGGTTTTGGTCCCCTTTTGGGTTGTTGTAGGATGAAATGATGTGAGGTATGATTTGACGATTACAAAATAGGTTAGCTATGCAAGTAGAATAAATTGTCACTAATTCATAAAAACATAGAATTAATGAACAAAAATAAGAAACAGGAAAATAAAGAGCAGGAAATGACAAACCTAACATCAAAATTTGGAGTCAAGCTGGCTAGTAAGGGAGAGGGCACCCTTGTCTGTAAATCAAGGCTTTATAAATTTCAAGACTTGCATAAGAGAATCACATTTTTTAGGTGATTCTCTATCGAAATCAATTTCAAAACTTCATCAATCAACGAATAATTGATCTTGCCCCAATTTGATGAAGGAATGTGTTTGTATGCTTGATTTTGAATTGAGATCTTCAAACTTCTCCAAATCTGATTTAGATCTACAAGTTGTAAGAAAGAGAAGAGAGGAAGGGTTGTGTCATATAGGGGCTTACCTAAGTAAAACCTCATTTTTATGTTTCCACCTCCACAATGGCTATGATGACATTGTAAAAAGAGTGCTTACCCTAGGTTAGACAAAGGAAAATAGATTAAAAAAAAAAATGATAAATCATGATGCTACAACTTACCATTCAAATATGTACTCCTTGATGGACTGAGGTCATTTGTCACATCTCATATAAGGAGAACTTGATAGTTGATTGAAGGTCCTTCAAATGTTAGTGCTCATAACAATGATAAGCATAAAACTTGAAATACCTTGCTAAACATGAACATGGCTTTGATGATGCATTGCTAACATGGTCTTGATTAATGAAAGTGTTGTAAAAATACTACTTATTCTACTCTTGAATTGTCTATAAGGATGTTCAATTGATAATTAAATTGTTTTCTTTTTCTTAGGTGTTCAAATGATGAAAAGTGCTTATATTTATATGTATTTTAACATTTCCCACAATAATTATTTAAAAGGCTAATAAATAAAGTAAATTTGTAAAACTTTGATCAAACATCATAATGTTATTGATGAATAAATGTAACTTCGGATTTTATCAATAAAATGGGAGCTGCCCCCTTGGCAGCGCTATTTGATAATAATAAAAAAAGTTAAATTTGTAAACATATTAATGTCAAAAAAAAAAATTTGGCTAAAATAGAGTAGACATAGGTGAGGGTGCCCTTTACTGAACTTTTTTTGAATTTAAGTTGTTCATGAAATAAATAATTAATTTATTTTTCCAAATTAATTTGATTTTTTGAAGACAATAATAAAATGGGTAATTAATAAGCATAATTAGGCCCAAGGCACTTGAGAGGGAGCCAGATATAATGAAATTTTCAAGAATGACAATTTACGACGTTACAAGAAAAAATATCATAAATATATATATATATATAAATCATTTAAGAATCTTATAAGTTTACGATGTCTTATAATATTTTAAATGATAGAATTATCATTACAGATAACAAATATAAGTGAATGCATAGATAAAATTTATTAAATATCTAAGCATAAGACAATGAGAATAAATAGTAAAAAAAAGAAGCTATAAATAAATGAGAAAGACTAAAATAAGAAGGGGTAAATATTTTGAATATGAATATATAAATATACTAACATTATTATATTATATACAAACTTTATTATATAATAAATGCGTTTATACAATAATTATGTATATGCCATATTGAACCTAATCCCCTCAAAAGAAAATTAAGAATAGATGCATATAAATTTGACAACATAAATAAGCATTAAAGTTTCTTTTTTGTCTTAAAATTCATAACTATTTATTCATCAAAATATCAATATAAAAAAATACCAATAAACATAATATTAAAGATATCATTTAATTATAAAATAAATACAAAGAAAATAGATGAAAATTAAAAATTAAACAAAAATAACTTTCTAAAAATAAAATTATATATAAGAATAATATGAAAAAATTTATTAATTTATATATATATATATAGGTCTATAGAAGATATGGTAGTAATAATCATCTTAAATATATATATTTTGAAGTTATTTTATTTGCTTAAGAATTATAATATTTTTTATTTACTTAAAATTTAACTCGTTATTTTCATTTTTATTTTTAAATATATATGTCAAGTGTATTTTAGATTTTTTATATATAGATTCACACCACTATATAATTTTCCTCAACATCATTAAGTTTTCATTTTTAATTTTAATTTTAAAAATCTTCTATATTATTTTAAATACAAATAAAGAAAATAATATTTTTTAATAAAATAATTATCTATTTATTTATTTAAATAAATAAAATAAAAAAATATATTTATTTATTTAAATAAATAAAAAATAAAATATTTATTTATTTATTTAAATAAAAATAAAAAAAACTATTTATTTTTTTAAAAATAAAAAACTTAAAACCATACAAATTTGAAAAAGATAAAATAAATATCTAAAACAAAATTTTAAATATTTGATCAAAAGCTTACCATGGAATCTTTCATAGTTAAACTAAAAAATATCATTTTTTTATTAGGTAAAATAGAGGGACTACTACTACATAATGGTCAACCTACAACATAATTGCAACAAAGTTACTAGTAGTAAATGTTGTTATCTATGACTAAACAATTCCATATCTAGACCAAGGAATTTGCACACCCTTAACCCAAGTGTGGGACAATGGTACATGTTTGATTAGACCATTCTTCCATGTTTGGACTACGATCCAAGAAACCTCATCATCCAAATATCATGGAAATAATGTTTGATTTGGGGTTGATGAAAGTGTTGACAAAATCTCTAATTTTAAAGCCTATATTCTAGATGATAAGTTATCTATAATAATTGATGTATTTGAAGAAGATCCTGGTTTGTGGGGCATTAGTAAAAAAATTCCTCATAAGACTACATGGTCAATTCCTTTGCTACTAGGTATGTCCTCAAGATGGCTTGGGAGGGTTTAGAAATGGGTTCTCTTGAAGCATTCCATCATTCTCTACTATATATAAAGATCAAGTGTGTGGTTCCATTTTGGGTAGGGCCAAAGTTGTGGTTGATGCTACTTTCTTCCTACTTAGGGTGGTAATAGCTCATGGAGAGGTTTGACTTCTCATGCCTGATCAATGTTATCAAAGGTGAATCTAGTGGTCAATTATAATATTAATGAAAGCTATGTATTTCCCCAATATTCATGACAAGGTATTTGTTGTCTTTTTGATATATTTTAAATTAGTATAATTATTAATTAAAGATGATATTTCTATATTCAATGTTAATTGCACATAAATTGTAAACCTTCTAGATCTCTAGTTAACAATTGCATAAATGACAATATAAGTCATAGTGTGAGAGTGACGTTATGAAATGGTAATCTACATCTCAGACTAATTTATAGAATATTGATTCATTTTACAAGTTTAAACCATAAATTCACAAAATATAGCTATAAACACAATTTCCCTTGAATCTTAGGTTCAACTATTGGATACATCTACTTGTATAGAACAATAATTATAAAAGGAAGACAAGAGAAGTGTAATACATTTCATAATCAATAGAACCATAACAACCATAACCTTAAGTCAAAACTTGTATACATCAACATAAGTTGTTTCAATGAACATACTCTATGGGTACCCAATGAGGTTAGTCAAGACATCTATTAACTAACAAATATCACTAAACAAGGTACATGTTGATAATGTTTGTGTCACCATATCATGCAAGGTGACATTAACTTGTTCCCCCATAATTCTCAATGTTCTTACCAATTATAATTCTCAATGTTCTTACCAATTATAGTGATAAATATTTGAATTTTAATGCTTTCTTAGACTTGTTTATAATTTTAACCTTAATCATAGTATGTAGGATCTTCATCTAGTATGCTCTATCAAATATTATTTGATTCTCACCAAAATGAGCATTAAATACTTTTGAATATAAATAAATATTGTTTCTATCCACATTGTAGATTTTTTTTAAATACTAGATACTTTGCAACCTATTTTTTAAATACATAGATAATTTGTCAACTAGAATGTTTTTTTTTCTAATACATCAATAATTCACTAGTAAATGTGAAAGATAATTTGCTATGAAGTCTAATATTTCATTAGATGCAAATGAATAATGATAATGATTATTACAATATATAATTTGAATAATTATTGTTCTAAAGACAAGTATGAAACCATTTGATAAGATATAATTAGATCATAACATGTGTCTTAATCCTATGACATGGGACACAAAAAAGAACACGATCTAATTAAGATTAAGTAAATTCTAATGTGAATAGGACCTAATAAGAAATAATTAGGTGATATACATTTTTCACACTAGCACCCCATCTTAAGTGCAAATTAGGGAATATGATGAAATACTTGAATATGCCTAGATGATGAATAATGGATGGGTTCTAGCTACGCCATGAAATCTTTTTCTCAAAATAAATATAAATTCATGACAAATATTATATAGAAATTTAAACTTGATAGGATTGACCATGATTTTTTATTTTCTTTGAGGGGGTTCCTTAAAGTTATTACTAATAACAAAAAAACTATTTTGAAATATAATTCATTCTTGCTAGATATGTTTAGGATCATACTATAACTCAATAAAAATATGATAAATACTGAAAATAGCTAAAGCTCGGTGATACAATTTACTCTTGAATTGTCTTTGTATATTAGAAGCATGCACTCTCAAATAAATACCAGATGCCTTGTTGTTGGCTTCTAGAATAATTAGAAACTTAACCATCAATTTTGAATCTATAAGTTTCATAAAAACATGGTGAGAAAGCATGAGCATAATCCATGCCTTAGTTTTTGACATTGTAAAAGTTTTGTTGGTTTATCTTAGAATTAAAATTATTATCAAAGTTATATTTATGTAAGGATAGGATAACAAATTCATAAAAAGTAAGAACAATTTTAAAATTGCTACTAAAGTTTAAACAGTGGAAGGTAAAAAGGCACCATGTAAGATTTCATCTTAGATGTCATTTTGGAATCTTAAAATTGGGTCTCCATAATGAGAACTCAACATTTTAACCATTTGATCCCAACCCCTTAGATAAACCAAATTAGTTGACAAACTTGAGATTCACTATAGAAAAGCAAATTGTGTTGAAAGAACTATAATGACACCAAAAGATGGAATATAATCATGTGCACACGTTAATAGAAGGTTTTAAAGCACTCAAATATATATTTTTGTAAAACACTATAATTATAAAATAACTCTTCATAAATATAATTCTTTAAATAAAAATAAAATAAATAATGTAAATAAAATAAAATAACTCTTATTAAATGAATATAATAATTCAAGATAGATATTGAACGTTTTAAAATAGATATATTTAATATCTATACTAATTATATAATAAATTCGCTCTTTTAAAGATTTTCACAACCAAATTTAAACAGAGAATCATTTTTCACCAAAAAAATTGTGTTTATTAATAATTTGTTAAATTAATTTAAAATTCATATCCACAAGAACTACTAATTGAACATCCCATGGTGGCAAGTTCACTTTTTTTTTATAATCAATAAAATATCATAATGCCAGAAATTATTTTTAAAATATTTATGTGAAAAGATTTTAAGTACAAAGAAAATATAATCAATCCATAAAATATATGTTTTTGTGTCTTTATTTGTTATCTTTAATTAAACATGAAGTTATTCCCCCACATGTGTTGAATTATGATATTGCTATCAAGATTCAACTGTGTAGTTTTTTGAGTCAAACTCATTGACCCATGTTTTATGAGTAATGGCTCACAAGAACCTATCTCTCATGATAATGACCGGTCCACTTAACACTCATTGCATCTAGGTGATGTTCACATAAATGAAGTATTGGGCCTTCCTGGAGATCAACCGTCATAGTACTACTAGGGGAGAGGGGCCCATAGTGGAACACCCTAACTTTGTGTTTCTCAAAATCTTACTTGGAAATTTCAAATCACTCTCAATTTTGTACAACAGTTTATTTGGTAACTCACGTGCTTCTATATTTCGTTTTAGGACCACATCATCAAATATGATGCCACATCAACATGCTTTTTGTTGAGGTATCCAAAAAGGCCCCAAAAAAAAGTGAGACCAATAGTGGTGCACTAAGTCATGTTTTATTGGTGTGTTGATGTGGCATCACATGATTTGTCAGTTTGTGTACTTTATGGACAAAAAGTGTTTTGCAATTGGATATTAAGGTGCTCCACTATGAGGTCCACTGAGAACTACTTATATCCCCACTATTGAACCCCGCCCCATTATGGGCCCCTCTCTCCTAATGAAACATGGGTTTCCTAATAGTAATATCATAATTAAATAATAATAATAATTTGACACGCTATGGAAAATATTTCCTATTTATTAATTGATGAGCTAAAAGGGCTCTACAATAAATAGTTCATAAGACACAACACTTGTTGAAGGTTTTGCAAATGGGGTTGCAAGCTAAGTGGGCTTAACCTTGGGGAAAACTCCATGGTTAAGCGCACTTGAGTTGGAGTAATACTATGAGGATGGGTGACCTCCGGGGAAGACCCAATATTTCACATCTGTGAGCATCACCTAGATGCAATGAGTGCTAAGTAGACCATTCATTATCATAAGAGATGGATTCCTGTGAGCCACTACTCATGAAACATGGATCAATTAATTTGACTCAAAAAACTACACAGTTGAATCCCAAAAACGATAGACATATTATATTAAAAAGTTGCATTCAGTAAATTTAGTTTTAAAAAACATACTGTACTGTAATTTCTAATTACCATTACATCTATTCAACGAGGCTCGAATCCAAAAAAGTACGATAAAATTTCAGAAAATACTATTCGAGATCATAGCTGGTGATGAACATGAAGCATTATTTAAGGAATGAGTTTGTTCCGGCAAATCACTTGGGAATATTTTGATAAGCGATACCTTCCATCTCAGTAGCCGTTACTACTTTGGCACACACTCCAACAGCATATAACTTTGTCCTTTAGCCTGGATTTTTGTCTTCTCTTCTTTCCTTTTATCTTTGGTACCCAATTGTTTTAAAAACCTATTATTCTAGGCCTCTATCTCTCTCCTAAGACCCCTTTCTGTCTCTCCTAATATTGTTTCTGGAATATGTCTCTAAGTTATAACCAAGTGTACTATGGTATTTAATTATTGTTTCTAGGACTATGGTATTTAATTATTGTACTATAACGTTGTTTTCTAAATAGTATTTTTGTCTTTGGTAAATAATTATTTATTATAAAAGCAGTTAAAATAATTAGAGAAGTATCAAGAAAGAATGGTCTAAAAATTTAAAGAGATTATAATAAATGACAAGAGAAAAATAAATAAAAAATGATTAAAAATTTGAAGATATTATAATAAATGTTGATAGAACAATTTAAATGATCAATTAATTGTAAGTTGTTTGTTAATTTAATAGTCAAGTCAAAATTATGAACTTTATTTTTAGACAATCATTAGTTGCAAGTTACTTGTTAATTCAATAATCAAATCAAACTAACAAACAACTCAGTGACTACTTACTTTTAGACAAAGTATAGAATCTGCACTACCTTATACATCTACTACATTCATTGAATTATAAATCAATGGTGAAAGAGTTAACGTTGATATATTCACCTCCTTTACATAGGGGTTTTGAGTGATAGACACTTTCAATTGAATCTAGGTAATTGTTTATGTTTATGTTTTGATTGTTTAATGTTGCTAGACATTATCCTAGGTTTAAACTATTGCAATATATGCTTCACCATTTTTAATAATAATGTGCTTTGATACTCATTTATACCTTTGCCATTCAACTTTATTCAATTAATAAAAAAATGAATTCAAAATAATACGGTTTGGAAAAATAAAACAAAAAATATCACAGTGAGTTAGAGAATCAAAATTGAGATAAAATTAGAAGGAAGAGGATTTTCCAAGTTTATAGAGGTAGTAATGTATTTGGTGTCACCATTGTACTTATGCACAATGTGAATGGGATACAAAGATGAGGGAACAAGCTCCATGAAACATTTGGTACCTCTATTTTGACGTTAGTGCAATGACAACCGAGCTTATGTTTATAATATCCTCTTCATCCATTTTGGAAATAGGGGATCATTATTTTACCATATCTCTATCATTTTCTATTTCATTTTTTATTTTGGGAGAATGGTTTAATATATTTTAGAAATAGGGGATCATTATTTTACCATATCTCTATCATTTTCTATTTCATTTTTTATTTTGGGAGAATGGTTTAATATATTTATAGATATTGATAAATGATGCTATCTTGTGTGAGGTCAGATTCTTTTTTTTCGTATTATTATTCACTTATCCACACATGTTTTTATACATTCATCTCCACATTATTCTTATATATACACATTCTAATATATTTACCAAGTCAGGAATTGATTATGTCTTTCTATTCACATATCAGAGTCATACATTTGTTATCTACTTTGATCTAACTATTTTTTATGTTATAGTTCCTTTACGCAAATATGAAATTGATCCTAGGGTTGTGGAATTAACCCTCAATTTTTTATAAATCAACTTCAATTTTTGGCCAACTCTCGCACATTATTTTACCCCTAAGGGTTGACTAAACACACACTTTACATAATTTATTGCTATGACCTTGTATTTAAAGGCATTCAATTACTTTCATTTATCATCCACACATATCCAAGCATCTCATTTGAATAGCATTCACATTACAAGGAATTATAGTTCAATTTCCCATAATATAATGAATCTAGATCTACATATTCATTCTAAAATATTTGTATAGTTGAGATTTGTTATCTTCAATCATTCACCTAACTTTTCTAAGAGTTGACCTATTATAATATTTTCCTTAGCAACATACCAATAAATCTTAGGTATTTTTAAATATTTTCTATCTAAATAATTAAATAAGCAAAGGTAAACCAAGCAAATTAGAAAGGAGTGTATAGATTGCCAAATCATTTTCCACAAGCTTGAATCTAACCCTAACACACATATTCAACCACAAAGTAAAAATTGATTAGTTCATATCCTATCTTATTAGAGATGTGTAATTCATTCATACATTCATTACATGATGATCCTATTCCTTGTAACAATGATGAGCATACAATAAGCAAGGATCTAGCATGTGACTCACCTGTATATGATATTAGTATACATAGTGATGATACATTTCTCACATGTCATGATAGTCCTTTGTCTATATATTTATATGCTTTGAATGAATATTCTCCTTTTATACATGGTTGACATGATCATTGTATAATGTAAGAATCAACCCCCAAAAAGTTATATAAAAATCCTAGCAAATCTTTTATTTATAGGCATGTAATCTCCCTAATGATTTTTTTGAAATATACTTGAAGTAATAGAGTGGGTGGATATTTTATATTAAAATAGAATAAAAAATAAAATGTAGGTGATTATGAAAACAAAATTCATGCTAGTTGTTGGTGATTTGAGTTGTATTCCATAAATCCCTAAGGCCTAGTAATCTCCTAACTGTTAGGGGTGCCAAACTTGGGAAGATCACCACAAACTTGTCTTCAGGTAGGGTAGATAAGGACCAATGGTTGAGGTGGGTAAGACCTCCTTCACTTCTGGCCCTACAAAATCAAGGGGGGTTTTCCTTTAAGTGTTGGAATGATGGTTAAATTACTAAGTACTCCCTTACAACAAACTATACCTAGTGCACAGTGTATCCCAATATTGTTGTCACAATATACCTATGTGCTCTTTTGGACATGTAAGGCTTAGCACCTTATTAACATATAACTTGCCATGTAGGTTTCAATGAATGAGTTTCATGATAAATCCTTAGATATTATAGACATTTAGACATGGTAGTAGAACACACAAACAAATGAAACTAAAATATGTTCAAATTGATGTTGACAATGGTAGGAGAGGAAACTTGTAACATATTGATGCCTTCATCCAATGGTGCAACAAAGTCTCTGAATCAAACCAAACATTTAACAACTAAAACTAAAGTGATGCATTAATCAATACACCACAAAGACTAGGTCTTCCAAAATGTACAAGCGGGATAGGCTCTACACATACATCTAGAAAAACTATAAATAGTTTCAAAATGTTAAATGAATCTACTTAGTAATTCATATACATATCTATACACTTCCTTTATTTTTCTAAAAGATATCTTGCAAAATATTTACAAAAATTTAGGAGTCATTTGGTTAGCTAACTAATTATAAACACATCAAGAAATAGACACCAAACATATAGATGCACTCAATCAAGGTCAAATTTCCCATTAATATTCCTTTCTACAAAAGTTACATGCATTAGTACATATTCATGATAAACCCAGACCATTACAATACAAATTAGCTATACCTAGAACTAGAAGTGTGAACCCTCTAGTTCTACTACATGTATCCTTCTCTTTGTTATCTCCTCATCTCTCCCAGAATGTTATCCTCACCTCGTATTAAATATAGAAACCAAGGTAGATATATCCATGGCAAGAAAGTGTGTCGAATGTTTGAAATTTGTGCCATATTGAAAACCCTAACCACAACCTCCACCAACACACAACAACCAAGAACCAAGTGTCCATTGGAAATCCAATCTAATTGACAAGAAGCTTAGAAGAACATTCCCCTAATAAATGACATACAGACACATTAATGATTCATGGGTTTGAGTATAAGAAACAAGATAAATCGCCTAAAGAATTTGACAAAAGTTGGATCCTTGAAGTGCTGCGTTACAGAAAAAGTTTTGCAGATAATAAATAAGGTATGGGTACTTCTTATTTCCTTAGATTTATGTAAAAATAAAATCCATTAAGGATTATTCTTGGATTGATGTGTGGGAAGTTCTAATGGTCGTTGAGCTTTAATGACGGTAGTCGAGGACCACTATCTTCATATTTAACTCTTGCAAAAATTTGACCCCCTACGGGACATGAAGCTTTGATTGGGATCAAGATGCAGAATGATAATAGAGTGCATTGAGGAGATCTCATCGGTATCAAGCAAAACAATTGGTCTGATATGGCTCTAGCAAAAATTTGGGCCCTTGGTGGTTACATCCAAATATCATCACTATCCTCGCAAGGTCTTGTAGACCTTTAGATCCTCGTAAAACTCCATATGTGGAATACTAGCCTCCATCAGGTCATGTTCATGTCAGAACCCTATTCAGTTCACTTGGGTAATCATTACTATTGACCTTTTCCATTATCAGGTTCTGAAAGTGCATCGAGAACAAGCGAAACATAGACCTGCTATTGAACTGCACACCTTTTGAAAACATGTCCGTTTCACTTAGAAAATCCTCAAGAAGAACTTTCCTTCACATTTGTCCTTCTACAGAACTTAGACTTCCATTGGGTTCATACGAGAACTGTTAAAACTAGACCGATTCACTTCATTTTCTCCACCTAGCAAGTTTGTTAATTGCATTGACATTATTTGTTGAGGTTACACTATAAGTGAACCTACAGAAAATACCATCGAAACAAAACCAACCAATCCAACAATGATTCAAATTCCAACTCGTATGAAAAATCTTGATGATGACATTTGCAAGGACTAAGGTGACTCCAACAAAAGATTGGAAGTGTGGAAAAGGGAGTGGAAGTGAATGCACGAGAGAATTGAATGTAAATGAATGAAATGCATCAGATGGGGAAGTTTGGATGAGAAAACATACAAAATTCAGTAGCAAATCAAAATTTTGCAAGATAAAGAGGGATGCAGAAAAACCCATCAGAACCGGACACTCCGTTAAAAGGAATGTGAATGGGTCATAAGCAAAGGAAAAGGGAAGTTCGGGTGCATAGGAAAAATCCACAAAAATAAGATGACATCATGAGGGAAGGATTCAAGAATATGGATCCCATCTTCCTACAAAGATAATCGATTTTTGATGTTAACTGCACTTGTAAGGAATCTATTGGCAAGTGGAAGAAAGGTGGTGTCGGGCAAACTTTTGCCCAGACTATCTTATATTATCAGAGTAATAGGAATCTGCAACAGAAAACTAATAGAAAAACTAACAGAGCACACAAGAACAAAGGATTCAGAGAACAAAGTGCACACACACATACATCCAAAAATTATATATATTTTTTTTTAAAACCCAGATATATACATGTTTTCATGCTTCCACATTTCTATCATAATTGATAGGCCAATGAAGTAGTTGACAAAATCGTTCCAAATCATACATACAATAGATGTTAGAAAACTCTAGACGGTGGGTAGACAAAGGAGTAAATGCAGTGTTTTCGAAGAAGTTTCCAGTCTAGTTAGAGAGCAAGTTGGATGGCTTTGGAAGCCACTTCATTTGCTTCACATGTCATGCATACAATAGGTGGTTCACATAGAAATGACAACAAAATTGAATGGGCACATGATTTCCACAACTGCAAAAGAAAATATTCAAATCAACACTTTATAAAATCATCTAGTTCAGCACAAAGGTTTTACAAAGCTAGTTTCCAACCAAAAACCCACAAGCAAACGGATGTGAAAAACCTAACTGAATTGGACAAAATCAAACTAAAGGGGAGGTTCACTTGACCAACAGGTTCCTGCAAGACCGACAGTTATTTAATTTTTCATATTTTTTTCCATTTATGGGAAAACCAAACCTAAATACACCATTCCAAAAAAGTCATCTGAATTACACCTAAATTTGTTGGAAGGAAAAAACCCACAACATAAATTTCAACCCTTAGCCTCAAAGAAAATAAATATCCTGTCCCATTGTGAATGTGCCACAACATGAACTATAATTTAGGAAAGGTGTTGTTGACCTCCACATGAAGCAAGGCCTCCTTGATCCTATAGATCTAGCAAATGATGCCACTACCAACAACGTATTTAATTAATAAGATGAGTGTATGGTACCTTTCTTGAATTTCTTGATACTATTCAGCACACCTCTTACTAACAATAAACTAGATGTTATATGTAGTCCTTTCAAATAATTTTCCATCATGAACCTATTCCATAACAATGCCATCATTTTTATCCATCTTGACCTACAATACCCCAACCTCAACCTCATTGATTGGGATAATTAAGATCCCCCTACCTTTGACACTTTCCAAAATGATGAAGCTATCCTTGAACTCATGCAATCCTATGACCACATACCCTCAAGGGATCATATAAGGGGATTTTATATCTTATTGAGTTTATCTACATACTTTTGAGAGAAAGCAGACCCTTTTGATCCTGATGAACCATTTAAATTAGTAACTCATATAGACATTTCAATTGATAGTGAACTCCATACACCATTATCCTCCGAACCTCTCAAATATGGGCTACCTCTCCTTATTGAGGAAGCTATAGACAATAATATAGGTACATAGGTAGAACCTAAAATTACACAACCATCTACTACTTTATATCCTGAGTTGAAAGAAGATATTTTTGTATAGTACTTCAAGACTATCTTATATATTTGGATGGTCTTATGCCAATATTCCTAGCTTGGACCCATCCTCAGTCATTCACCACCTTGTGGTATGACTCGACACTAAACTAGTGCACCAAAAGCTTAGAAAAATGCACTCTCAAGTGGCCCTCTTGATAAAGGAAGGACTTCGAAAGCTATTCGATTTTGGATTCATTTGACCCATTGACTATCTTGAGGGGGTGTCTAATATAGCTCTAGTATGATAAAAGAATAAAGGAAATAGGGTATAAATTTTATTCTAGAGATATCAACAAAGCTTTCCCTAAGGATAATTTTCCTCTATCCAATAATGACATGATACCAAATTTTATACCTAGCCATGAAGTGTTGTCTGTCATGGATAATTTTTTTGGATACAACCAAATATAAATTACACTAAAAGACCAACACAAAATGGGACATATCACCCTTTACAAAACCTTTTCCTATAGATTCATTCCTTCTATCATCAATAATTCTAGTGTTACTTAAATTAGTGAGCTATGACAGTGATATTCCATGATATGCTACACAATATTATTAAAGATTGTGTAGATGATATCTTAGGAAAATTCAAACATAAGGTACATCATCTAGCTACTATAAACCATATATTTTAGGTAATATAAGAGTATAAGGTCCACCTAAATCCTAAGAAATGTGTTCTTAGAGTCACATCAGGAAAACTCCCAAGATTCATTATTTCTAGTGTGGCATTGAAGTGGATCTTAACAAGGTAAAATATATAACTAAAATGCCACCTTATAAGAATGTCACATACTATGAATTCTATAAGGTAAGCTCCAATCCATTTTTAAATTTTCTTAGGAAGAATGTCAACTTTGAATGCGAACCATAATGCCAAGAAACATTTGACCAAATCAAGGGATGTCTTTCTAATCCACCAATTCTAGTGGCACCTATACCTAACAAGACTCTATTTCTTTATATTTCAATTACACATGTCTTGGGTAGCCTCCTTACATAGTATAATAATCAAGAACAATAAAATTACATCTATTGTCTTAGCAAGACATTGGTAGGGAATGAACTCAACTCTCCCCTATAGAAAAACTTTCCTTGTAGCAGTATTTTCCTCCTAAAAATATTGTCATTATATGCTAAAAACTACTACCCATCTCATTACTAAAGTGGATCCTCTAAAGTACCTGTTATCTAAAACAACACCCATAGGTAGAATGGTTAAAGGGGTTATGTTTGTTACTGAGTTTGAGATTGAGTATGTGAACCAAAAGAAAATAAAATGGCAATTCATTGTAGATCAATTAGTAAAGGCTTTAGTCTTGAGTATTCATCTATTGATCATAGATTTTCTTGATTAGACTATTTTGCATACAAAAGAGTTCAAAACATGGGTGGTATACTTTAATGGATCCTTTAATTCACATTCCTCTAGCACTCACATCCTCAACTCATCACTCCTCAATGTTATCTCATTTTGAAAGTATTTTACTCTGGATTCCCTTGTCTAAATAATATAGAAAAATATGAATCACTACTCCCTAGTCTCAAAATAGTAGTATAGCGGAACATTAAGAATTTATAGTTATTTGGTGATTTTTATATAGTTATTAAGTAGACCAAGAATGTGTTCATAATAAAGGATGATAAGTTTGTCCCTAATAAGTGCATGGTGGATAGTTTCAATTAGTGTGTGTATATATATATATATATATATATTGAACAAGTCCTTTGCATCAACAATAAGGCTACAAATACAATGGCTACCATAGGATCTCTTTTAGATATGACTAATAATGTTTGTGAGTACCATTTATTTATGTAACAACTTCTCATCTCCGCTTAGGAAACCCCTGAATCTAAAATGGTCTATAATATCATTGTTCTGAACACCTCTTGGTACACTTTCATCCAAGATTATAGATCTTACCCAAACTATTATCCAACAAGCATAAATCCCTCCCATTACACCATCCTTAGTGGCATGCTCTACTATAGAGGCTACAATGGCACTTTTCTTAGATGTATCAATGCAAATAAGGCTTACATAACACTTTAGGAAGCCTATGATAGAAATTGTGTTTCTCATACAAATGGCATGATCCAAGAATCTCCTCTAAATATGGTAATATTGGCCTACCATGGAATAAGATGCATGTTAACATTCAAATAAATTTCTATCTTGTAAAAAGTATGAGGATCTAATTCATCCTCCATAATAAGATCTACAACCTACTAATACTCCATGACCCTTTTCTATATGGGGTCTTGACCTTATTTGAAAGATAAATTCTACATCCTTAAATGGATCTGTAAATTTATTATCACTGCTACTGAATACTTTACCGAGTGAGTTGAATCCATCCCACTCACTTTCATCATTGAAATCCAAACATCCAAATATCATCCTTAACAAATTCATCTACAACTTTAGTGTTTTTTTGCCTCAATTGAGAATGGGAAAGCAAAAAAGGACCATGAAATTGTTTTTTGATCTGCAACTATCTTCTAATGGTCTTTTGTTGTCTTTGGTGTCTATTGTTGGTTTTCCTCTATTTTTTATTTAGTGTTTATTTTTCTTTAGTCTCACTCCTATTGAGCCTTGTTATGTTTGGTTTTTTGTAATGGGTTCAAGCCCTTTCCTATGTTTTCCTTAATCAAAACTTCATCTACAACTTTGACATCTCCTCTGCCATCATCAATGATAATGGAAAATAATTTAAAAATCATGAAGTGTGATCCGTCAGTGATAGATTCCATATAAAGTACAAATGGTCCATCCCACACTACCCACAAGGCAATAGCCAAGTTGAGGTATCCAATAAAACCATCATCTAAATCCTTAAAAAATCATCAACCATGTTGGTTATGACTAGAACCTTTATCTAAATCCTATAATTTGTGCTTATCACACTAGAATCCACACACCTACTAGTGCCACACCACATTCCCTTGTCTATAGCACTGAAGCAATCTTGTCAATGAGGTTGAACTAACATCAATGTGTGTTTCCTTGTGTAAAATAATTTCTAAAGAATACTATAGATTGGTACACTTAAGTGAGCTTTAACTCCTTGAAAAACACTATCTCAATGCTCTTAACCACCTCAAGGCATACCACAATTAGTTATAACATAGCTACAAAAAATGTATCTAAGCCTTATGTAAGGAATTGCAAGCAGGAACAAAGAGATCAATTATCAATTAAATACATATTTAATAAACGAAACATAGGAATGAAATTCAAAAATGCAAGGCAAGACAAGAATTAATGTGGTTCACCCTTTCCTGGGATACATCCACAAACAACAGTCCATATTATTAAATTTAATTTCTAGTAAATACTGATTATAATAACTTGCAAAAAATAGGTGCAACATGCAACACTAAATACACATGATTTCACTGCTCAATTTCACCATGCACTCTGCTATGTGCGCCACACACTGAACTTGCAATAGTCTCCACACAATTTCATGTGACTTTCATAAACTAAATTCAACTTTGTGTGGTTGTTCTCATTCCCATGTGCACCTTGTTGTTGGCTATTCAAAAATTGTGACACTTCATTTCCAATTTGCAACAATAAAATATTATTATTTCAGGTAGTTTTTCTAGCTATTTTTAACTAAATTATAATTCAAATTTGCAATGAATTTCCTGTAATAAAAATATGCAATTGTTTCTTTCAAGGTGATGCCCCTGAGCCTTTGGCTAGGGGTGTTGCCCCTTGCACTCCCCTTAATTAATTTGTAGGGGGAACGCATCAGGAAAAGTGGAAAAAATGTTAACACCAAGTCTGATAAGGATTCCACGAGCATTAAAGTTAGCCACACCAGAAGGCCATGAGATACATGAACCAATGAACATCATACATATAAAGCACTTCTATGCCTAAGCCTTAAGAAGTAGTCATCCAACATAAAAAAATATAAAAAAAAATAGAAAATCAACAAAATATTAAAGAGAAATAAAATTTTCCAATGGTGAAAACTATTTTTTATGGTTTAGTCAAGTACCATGATGAAAACCTAAATATAAGGCATAATGTATAGCAATCAACCACTCTTATCTATGATAATTCATCACTTCTTTATCCATCTCATCCTCAAAATCCCTTCACTCCCTTCACTCCCTTTACCCTTGGCCATTATCTCAAGTGCCCTATTATTTGATGTCACCCTCCCTATCTCAATCTACATACATCTCATAATTATTCTATCCTCCTTTGTCATGTTTCTCATTAATGACGCTCCATAATATTTTCCCTTTCCATCTCTATGCACATACCCCCCTCTTTTCACCTATATCCCTTCCATTTTATTTTCACTCTAAATTCCCCTCTTCCTTGATTGTGCATTTAACTAGAAGCACCCCCCTCCCCCACACTAATGTTTCTTGTGGAATGGATCACACACATATCCCCACTAGGTAATGACCTTCTCATCCTCCTCTATCAACACATTACGTCCTTTCAAGTCACTACATGATACATTTCCTTGTCGGCTCCTTGTTCAACATTGACCACCCTCCCTTCTTCCCCACCAAATTTTTTGTCCCACTATTCCCCCTTAATACTTCCCCATACTCATCATCACCCATCCTATCCACCCTTTACCCCATCGACCCTTAGTTTCAACCTCTTTCAAAATAAACTCATATTTTTATGTGTTTTTTATTGTTTATTTATATTATCTTTTTTGATTTGTTATCTTTAGTGTTTAAGTATTGCTTATAGTTCTAGTGATTCGTACAACACACCATCATGTTCACCTTAGTCCTTTATATTATGTTATACTACGATAATATGCCCACTAGATTACCGTGTTATTTTTCGCATGTACTTTTGTGTCAACCCTTATGCATATGATGCACTATCATCACGATCCTTTATATGATGGTGCATAACACCAATGCTACAAAAAATAATAGGTTTCTCCTTGCATAATATTTTACTATGATAAAATTTATCATTTTTATCAGATGCACTCTCCCTTCTCTTCTCCATCATTCATCACTACCTTTTATTATCTTCCTTCCCCCTTTTTATCCTCCATCGCATCCCTTAATCATGTGTCATCATACTCCTAATCAATCATCTTGAGACATCATTATCAAACATGTCTACTCATGGTATCCCACATCATCTAAGCTAATCATCTAATCATTAGTCAACATGTCAATCATAATCCATATTTTGTCCTTACATGGTGTATACATCCTCTCCATTCAATCATCTCAAATGATTCACCTTTCACCATGGCACTTAGTTTTATTATTCATCCTCATCCATTGTCTTTTCAAGAGATCCCCTAGGCTCTCTTGAGGGGACATCACCTTCCAATATTCTAATACATTCCCCATTTTTCCTTCTTCTTGGTGATGGGAAACTTGCCACCTGAATCCTCATCATTTATACTTCTTATTCTTCTTTGACATGGTGCCACTTCTTCTACTCACATTGTTGTATCAAAGAAGGAAAAATGTAGACATCCAAAATTTAACACTAATTTCCTTCACACTAAATTCCCATAAATTAATTAAATAAGTCATTATTTAATTAATTTCCTACATCATTCATCATTAATTAATTCACATTCCTCCCCTAAGGTTAATTAAATAAAATAACTTAATAAAATCACCCTACCTCACCCCTTGACCTTTGACACATCTCCACCTCAAATGCTCACACATGTGCGAGAATGCTTATCCTTTTTCAACTCAATTGTCATTGCCCTCTTTTCATTAACCCTAGACCTTGACCAAATTGTATCTTATGATCTTGATCTTCCTCTCCCTTGTGACACTTGCACAATTCTAGGACTTCAATCTATATGACTTTACTACTAGCCCTCCATTTTCTTCCTAAGGAATCTATTTAAAAAGAGGCATCCCCTCCCATTTTATAACACACTTTCATGCTAATGTTATACTACTATTTTTTGAGATAATCATATAATCATACCCTTATATTGCCAAACTAGTGACATGATTACAAGGAGCATCCACATCTCTAAGTTGGAGCTTATCCAAAAACTAATAATAAAGGCATAAATATTTTTATTTACGCTTAGTTTATATCTTCATTTATTATCTTTGTTGGTTTTCTCTAACACAAGTTTCTATATTTTATTTGAGATTTAGATTGTTTTGTGTTGCTAATCCATTTTCTTGAGCTCATTTTGATTGTACACAAATTTGACCTTTTTTATGTCCTAGGTCATTTTCATGGATACAATGTTGACCCCACATCTATGGTATTGACTCTCAAATTTTTAAAAATCAAATTCAAACTTTGGCCAACTCTTACCCACTCCTTTCTTGCCAAGGGTCAACTAAACACACATTGTGCATAATATTATGCTTTGTCCTTGTATTTAAATATATTTTATTGCATTCATTTATTCCATGCATATTCAAGCACCTCATTTGAATATCATTTGTCTTACAAGGAAGAAAATTTCAATTTGGTGCACTAAAATGAATCTCATCCTACAATTTCATTTGAAGGCATTTGCATAGTTGGGTTCTAGTGTCTTCAATCATTTACATTTAAATTTATTGAGGCTTGTCCTAGGAGAACATGTCCCCTAGCGACATATGGGCAACCCTTCAATGGCATTCTTAAAAATCACTAGTCTAGATAATAGATGAAGTGGAGGCTTGAACTAGGTAAATCAAGGAGGAGTACAAAAACTAAATCTATTTTTGTTTATGGATTGAATTGTATTGCATTTTTTTAAAATCAACATTTTGGATCACACTCCATGATACATCATCGGGATGAAAGAGAGCAATGTTTCTCTTTCGTTTGCTCTCTTTCATCTCGATGATGGATCATGGAGTGTGATCTGAAACGTTGATGATAAAAAAATACAACACAATCTAATCTAGAAACAAAAATAGATTTATTATTATGGATTGTGGAAACTTGATGTCTTTAGTACAAAAACTATCAAATAATTTCGATAGGTGTAGAAAATTTAAGTGAATGCAAATCTGATCTTGATTTATAGACTCAACTCCACACAATGTAGACCAACTAATCAAATTTTAAGAAAGATTATAAGTTGCTATGTTCCATTTTTTATCACATGACATCCAAAAGTAAATGCACTAACAAAATTATTCTTCTCCTTTGAACACAAAGTTAAATATCATTATTTGATCATACTTATTTACCTTAATTAACACTTATTATTTTAGTTCATGTATATACTCACAAATTCATTATCTAAATTACTTAAATTTACATAACACTTAATATATTACAATATGACCAACACAAAGTAAATAAACTAAAAGAAAACCAAGGCCAACACTTAAATTAAATCTAAACCTTTGATATTGTTGAGACAATTGACAAGAAAACCAAGGACTGATATTTTTAATAAGTTAGTGAAATGAGAAAAATTAAAGGTTCTAAATTATATTAACAACATAAAGTGAATAACTAAGCTTAAACCAGTTTTATAAGAAAAGCCAACAAGACATAAAGTCTAAAGAAAACTTAAGCTTGTTAGATATCATTCTAATGAACGCTATGAATGGCCAACCATTCCTTGTTTGAAAAGCATTTACTCCAACTCAATCAAAGTATTGAAATAAGAATTGACTTCTTAAAGTCGGTTGATGAGATTCCTCTGGTTGGCGGCAAGTTAAGAGATTTTATCGTTCCAATGTTTTCATCAATTTGTGCAAGTTCGGCATTCACCTGCAGACAACTCTACAACAACCAGAAATCTGCAAAATGAAGTTAAAATCTCAAAATAGTAACATGTCTAAATGTTTCAATAATAACACCATGCAAGATATTAAAATCAATTAGTGAATATTTCAGAGTGAGATTGAGGAGAAGAGAGTTGAGATATCAATTTGGATGTGAGATCCCTCCATATCCACAAAACCTGTTTAATTGTTTCATGTTTTTTGCACCGAGAGCAAACATTTTTCACATGTTTGATGATGCTACGCAATGCCCGATTGAGCAGTCTTCAAGCAAAAGCTAAGAAAAGGGAATTCACTTGGAAGTTCCCAATGGGCATGATTTAGACTTGTTTAAGATTGCAGGTCCACTTCATGCTAAGATAATTAGATAGATGGAGCACCAGCAAAAGGTTATATTGATAGACATATTTAGGTGGAAAATGATCAGAATAATGTTTGTTGGGCCACTTTCCATCTTTAATGAAATTGCATGGAAGATTTGAAGAAAGTTTTGATGAAATCTTCATTATCAATCTTGTTAATGGAAGTAGTTTTTATTAATAAGTGACATATTAATTTGGAGAAAGATTGAAATTACACATATTAAAAGTGGATGGAAAAAGTCACATTTTAAAGTTGAAAAAAAAAGTCTTAACCAACAAATTTAAAAAGACAAAATACAAAGTCACTAAGTAGCAAGAATTAAACTACTAGAAGGATGTGGATTTGAGTCATCCAAACTTTGCAAACATCAATAGGGGTTGGATTATCAAGAATAGGCTCCTAGCTAGTAATTACGCCCTCATTTTCTTCTTCAATAGGGCCAAAGCATCATGAATAAGAGATATGATCAAACAAGGTGAGGAAATTTTCAAACATCTAGCTATCCAATGGCCAAGAAGAGTGTCATCGAGAGTGACCACAAGCAATTTGACTACATCCCAACAATAACCACAAGAAGTGTGGCCACTTTTAGAAGGTAGGGTCAATGGAACTTTAGCAAGTGTACATGAAGCATTACCCCAATGATCTAAAAGTACATGTGAATGGACTCCTTCAAGTGTAACTTTATTTACTCGCACGTAAATCTATAAGAAAATGCTAGAACATATCATAGCCATAATATAAAGTGAGATGTGAATATCAATGAAACAACCAAAGACTATTATTGATTTTTTGTCTTTCCAAATGCTAAAAAAAATTACCCTAAAAACATGTCAAATCTAGATGGCCATGTGGCAAAAAATCTTGGCCAATCTCCCAAAAAAATCATAAGCTATGAAAAAGGGTCAAGCCTAAAAGACCTAAAGAAATCATGAATCTACTTCCAAGTAGCCTAGTCTCTAAGACAAACAAGAAGAGGCCTTGAAGGTCTTTAGTTATCCGCAAATGGACAATAAGGATTAACACCAAGTTGAGTGAACTTGATATCAACAAGAAGACCTCGATAGATAATAAACTAGGAAAAATGGGAAAGCTTGAGTTCAAGGATAGCAAATCAAAATGTCTAAAATATTTGGTGTCAAGAATCTAGAGAAGACTAAAGAAGGCAATTATGATTCAATTTTAAAACCATATAAAATTGTGGAGATATCCAAGTGTATCCCTTGCATAATATGTAATTATGAAATGGTGTATCTTGAAACCATTACCAATATTTCTACCAAGGTTTGGAACTTCTCACCTCAAATGATAGCCACTCAAGTTGAGCTAATATTATACACTAACAATTAAAAGATAATAATCTTTTGATTGCTATTACATAATATTAGGTCAACTTGTGTGATTGCCATGGTTTCCACTTAAAGAGAAAATTTTAATCTTCCTAGTGTTTATTTAGAATAATTTTTTCCATTTAAGTCTATTATATTAAAAAATTACATTTTTAATCAGACGTACCAATAATAAAAATATTTAAAATGTTATCTAATTAGAAAAACACAAGAGTGGAACATGAACTTTAAATGAACTAAGATAACGAAGTAAATTAAGAACAGAGCTAGAAGAACATGTTTGATCATGAAATTGGTACTGAAAATATGGATTTGGGAAGGCTACAAGATTGCCCAAATAAAATTTAGTTGATTCTCATAAATTTGATCCATGGGACAATCAAGTCTAGGTGTCTAGCATACATGTCTTCTTGTATCTAAGTGTTGGGTGATTGTGTCTTTTCCCACAAACACTCTCTAACTTGTAAATTAAGCTTTCCTAATTTTTATGCCCCTTTCTATCTAAATGTAGATTCCTAATATCTATTTCCAACACTAATAAATTTATAGCATAATTTTGGGGGGAAGGAAAATTTGAATTTTGTTATGGGTAAATTATCTCAGCCAAATCACTATTAAATGGAATTTTTAATCTTTCATACTCATATAACTAATAAATTTGGGGGTGTGTGGGTTTCCCTATGTGATGTCTATTTGGTGTTGTGTGCAGAGATTCCATACATATGGAATAAAACCCTACATTAGATTATAAGCTATAGTGATGTGTGTAAGTGAAATGGATGAGCTATTAGGAGATGGAAAAATCACAAGGATATGTAATGGGAATAATAGGCTAGATTGTTGTGTGTAAGAATTTTGAAGCTACCCATAGGAGCTAAGAAACGCCTACAAAAAAATAACCTTTGACACAAGAGAGAAGCAATGAAGTGTTATCAAGCCATAAAACTAATTAGATGCATACAAAATTTTACAATGTTATTTATCATGTACAAATAAGAGACCCTTTCTATGTATAGATAAAGATGGAAATTATAAGACAAACTAAGATTATGACAAGTGTCTTAATCTTATGACATGAAATAAAAAATTAAATGAACTAAGTAAGATTAAGTAAGCAATGGTGAATAGGAACTAGAGGTATATTAGTAAGGTAAAATACCATGTTTGAACACTATCACCAAACATTCAAAGTTGCAAAAATTGATCCTAGGTACAATTCTATATTAGGTACCCATTTATAAGAAAATCTCTCATAACTGGAATAAGTGATAAAAACCCATAGGAGAAACCCCTCTACAAAAGAGAAGAGAGAAAAATAAGCATTTACAAGTGATGGACTAAAGGAGGAACCAATAATGGTTGCCAAATACTACTTATGTCTCTAATTTTCAATCAATGTTTCCCCCATTGGAGATAAAAAGAGAGTATATATATCTCCTCCATAATGTATAATATTTTTTAGAGATGATAGATGCTTAACAAAGGATGATGATGAAAATCCAATAATCCTAAATAACATGCCTCCCCTTGGGAATAAATAAAACCCAATATAAAGAAGGATCATGTCTTCCCATCAAGGAAGAAAGATCATGATGCAAGATGTTGTCTTTTAAATTTTTTCAAATTTCACCATACCAATATGAAATTATGCCACAATAAAATTAGGTACAAGCCCAATGAAGGAGGTAGGTGACAAACTAGGACCATGTAGATATGAATTAAAAATATGATCCAAAGACAATGATGTTGGGATAACATCTATTATTGGTTTTTCATCAAAGAGGAGATGGAGATCCTCAAGTGTGTCCTCCAAGTCTACAAGATGGAATTCACAAAGAAAAATTGTAATACCTATCAAGTATTCATCCTATTGTGCCAAATTTGGAAGACTAATATGTACCTATTGAAAAGAATCACTTGAAGCAACAAGTGATGAATATGATGTGATGTCAATGTATGCCATCCAAATATATTGTTCATCCCACGATGATGTGTCCACAAAATATATCTAAATATGAAAACGTAGAGATGATTCTACTAATACTAGATTGCAAGAGTCCTCAATCTCAAGTTACTAACCTAGAAATAAAGAATATGAAGCCTTTAAATATAGATAAGGAATCATATAATCCAAAGAACTAGTGGAAGTATCTATGGTTAGATAAGGAGCATCAAGATAAGCCTTAATATCATTATAAATATCAACAATTGTCAAATAATTAAGCTTATCTTTTGTATCATCATCATACACTAGGTTATCATAACCATCAAGTGGCATAATATTTTTATAATAAGATCTAGAGGAAATTGAGAGTGATGTGGATCTCCATAGATCTCCTAATTTATAGTCTAAAGAGTGCATTGGCACTTAATATGTGAGACAAAACATAAAGTGTCAAAATCAACACTGTTACCAATCAATCCTATGATGTAATAATTTATGTTTCTCCATGCTATCTTTTGTTTATTTGTGCCTATTTTAGAGACAAACCAATAGAGATGGGGCAAGAGATGAATCCACCTAATATGTTTTGGGATGTCATTTTTCCAAAACCTATATTTCTTTTTATTTGGGGTGATTAAAGAATGATGAATTAAAAATTCTATGATTCTATAATGGTAGACTCCTTATATATAGATTACAGATAAAACATGTTAGATTTAAACCCTTGCAACATAAGAAAATGGCCCCATATTTTTTTAAGTATCCAAAATACAAATAAATAAAAAATGACTTCAAAATGAAATAATAGGTACTTGAGGAAAATTTTAAAAATAGATTAATATTTGTGAATTATGATGAACCACATTTCGAATGCCTATTTTTTTATAAAAATATTATACCAAATTCTTGATTTATGCTATATGGAAAAAACCCCTCCTTTCTACCTTTAGAAACAAGATAATGGGACTAGTTTGGTGGTTAGAGAGTTGTGCCACTAGCTTTGGTTGAGTGGTGATAACTAGAGGGAAAATTATGAGCCAAGCTAAGGATTCCATAGTGGTTCTATGGTAATCTAACTAAAGCTGAAATGCAGCACCAAAAAGGTGGTGTAAGGCAGTGGTAGCAATCCCTATGCTACTTGCTAGGACCAAGGGCTATCTCCCCTATTTCCATCTTCTTCAAATTAGATCCTTTGATAATTTATATGGTTGATATTTTAATCCATTTAAAAACCTATATGCACTATCTTGTTGATACTAGCCATAACTTGTACCTACAAATTAGATTGCACTATTTTTTTCATATTAGATGATGTAGTGCATGCATAGTGATCTTTAGTTCTAAAGATGATGATTGTATGATACATATTTAATACAAATCATATGGTTTCCACATAGATGTATATTTTTTTATAGTGGATTTTTAAACCCTACAAAAAAATGTCTAAAATGTTTCCAACACCAAAATCTATTAATTTTTAGATTTTTAGGCCTTTTAGACTCGATAGTAACATATATTTTGTACTATGATGCACCATATAAAACTTATTGAACAAAACTCTCCAAAAAGAGGGAAGGGAATTATAGATATGGAGCTTTGATATCATGTAATATTTCTGAAGCTACCCACAAGGCCTAAGAATCACCTACAATGAAAACATTTTTTTATGAAAAGAGAAGTAATTAAATTTTATGAATCTATAGAATTTATTACATGCATACAAAATGGTACAATGCATTATTCATCATGTAAAAAAGAGAGAACCCTTCTACATAGACATGGGTGAAATTCTAAGACAAACTAATATTATGAGAAGTGTCTTAATCCTATGACACAAGACATAAAAAATTAAATGATCCAAGTAAGATTAATTATGCAAAGGTGAATAGAAACTAGAGGAAAAATAACTAGGTGAAATATCCCATTTTCATTAATAGTGTGTGCAAGTGGTATGGAAAATAGATCAGGAGATGGAAAATCACAAGTATATGCAGTGGGGATACTAAATAAGAGGATAAAAATTCATATCAAGAATAGGAAATGGATTTGAAAAGTATTTTTCAACAAGAAAGCTATGGAATTAATCGAAGATTAGTTAGGTTGAGGAAACTGGAGGGGGAATAATAAGTCTTTGATGACAAGGATATGGGCTATGGAAAGGAATGGTTCTACAATTTGACATTCTTTAATGGAGCTCCACAGTCCTACAAAAATTGAGTAGATGAAATGGAATTTTTTGAGAAAAAAATAGTAGAATTGGAGAGAGAAAGAGAGTGATTATGGGTAAGATATTGTGAGATAGTTAAAACGATAGTGATAACAGGTTTATAGAAGGATATCAAGAAAGAAAATATCGAAAAACCTAATAAAAATTAGAATTCAAATAATTTTTGGGAACCAAATTAAAAAAATTGAACATGGACATGAATGTTTGAGGATGCTAATGTCCTTGAGAAACTAGATCTCTATATTTCAGGGAATATAAAGGTTAAATTCTAAAGCTTCGCATATTTTTCATTGAATATCTATCATGGATATTTTGGATAATAAGTATGATACCTAAACATAACTATGGAAATGGACACCAAAATAAGAGTACAAACAAAAGAGAAACATCTTCCGAAGTATGTAATTTTTTATCCTCCACCACCAAAGAGTGGAAAAGTGCCACAATCAACAAAAGATTAGATATCCTTTTAGAATAATCATTTTCATTAGAGAGTAGGGGCTAACGAAATAGGCTTGTTCTAAAGATAGTAAGATGGTTCCACCATATTGATAATGTTAGGAAACCAAGACCATGTCTTTGAGAATTATTATTTCAAACAAGGAAAAATCCATGCCTTTTAAATATTGTTTGTCGAATGAGACCTTTATTTAAAAATATTGGCATTTATAAGTTTCTCTTGTATGGTATCCTCCATCTACTCTTCCTAATATATAACTAAGGTGATTGATGACACAAGATAATTTACCAAGGAGTTTCCATATAAAAATCCTAAACAATCCATTTGGAAATTAGACATTTACCCTAAATCCATAGGTTTATGATTGATATCCTACTCTTTCTTAATAAGATTAAATTTGTGATGCAGATAATTGATAAACTAGGATATTGGACCACCTTAAAATATGTTCAATAAAAAAGCTATTTTTTATATGATTTTATTAATTAACATTAAAGGGAGAACATGAAGTAATATACAAGTCACAAATACACATGAGACATGAATTTATTTGGGAAACCCTTATGATAAAAAATCCATCAACAAAAGGATATTCATGATTATATTGTTCAAGAAATTATATCCAATATAATATTTTTACACATATTCTTAATCTATAGAGTAATAACATATGACCTCTAGATAGGATTTCACACCTTCACTATTTAACCACTCATGAGTGTCCAATATTAACTCATAAATAAATAGATAGATATAGCCACAGAACAATCCAATAAAGAATTATAATTATTTAACTATCTAATTTTCACATAAAATAACAACAATCACACAACCATATCATGGCATCAACATGAAATATGACTTCTCAACATGATTAACCATTAAGAATAATGTTTTTTTGGTTGCCCACACCTACTCAAAGGTTGTTGACTAACTTTACTTGAACTATGTGCATGTCTTCTTGCACGACAACTAAACATAATTTCCCATGGCTTGTGGTAGAAAAGAAAAACTTTTGATGAAATATAATTGCTTTTGATGCATATAAGCATCTCCTAGAACATCACCATGCTCTTTTTTATCATTACATGTATTTCAATAGAGTTACAAGTACACCTAAATTTCATACACACTTATAGTGACATAACTATAATTAAATGCAATTGTGAGTTCTCATCCAAATGCTCTTTTGTTGGGAACATAGAAAATCTAGAATTATACAAGTCCCATGCTATATTATAACACCTAAAGTTCACTAAAACTTTCCACAACTCACTATAACTATTTATTGGTCTACTAGATGTTGTCACATGAACTTAGAATAAATTCCATCAACTTATTCTACTAGAAAACTTACTAATAACTCTCTATAGGCGAGTAGTTAGCATACCTTTGTGACCATCCCATTTTATCCATAGGAAATTTCTAACTTTTTGTACAAACTTATATTAGCTAGCCTTTGAAGGCATATAGTATGAGGAGTTAACCATGTCGATGGAAATGAAGATCTTATTAATAATTGTGATTCCTGCAATAAGATATAGGTATTTGGAACTCATTTTTTTTAATTTTAATATATTAAGGAACCATTATCATATTTTATGGAGAGTGACATCAATATCAAATGGTAATGCCCAAATATTTCATAATACAAGTTATTTCCACTAAGAGTAAATCCATTTTGGGGGTTGGTTCTCCTCAACCAATAAACATTTCTTTCGATATATCAAAATTTGGGATCTTGAAGCTATGTAAAAGAATTAAGAACTTGTACATCACATTTTGAACCTCTTCTTCTTGATTTCATAAGAAGAGCATATTTTCATTAGTGAAATGGGAAATCAAATATATGCTTGTAAGATAAGGTATATGCCCCTAATATGTATTGATTGTTTTGTTTTTTCAATAAGGTGGTCCAAACAATGTTAATTCAAATAGTATATTGTGAAAGGGAGAAAGAACATAACCTTACCTTATGGACCTTCAAAGAGTAAAGAGATAAATGAGTAAGACTAGTCCATAAGAATCCAAGAGAAGATAAAGTGTTCCACTTTGTCTCTTCATTTTCTGATTCAAGAATAACTATCATTTTATGGTTAGAACCTGTTTGAATACATGGAGAGGAAAAATTGCAATACTATAGGTAATTTTGAGTGTCGAAGTGACTCAAAGAAGAAGAATTCTATCTAAATTAAAAATTGAGAGAGTTGATAGTTGTAGAGAAACACTAAAAATTGTGTCTCTTATATCTATACTTGTTTTTTTAGTAATAATATAATAAGAAGACAAAAATTACTACTACTAAATGGTTTCTCACCATCCCAAGTTTTTTAAGGATAAAATAACATGTGTTTTGCTACAAAATTTATGTGTTTTTAGTTCTCATTTATAGTTATAAACAACATGGGGCGGGGGCCCTAGCTCGGTTAGCTAAGTAATTCCGTTGCGGCTCTGCTGGTCACGAGTTCTAGTCTCCCCCGTCCCCGTGGTACCGGAGGGCGTGTCGCGCCAGCGCCGCCGGTCACATTAAAAAGTTTACCAGGCGCACTACAGTTTATAGGGGGTCGTGCTACCCGATTCCTGCAGTCTAAAAAAAAAAAAATAGTTATAAACAACATTATAGTCATCTTAATAACTATCCTTTGATATTTTCAATTAGAAAAGTAATATAGATTGTATTTTTTATTAAATTCAACTATAAAACAGAGAAAATAATAAATAATATTGTTTTTAAAGCATAATGATAATTTCCTTAGGAATTTTGAAAAAGTGCTATGTCAATATTTTCTTCAGAGGATTAAAAGTTATCACCTTACAATCCTAAGATTTATTCTTGGAAGTTGAATAACGAGGTGAGACTAAAGAACTTGAATCATTTGTGTGCATGTGTTCCAACTATTGAAAACAATGGAAAGAATTATGTTGAATAAAAATTAGATTAGCCAGCATGAATACCTACACTTAAAACAAAGTGCACGATCCAACAACAAGAGCATGAGCCAGTAATAATAGTGGATGATTCAAGATTAATTTTCTATGGAATTTTTGGTATATTGTCTCCCCTAAAAATTTCGTATTTAAGACATTGGATAAGTCATGAAAGATAAAGACATATTCTTAGATGAGAAGTCATCAAAAGAGGCTCAAGTAAAATATGAACATACCACATGTTGAAATGAAAGTGGTAATAAAATGTTTTAAAGAAAAAGTTGATCCTAAATTTCTAGATGCATGGACTAAGAGAATGTTTAGTGTGCATAATGTTAGTGCTCGGCATAAAATATTTATTTACCTATCTCAAAATGGAAGGATGTGTATTATTGATGGGAAGTATATTTAGTTACTTTTGAAAAGAAGAAAAATTCTATTGTTCCTTGTTGGGATGAGTTCAAAGAGTTGTTACATAAATATTTCTATTAAATTATTTTTTTAAAAATTCTAATTCTAATTTTTTGTATGCAATGTGGTGGAAAATATGTGTTGGGCTACACTACAATTTTTTAATAAAATCTATGTTAATAGGATTGGACATGGAAGATGAAGATATAGTAATAAAAGGAAAATGAACTAATAGTGTAAACAAGAGTGGTTAGGCTCTATAGATTCAAATCCACAATGCAACTTAATACAACAAGAAATTCATACATGAAACACCAAAATATATACATAAGCAAAACCTTTAGGAAAAAATAGAGCAAAAGAAACTCTCACTATACTAACTCACTCATTCACTATACAATAAGATATTTCTTACTTATTTTAACCTCTATCCATGTGTAATTATTTATAGGTACATCACTATAGGAAAATAATAAGCAAAATAAATAATAATGGATATAAAACCATGGGAAAATATCCGTCTTGAAAAAGGGCCAAAATATATGGATGATTATGCAATCCATAAAGGGTGTGAAACATGAAAATAATACAAAAAATATTCCTAAAAAATGATAGATTATCTTGGACATATCCAAGTTTCATAAGGATAATGGTGATAACTACTTATCCAAAGGAGTTAGCATATTATGGATAGGAAGAGAAGAAGAAAGGGAAAGGATAATATTCAAAGAAACGAGACTAATATTATTGTACATTAGTGCAAGAACTCTAAGAATTATTTTGGCCATTGCACTATGGATGGACATATAGATGCAAAATATTTAAATTTACATTTGGAGTTAAATCCAAAGAATTTGGCCAATTTAAAGAGGACTCCCAAAATTCCATGTAACCCTCATGGATGAGGTAGATGTTCAAGATGATTTAGATGTAGATAAAAAGGATAGGGTACATAGAAAAAATCCATAAGATCATAAAAGTAACAAGAAGAGATAAGTGAGTTATTCCACTTCAAACTACAACTCAAGAAAATGAAGGTAGATTCACTTGTTCCTCTTGTCTCATAATGAAAACTTGTTTTGAAGCTATTATTGTTAAGAATATTGGTTTAAAAATATGTTTTCTTACTTACTCATATCATTTGAGCTTTGTTCAAAGTGTTCATAAATTTAAGAAACAAAGAAATAAATTTTAGTTTGTTATTAATCCATAGTATATTATTGAATTTTATGTGGATGTGATTCCTCTTGATTCATTTGGCATAATACTTGGTATTCTATGTTTATATGTTATATATTTTAGTTTATGAGTGTTTGGAACTAAGGTTTATCAACCTTAGTACTTCCTAGCATTGATAAGACTTTGTTTGGAAAACTCTGTGTTATTGGAGGTCTATGAGGAGAAGAGTACAAAAATACTTTGGAAGACTCTTGGTAAAATTTATCAGGCTAAATCCTTGGTAAATAATTTGATTCTAAGAAATAAGATGTATTATATAAGGATGGAATAAGGAGGATTTGTGGATAATCACCTAAGTGTCTTTAACATACTTGTTGCCCAGTTGGGTTTTGTTGGTATCAAGATAGAGGATGGTTACATGAAATTGTTATGTTCTTTGACAAACTCATGGGATCACCTTGTGATGGCCATTGGGATTACCACTACCACCATCAAGATGGATGAAGGGGTTGCATCATTACTTTCTAAAGAGATGCGGAGAAAAAATTCCAAGATGGATAAGGAAGCACTTTTTGTTCATGACAAATCAAAAGGGAAAGGCAAGAGGAAGGGAAATAATTCAAAATTCAAATCCCTAGGGAGATCTAAGTCTCCTAGAAAATACAAGGTGAAATATTGGAATAATGACAAAACCATTCATTTCTATAAAGAATGTGAGGAGGATAAAAACAAGAAAAATAAGAATTTCTCCACTTTTTTTTCAAAAAAATCCTCTCGTGTGATAATGAATCCTTTGTCACAACCATGGTAACACATCCATCCAATATGTATGGTTGATAGAATTTGGTGTATCTTTTCACATCACATCACATAGGGTTTGGTTCTCAAAGTATGAAGAATTTGATAGTGGGAAGGTTTATCTAGGTGATGACTCTCATAAGAGTATTATTAGCCATGAAAAAGTCAAAATTAGATTCCCTAATGGTAGAGTGAAGGAGATCAATGGTGTGTTGCATATCTCTAGTTTGGGATGAAACCTAATTTTTGTGAGCAATTTGAAGATATGGGTGTGTAGGATTTATATTCAGTGGACGATGTCAGATGAGTAGAGGAGCTATGGTGTTGAAGAAGGGTGTTTGGATAGCACCTTGTTCAAGTTGGATGTATAAATTGTTCAGTGCAATATTTTGATATGTCAAAGAAAAGAGCTACAAATTTTTCATCCTCGTCATTGGAACAAGAAATGAAGAATTTTTTTACATCAACTTCCAATGTTCATGTATTTTGTGTACTCAAGGGTCTTCATTCCTTGGAGATGAAGCTTCCAATAGAGAAGACAATGTTATGCCACCAAAGACTTGGCCACATTAGTGAGAAGGATCTTAGAGCCCTAAAAAAGAAATGCCTCGTTGAGGGGCTTGATGATTGTAATCTCAAGTTTAATTTTTACAAACATTACATCTATGAAAAATAAAATTATGTTCAATTTTATTCTAATTCTCATAAATCTTTTGGGGTTTTGGACGATATTCTTTCAGATGTATTTGTTCTTGTTAATGTCCCTTCATTATCAAAATTTGTTTATTTTTTTCATTTATTGATGACTATGGTAGGACATTATTTTATTTCCTCAAGATAAAACATGAAGTCTTTAGTCAGTTTAAGAAGTTTAAGGCCTTTGTTAAAAAACTAAACTGGAAAAATATTAAGTATTTAAGGACTAATGATGATAATGAGTTTTTTTGAAAGAATTTGACAGATTTTATAAAGAGCGCAAGATTGAGAGAGATGCATAACACGAATCCATAGACCCCTTAGAAGAATGGAATTATGGAGAGGATAAACAAGATGTTGATGGAGAGGGATAAGATTATGCTAAATAGGGTTATCCTTGAACAAAGATTTTGGGTTGAAGTTGTAGCCACTGTAGACATTGAAAATTGGTCTAGGCCTACAACTCTATTTTTTGTCATAATTAATATCTTCATTGTCATAGTTAAATAATGTTAATTATTTGATTATTTTCTAAAAGTCATTTATCCTCCATTAATTAAAAACTATAAATTATTTAATTAATTCATTGTTACCTTTATTCAATCTTGATTAATTAAATAAATATTATTTATTTAATTACGTCGCTAATTAAGTTATCCTCTTTCTAAAATTAAATAAATTCTTATTTAATTTACCTTCATCACATTTTTTACTATAATTATATAATCATCTAAAATTATTTAATTATTCTTTAACCTTTTCTCCACTCAATTAAATAAATCTTTATTTATTTAATTTAATCCTCAAATTTTGAATGTTGAATTAAATTATCATTTAATTTATAAAAAGAATTATTCCTCGCATATTCCTCTGTGATTGGATAATCGCGTAGTTATCTAATTAGTAACTTACCACTTAAGTTGAGATTTAATTAAATCAATCAATCATCTCTTGATTTAATATCTTATTGTCTCTGACGAATAGAGTCTCTGTCTTAATCAATCTGTTATCTAGTTTTATTCTTCTGCATGCAAAATTTTATTAATTAAATAACTTTATTTAATTCATTCATTCATTCGTGCGTTCGAACAAATTGTTTCCTCTATGCTAATCTTTATCCATTACATGCAACCTTATTCTTTTGAGTTTTGAACAGTCTCAACTAAAAATTAAATTATTATTTAATCTTGATCTCCACTTTTTATGCTTTATCACTCCCGTTATTACTAACACTAATCTCAATGCATTTCAAATCTTTCTATCTTAATCATTTGTCTATCTTTCAATCTGAGCCTGTCATTTAAAAACCCTGTTTTCTATAAATTGGCTTGACCTTCATCATTGTTACTCCTCCCAAAATCTTATTACTTTTGGAAGCAATCGACTTTAGAATCTTCGATATTTTCTAATAACACTATCATGAGGCTATACTTGCACACTTAGAAATCTGAGGGACATTATCATACAACGAAAAAATGGAGAAGGAATATTGAGGTTCTACATGGAATTACGTAGATATTCGATGAGATCTTTCTGTTATTTATGTTTTAAGCTTTCCTTTGTTCTTTTTTGTTAGCATAGGTTTAGATTTGATTTTATTGCATTGTGTTGCTTGATCTCACTTGTTTCCCTATGTTATATTGGTGAACCTGACGTGAAGACACGATCTTCAAAAAAATCCATATAAATTTTATTCTTTTTTGTAAGTACAGTATGGTTTGACACATCTGAGGCACAAAATGGCATAATTGATCCTATGATCCACATATAACAATAAAATGATGCATCTAAATAACCACAACGCATCTATGGCCTTGTGTGACGAATTTGACTAGTAAAAGTTGTGACACATCTGTGGCCTTGTATGACACATCTGACTGGTATAATTTGATGTCCAAATTCTGAATTTGAATTTTTAATTACAATCTTCATTACAACTAATTTGGAGTTTGCAGCATGTGTTCTTAAGGAGTTAACATAGTGTTTGTAGGACATTGGGTAGAAGATAAATATACAAATAGTGTTTGTAGGATGATCAATTGACGAAGACAAAGATTTGAACTACTGATGAATTGTTTTGCAGAACATTTGTCAAAGACTAATTTCAAAACAAATTGTCTGATTAGATTAGAAAATTGTCATTTGGGCTTAAAATTAATCATTGTCTTCTGTGTTTGGTGTGTTTGCACAATCTATTAGTTTAAAACCTGATTCAATAATTACAGTATCTTCTCCCCTTGTGCACTTGTGTGATCCTGGGTGCACAAGAAATAGTTATTAACTCTAGAAATTGGGCCTTTCTTGGTGGGAAAAAGTTCTCACCCCAAGGCAACTCAAACCTACAACAAAGCTTTTTAGCCAAGCTACTCCTGACCGATATACAAATGTGAATCCTAATGGAAAACTTAGGATTACAAGTGCAAATTTGTTATGCAGACAAGTTTATCTTGCCTCATGCATAGCCACTAAATGGGTGCCCTTACTATGAGCCAATTGTTTTTAGTTAACCAAAAACCTTCTATTTGTTGGTGTAAGAGGCCAGGCCTTTGAAGTCATCTCATGTACTTACGATTCTTAGTAGAGATGAAAATTTTTCCATGGGAGATTCATGGGAACTGAAGGTTGGATGACCCGTAGAAGTGAGTGTCGTAGAGGGGAGCTAGTGTGGTCAAGCTTCTAATCATCCACTCTGAATAAGCACAGTTGGGGAAACCCAAGTGAGAATTCAGCAAATAATGTCATTACCAGCCTTAGGATCGTTCTTGTCTTCTGGAATTATACATGTTCATGTTCATCAAACTTAAAACACATTATTTTTTTATTGTCTTTATTTTCCAAAATTTGATCAAACAAACTGAGTCAAACCCTCAATTTACCAAAAAACTAAATATGTTAAATAGAAAGTCACATCTATCAAAACTGAGTTGCATCTATTTACCAATAAGTTGCATTTGTCAAACTAAGTTGCATTTGTTTACCAGTAAACTGCATTTGTAGTACTGAGTCGCATTTGTTTACCAGTAAACTACATCTACAGTATTGAGTTGCATCTACTTACCAGAACATTGCATCTGCTTATTGAGTCACATATGTCAAGCCAGTTAACACCTTTGATACTGGAAAACTACATCTAACAAATATTGTGATGCATCTGACATTGTGAGTCACATCTACCTGACACAAACCTGAGACATAGTTTGCTAGAAAATTGCATATGACACAGAGAACCACATCTGCTAATTTTTGTGATGAATCTATCATCCTGAACCGCAATTGTTTGATCACCAAAAAACAAAAATTCACTGTCATAGTCCAAAACCAAACAATCATACCAGTCTCTAATTTATCTTGTTACAGTGATCTCTAAACAGAAACAAGAAAGTTTTCCCATACTTTGCATGATTGCATCCTTTAGGTATCATTTAGCCATAATGATAGGCATCCTAGTTACAAATCTTAGTTTCATCTTAGGAGTCTATATTACCTTCAAATCGATCAATCTTTTAGGAAAATCACTTTGCAGACTTTATAATAGGTCAACTTTCCATGCTTTGGATAAACCCTTGCTTCAATGAAATTTGTCATTGAACCTAGTCATTTGTCGCACATATCTTTTATCCTCTGTGTTTCCTAGCTCATCAGTCTAGTTTGGGAGCTCACCTTGTCTTTTTTTCCTAGTCCTACAAAGGTCCCTTGACAAAACTAAATTGAGTCCTTGGTTAAAATTTAGGTGGTAGGTAACCTCTTTTCAGAATCTCCCAAAATTGATTACCGTCAAAGCTTGCTTAGACTTTGCATACTTAGACATAGTCATCCTAGGATAGCATCATTTTAGACATTCCTTATTTGCAAGACAATACCAAAAAAATAGTTACATTCATTCCTTATATCCAAAAAATCGCAAAAGCATAGACTAGATGCATACCATCCATAGACTTAGGTTTTGCATCACTTGCACTTTGAGCTTATCTTACATGGTTGAAATAAGGTCTAAAAGGAAAGAGAGAGAAAAGATGGCTGATCCAAATGACTTCATCAATCCATTCTCAAACCCCTTTCAAGGGACATCCACATCAAGACCCCACAAAACTTTGTTAGACAGATTTGTCACTAAAGACCCACAAGGACACATAGTAGTTGAAGACTTAGATGTTGTTGCACAAGACCCCGAGTTTTCCTCTTTTGTAGATGAGTACCTAGCAAATGATCCTCAACAATACTTAGACAAATTTCTAGTAGAAGGTGCCATGTCACCTCTTGGATTTGACATCCATACCCTACAAACTCCACCTACTCAAGGGACAAACATGATGACTACTAGTGCCACTATACCTCAAGTAACTATAGCCATACCATTTGGTGTACCTACACAGAGTGCTACCACAGTACATATGTCACCATTTGGTACATCTAGCATGACACAAGGTCTTAACTTCACCGTAGGGGAATCATCATCCAATCCCTTCAGTCCTAATCTTGGGAGAAAAATACCTAAAACAACAGCTACTATACCAAGTGTAAATGTCACTAGTACCATACCACAGAAAGTTGATATACTGAGCATTAACATCACTGGTACCATACCACAAGTAGTAGCTATACCAAGTGTCAACGTCACTAGTACTATACCACAGATTGGGGTCTCACAAATAGGAATCATACCCTCCATTCAACATGGATGCCAACCCATTCCTTTGCAAAACATCCCCATTTTGAATCAATCAACATCAAGTCAAAACCCATTTACTCAAATTCCAAATCAAAATCCATCCTGCATACCAACATTTAACCAAAATCCCTCACAAAATGTTGGATTTCAAAACACGTACATAGACCCAAACAATCCAACTAACACACCATTAACACAAGTTGACATCCTACAGACACAAATGCAAGCCCTTCAAACAAAGATGGATAATATGGTGGTGTCTAACAAGAGGAATTTTTTCAAAAAAGGACTTATGTACATTTCCCTTTGATAAATCATTATACATGATGCCTTTCCCACATGGGTATGTTATACCAAACTTACCTAAGTATAACAGAAAGTGCAATCCTTTTGAACACATAAGGGAATTTTCCACAATGTGCATAGATGTCGCATATGACCCCACCTATCTTATGATACTATTTCTGAGAAGCCTTATTGGGATTGCACTTGAATGGTTTTCTCAACTTCAATATGGCATAAGATCATGGGGTGAACTTGTTGAAAATTTTATCGAACATTTCGCCTTCAACATTGACAATGAGATCACCATAGCAACCTTGTGTCACACTACACAAGAGGAAGGAGAGAACTTCATCACCTTCTTCCAGAGATGGAGAAGTATAGCTAGCCAATGCCTTGTTGAAATACCTAAAAAATAGGTCACCATATTCCTAGAAAACCTCAATCCAAAATTGAGAAGTGACTTAAGAGTACATTGTTGCACTTTTTTTGTGGAACTAGTGGAAAATGGCATCATACTAGAAAAATCTCTCATTGACAAAGGTGAACTCAAGATGCCCAATAGAAATCCAAATGTGCAGAACACCCCTAATGACAAAATCAAGTTTTGGTCTCGGAACAAAAATGTTACCAATGATGGGATTGTTGATGCTAAAACCCTACAAGCAGGACCGGTCATTACACTTAGAGGTCATAACCCCTCTACCAACACACTCAACATTGTCAATCAAACTCCCAACATTGTCCAAAACACCCAATGACCACAACAGCAAAGGAGGTTTCCAAAACATGATTTCACTCCCTTAGGGGAACAAATCGAGTTGGTCTTCAAACAACTATTGCAACACAACATCATACAACTTCAAGAGCCAAGACAATATGATCTAGGAAAATTTAAACCCTTTTGGTGGGATGACAATGATTTTTGTCATTTCCATCGAACTAAGGGACATAGCTTACATAATTTTTGACAACTGAAGAACATCATACAAGATCTTGTCGAGAAAAAAACTATTGAAGTTAGTGGATAGAAATAGACATCTTCAAACACTGATCACAGGGTCTTTTTTGATCCATTACATGACCATGGGAAAGTAAAATCCCTCGGCTCAAGAAATAAGATCAATACTTTGGCCAACTATGCTAATATCAAGCATGATTATAATGGCCCAATCACAAATCACGTTTGAGTCGTTGATGAGCATGTCAACACGATTACCATAAAGAAAACTCCCAAGTGTGTTCTCAATACTCGTTGAACCAAGATAACCATTCAAGGCCCTCCATCACAGCAACAACCATAGTCTTCAAAGCCTCAGTATAACTTACTCGACCAGTTGGGGAAGGCCCCAGTGCAAATATCTATCTTGGAATTGTTGTGTATATCACCTGATCACTGATCTATTCTGGACAAAGCTTTGTAAAGCATGACCGTCCCCAACAACCTTGATGTCAATCAATTCCAAGAGATGGTAGGCTACCTAACCAACAGTCATCATGCTACTTTCTCTTAACAAGATTATGTAACCGAGAAGATAAACCTAACGACCCTTTGCACATAGAAGTTCTCGTTCATAAAAATAAATTTAGACGAGTCTTGTTAGATGGAGGACTAGGGTTGAATCTTTGCACCTTGAAACTAGTTAAGGCATTAGGCTTCTTAGAGGTGTGTGTGGATACCACCAAAAGCATTGTCATTAAAACATATGATGCTGAAGAATGAAAATCAAAGGGAGTTGTAACACTCCCCGTCATAATTGGTCCTACAGTTATGGATACAAATTTCCAAGTCTTGGATCTCGTCCTCCCATATAACCTTTCGCTAGGCAGACCATGGATTCATGCTATGAAGGTTGTCCCTTCCACTTACCATCAATGTCTTAAATTCCCCTACAATGGCATCGAGATTACAATAGACAGTGACCCAAATCCTTTCCAATATTTCACTAACCTACAAGGGATACCCCAACGCTAGGTGCCTGTAAACCAAGAAGCTTCATCATCCAATTCATCTCACTATGTCAATCCATCCACTCTTTCTAAAACATCCACTTCGCAATCACTACCTTCCACTACTAAGTTTGAGATCTAGGATAAGAGTTGTGGAGAGTATCATATGAAGGCATCTTATTGTGTTAGCCATTTGGTTCCTCCTAAATCATACGGTTTACCAACAGTAGCTAGGAGATAATTAGTGGTCACCATACACATCCCTCCCACAACATCTTTCACAAAATGGGGATAACTAAGTAAATAAGCCATAAACGAAGACAATGTAACCTCCTGGTTATACAAAGAAGACAATGAAGAACCTCCTTCACCTGCTTAGATACCCACAAATCAATATGGAAAAGGTTTCACGATAATGCAAAGCAAAGGATATAATGGACATAGTGGGTTAGGATTACATCAGAATGGCAGGATTGAACCTATCATTGTTTCTAAATGGCCGAAAGGCCTAGGGCTTGGGTTTCAACTACTCCAGATTGGCTTTTCTAGTACCACATCACCTTTACTAGAGGAAGTAAGTACTTTTGAATTTATCAAGACATCCAATGATTCATCTAACAAACCCTACTGTGATTCCCCCGACTCTAACAAATATGAGCGGGATTCCTTATCATCCACCTATGTCATGGACCTCAATAAACTATTTGGGGAACTTGATCAAATGCTTAAATCCTTGCAAAATCCACCAAATTCCTGTCCACAAACAACTTTGACAAAAGAGGAATGGTTTAAACATTACTATTGGGAATCCCTTGATCTTGCCTCTTGGGAACCTAAAAAATCCACTTCTAATAACCAAACCTTGACAATAGGTCCATCTCAGAATCCACCTACGCCCAAGAAAAAGAGTAAAGAGGATTTGGTAAGAAACTTTTGTGACTATGTCAACAACTCAGCCTTTACCTTGACCCCTTTGAACCTTGATACTTCCGATGATGACATTCCCTTAGTATATCCCCAACTTATCAATTAGGATCAACAAGAAACCCCTGTCTTAGATATCTTTGAGAATGACGAAGCAATAGCTGAGTTCCTAGGACTACGAGAAGACATACCCAGTGGTGACCATAAGGCTCAATTTACAATAGACTTGGATAACATGGCTTATTTTGGGGAGTTTGTTCAACCCTCCAGTCACAAAAATAAGAAAAAAAATGAAAAAATAAAAATGACGAATCCCTAGGTGAAAATCGAAAGGCACCTTTGGAAGATGAAAAAGAAAAAAATAAGGATGCATCTGATAGTGACAACCTCTCTAAGGCACCCAAGGATGGAGGTTTGAACATTATCCTCATTTCTCAGGAAAAGTCACCAATGTTAGTTGAAGAATCTGTGGAAATCAACATAAGCAATGAAGAGAATCCTCGGCTAATCTATTTTGTGGCATCTTTGATAGAAATAGAGCAACATGAATTTTGTAGCTTCTTCACACAAAGATAGATCAACTTTGCATGGTCATATGCCAGCATGCCTGGATTAGATCCTGAACTGGTATTACATCATTTTCCATTCAACCAAGTATTAAACCCGTGAAGCAGAAGTTAAGAAAAATGCACCCATAAATTGCTTTATTAGTCAAGACTAAACTAAAGAAACTATTGGATGTCGGCTTTATCAAATCAATTGACTATGCAGACTAGATTTCCAATCTTGTACTAGTGAAAAATTCAACAAGGGGCATCCGCATTTGTACAGACTTCTGAGACATAAACAAAGCATGTCCTAAAGATGACTTTCCTCTATCGAATATTGATATGATTGTTGACTTAACAGCGGGACATGAAATGTTATCTCTTATGGATGGGTTTTCAGGGTATAATCAAATCAGAATCACACTTGAAGACCAAAACAAGATAGCCTTCACTTGTCCATGGAGAACTTATTGTTGGAACGTCATGCCGTTTGGACTTAAAAATGTTGGAGCAACATATCAATGTGCCATGACAACTATTTTTCATGACCTCATACACACTCTTATGGAAGACTATGTGGACAATCGAATAGCTAAATCATTAACAAGGGTTGATCATTTACAAGTCTTATATAAGATTTTTCAAAGACTAGAAGAATAAAAAGTGAGGCTAAATCCAAAGAAATGTGTATTTGGCATGCAATCAGGAAAACTTCTAGGATACATCATTTCTAGAGGCATTGAAGTGGATCCAACAAAAGTGAAATCTATAATGGACATGCCTCCACCAGTCAATATAAGTCAACTAAGGACACTACAAGGGAGACTGCAATCTATCAGACGATTCATAGTGCAGTTAGCAGATAAAACAGATCCCTTTCAGCATCTACTCAGGAAAGGGGTACCATTTGTATGGACAGGTAAATGCCAAGAATCTTTTCAACTAATCAAGGATTACCTACTCACACCACCAATGTTAATGCCATCTACAGAGGGATAACCATTGATTCTTTACATTTCAGCAACCATATCAGCATTAGGATCCTGGCTAGCATAGATCGACAATGAGGGTCATGAAAGGGTAGTATACTATATCAGTCGCACTTTGGTAGGTTATGAGCTAAATTACAATACCATTGAGCGTGCTTGTCTTGCAGTAGTATTCGCTACTCAAAAACTTAGGCACTACATGTTAAACCACTAAACAATGTTGGTTGCAAAGATAGATCCTTTGAAATATCTCCTTAGCAAAGCAACATTAATAGGATGAGTGGCCAAATGAGTAATGGTACTCAGTGAATACAATATTCAATATGTAGAAAGAAAAGCTATAAAAGGACAAGTTATTGCTGACCAGCTGGCAGATGCACTGATAAAGGCAGATCATCCTCTAGTCGCAGATTTTCCTGATGAGTTCATCTTCACTCTTGACACGAGAATGACATGGAAGTTATACTTTGATGGGTCCCACACAAATCATGGCTCAGAGGTTGGCATATTTTTTATTACACCACAGGGTGACACTATTCCTAAGTCATTCAGAATTGCTTTTCCATGCACAAATAATATAGCAGAATATGAGGCTCTTGTAACAGGATTATGAATGGCAATCAAATGGAAGATTAAGAACCTACAATTTTATGGTGATTCTCAACTGGTAATCTGACAAGTTAATGATGACTATGAAACCAAAGATGAAAAGCTCATCCCATACAAGCGGATGGAAGATAGTTTTAAACAATACTTTGACAAAATCATCTTTCATTGAATACCTCACATTCAGAACAGGGCAGCAGATGCCATGGAAACTATTGCTTCACTCTTGGATATACCTAGCAATGTACCTAAATTCGAGTTTTTAGTAGAACAAATTTTAGTCCCTACCTTTGACATTCAAGATTCAGAGATGGTGTGTGAGCTTGTTGGTCCCAATTTCCCATGGTATAAAGACATATATGACTACCTCCATGCCGAAATCCTACCCCCTGACCTCTCACACAACCAATGCAGGACATTTATTTGTAAGTCAACTAAGTATACCATCATCGGAGATACCCTTTATAGACGTGCCCTAGACAATACCGTATTGAGATGTCTCGATACTGAAGAAGCACAAGCAACCTTGTGTGGGGTACATGAGGGTATATGTGGATCCCATTCTAGCGGTCCTACCTTAGCCAAGAATATTATGAGACTAGGTTATTATTGGCCCACAATGGAAAAGGACTCATATATCTTGTAAACACGTAAAATATACCGATTGGCATTGTGCATCTGATCCCGACTACTAACATCATTTCATCCTAAATCATCCCTTAGTCTAACCATTTAATCAAATTTCCTTATTTGATTAAATTCATTAATTTCCTTCCTTTAATTAAATAAATCATTTTATCTAATTAAGTCACTCTCTTTTGTTAATTAAATCAATCCATCTGATCTAATTATCCCTATTTCATTAAATAATTAATTTTATTTGATTAAATCTCTAAAGTCTTTCTATTAAATTAAATAAATTAAAACCCTATTTAATTTAATCTAACATCATCTCTTTTAATTAAATAAATCAAAATCTTTATTTAATTAATCTATTATCACATTCTTCTCATTATTTGATTTAAATAAATCCTAAAATCTAAGTCAAATAAGTCACACCACCTAATCTCCTATTAAATTAATTAACCCTTGATTAATTTAATTCTAATTCATGTCCCATCCTCTAGCTTTTCCCACTTGCACATGAAAATAGATTTAATTGATTTATTAAATCCTCTATTTTCCTCAACAAGGCATCTTTTGGAATATTCATCCAAGTTTGAATTCAAATTCAAAGTTGACATGTACATCCAACAAGACATTTACTCCATCTTACATGTCCTTTTCCTTGAGCCAAGTGGCATTTATTGCATTTTCCATTCCCTCTTGCAAGTCATTTCAACAAATTTGAAATTCAAAAATATGTATTTATTGGCACAATTCTCAAAACTTGCACATCCTCCATCCACTCATGGATTGACAAGTGGCATCTTGCCATTGGATGAATGTTAGTCTCACATTGTTCAAATTTGGACATTCATCCTTCTTGGCATTCTATAAATAAAGAGCTCATATCCTCATTTTATCATCCACAAATTAGGAAAAGTTACCATGCTCAAATATCTATCAAATTTCATCCATTCTTATTGAATCATAGCTAGTTTATGCAGTTTTCTTATTGGAGCATTCATCAACATCAACAAAGTGGATCAAATATCTTCATCACATCAAGCTTGCATCATTAGGAATTGGGAAAGGGCCAATTTTTACATCAAACTGGCACCAATTCCCCCATGGGATCAAGAGTTTGCTTGCTTAATTAGGATTCAATCTTTATTTTGTTATTTCATTGTTTTTTCCTAATTTGAGTTATGTTAATGGATTTCATGGGCAATCCTTGTTCTTGCTTGCAAAATCTAATCTAATGTGTTTTTTCTTATTGTCTTGCAGGTATTAGGATTGGGGTTCACACATATCTTTGTCAAGAAATATCATCAATGTCAGATACATAGAGACTTGATACATGCACTAGCATAGGAGCTTCGTCTAATAATGTCACCATGGCCCTTTTCCCAATGGGGACTCAATCTCATAGGTAAGATACATCCTACATCTTCCAATGGTCATAAATTCATCATTACTACAACTGAATACTTTACCAAGTGGATTGAAGCCATTCCTATGACCTACATCATCAGTACATAGATTTCTAAGTTTATCCTTAACTATATCATTTGTCGATATAGTGTTCCTCAATCAATAATCATAGATAATGGCCATCCATTTAAGAACCAAGAAGTCTATCGCCTCTATGAATAATTCCATATCCAACACCACTTTTCCACTCCATATTACCCACAAGGTAACAGCCAAGTTGAGGCATCTAACAAAACAATCATCAAAATCCTTAAAAAGACTATCAATGATGTTGGTCATGATTGGCATTTATTGCTTAAACCTGCCTTATGGGATTACCACACAAGCATCCATACTCCCACCAATGCCACTCCATATTCCTTGGTTCTGAGGCCATCTTGTCTATTGAGGTCAAGATTCCTTCCCTAAGGGTACCTTTGAAAGGGCATATTGACAATGAAGATTACCATGTGTCAAGACTACATGAGCTAGAATTCCTAGACGAACAAAGACAAAAGGCACTAGATCATCTATAAGCATATCAAAATCATCTTTTTCACAACTACAATAGGAAGGTCTTGAATCAAAATTTTGACATTGGTGACCTGGTCTTGTCATATGGTCTTGGGACTAACTCCCAAGTCTGATTTTTCTCAATCTGATCAATTTCTTCCTGCATAGCATTAAGCCAACATGAGTCTATGAGAGCTTCATTAAAAAATTTAGGCTCAAACTAAGTAACTAGACAGAAAGCAATTTGTTCATTTTCATTAGATTATGCAGTCTTTCTTCTAGTTTGAACTCCGACATTTTTATCCCCAATAATATGATCTTTGGGGTGGTATATAGCTAGAGTTTTTGAAGGAGCATTTGATGCAACCTTTTCAGGACTTGCATTTTCATTTTTAGGGCTTGCTGATTCAGCAATAGACTTTGTTGTTCCAGCTCCTTCAAAAATTATTTTGAATTCAAGTTCTTCTTCCTCATTATTTTGCAAAGATTCAGCATTCAAATGTGGTCTTTCATCAAATTTTGCATTAACAACTTCAACAATCTTATTAAGCCTTTTGTTTAGACATTTAGAAGCTTTGTTGTGAGTTGAGTATCCCAAAAAGATACCCTCATCACTTTTGGATTGAAAACTTCCAAGATTATCATCATCCCTTTTGATAAAACACTTACTTCCAAAAATTTTAAAGTATTTGACAGAAGCAGTTTTTCCATACCATAGTTCATAAGGAGTGTGTTTAGATTTCACCCTAAGCTGCACTCTATTCAAAATGTATACAGTTGTATGAACAGCTTCTTTCCAATACATATCAGACAACTTAGCTTCTTCTAGCATGGTTCTAGCCATTTCTTTTACAGTTTTGTTTTCACGTTCAACTACCCCATTTTGTTGAGGTGTTTTAGTTGCAGCATATTGCCTTTTAATACCATGTTGTTCACAGTAATCAATAAACTCTTGAGAGGTGAACTCACCTCCTTTGTCTGATCAAAGGCATTTGAGTTTCAGATCAAATTCCTTTTCAACCATTTTACGAAAGATTTTGAACCTTTCAAAGGCTTCTGATTTGTGCTTAAGAAATGTGACCCAAACCATTCTAGTATAATCATCTACAAAAAGCATAAAGTATTTTTCACCATTAATAGACCTTGTTCTAGTTGGTCCATATAAATTAGTATGCACAAGTTGTAAAGGTTTTGAAGAAGAATGTTCTTTTGTCTTGAAGCTGATTTTAGTTTGTTTACCACTTAAGCATTCTTTGCACACAAAATTTTCTGGCTTGTTAAGAATTGGTAAACCTCTAACATTCTAATTCTTACAGATTCTAACCAGATTTTCAAAGTTTATGTGTCCTAATCTTTTATGCCATAACCAGCTCTCTTCAATTTGGCCCATTAGACACATACCTTGAATATTGTAATTGCAAGATGAGTCAAGGAGATTGTACACATTTCCTTTTGTCCTCCTTCCAGCTGCAATAGCCTTTCCAAGCTTGTTCTTAATCTCACATCCCTGCGAATTAAAAAGAACATGATAACCACTATCATAGATTTGACTAACACTTAGAAGATTGTGCTTGAGACCTTCCACATAGTACACATTATAGATAGGAGTGTCTTCATTCAGAAGAAGTGAACCTCTACCTTTAATTTGAATACCAGAATTATCACCAAACTTGACATATCCACCTACATAATCTTCAAGTTTTATAAACTTGTCCTTATCGCCAGTCATATGGTTAGAACATCCACTGTCCAGGACCCATAAGTCCTTTTTCTTGGAATGAAAATCAGTTTGAACCAACATAGTTTGTTCAATGTTGTTGACAGTCTTAGGTTTCCAAACCTTTTTAATTTTCTGCTGTTTAGATTGCAGATCAGTTCTGCACTGTTTGACAGAATGTCCTAAAGTATTGCATTTAAAACATCTGATCTGTCTAAAAAAACCACATTGTTGCCTAAGACCAAACCTGGGTATTCTAGAATGCATAAGCCTACAAGTGCTCACCTTATGACAAAATTTGTTGCACAAAAAATAGTAACCATAGAAAAAAGAATTGTCTTTGTATGAAGGTCTATTACCTCTAAAAAACTCAACATGATCCTTACCAGATTCTGAGTGATTTGAACCTGAGCCTTTGACATCAATAAAGGGGTTTTGTTTTGCTTTGTCAGTTGAGCATTCACCCTTTTCAAAACCAACACCAGATTTATCTTTGTACATCTTTTGCTTGCTGAGCATATCATTCAGTTTTAGAGTGCTTTCATATTTTTCAATTTCCTTCCTAAGAAGGACTACTTCTTGTTCCAGTTTTTGAATTTCTTGATCTTTGCAGCTTACAGTCTCTCGAAGACAGACTTCAACTCTTTTAGCTTCTTCAAGCTAAGTTTTCAGAGAGATCAATTCTTGATCTGGTTTATGTTATTGAGTAAGAACTTGTTTTTTGAGTTTTCTGGCCTCTTGAAGAGCACATTTTAGCTCACTTTCAAGATCTACTTCACCTTCTTCAGTGTCAAAGGTGTTAGAATCATTTTGCTGAGTAAATTCAGCCATGAACAAAGTTTTGACTTCATCAGTTGATGAGTCTTCAAACTCAATATCAAATTCATCCTTACTAAACAGACTTTTCTTCTTTTTAAAATTGAAGTTTCGTTTAGGTTTGAAAGCCTTCTTCTTAGGTTGTATTTCAGTTGTCTCGTTATCATAGATTTGATCATCATAGGGACACTTTGCAGCAAAGTGACCTATTTTGCCATAGTTAAAACATTTAAAGGGAAGTTTTCCCTTATATTTTCCTGATCCCTGTTTAAATATTCTAACAAAATGAGATTTTTTAGAATCAGACAACTCTGATTCACTAACATCGACTTTTTCTTTCTTTTCAGAGTTAAAGGTAGTTTCTTTTCCTGTTGAATTGTTTTTGCTAGTTCTCATTTCATAGGCAGTAAGTATTCCTTGCAGACTGTCTAAGGTAAGCTTATCAAAGTGTTTTTTTTCTTCTAGGGCTGAAACCTTAGATTCAAATTTAGATGGTAAGGACCTAACAACTTTTGTGACCACATCAAATTCATTAACCTCTTGACCTAGACCTTTCATTCCATTGACAACTTCATCAATTCTTAGGAAATATTCAGCCACTTTCTCATCATCCTTCATTTTCAACTCCTCAAACTGATGTTTGAGAGTAATGATTTTTGACAATTTGACTTTCTCATTCCCTTGATCTATAGTTTCAAGTTTTTCCCAGATTCCATGAGTAGATTTGCAATGCATGACTTTAATGAACACATCTTTAGTTAATCCACACAAGATGGAATGCTTAGCTATGGCATGTGTTTCATACTTCTTTTTCTCAGCAGCATCAGTGGGAATAGTGGCCGGTACATTGTAATCTTCTAAAACAATGCTCCAAACATCAACATCAAAAGAAACAAGAAAAGCTTCCATTCTTATTCTCCAGAACACATAATCTGTTCCATCAAATAACGGAGCTCTGGTTACAGAGGCACCTTCTAGAGAATGTGCCATTAAAAAAAAAACAAACTCCAAGACCAAGATCAATCCAAGGTAATTAAACCAATCAGAGGACCCTATGCTCTGATACCAATGGTTGGAGTTAAAATGACACTGAGAGGGGGGGTGAATTAGTGTCGTAACAGATTTGACCAATTTTTCGAAAACTTCAAAACATATCACAGATTTGTTCTCAATATTACTCTGATTAATGCATTCATGAGTTGAATGTAATCATTCATAAACAGAATTGAGAAAAGTAATAACTCAACAATGAACAGAAACAACAACAGCATAGTAAAATAGAAAGAACACAGAAGAACAAAGAGGCACATTTTTTTGCCGAGTGGAAAACCCTCCTGGGGTATAAAAACCACTCCCTAAATGCCTTCCTAGCTTAATCTTATAATCAACTGTTCACAATGCCTTATAGGCTGATTTTTGAGCACCTACTCAAGGAGCACCAACCCCTCATTTAGAGATATTTATCTCAAGGAGTACCAACCCCTCAAATTATGTTTTGAACAATAATAATGATTCAGAGGGTTTCTCTGTTTTCAGTTAAGCACATATCTCTCTGTTTTCTCGTCTACATAATACCTTAAAGATTCAATAACTGAATCCCTAAAATACCTCATAGAGAAGAAACTCACAATCTCTGCATCTTGTTATACAGATTTTTATTGCAGATTTTTATCCATATATTTTATATAGCCAAGGAATGATAATCTCAAAATTACATCAACAGTCAAACAAAAAACTAAGTTTTATGCTTCTATATATACATCTTGATTTACATTCCAGATAGGTAACTGTCTTCAGGAGTAACGACAGAACAGCCAACCCAGCTAAGAGTCGTTCTCAACAAATCTGAAACATGTGAGATCATTTCTCTGCATAAAATGCACAACTTCCCACCACAGAAAATTATAACATCTAATGTATGAAAGACTCAGTCAGGGCATCATTTGTCATAGAAATGTAGAGAGCAGTTAAAGAGAATATTGTGATTATAAACCAGTAGGAAACGCATAAATTAAAATACTAGACAGATCTATAACTCCCATGGCTCCATTATCCACTATCGAGCTTCCAGTCAGAAATGCACCAAATAAACCTTCCATAAACCTCTGTAAGAACCATTACAGTCAGCAACAACAGAAACGAATAGTTTATGAAGCTTTCTCATGATGGCGGCCAGGCTAGGGCTCGATACCCAATCAAAAAGAATAAGCTCAAAAATTTTTCCCTAAACCTTTTTATTTCCATCGATGACACATTATGCCGAAAGGCAACTTTAACGTTACCAGACATTCAATTCGCTTTCGCTATGACACATCAGATTCAGAGAGAAGACATATCGAATACAACATGCTACGCTGATGGTCTTCCTTAATATATTATTCTTTCGCTGAGACATGAGGAAACTTCTTACCAAGATGCCTTTTAGATTCATTCACTATCGCTGTAACATACAACCTTCGGGGAGACCTCTTGGAGAAAAAACTTTGTCATACCGAAAGACATTCGATACACATTATCGCCGTGACAATTCAATACCTATGCCAAAGGCCTTTGTCATTTCCAAGTCGCCAAGACTATACATAGTCGAGGAGACACTATATAGACTGCCCCTTGTTTTTCTGAAACATCCCAAGCTCACAATAGATCACCAAGACATTAAAGATCTCACACCGACAAAAACCTTTTCCTGATGTGCATCGCTATAACATTATGATATCGGTGAGACCTTTCGTCGAAAGTTTGAGTCATACCGAAAAACTTCATTCACTCGGAGTCGCTAAGACAGGATAGATCCTATGCTGACATAGTTCTTTTGTGTTCCATCAATGAGACCGGAGGTCACTTGCCGAGACCTTTCGCCAAAAACCTAGCTCTTGCCGAAGAGATTACCTTCATGTTTTTGGTCGGTGTAATAAATCGAATTCACCAAGACCAATTCTGAAACCGCTCAACTCTTGCCGATGAAACTCCATAAGCACTAGTCGGTGAGACATAATCCTTTTCGTTAAGACCTCAGCCTGACAGCCAAACTCATGCCGATATACTTTATTCTAAAGCGGGTCGGGGAGACATAAGGAAATCAATAAGACCTTATCCCGACGGTATTACTGTTACCCATTTTTCGCCTATGGGCTCAATCAGGCAAGGTAACCCATGTTTTCAGGGGTTCTCAAAAACCAAATGGAAGAACACTTGCATTAGGATCACTTTTTTACCTTGTTTGCTTCTTGTGTAGATGTAGGGGAAAATGATGTTTTAATTCAGCACATGGATTAAATGCAGCTCCCAAGAGGGTTGAGCCCAGCGTGCAGGTCTTCAATTTAAGGGTGGGTTTTCATTTTTATGTTTTTCCTTGTCTTTCCCTCTTTTCTATTTTGTTTTCTTTTGTCTCTTTCCTTGTTCTGCCGGGGGCAGAACCGGGTCGGAACCTGGACTTGGAACTTTTCCAAGGTTTCGGTTCCTGTTTCTGTTCCAGTTCCGACCCCGCTTCCACCTTTTCTGCTTTTGTCGGGCCCCTTTTCCTTTGTTTCCATCGGAGGCGGAACCAAACTGAAACCAAACTTGGAACTTTTCTGAAAATTCCAGTTCCTATTTTCGTTCTGGATCCGGTTCCGGTTCCACGCTCGTGTGCGTCTTGTTCTCTTCTTTGACCTTACATTTTACCATGGGGTAGTTTTTTCCTTTCTTTTCTTCCTCATCCTTTTTCCTCCCTTCCTTTCCTTCGTCGAAGGCAGGATCAGAATGGATTCCTATCTTGAAACTTGATGAAAGTTTCTGTTTCGGGTTTATTTCTGCCCCCGCCCCCGCTCTGTTTTACCCGGGATCGGATATAGTTCTAATCCTACCCTTCTTTCTTTCTATCTTTTTCCTTGTGCGTTTTCTTTCCTTTTCTGCCAGGGGTAGAGTCAGGTCAGAACCTGGACTTGGAACCTTTCCAAGGTTTTGATTCCTATTTTCGTTCCGGTTCCGGCCCCAGTCCCGCTCCTTCTTCTTTCCTTTTCTTCCTGGCTTTTGATCAACTGACGTCTCCCCCTTGGTTCCCCCTTATGTTTTTTCCTCTTTCCTTTTCTCCTCATATGTTGCAAGAGGCAGGATCGGAACCAAATCGGAACTTGAAACTTGAAAGTTTTAGGTCCGGATTTAGTTCCGGTTCCAGTTCCACTTTTTTCCTTTGTTTTTCCCCCGTTTTGGTCTCGATCCCGGTTCCGCCGGGATTTTTTCTATCTTTGCTTCCCCCCTTTCTCCCCCCTATCCTGGTTTCGGTTTCGTCTTGCCCCCGCCCCCGCCAGTTTTTTTGAAAAAACTTAGTGCAAAGGAGTGCCTTCGCTAGAAGATGAGGAATTCACCGTAAGGTCTCCCCGACCCGATGGGGTCTGGCCGATGGCTTTTTGTGAAATCGATATAACTTTGGCTGCTCGCCATGAGGTCTTGTTGACACTGAGAAGTCTGGGCAACATAGAAGATATAGTTGGCAAAAGTCTCACCAACCAGTGGAGCCTCCCAAATAAAAGGCAAGATCGCCGAAAGTTTCAACCTTCGGCATAATGTCTTGCCGAAGGCCAGATGTCTCACCGACAGAAAGGAGGGGCCTCGCCAAGAGTTGAAGCCATCACCATAAGGTCCCAGTGACTTACCAGAGTCTTTCCAATAGCGGTCACCTTGCCCACAGAAATGAACATTGGTCTAACTTCCGCAGTTCAGTGAGAAGTCCCGCCGACAGTCCTAAGTTATGCTGATAGCTGCAGGGGTGATCAGTCAGTAATGGCACTGAATATAATGGATAGATCTAATGTTGCTTCTCAAAGGGGAGGTAGCCGTGAGTCACTATAGCAGCTGGAGATGATGGCTGGAGGAGCAAGGGGACATTAATGACCCTGTCATAGAACATTCAAAGCAACTCTGACGAAGTCTTAATGGCGGACTCGAAGGCTGCAAGATAACAATGACGGCTGTAAAAGATCTGAAGGCCATGCCTAGGGATGAGCTTTCACTAACATAAGCAGGGCATGTGCATTAAATGTTTCATTGACTTCATTCCAAGGCACTTCTAGGGCCGACATGTCCAAGCACCGACTCATTTTGGAAACCCTAATGTAGGGGGCCAACCTTTGGTTGTATATATGGCATTTTTGCCTTTTTGTAAGACAGTTCTTAGTTAGGAGACTATCGAGAGCACTATTCAGACTTTGTAACTCATTATTTTATGAATACTACAGACCTGTAACACAGGGACTCCTCCTTATTTTTAATAGAAAGTCATTTCCTTTTCAGATTTTCTCTGTTGTCTTAGTATTGTTTGAGAGTTGCATGATAAAATCCTGTGTAATCCTCTATTTTATCAAATTCCTTCAGTACTGGATGCAAAGAATATTATGTCATAAAACTAGTTTATGTTAGTGATCTCTTTCTACTGCGTTTATATATGTGAAGACATCTTGTTTTCCTTGTGTTAAGCACTAGAATAGTTGGAACCTACATAGACTCATTTTTATAAACATAAACCTCTGTATTGTGAGATTGTTTAGTTCTATTGAGATTTTCTGTGAGTTTTCTGTAGTGTTGTCATATTTTATCTTTGGTGTATCACCTGTTAGTGATAGGTTTTGGATTCAAGTTCATCCTTCTTACTCTTTCCCTTATCATTTTTTAGTTTTTCTCAAAGTATCTTAAGGGGAACCAGCCCATAATCTAGAGGTTCACTTCATTCCCAGGTCACCCACAACCTCGAAGTGTTCCCATGTGTCGATAGGTTGTTGTAGTTGATAGCTTAAGCAAGGGTGAAAACTTTATTCGACAACAATTACATATGCCAATAGAGAACACATTATGTCACCGAAACAAAAGAGAAGTCTTGCCAACAGCAACCTGTAAGATAAATTCAATCGCCATGACATCTGAAATGTCTTGCCGATAGGCAACTTAGACATTTTAAAGTGGATCAAAGATTTTGTCATCAAGGACAAACCATAAACACAACTGAGATCCAACAAACTAATATGCGCCTATGAATAACTGGGAGCCCGTCTCTCAAGAGTTACCTCCTACTCATATAAATCCCTATAATACCTCTCCCAATCACCAACCCTGACTAACTCATGAGCGAAAGTTGTAGCTGGCCCAGTGCAAAGAGTTGTAAACTCCACAAATCTCTGCTCTATCTCTTGTCATTGTGCTACTACCTGATCCCTCTCCAAATAAGCATTGTCTCTCTCCATCTGCATCACGTCTCACTCTGTAGTCATAGCTCTCATCCACTCCTCCAAGGCCTCTACTCAGGCCTATAAATTAGCTACTCACTAATCATTGGGACCCTCCTCCTCCCACTATGGCCTCTCTCCCTCATCAACATCCCACTCCTCAACAATCTTGTCTCGGAGCTCCCTCTCCTGATCCCCCATCTCCTCCTCATCATCATCCTGATACTTGGCCAGTAGACCAAGGGCATCTATCTCTGCCTCCTCCTCGACATGCTCCTCACCACCAGCCTCCTCTCCTCCACCCATCTCCAACATGGGTACATCCTCTCCCTCCCCCTCCTCCTCATAGACAGGTGAAAAATTGAGGCCTCAACCTCTATGACCTCATCGACCCTGTTGGCCACCCCTACCACCTTCTCTACCATCATCTCCACCACCTCTCCTTCCATCACTCCTGCCTCGAGGTCCTATCCCTCACCACTCTACAGGTACTAGCTCATCAGGATCTGTCAAAGGCACAAGCCTATGCTGCACCCACCAGGCATCATATGCATCTATCATACCAGGGTCTGCAGCTCCACCCCTCCATCCCCACTGAATAGGCTATAATCCATCAATGTTTGCCTCAACCGTTGCAACTGGAATCTGTGGCCCCCACAAAGGAACATCCCTAGAAGATCGAGCAAACTCAGCTCTGAACCACGACACATCTTGCACCTCACCAAATTGTCTAAGTACTCCATCTGGTAGGTGTCTCTTAATGATATGAACCCTCGAAATGGTCCTTCCAATTAGGTATCATTTCTAACAACACAACAGCAAGTGTTGATGCTCATCATGCCACTGCGCACAATCCATGTAAGGTCATCATATGAACTGGACAAGAGTGTCAAGAGTATGTCTCTAGTAACCAATATCCCCAAGATGAGTCCGAGTAATGGTGTTTGCATATCGAAAAACATACAAAGACCTATCATCTAGCTCAAAAACAACAAGTGGATGGGAAACAACAATGTGCTCCCACTCTTAAATCATGAGAAGAGTGGTACCACAGCTCATCAACTATGCCTCCCTATAAGAAATATCATGTAAGTGAAAATACAACATGGCTAGTAAACATGGGCCTCATGCATATACTACCTATCGCTCCAACATCCCTACCAGCATCTAACCCCACCCAACGGGAAACTCATGCCCTCTACGATCTGGTAGAACAATCCCGCCAATAAATGTGCATAACATACAATCCAATCATGCATCGGATCTCATAATGCTCAATCCTGAGTTGTCTAATGTCATCATGCTAATAATAACGAGTAATCTCACTATAACCCCTCTGGATATCATAGAGGACTCTCTCATCCCTAATCGATAATTTCAAAATCCTATAGACATCCTCTAAGGTAACAGTAGCCTCTCCTATAGGTAGATGGAAAGAGGAAGTCTCTGAGTGCCATCACTCACAAAGCGTAGTCAGTAGCCCTCGGTTTGCCTAAATAGTGGGCATAAATGTAACATGATGCAATCCGAGATGCCATATCATCTGTCTCTCTCCACTCTGCAACTGGTCTTGAAACTCATAGGTCAACGGCCTCGACTCCCAAGTATATATCAGATCCAAAGTGACTTGCAAATGTATAACAGAAACCTTGTGTCAGAAATAAAAAGGCAATTTTTTTATATCACAAAACTTCAAAAAATTTGATAGGAAAATGTATCGCTTTATTATCAAATGTGTTGCAAAACTGCAAATGTGTCATTTAACTTCGCAAATGTGTCGTACTAAGTCATATGTGTCACATAACATTGCACATGTGTAACAAAAAACACATGCATCACAAGGAGAAAACACACGCAAACAACCATGCAAATGTGTCACAAAATGCAAATGCGGTACATAATCAAATGCGCGAACAAACATCCATATGTGTAGCCAATATCAAATGTGGTGCATGAACCTACATGTGACATTGCACCTAACAAATACGATGTGAAATTACATATGCGATGTAGAAGTAAACAAATCTATTGATGTAAACTAAATGCAAAATGATCCTAGATGTTTTTTTGTAAATATGTTGTATCGCGACCAAATGTGTTGCATACAATCGCATTTGCATCGCACATGAAATGACACATTTGAAAATTTAATTTTAACTGCCTAAAAATGCATGAAAATCAAAAATTCAAAAGATGGTTTTGGGGTACATATCGGGGGTCCTACATCTACTGGCCATCTGAAGGTCCTCACTCGATATCCATGGTGCTCTGTGTATGGAATGGGTGACATGTTTGCTAAGTGCTCCAGAGCACAATGAAGGTTTTCTAAACATGGGTGCAAATGAATTCAATTTCCACCCAAATTCTATTTATACCTAGCATTTTGGAGGGTTTTTCTCACACCTTGTGTACTGGGCGCACTATTTACCAACTTCAAATGACCATTTCACCTACCAAACTTCACCGAAACTGATTTTTTTCACCACCATCGAACTTCTAGCTATCAAATTACTTAATCAGGACAATTTCCAATTTTTTCTGAATTTTTCAAAAATTCGTCATTTTTCCCAAGGGGGCATACCCTTCCCTATTTCACACCGGAGCATGACTAGGGCATGTTATTTTTGTATTCTTCAACACAAATGCCTAAATGACATTATGTCAAAGAGGGGCAAATTGTAGACACTGAAAATTGGTCTAGGCCTACAACTCTAATTTTCATCATAATTAATATCTTCATTGTCATAATTAAATAATGTTAATTATTTGATTATTTTCTAAAAGTCATTTATCCTCTATTAATTAAATAACTTTAAATTATTTAATTAATTCATTGTTACCTTTATTCAATCTTGATTAATTAAATAAATATTATTTATTTAATTACGTCGCTAATTAAGTTATCCTCTTTCTAAAATTAAATAAATTCTTATTTAATTTACCTTCATCACATTTTTTACTATAATTAAATAATCATCTAAAATTATTTAATTATTCTTTAACCTTTTCTCCACTCAATTAAATAAATCTTTATTTATTTTATTTAATCCTCCAATTTTGAATGTTGAATTAAATTATAATTTAATTCATAAAAAGAATTATTCCTAACATATTCCTTTATGATTGGATAATCGCTTAGTTATCTAATTAGTCACTTACCACTTAAGTTGAGATTTAATTAAATCAGTCAGTCATCTCCTAATTTTATATATGATTGTCTCTAACGAATAGACTCTCTGTCTTAATCAATCTGTTATCTAGTTTTATTCTTCTGTGTGAAAACTTTTTTTAATTAAATAACTTTATTTAATTCATTCATTCATTTGTGCGTTCAAACAAATTGTTTCCTCTATGCTAATCTTGATCCTTTACATGCAACCTTATTCTTCTGAGTTTTGAACAGTCTCAACTAAAGATTAAATTATTATTTAATCTTGATCTCCATCTTTTATGCTTTATCACTTGCGTTATTACTGACACTAATCTCCATGCATGTCAAATCTTTCAATCTTAATTATTTTTCTATCTTTCAATTTGAGCCTATCATTTGAAAACCCTGTTTTCTATAAATTGGCTTGACCTTCATCATTGTTACTCCTCCCAAAATCTTATGACTTTTGGAAGCAGTCGACTTTAGAATCTTCGATATTTTTCTATCATGAGGCTATACTTGCACACTTAGAAATTTGAGGGAAATTATCATACAACGGAAAAATGGAGAAGGACAATCAAGGTTATGCATGGAATTACGTAGATATTCGGTGAGATCTCTATGTTATTTATGTTTTAAGCTTTCCATTGTTCTTTGTTGTTAGCGTAGGTTTAGATTTGAGTTTATTGCATTGTGTTGCTTGATCTCGCTTGTTTCCCCATGTTACAGCCACTATTATCTATTAAATAGATATCCTACAATGGTACTTGTTGATAATATGCCCATGGATGTGTGACTAAGAAAGAATCATTCAATGAGGCATCTCAAAGTGTTTGGTTGTGAATCATATGTACATGTGTCAAAACAAGAAGAGTTTGAAGTTGGAAAAAAGGTTGTTAATTATATCTTCACTAGTTGTGGTGTTGGTGTGAGAGGGTACAAGATTTGGGACCCAATAGCTAAGAATATTTTGTACAATAGAAGTGTGATTTTCAGAGAGTTGAAACCTTGTTATATTATCCTATAGCTAGAGAAAGAGGAGAAAGAAAAGGATATAGTTTATTTTACACCTACTTTGATGAAAAATGTAGCTCTAAACAATATGATGAAGAAGAAGAACCTCAACCTTAACCATTGAGGAGGTCTATGTGAGTTAGGTGGTAACCAAAGGTTTGTTTATTCATTATTGGATTTCAATTGTATATGTTCTTTGATTGATAACACTGATGAGCCTAGGACTATAAAAAAGGATATGGGTATGAGTGATACAAATTCTTGGATGAAGAGGTGGTTATATATTGAAAAAATAACACATGGGATCTAGTACATTTTCGTAGACAATGTTAACTCATTGATTGTAATGGGTTTTCAAGAAAAAGTGTGGTCTCGATGGTATTTTTGAGAATCATAAAGCACAATTAGTCATGAAGGGGTATTCACAAGTACAAGAAATTGATTATGGTGAAATATTTTGTCTTGTAGCAAAGATGACATTCATTCAATTCATCTTATCACTTGTCACAACTTACAAATTATAAGTTGAGTAAATAGGTCTGAAGATAATATTTCTTCATGGTGATTTGGAGGAAGAAATCTATATGGCACAATCAAAGCATTTTTTTCAAAGGTAAAGAGAATATGGTTTATAATTTGAAGAAATATCTATATGGTCTAAAACAATCTCCTAGGATGTGGTACTAAAATTTTGATACCAATTTGTTGAGTTTGGTATTTTCGTGGTATAAATCTTATCATTATGTTTACTATAAAGCTAATAATGGTTACATTCTCATTATTGCATTGTATGTAAATGATATACTATTTTTTTGGAATGGTAAGGGTTTGATTTTAACTTGAAGTCTCAATTGTCAGCACATTTTGAGATGACAAATCTAGGCGTAGTTAGGTAAATTATAGGAATGGAGATTAAAAGAGACAGAGCCAATAGAAAGTGTTGGTTAAGCCAAATCAAGTACATGAAATTGTTGTTGGAAATATTTAGCATGGTAACTTGTAGAAAGTTTTTTGTTCCTATTATGCAAGGAACGAAGCTATATTTTTAGGATTTTCTAAAATATCCCACTAAGATGGAGGACATGAGAAAAGTGTAGTATATAACTATTGTGGGAATTTTGACGTATTCCATGGTTTGTGTGAGGCCAGACATTATCCAAGAAGTGAGAGTGTTGACTCAATTTATGGCTAATACTAGACGGGTATTTTGAGATGCGATTAAGCAAGTGTTTAGATATTTATGGGGTATTTATGAATATTCCATATGTTTTCATGGTTATCCTACTATACCTCGACATTCAGTTTGTATTCGTGGATATGTGAATTTAGAATGGGTGAGTGACATTAACAAAAGAAGATCCACTGATGGTTATGTGTTCATGATGTTTGGTGGTGCTATTTGTTGGATGAGTAAGCAAAAATCTATAGTCTCTTTGTCCATGATAGAAGCAGAGTATATGAAAAATACTCATACTTTTAAAGAAGCCATTTGACTTAGGATATTGTGTTTTGATGTTGGGCTTGATGCAAGGATGATAAACTATCTATTGTGATTATTAAGGTATCATTTTCTTAGCAAAGAATCCTACTTTTTCATGCTAGAGAAAACAACATTAATGTTTAGTTTCATTTTTTTCCATCACAGGGAGGAATATTGGAAGGTGAAATTGGAGAAAATTGGCACTTTAATGAATTTTTATGATGTATTAACAAAGCATGTGAGCACAGAGATGTTTAGATGGTGTTCTAGTTGCATGGACCTCATAGCCCCTAGTAATTGATTGTTGATTAGATCTCGAAAGGTCTTCAAAAGTGGGAGAATGTTGAGATAAATATGTCTCAACCTTTACAAGTCTTAGAATTTATTTTGATGGTTAATTATTCATTTTATCCTATGTTTATTTTCCTACTAATGTCAATTCATTTTGTGGGACCTACTAGTTTAGGTGGAATCTTGCATGGGGATGGCTAGGATGAAATGTAAGATAATTATGTGGAAGTAGGAATCCCACTTGGTGGACCCCACTAGAGGTTAATTTTATGGCCTTTTCATAAGTTGTAAGTGTTAATCCTATGGAAGATGATGACAAATTATGACAGTGTAAGAGTCAAGTTATGATAAACTATGACAGGTGGGCCCAATATGATGAAGGCACCTATGCATGCAAGGTTTTTGCATGCATGAAAATGTTGTACATGTCAAGGAGACTCAAGAAAAGTATGTAAGCATTGGATTTGTGTCATGTGGCAATCCTAGGAATCCATATTCTCTTATGAAGTTGTATATATTTGGTACTTGGTTTTTTTGCATAACAGTATAGGTTTGAATATTTTAAAACTACCATTATGTTACGAGATTCACTGCAAAAATAATGTTATAGTTGAAGACTCGTAAATGATCTTAGCTATGTGATTGTGTTGTATCCTCATTCAAATTACTGATAATACGAAGAGTTTTCTTTGGAGTGTGGAGTTTTTCTCTTTAAAGGGTTTTCCCCATGTAAACATTGTGTTATGGTATATTGTTGATTTGCATATTTTATTTACATTATATGAATGTGCATCTCAATATGTAACTAATAAAGTTTTAAAGATTTTTTTTTGCATTGTCTCCATCACTTAGATTGTTGCAGGAATCTTCTTCCACTTACTCATCTTCGTTTCAGAGACTACATGGATTTCCACTTGGCATTGTATATAGTAGAGGTACCAAGTTTGTGGAGCACTTATGGAGGACATGGTGGAAAAAATTGAACACAATCACAATTTAGTTCAATGGATCATCCTCAAATAGATGCTTAATAAAAGGTAGTCAATATGAGCCTTAGTAAATTTTGGTGATGTTTAGAGAGGGAAAAACCTGGGCTTTAGGACTCAAACTTGGTGCAAGTAAAATTTTCTTATAATACCTCACTAAACAAAATCACTAGAAAGGCCCCATCCCAAATTATTTATGGGAAGACTGCAAGAGGTGTTACTAAAATTTATCCATGAAGTGAAGGGAGAATCACAAAAGAATGAGATTTTGTAAATTTTATGTTCTATGTGCACAAATAAGTGTACATATAGTTGGAGAAAATTAATCTGTAATACAAGCAACATGGATATTATAAAAGGACAAATAATTTTTTAGTTTGGTGACATGGTTTTAACACACCAGTGCAAGGAAAGGTTTCCAAAAGGAGTGCATATTAAATTAACATGGAAGAAAATTAGACAATGTAAAGTCTAGAAAAAATTGGGATTAATACATACATGATAGAGTTGCCAAAAGGAATAGATATATCATTTATCTTTAGTATCACAAAGTTGCACCCTAATAGTGAGGGACAACCTACTGAAGAAAATTATAGCATAGATTCTAAATAATTATAATCTAGAGATATTAATTGTTGAAGAAATTGTGTAGGGAGATTGTATAACTAATAGGTACCAAAGTCAAGAAAATGTCCAAAAATGAATATAAAGACTATTTGATCAAATAAAAGGGTTTTTGAAGTTGAATATATGATGTAATTTATTACTTATAAATTTATAAGTATGACAAATTTATAGCAAACCAAAAAATGTGTGCTTGATAAAGAGTTTGTGGCTAAATTTATTTTCCTACAAGGGTATTTCATACAGAACCATTCAAACACATGAGAAATCCTCATCAACCAAAAATAAGACTAAGAAAACTAAGTGGCTTGCATAAATATTGTGTGCTAATAACAATATAGTGTAACAATAATATTTAATTCTTTGAATAAAAGTGGAGCTTGTGTGTTAAAAACAAATAGGCAAAATGAAGAATGCTTACAAATAAAACTCTTGCATATAATCTTAAGCATGGGTGACTCTATGTAATAAAGTAGCTTGTGTGATACTGTGCTCACTTGGCTAGTAACATCTTGCACAAATATTGACACTTGTGTGCATTTGTGATGAAGAGAGAAGATATAGCATCACCCACATGTTGAGTGAGATTGATAGTAAAAGGAAAATAAACTATTCAACTTCTGCAAGTAATTATTTTTTCTTAATGTATCTAGGTCAATGTTATTTTAAAGGTCAACTTGGGCAATTGGGAAGGTTGGTCATTGTTAGCATAGTTGAGCTTGAAGGACATTGTTGCAACTCGTGACTTATATGTGGTGTCTAACCATGTTGTCATTGATTCTTGTTTGGGAATCCACTGTAATTTTTCTATTTGAAATTGAAATAAAAAATGATATTATATGTCATTTTTGTGTTGTCTTCATGTATTATTTAATTATGTATCTATTTGTATGAGTTGTGTGTTGATTGTAAGGTGTTGTCTATAGCATCCATCAATGGGACCCCTAACTATAATTGCATCAAATTTCAGCCTCCAATTTAAGCTCCCTCAAACACTATTTCCTTAGCAATCACTTCTCCATGATTTGAAGGTTCAAATATTATATTTTATCTTTACAATTTAACATTAACATCATAAAGGAAATAAAACATGCCTCTACAAATATATTTCGGGATAATATCAATAAAATCAATTAATTAGAATAAAATTTGAGATATATTTAAAGGAGTTGAATACGATAAACTAATTCAAGTAAATTAATTTAAATGAAAAATGTGTTTTATACTTTGGTTTGTTTGTGCACGTATAGACTTGCATGCTTTTATATTCATATTGTCTATATTTATTCAAAATTTGTGACTTGGATTTGTCCTCTCTTTTGTTTTCATATTTATATCTCATACACTCCAATTCTTATGTATCTAATAATTTCCACATAGTTATATATTTTATGTATATTCAAATAATTTTTTTATGTTCGTATTTACATTCAAATAATTATAATTACTTACTCACATGTTCTTACTCATATTTTCTTGTGGTTATATTTATTAAGTATATAATGTCTTTATTTATTTTATTTATGTATTCTTCATATTATTTCCTCATTTTCTTCTCTATCTTCTTCACTCTTCCTCAGGTCATGTTCCTCAGTTCTCCCTCATTCCCTCTACTTTTTAAGGCAATGTATGCATCTTAATCCTTCACTTTCCTCTTCCTAACGATGGATCACTAAGTGAGATCCAAATGTCAATTAAAAAAATAAACAAAGAAAATTTAGAAGCAATATTATACAATATGGACTATGGAAAACTTATGCCAACTAAGAATATGTTTTAAATTGAGAGATTAAAGTTTACCCAATTTTGATGCTCAATAGAGAGTTGTTCATTATTTTAATTATAATATTTTTACCAAGCTTGTAATTGCTATAAATTGGATGCACTAGAAGTATAACAACAAAAATATAAACTAAGTTGCGCTAAAAATTTATTGACGGATGCAATTGCACACGATTATGTCCTCTATGGTGGGATTCTATCCTATTCATCCCATTTTATTCCAAAGTATATTATGAACTTCAAAACTTACAAAAGACATGTTTGTTTGATGTATATATTAATATTAAAAAAATTAAGTGATGCTAAAAAGCACCAATCAAACCTCCTACAATAAAGGGGAAGAGCAGTCAACTTGCAATAGTAAAATAAATAAATAACAATAACTTTAGATACTTTAATATAGACAAAACAATTGATAACTAGAACATCCAATTGTCAATCATATAAAACAGTTGATAACTAAAACATCCAAATGTCAAGAGTAATAATGTTGGATGATAATGTATAACTAAAACATACAAATATCAATAATAAATAGGCAAGTGTACTATCATAACTAGATACTCTCCATTATAATTACTTCTCAATAACAATAATATAGACAAGATAGTTGATACCTAATTAAAATACATAAATATAACTATGCTCTCCATGAATAACTATGATGTTACAATCAATAACACCAAATAGTGAAACACCATACCATCCCATATTGTTTTTGATCCACGTCATCACGTGTACAAACTTCCGTAAAAATCTGTTACAAACTCAACAGAATTATCACGAGAACGGAAACGGTATAATTAAATGATTTGCCATGTTCCCTACGCACTAGGCTTTACCTAGCTAATTGTACAAATATATTTTCATGTTAGGAAAGTTACTTGTACGGTGTGTCCTCCTTTTCCTCTTTCTGCCCCACATTAGTTTTGTTGTTTATGTAGGTACCTTTCTTATGTAAGAAAATCTCTTAACAATCTAAAGACAATTAAAGTGTGCCCCTCAATGTCTCTTTTCCACTTGCGAGTCCTTAAAGATTACTAATACCATTTAAGGGAACACTCTTGTGGCCCCCTTAACCATCCCTTTAGGGAGACTTCTTATTAAGGGGGTTGATGGAGGTTGTAGTTATCTTTTGTAGGAAGGATAGTTTGGTGTCTCTTTATTGTCTCTTTTATTATCCTCTTTATAACATATGGATCTATCACTCAACCTCACATATTAGGTTTCTTAACTACTTTTAGTAAAGACATTTAATATGTTATGGGTATGTCAATAGATATTTGTAATGAGTGTAATTTTAATTAGGTGAAAAATCATAAAGAAACATGAAAAAAAGTGAGTGATGAAAGTTATTGTTCATGGTGTATAGTGTGAGGGGATAAACTACATTATTGATTGAATTATTTAATAATTTGAGTTTGATATTGCATGCAGATTGTTTACGTCCTTCTTCTTGAGGGAGATATATGCACTATCTTGCATGTGGACATGTCACTACTAGTTAAAGTTCAAGGTGATATGTAGATCTTCTAAATGCTACACCAATGAGATTGTAGTAAATGTGAGAACCTAATGATCGATGCCTCTTATGTCAAATGATGCTCTTTTAAATGTAAGACCTTGGGATTTATGGACTGTTAAAACCCACACCATTTTGACTAGGAGTTGGGGGTTGACTACCATAAGTAACTAAAATGATCAACACAAGGTGTGGGTCATGCACATCCGAAGATAGGCTTGCATAATGTTCAAACATGACAACAACAAATATTAGAAGATCTAGTGGTTTGCCATCACTTTTGTAGATAATAGCAATAACTTTCCCTAGTGCTCCAATAACAAGATCTGCAACAACCCATAAACTTGAACTAAGCTTAACTTGTTAGGCGATGCATAAGAGCATCGTGCCAATTAGTTACTCATCCTTCCTTCAGTTGGTTTGTATTTGTCATGTAATTGACACCCCTAAGGACTTTAGGATATGTTTATTATGTATAGCAACCAATTCATTTGTTAGAATTAAATATGTAGAGGACTGGAGTTTTAATGTGGGAAAAGGTAGGCCCTAGGGTTTTACTTCTAGGGTTTGGGCACTTTTCCATATTGGGGAATTTCATTTATAATTGGCATAGCAAGGGTTTGATGGATTTGAACAAGATATAGGACTGACTTACAACATGGAGGTGACTCAACTTGCCCTTGACCAAATCTAAAATGAACCTAAGGATGAAATGTAATGATCCAGTTGACCTAATGATCCAAATGACTATTCTAATGCAAATACATCAAATCTAAGAAGTCACGGAGGAAATCAGACTATAGAAATGGACTGAGTAGGACATTGTGCACCTGTGGTACAAATTTGAGTCTGATTTCAAAGGGTGTTTCCTCTGGGGGCGCCACTATCCTTGTTGACCAATTTCATATATGTTTTTGTAGCCCTCTAGTGCCAAATTAGAGCTTTCGTTCTTCACTTTTCACACTATCGGATCATTGTCGAATAATTTTGTAACTGAGTTTTCATGAGTTGTCAAGGTGTAGGATTTGATTACAACAATGGATAATTTACCTTCAAACTTCTTCCACTCTTCTTTAGATCTAAAACCTACACATTTAAAGAGAGGAGAAAGGTTGTGCCATTTAGGAGCCTGCCTTAGTCAAACCCTGTATTAGTGTTTCCACATCCATAATAGCAATGTCAATGATAAATGGATAAATGATAAAAATGAATGATCAATCAAAAAAGTGCCACTGCCCTTCAATGACTTCCTGCACCATAGAAAAAAGGACCCTTTGCTTGACATGGGATTAATTCATGATAAAATGAACTTAATGAGGTCTTAATCTAGTGTTGTGAGGCATTTTAGGCATCCACACTAGGTCTTGGACCCTTGAAAATTAAATAAGATTCTTTTAACGTCTTGTAAAGGTGTTGTAAGATACTTTCATGCTTTTCTAGGCTTAATAAACTTATTTCTCCCTAATTCAACATTTTAAAATTGTGTTTAATAACATTATCACATCAATTTAAAAGGCTTGTGAATTAAACTAGTGTTGTAATGTGTCTTGCACATTCACATTGATTTGTGTGCCTTCCTAGGCTATGTGGACCTCATTTTAGTGTTGTAAAGTGTATGTAATCACACTTTCACATTGAATTTTGTGTCCCAAGCCCTATTTGACATTCACATCATCACTAATAGTCCCCTATTAACCCATATTGTGCATCTCAAGGCCTAAATTGATCAAATACCTGGCAAGGTTGCAATTTAGACCTTATTTCCTTAACTCTTGGCATCTAAGCTGTCAAATTGGCCCCTGTGGGGCCCATTCGCCATGCATGGCAAATCAGTACCATCTAGGTGGGACCCATACACCATGTGGCAAATGAGTCCCATTTGGCTCAATTTTGACCTTTGAGTGGGAAAAAAGTGAAATTTGAGTTTAATATTGCTTAATGTCGGCCTGTGATGAGGTATTAATGGGTAAAATAGGTGAATTACCTATAAAATCACCTCTCTAAACTCATTTTTACATCCATTCTTCATTATTCATCCACCAATCTTTCATCTCAAGTCAAGCAACTTAGGGTTTTATCATTGCAAGACATTTAGAAATCTCCTAAAGACATTCAAGGGTTGAATCTTCCTCCATTGTTGTAGAAATCCAAGATCAAAATCATGGCAAGGTAATCTATTCCATTATTACATGTTTCATTCTATTCTTTCATCATTTTGGTTTAATTACCTAAACAGGGTTTGACCAAGGCAAACCCCCATGCCCTAACATTCAACATTTCTTCTTCTTGTCTTGTTTATTTGTAGATTTAGGTCTCCTAGAAGCTTATAAATCATTGAAGATCAAGTTTCAAGGTTTCTCAAGTCTTCTCCTCATTCAACAAGTCAAAGTATCAACAAATTCTTATTTTCAAGCCCATAAATCAGAGTTTCGGAAGCGGACACCTGTAAGAAGTCAAAGTGCAAACTGGAAGCTCCAGAATCCACTTTTGAAAATCCAAAAATTCAAAATTGGAATCATTTTCCATAAGTGGAAAATGAGTCCCACTCCAAGGTCAATTTTGAGTTTTCTACATTTTTGAGTACCCTTTTGTTAGAAACAAGTTTCGGCTCAGTTTAACAAAACTGGGACTGATTCACCCAGAATGGAAAATGAGTCCCTCTAGGCTTGAAAAATAGCATCAGCAGCATTTCAAATGTAATTTCCAATCTTCACCAAGGTTCCAAGTTCACACTTTTAGTCTGATTCATTTATGTTGCATTTTTCCATTCATTTGTAGGTGATTTTGTATTACACAATGTGTTTTCCAACATAGCATAATTCTTAGATTTTGCATTCATAATCAATCAATTAGTTCATATAACTGCATTTAGATCATACATAACATAATTTTAATGAACCCTTTAGCATTTTTGGCCTACCTCTCTCCTTTTAGGTGAAAAACCCTAGAAGAGTTAGAGAGTCTTGTGGTGCCAAAAATATATGGTTCACTTCCTTGAAGGACTGAAGTCATACAAATCTCCTCAAGGTTTGGATCTTTCTTGCTTGAATTTCTTGGAGGCCTACAAGGGTTAGTCTTCACAAACAATATGATAACATAAACATGAATAAACTCACATACACTTTGACATGATGCTTAGATCTTGAATTGTTGCAATAGATCTCTTAAATTCTGCTCTTGATTTGCTTGATAATGCTCTTGACAATAAGTTCTCCAATAATTTCCAATTCTTGCTAAATATTTCCAATTAATTTTCAAATAATACAATAACTATGTATTTATAGGAATTTATTCTAATTTCTTAAAAATCAAATCCTGACAGTCAACTTCAGATATTTGAAATTCAAATAATAAAATGCTGACTTTGACATATTTGAATTTGGAGCCAAAATAGGGAGACATATGCACCCAAGATGCCAATGTCCCAGACCTCTTTTTTGGGAATTAAGGAGTCGAGGGCAAAGTATTAAATGAATGCATTTGTTTTGTACTTACAAATTGTCAGAAAATGATTAAAATGGGCCATAGAATGGATAATTTAGGAAGTTAGGTGTTCAATTAGGTCCAACTACTTAAAGGGGAGAAAAATATACTATGAAATTTTCAAGGATGAAAATTTATGATGCTGCATTTAGCCCCCACTTTAGTGACAGTATGAACTTATGCTCAGACTCACACTAAAGTAGAAAATGCATCAAGCGGGGTCCAATTGTCCAAATGTTTCGGAGATAGGATGATAATGAATCTAGGGAGAGTACACAAGCCCCCAAGATTCAAGTTCCCATGGCAAACCAACATAAGCACAAAGGAACACGCATGTATGAAATGCAGCAAGATAACATGCACAAACATACACAATGTCAACATGAAATGCATGAGAAAGGTATTAGTAATCATGAACTACCAAGTTGTGTTATGCTAGGATCCACACTTAAAGGCGTTCATGACTCACGAGCTAACAAAGTCTGATATTTGCTAGGTGAATCACAAACAAAAGGCATCATGAGCCAGTGAAGTCCAATATTCACTAGATGAGCCCCTGAGACAAAGTAGCAAAATGAGAAACACATAAGATCTAGTGTTCAGTATGATATTTACTAGGTGTGTACCAATTGTCAACCAAACCAATAATTAAATTCCTTGATAACTCTGATAAGGTACTACAAAAATGCTATGCCAACACATCACTAAGTTCAGTGTGTGTGAACAAAGTTAAGAAAAAATGCTAATGTCAATGCATCACTAAGTCCAATGCATGTGAAAAAAGTGAAGCAAAAATGTCAATGTCAACGCATCACTAATTCCAACGCATGTGAAAAAAGTGAAGAAAATATTGCAAATGTATGCCCCCACCTTAAAGAATGTATTGAACACCATGGTGTGAGCAATTTCTTTAAGGTAGAAAAATAATAAATATCATATGATAAAAGGTCATGAGAGCTTATTTGGAAAGCCATATTCCAATTATATGTATCCAAATAAAGCTACATCATGATAAAGGGGATTCCCCCAAATGCAATACAACAAATAACACAAAGAATGAACACATAAGGGATCCACGGATCTGGGGTCAGTATATGTCTTTGCTACAGTGGTATAATAGAGCTTGGAACTGACATTATTCCCTAAATACTTGTGGAACAACAAACACAATGGAAAAATGACACATAGATAAAACAAACAAATTTTTGGGTCAACATGGAAGAGACCTAAATGTCTCAACACCTTGCATCATCCCTAAAAGTAAAACACAAGACAATAATATTCACAACAAAGAGAAGAATGTAGGTACGAATAGATTAATGTCATGATATATTAATTTCCTTTGTATCCTTGTGTCAACGAAGTAACAAGGATCCTCCAAAGAAAACTCATGAACACAAATACATGCCAAGCAACACATCATGGGAGATCACATCATGTGCAAGAAAACACAAAGAACACATAAAATAAACACAAAGGAGTATCACACATGCGAGTCAATCTAAACCAAATCGTCTCCATCCTAATCTTGCTCATCATATAGGGAAGGTGGAAACTAGCCAAAGTGACTACAACAAGTGTCATACTAGGAGCATCATCGGGTTCAACACGTGGTGAGTCACTCTCATTGGGAGGATCATCACAGTTTCCCCCATCTAAGTCAATAGACTTTGAAAACAATAAACATGGCTCATTATGCACTTGTTCATCAATTTTAGCATTTTCTTCTTCATCATCCAAATTTATCACCATGGGAGGTTTAATGAAATGTCAATTGCATGTTCTTGTTTCTATTTTTTTTTTGGTTGAGTCATATAAGGTTCATTTTCATGTTTTGGTGAAAGTTGTAATTCCTCTTGGTTTGTTTGCATAGGTGTTTGATTTTTAGGTAATGTTTTATTCTTTTCTTCCAATTGACGTGCAAGAGCATGACATCTTCTCCTACACTCTTTAGTATTTTTGTTTATTCTTGTTTGGTTTTCAATTTGTGAAGGTGTAAAATCAGGTTTATCAACCATCAATCTATTTTCTTCCCTTAGTGGAGGAACTAAAGGGACCACAAGGGGGTTGGGAAACCACTGTCTCCTTAGGTTTATACACTTGTTTTTCTGTCAGAGGCACAAAGGGGATCATGTGATGGTCTCTTGGTCTTTTGCATGATATAGGTGAAGGAACTATAGCATATTTACCTTGTTTACTTGGGACCGTGTTTGCTTCAAGCATGGGGTTCATCCACAACTTGTGGGGTGGGAGGAACAACCATAGCCTTATCATTTTCAATAATATTGTTAAGTGATAACTATGTTATACACTTTGCCTTAAATTTTTGATATGACCTATAAAAGAAGTCCTCACGAGTCTTAACAAGTTCCATAGGTTGAGACCAAAAGTAATCCAAGGAAAATTTTCCATGGGAAGAAAAAGAAGTAAACCCACTATGATGCACTGTGTATATTTGTTCTTTGAATGATAACTTTATGCACTTATGGGTAATCAACAGGATGGTATTCATGGAGCATAGACATGGATATTCTAGCTTCACATGGAATTGGTCTCATGTTGGGATGATAGAGAATGATACATCTAATTGTTTCAGTCCAACCTTAAGAGGTAGAATGATCGAACCTAGCATAGGGCAAGAAAAGCCATCATGAGTTTTCAACCATGCTTTCAAATATTCATAAGAATCTTGATAAATCTCATGCACATACAGGAATTCCTCAGTGATAATATTCTCTATGGACACGGGATCAATGAGTATCCCTTGAGTAGGTTTTTCACTTATACAACTGGCGATATAAAGAGTACCATCAGGTGCATGTATAGATGCATCAATATGGGTGAAAGCAATGTTGGGTAACAAAGAGGTTTGGCTCTTACAAGGTTGAACATCTATTAAGGCAACCATATTATCTATATTATCCTGATCATCACTCTTATCATCATTTCTATCATCATTCTTATCATCATTCTCATCATGACAAGCTTGCACAAATTTGGATGCATGATTCGGCATGGGATTTGTAAAATTTTGTAAATTTTGATTTGGAGGGGCAACAGACTTGTTTCCTTTATCGTTAACATCACCCAACTAGATATGATTAGATTTGATGAATTCTTGCACTTGATGTTTAAGGTGCATGCATTGTTTTGTATCATGTCCATGTGTGTGATGATATTGACAAAAAGCTTTTGGGTTGAAGTTTGGAGACAAAGACTTTAATGTGTCTATAGGTTTTATCAAAGGTAATTGGATTAATTTTTTACTCAAACTTTGTAACATGATTGAATGGATGGAATTAGGTAGTTAGGTAAATTACCTATCTCTTGACCAAAATTGATATGGAGTTGAATTTATGGTTACAACTTATGGCTCAATGTGATTGGTTGTTTGAGGTGTGCTTATATTGACAAAGTTCTTATTTTTCTTCTTGAATGATTGATAGTTGTTTTGAGGTGCAGATTTAGATTTCTCTGTAGGAGTTGATGAAGATGCCTCTTCATAATGACTAACCAAATTTTGATCATCACGAAGAGTCATACACAAAGGTGTGAAGGACAAATGTTTCATTAACGAAATCTTATCCCTAATGGTAGGTTGCATATTTCCAATGAACACTCTTTGAACGTCAGCATTAGGAAGAGAACAGTTGATTTGTGAGTAAATTAGTTGATATCACCCTATGAAATCTGTTACTTTTTCATGTTTTCCTTGTTTTCACCTCACTAAGTTAGTTAATGTAATTTCAGGACCAATGTTCGTTTGGAAGTATTGGATGAATGCATCAACAAGATCATTGAATGAATGTACTAAGTTATTCAGCAATGAGAAAAACCATTCCAAGGCAATGTCTTTTAATGACCTGGGAAAAATTTTAGCTAGAAGCTTATCCTCAAAGATAAAATCACTGCATAATGTCATATAAGCCGATATATGACTATTAGGATGTCCTTTACCATTGTAATTGTCAAATCTAGGAATCTCAACATTTTGTGGCATGGGTGTTTTAAAATTTCAAGTGACAATGGGCTCCTTTTGACATATTATGATGGTTTTTCATTTTTATTTTGGTTCAATGTTGAAATTTGTTGTTGTAATGATGTTACGTTTTGCAAGAGTTTGGTTATTATTGAATCATTACTTGACATGTTTTGAGAATGTGGTGAATATGGTGGAATTGTGTAAGTGCTTAGTGGACTACTATGTTTCAAGTTTATAAGAGGGGATGAATATTGAGGTGTCATATGTGATGTCATGAAACTATAAGGATTCCCATAAGAAAGCCCCAAGTTTGGATTTATGCTATTTTTTTATTGTATCGTTGAACCTACAATTGGCAATGTGTATGTAGGAATAGAGGGTATAGTTGTGGGGAGGGAGATTTGACTTCCTCTTTGGCTTTGAGTATACCCTAAAACTTGACCATAACTAGCCATCATAGGAATGTTTGTATCCACAATATGGGTTAGGCTACTATAGAGAAGGGGGATTCACTACTCATGAGTCTCTTTATTCTCAAGAGATTCCCAAGGGGTGAACTACCCTAAAATACCTCAAGGAATAATGTGAGAGTTTCAGAATTAGAAAGAGCAGGTCACAGAGATTTTATGGACAAACTGACAAGCTCTTACTTTATTCGACAACATGGAATAAGGATGAAAACACAACGCATTGGAGTCCCAAAGGAACATTGGCATCTCGTACAGACCAAAAAGGGAGTTTATCCCATAAAATAGCAAAGCGGCTTCTAGCGATCTAATTACTGAGAACTTCCAGAGTATAGGAAAATAACATAACACAATAGAACTAAAATAAAGTAAAGTAAATGATAAAGTAAGAGAATTAAAGATAGAAACTTCTCACAACCCAAGTAATGAAGCCTCTAGCACATGAATATCTTCAATACCTGCATGTGTAAGATCAAGAGAAAATGTTGGGGATGTATAGGGGTTTGCCTCAATCAAACCCCCATTTTGGTGTTCCCACCTCCACGAATAGCCAAATAGATAGAGATGAGATCAAAGTAAGTAAATATGGAGTGATAAAAGCAATCCTCACTCAAGGAGGAGAACCTGTATCATGAGATAGGGATGCAATCGATAGGGGATGTGTGAAATCCCAAGATGCTCGCAAGCACGAGATAAGGGAAATAGAGCTGCAAGAGCCAAGGGAACTACAAAGAGTGTTGTAAGAGCTTGAGAATGTTGTAGCAAGCTGTAAAGAGCTATGCAAGAAAGATAGAAAAAGAAATAGAGGAAAAGGTAGGAGCCAAAGCTGGAAAGATTCAAAAGACCCAAATAGATTGAAAAGATGGCATATAAAGAGAGAATAGGAGGGAAAAGAAGCTTCCTGAGCTGTTACAAGGCGTTCCAGGTTGTTACCACCGACAAAACTTGTTGACAAGTGGAAAAGATGCACAAAAATGGTCGTTTGAACGTTGAAATGTCCCAGGATGCTAGTGTGGCACGCGGATGTCTACGTGGTGCGCTAGTGTCCAAAAAAATCACACTATAAAATGACAAGAATGGGAAAAGCACAAGGTTTGATGCAAGGCTAACACACAAAGGTAGCTGAGATGAAAAGGGGTCTTGAGCATCTTGAGAGGGAAAAAGGATAATGCAAGGGCTAAAATGAGCCTACACAAATGCTAGGGGAGTGGACACTAAAGCAGATGCAAGAATGTATGTGAAATTACAAGGGGTGCAATTTTACAACATTACATTTTTCCCCACTTTAGCAAGCATATGAATTTACACTAATGTGCACGCTAAAGGAAATCTATTAAACATAATTAACATCATGATTCCAAAAGGATACTATAGAGGAAGCAGATAATGCTTTGAACCAAGGAAGCATGCCCCTAGGCTAAAGACCTACAAAACAAACACATTAGACAAGAAAGACCTGCACAAGATAACAATGATATAACATAAAAAACCATTACATCACGTAGTTAGAACATACAAAAAACACACACAAGCACACAAAAAACTAACAAGATTTGAGTCAGTAAAGTGAAAGAGACCTCGATGTAAAAGATTGTCTCAGTGCTATGTGTCGTCCCCAAATTAAAAACAATAACACATAGAAGAATTCTAAAATGAAGAGAAGAATGTAAGGATTGATTGCTTTGAGAGAAGAATGCACCCAAAATTCAAGGAAGCAACCAATATCAAAGAGAGAAAGAGCATAGACTCAGGATGAAGAAGATGCAGATCTTCAATCCGGTATACACAATTGAGAAGAAAGAGAATTTAAGAGAGATGGAGAAGCTAGAAAGGAATGAAAATTCTAAGAGAAACAGCTCCACAAGTCCTTGAACCTAAGGAGAGTAGAACAAAGTGCACCGAAGGCCCATAGACCAATGATGAATAGATCCCATAGGATGAAAGCACTTTATAAGTCCTCAGACTTGCAAAGAGGGTGCTCTAGGTACTCTCTCCTAAGGGAAGCCTGATGTAGGGGACTTCACATAATCAAACTGGAAAGCAACTTCATAGGCACACTTGCAAAGCAACATGTTAATCTGCAGACTAAACATGTTAGGAAAGCTTGATGCAAAGGAGATCTACAGGTTCTTGATCCTGTAGAGCAAGACTAATCAGATGAACCTGTGGCTACTGCAAGTTGCATTATAGGATAGTCATAGAAAAGTCAGGCTACCCCCAAGTTAGACGCCAATGAATTCATTTGAGAGAAAAGCTTTCAAAGGGGGGTCCCTCGAGAACCCTTCAAAAGGAAAAAAGGGTCCACTCAAGGGATGCTTCATTTAAAAGAAATATAGAAGAGAGGGGGTCCTTTGAGGGGGACACACATCTCTAGAACAAGTTATCACTACCCCCAACATACAGGGGAGGAGAACCATACAAGATATTTAGAACATATAGGATAGAGGTAGACCTCGATATCACTTGTCATTTGAAGAAGAGGTAGGTGCACCAACAAATAAATGAGTGATGGCACCTTAATCAAGAAGTTGTTACATTTTATCCTTCAAGGCCTTACACTCACTAGTGGAATGGCCAAACACTTGATGGTATGCATAGAAAGAATGTTTTTATTTATCATGGTTATGAATTTTCTTATGTGTAGGAGAAGAGTAATCAAATGAGATTTTAGAAGCCACAACAAAATACGCTCTTGCTCAGATAAAGAATGAGGAGCAAGAAGCAACCCTTTCTCTTGTGGAGAAAAGCTTGACTACTCACAAGAAGAAGACATGAAGATATCAGATGATGGAGGATGAATCAATCCAAGAGAATGAGGTTGAGCAGAATTCATGTCATTCAACCATGGATTTTTTTTAGATTGTTCATTCTAGCAACCAAGTCCCAAATTACGCTTACAAGGTGCACATTCTATAGGGACCTAAATGCCTTGTTCATTATTCCCACAAGATTTATGCCCATAACCATATTTAGAGACGAGCTTAAAGCCAAGGCCATAACGTGTTTGTAAATCTTGAGAAGGAGGGGCATCTTCATAGAGAGCATTATTCCACCAATGGGGATCACACTCGTTTATGGGATCACCATCATCCTTCTTAATAGGACTACCAACATTAGCCTCTTTAACAGAAGTGAGGTCATCTTCCTCAAAAGGAGGAGGACCAGTATTAAGTACATTACAACTATTGCTCACATTATCCCACAATACAAAAGAATAATCATCTTTGATAATGGGTGTGGATGATGTTATTAGAAGGCTTAAGTGGAGACTTAAGATTTCTTGCTTCATAAGGATCTTCTTCAGGGACATCTATCTCAAGAGTATCCTTTGTAGTAGGTACTTCTAGAGTAAACATCAACACATTGGAAGACACTAAAGGAATAAGAGTAGGCACAACCAAAATCTGACCAACATCTGCCATTTCACATAAGTGCATAGCCTCGGGGTCAACCCTGACTGTGACTACTCAATTATTGCAAATGAACATAATAGATTTATGCAAGGTAGATGAGACTACACCCATAGCGTGAATCTACAGTCTATCGAGAAGAAGGTTATATGGTAATTTTTATGACATAACATATACAATGGTGGGTACGGTAATGGGTCCCAACCTCAAAGGCAAGACTATCGTGTCTAGGGCTTGTCGACCAACATTATCAAACCCACAAATAACAACAAAAGAAGCATTAAGAGAAGATGAATCAATATTAATCTTAGGCAATAGATCAATGCTACATACATTGAGCATGGAACCAATGTCAACGAGAGTACATCTATTGCTAATATTATTAATGTTAACTATAATCATAAGAGGATCCGCCTGCTTTTGTACTTTCAGAGGTGGAATTTCTTGCAAGTAGAATGTGATATTCTGAAAATCCGCAAAAATATGAGCCATCAATGCATTAACATCCATCGACCTAGTAAAGGTAGGAAAGAATATCTTTTGCAAGGCTTCTTGAAGCATAACTTGATAAATCATAGCAGAATGAAGCAAGTCCCATAGTGAGATCTTGGTTGGAGTAATGTGGAGTTGCTCGACAAGACTGTAATGACCAAGTTCTTTAGTGTAGGTTTAGGAGCTTGAAGAAGGCTTGGTTGTTTATTCATTCTATTCTTATAAGTATGGGCTACCGCTCTATAAGAGGGAGCCATAGAAAGATCAAGAGAATTGCTATCAAATGAAACACAATTAATAGAACAAATCCTTTTAGGAGAAGGACTAGCTGGGGTTAGATAAATGACCAATCTCTTAGGCCTTTGAGGGGTAGCAGAGATAGATTACATTTACAGAATCATCACAACTAGTGGAATAATTATTTGAAGAAATATTCTCAACATCGATCCAGGGAGGATCAAATGTGAAAAGAGATTCATCATTCACCAATACATCATCTCTAAAGGAGAGTGCATTGGAATAGAGAAGAGATTCATCATTCACTAACGCATCATCTCTAGAAGAGAGTGCATTGGAATGAAAAGAAGGTAGAGTAAGGTTAAGAAACATATCAATGATTTCATCTTCTTACAACAAGATATCCTTCAAAGCTAGATGAATCTCATGAGAAGGATCAAAGATACAAAGTGACATAGGTGAAGCCAAGTCACTGTCACATGCATGAAATGGAACATCATTAACACTTTGAATAAAATTAGATATCGAACTGATAAAAGAGAATACTAAATTCATTTTGGAAATAATAAGTTAAATATAATATAAAATGCATAAACAAGTTGGCTGATCCGAAGCAGTCTAGGGGTGACAGAACTAATAAAAATCAAAAATCTAGATTTTTGGATTTTTTTGGTATTTTCTAGGTTCTAGTAATTTGCATTTTTGGAGGTCTTCAAAGAAAAATTTGGGCTCAACTCTTGTGTCAGTCCCTAAAATTTAGCTTCCAAAGGCATAGTATTTTAGAGATTGAATTAGTCCTCTTGGAGACCTTTCCAACGGTATAAAAGGTTATGAATTTTGAGCACCGAGTCAAAAGTTATGACCCCACCAAGTTGGGGTAAATAAATTCCTAGTTTTTTGAAAAATATTGTGGTTTACGTCAAGTTCACAAAAATGTAGAGAAGGGAGACTCACTACTCACAAGTCTCTTTATTCTCAAGAGATTCCCAAGGGGTGAACTTCCCTAAACTACCTCAAGGAACAACGTGAGAGTTTTAGAATTAGAAAGAGTAGGTCATAGAGATTTTTTGGACAAACTGACGAGCTCTTGTCCAAAGAATGATAGCACAGAATAAGGACAACAGCGCAGCGCACTGGAGTCCCAGAGATGTGTTGGAATCTCATACAAACCATAAATTGAGTTTCTCCCCGAAAACAACAAAGTAACTTCTAGAGATTTAATTACTAAAGACTTCTAAAGTATAGGAAAATAACAAAACACAATAGAACTGAAATAAAGTAAAGTAAATGATAAAGTAAGAATAAAAGATAGAAACTCCTCACAACAATGCAAGTAATGAAGCCTCCAGCATATGAAAATATTCAATACATGCATGCATAAGATTGAGAGATGTTGGGGTTGTATAAGGGTTTGCCTCAATCAAACCCCTATTTTGGTGTTCCCACCTCCACGAATAGCCAAATAGATAGAGACGAGATCAAAGTAAGTAAATATGGAGTGATAAAAGCAATCCCCACTCGAGGAGAACTTGTATCACGAGATAGGGATGTAATTGATAGGGGATGTGTGAAATTCCAAGTTGCTTGCAAGCATGAGATAAGGGAGATAGAGTTGCAAGAGCCAAGGGAGCTGCAAAGAGTTGTAAGAGCTTGAGAATGCTATTGTAGCAAGTTGTAAAGAGTTGTACAAGCAAGATAGAAAAAGAAATAGAGGAGGACAAGGCAGGAGCCAAAGCTGGAAAGATTTAGAAGACCCAAATAGATTGAAAAGATAGCATATAAAGAGAGAATATGAGGGAAAAGAAGCTTCACGAGCCATTACAAGGTGTCTCAAGCCATTACCACCAAAAAAACTTGCTAACAAGTGGTAAACATGCACAAAAATGGTCATTTTAGTGTTGAAATGTCACATGACGCTAGCGTGGATGTCTACATGGTGTGCTAGTATCCAAACATATCACGCTACAAAATGACGAGAACAGAACAAGCACAGGGTTTGATGCAAAGTTGACGCACGAAGGTAGCTACTAAAAAGGGGTCCTAAGCATCTTGAGAGGGAAAAATGTTGATGTAAGGACTAAAATGTGCCTACACAAATGATAGGGGAGTGGACACTAAAGTAGAAGCAAGAATGTATGTGAAATTGCAAGGGGTGTAATTTTATGACATTACAACTATGTAACACCTCTAATCCTTGGGCATCATTGATCAATTTCCTTAAGTTTTCCACTATATGCACTATTTTTCCTACTAAGGATTTAGTGCTTAAATAGTCTTGCAATCCCTCTAAGCCTTTGTCTAATTGTTTTAGTTTGTCTTCGAGAACATGAGTAACAGCAGTCTCAACATCCATAAAGGTACTTGTTTGTGAAATTGTCATTGGTATGGTAGGATTAGGGATCAAGACCAAAATGGGCATGGTATTGGTAATACCTTGCATGAGAGAGTTGGAAGACTTGAGATCCATAGTGGATGTAACAACAACACGAGATGCCATATGTCTAATAAAATATTGAATGTTCAATGTCATATGTCTAATAGCAAAATTAATTGTGCATTGGTTAAAGTAATTTATAAATTGAAATAGTTGATTATTGCATATATATTATTTATATCATTATAATATTAATTAACATTTAAAGAGCTTGTGGAGACCAAGGTTCAATTATCTCCAAGGAAATCATAGCACTAGCAGGATGTGTTTTCACTCTAGTGATAACGTGTGGTAGGCCCACAAGTAATGGAGGATTAAAGAAAAGATGAATAAGTAGTTTCCCTACAAAAGGATACTAAAGGATAAATAATTCAATAAATAGGAGTGAAGGATGGAGAAGATAAAGTAGATTCCCTACAAGAGGAGAAAGATAGTAAGAAGACCAAAGGATAAATCATTCAAGTTGTAGGATCACCTTAGGAGTAGAATTTTGAATGTAATATAGTGGTATCTCCTAGTAGTAGAGTGTTAGATAAAGCATTATCCCAATAAAATGAGTGGTATTAGATATGGGTACCATTAACAAACACTCACAATTTAAGGGCAAGGGCCCTAATAAGAACCTCTTGTAATTAATCTAAAAAAATAATTTTATATTATATATTTTTAAGAATAATTATGTATAAAATATAATTTATTATATTAGTATCAATATTATACTAATATATTATATGCATATTTTATTCATATTAAACAATATAATGTTTTTTATTAGTTAATAAGGAAAACAAGGGTCCCAACCCATTACAAGAGATGCCTTAATATAATTTAAAATAGGCCTAAACTAGCTAGAAATAGTCATTTAGCAACACTTAGACAATTAACCAAAAACAACAGAAAAATAAGAAACTGAAGAAAAAATAGAAGCACTAAGGGGAATAAGGCTTCCCCCCTCCCTTAATAAGAACTTAAAGAAAACAAAATTCTCCATGGTGAGGGTGGAGGTTCCCCATTTCTTATAATCCTTGTCTTATGATAAAGAAAGGGTGGCAACCAATCTGTATATAACCATAATAATAAATCTTGTTAATTTGTTCATATTTTCTTCCATGGCCTCCATTTTTTTCTTCAATTTAGCAATCTAGCTAGTTGTTTCATAATATAAGGAGCATTGATTGTGTTTATATTCTTCAATAGTATGGTCTTAATGACTTTCCTTGGTATCAGTGACCTAGAGATTACCAATAGAATCAAATTTAGTGTAAAGAGATATTATTTCTTCAAAATAACTATTTCCTTCCAATTTCATTAGTGGAGTGTGCTTATGGGTTCTATCCTCCAAATATTCTCTCAATATAATTATCCTTCTCCAAATCCAAAGGGTCACTTGATAATTCAATTTCCTTTAGATCAAGAGGTTTGGCTCCTACAAATATATTAGATCCCCTAACTGTATCCATTTTACCTAAAAGATTCTCATGAGCCATCACTGCATCCTTTCCCTCCTTTCTCATCTTAATAGGGATATGTTTAAAGAGTGTTTTCCCATCAAAATTACTATCTCCTCTAGCTATCTATCCCCTTCCTCCTCTTTTATTTTGCAAGACATTTTTGCAAAATTCTTGCTTATAGGAGTTGAAAATTTCCTCTTATCCCATGTTTTAGTTAGCTCTTGTTTATCTAGAGAGTTTGGGGATTATTTAAGGGAACACAATTCCTCAATTTCCCCTTCTTCATAGGTGGAATTTCCATCTTTGGGGCCTTTTCTATGTGAAGTGGCAACTACCAAAGATTCAATTTATATTGAAGTAACATAGGGTTTTCTTAACACATCGAGGGACTACTTTTTGGTAGATCCCATTTGTACTAGTTGTTATTTCCACCAATATACAAATACTATGGTTTCAATGAATTCTTGGCACTAGCAAAGAAATTCAGGCCAGAAATATCAAATAAATAGTTAATAGCTTTTTACCCAAATATATTATCAATGTTAGGGGAACTATCCACCAAACTAGATTTTATGGGTTCTCCTAGACATAAGGCCTAGTGGAATTGAAACAGATAAAGGATAAGCCCTTAATGAAATGGAACAATTTTCCTACTAGGGTGTTTCTTGTGGTAATTATTAGCTTCCTCTACATAATTTTCTAAGGATCTCAAGAGGAAGAAGAGAAAATTGAGAAAAAAATTATGACATAAATGATTTAGCAGGGGGAAATGGAAATGGAAAATGCATTTGAACTATCCTTCTAATGTAAATTGTTTAATAAGCAATCAACTTACCTAGTCCCATGGAGATGGAATTTTTTTTCTATTGAATCCATTTTAAAATTTGATGATAGTGTCACTGTCGTTTATGAATCAATTTATTCCTTCCTCGTCCTTAATTTTACTTTGTCTTTGAACTTTCTTCCTATCAATTTTGAGCCCCATAATAGTAGAAATAGCCTCCTCTATACCTTCAAAGCTAACACTACCAATATAGACAAACCTTGTATTCCAATACTTTGTAAATTAGATAGACATAACTTTATTGAAGTCATTCAAACCTTCCAAATAAAGAATGAGACCACCTTCTTTATATATATGCCACAAGGTCTTGTCATTTTTAATCTCTTCATGGTAAATAGGCTCACTTCAACATCTATCTCCACCCATTTTTTACTCCATAAAAAGAAGAGATACCAACCAATAAGTTGGGAAATGATAGAGTTTCTAAAGTGAATGCAGTCAAGCTTTCAAGAGAAGCCACCATAATCATTAATGAGAAATGAGGTGAGAAAATCCCACATAAAATTTATGCAATTTTCAAAATTGGAATTCATCCTTAATTCATTTAAGGCCCAATGGTTCATGTTATGGAAATCATTGTTACTAAATCTAGTGTAACCTAAAGTTGACTCTTTATAATACCTCATGTGAGTTTTGCATATGATAATATTAGTCATCAATTCAAAATTAAAATGATAAGTATGTCTAAGATTCTTCCAAATAAAATAATTGTTTAAAAGAATCTTACTCCTCCCTTGGACTTAATATTATTAATGAATATATTTATTACTTTCATTTTTAAGTAGAGGAAGTATACAATTAGCAAGGTCTATAACCCTATGGCAACAACGTCATTAAATCATGTTAATTTTGGCATTGGCCAAAAGATCCACCATCTTGTTTCCTTCATGGTAAATATGAAGAACTTCAAAATCGGAAAGGTTGTTGATCAAACCTTGTATATCTTAGAAAATGTCTCACATCTTGCATCTAGCTATAGACTACTTATTTTTTGTAATTTTTAGGGGTTATATAGGGACCTTAATCCAAGGAAGAACCAAAAAAGAGAAATGTAAACAATAAAAAATTCAAGGACATAATATTTCAAGTAAAACCACAAAAAGAGAGGGAGAGATAGAAAATATCCATCCTTAGACAAAAATACTCCCAAATTAAAAAATAAGAAAACTATTTTTTCTTGTGGGATTTAAGAACCGTATGGATTGTATATGTTTTTAAGAATCCTTCCTACCTAATACTAGATTTAAACCAATAAATACCTTCTATAGCACAATAAATTGGTAATTTGATGCTAAAGTGGATTTTTGAGGAGATAGAGCCACCTCCTAGGACATACAAATTCACTCAAGCATAACATCAAAAAAATTAACCCTTAGCTCCTACAAATTTATGTATATCTCATCAACAAATACATACAAGGGCAGTGTTCTCAATCTAGAAGAAAGATTACCTACCCTAAAGAGTGGGGTCAACCTCATCACATAAAAAAGGATAAGATTAAGCTAGAGGTACTTGCATAGGCACTGAGGGAGATTTCTCTAAAGGAGGGAAATATGATAAAGATATTGGAGGAAAAACAAGAGGTGACCTTGGATAATTCTACACTAGGATTACTAAAACCTAATTAGAAGGATAACAAGAAAAATCCTCAACTAATTGGAGAATTAGATTCATAGTAATCCACCAAGTAGAAGAATGGACCATTTTCTAAAATAAAATTAGTAATATTGTCAAATCCTTGCAAAGCATATGTGTGTGTGTGTGTGTATGCATGTATGTATGTATGCATGTGTGTGTGTGTGTATGTATGTATGTATGTATGTATGTATGTATGTATGTATGTATGTATGTATGTATGTATGTATGTATGTATGTATGTATGTATGTATGTATGTGTGTGTGTGTATGTATGTATTTATGTATGTATGTATGTATAAAATAAATATGTATATATGTATATTTATAATACATATATAAATAATATTATTTATTTTTAACCCCCAAAAGTGATTATTGACTAATAATATTAATATTGATAAAAGTTATACTATCTCTCTAGCATGAGCATGTAACATAATTAGGATAATTATATCATTATATTTAAATTTATTTCAAATAATATTGATAATGATATTAAACTTTATTTTAATATTTTGTTGAAAAAGATAAAACACGTATCACTTTTCTCATGCTTCACAATAAAGTATTAATTATTATTTCCTCAAACTACACATAGGGAGCAATAAACTCCAAAATTTTAATTCAATAACAAATGAGATAATTTTTTTATCATTGATTATGAAAGAGACATTTTGAACCCTTTCAACATTATAAAAAGTGGCACTCCCATTGGGAACCCAAACCAATCATCGTGCTAAGGCTAAAGCAACATAGAATGTGATTACAATGGCTTTTGATAAAGGCTATAGAAAGGTCTAGATAGAGGGGGAATCTCTAAACATGATTAGGATCCTAAAAAACCAAAGTAAACCTAGTTGGACCATCGAAGCGACCTTCCATGATTCTATTGCTATGATTTGTACATTTGAAAATGTCAGAATTTCTCATATATTTAGAGAGGGGAACTCGATGGATTTTTTCACCAACGAGGGGGTCAAATTAATGAATACAAAGAAATGGGATGGGTACAACTCAATACATGTTGAAGCCTTGTCCTTATTGAGTAATGATATTAAGAACAAATTATGAGGAGAGATGGAATGGGTGTTTATTGAGTAGTGCGGATTTTTCAATCACAGAAGAGATTATTGCCCAAAATTTTGGGTTGCAACTTCATGGTCAAAAAAATTTCTAGGACAGGAAAGGGAATGAGGACACCTCGAATCATTTTTTAAAGGAGATGAAAGGGAGAAGCTGTTAAAGCTCTCTTTGTGGGGTTATGATATATTATCTATCAAACCCATATGGGCCAAAATTATTGAAGTGATAATGTGATATATCACCTTGGATGGGCAGTTTACTACTATTATAGGTGGGCACTTTAATTTTCTCAATCACTTTAGACATAAGCTCCTGGTTTCTTTTCCCTTCTATTTGCTAGCCTCCCTAGAATCCTCAGTGAAAGCTCATAGGAAAAACCTTAGGTCTCTTGTCTTATATGAGGGCCTAATCTTGCTTATTATGGAGCATGTCAAGGAAAAATCTCTAACAAAGTCTCTTAAAGGAAAAGAATCTACTAATAAGAAAAACCCTAAAGTGGTGGATTATTCTTCTTTAAGTTCAGAGAATTTTGATGATGGTGAAGATGATGATTGGAAGATGGACTCTAAACCTGGGGATGATTTGGTGGAGTTCCTCTCTTCCTCTCCCTCAGATTTGGGTCAGCGGAATAAGAGTAAGGTGAGTGCTAAGAAGACCCCTCCCAAACATAAATCCAAGAAATCTTTATCCTAGTCCAACAGCTCACAAACAAGGGAAGATGAGGAGTATCATAATGTGCAGAGAAATTCCATTCAACAAGGAAAAGTTATCGAGACTGGTTGGAGTAAAGGTAAAGAGAGGGATGAAGAGGAGGATCACAATGTGTAAAGAAATTTTATTTAGTAGGTGAAAGGTATCGGGACTAGTTCGAGCAAAGGCAAAGAGAAGGTGTAAGATACATGGCTACAAAGTATGTGGGGAATAATTCAAGAAAGGTCACTTATGGCACAGGTAACACCCATCCCCTTTCTAAAGATTTCACCTATCTTCATGAAGAAAGTGTGGATATGCTTGATGTTTTAGGAATGGCAAGGGAAGGGGTTACCTGCAATTTCAGGCTTATTAAATGGTTCATGCTTGAACTCGGTAAAGTCAATGTTAATATTAGAGGCCTGAAGGGGAAATTTGCAAATGAAATTAAGGGGAATTCATCTTCTAATTTGAATGAGTTAAAAGAAAGTTTATTAGAACTAGAAAATTATTTCATGTATCACAACAGGGACTTTGAGGAATGCCTTCAGGGTGTGGAGAAGAAGGTTCATGGTTCATGAATGAGACACTAATATTCATAACCTTTTAAAAATTAGTCATTGTTCAATTAAGAACAATGCAGACACCCTTAAATTTCTCATGGATAAACTTAAAGAACTACACCTAAGGAGTAGATGAATGTTTGGCGTCAGGTTGGTAGCAATCTGAAAGAGCCACTAGCTAAAGAAAAAGGAAAAAAGGTTGTGATAAAAGAAGAGAAGGGTCAAGTGCTAGGACCCAGGGTAGTAAGAAAAAGACCTTCGAGGAAGAGAAGAATGAACTAATATCCATGGTCAACCTTCACTATAATCAGGAAATGGAGGTGGCGAACACCCTATAGAACATGAAATAGGCCCTCTCTATTTGTGCTCAACTTTTGTTTTTCTTGTTTGATGTTTTGTTGTTGTTTTGCAGTTGGTTGGTTGCTACTACTTTTTTTAATCTTTAGTATTAGCAGCATTTTATTGTAAAGGGTTTCAAGTCCCTTCAAAACTTGTTTTTCCCCTTTTAATCAAAACATTATAAAGAAAACATAAATAAATAATAAATTATTTGATTATCTTGAATACTTGACATCTAATAATGACAAATTAGGTAAATCTATAATTTCTATGGTTCCATTTTCCTAAGGTATTAAAAATATTTTCTAGGAGTACCACATTTCCTAATTCATTAGAAAGTCCTAAACAAGGATATCCTTATCATATTTGGTTGTAAGATCTTGTAGATGTATGCTTTGCAACGATTTGACAACATTACTAATTTTATTTTAGAATCTATTAGACATTATCAATAATTTATGGAAGGAATTTTATATTGTCATCTTTAATTGTGCTCTTGCAATCCACTAAGAATTGTAATCCAAAATAGCTTCTAACACTATTTTTCAAATGGTTACTTTGTCTAAAATATTGCAACACTCTTTAAGTCAACAATTAATTAACTAAATAATGCATAAAGTTCAACAACATATCTATAGGATGGAATTTATACACAAAGACTATGTTAAATATATTGATGAAATCATACTTGGAACTTAATCCATGTCTACCACAAGAACCTCTCTTCAAGATTAGGTAAAAATTAGTCAAAATATGTTGCATTACATTCAAACCATGAGTTAAGAAATGTATGATATGAATTTTAAGTTTTGAGTAGATATTCTTCTTTGTAATTTTCTAATATACACTTGCCTTCATTCTTTGTGGTTATGATCCTAAACTAAGAATTATTAAAACATGATCTTTAATTAGAAAGTAGTAAAAATCCTTATCATGATTTGAACTTGAAGCCTCATACTTCCAAGATTTATTGCTTATTAATCCCCCTTGGTCACATCATTTACACACAAAATCGTAAATATAAAACCTATTTTAAATGGAAAAAAATGTTAAAGTGTGCTAGATAAGTGTGGTCATCATAATGTCTATGTTCTATTATTTAAGGGAATTCAACTTATTAAATATCAAAATTAATGAGATAGATGATGGATATTATATTTTTTTTTTTTGAATTAATTATAGAAAATATGTGATTAGGAAATATAATTTTTTATAACAATATTCTTGATGCATGGGAGTTTTGTAATTGAAAAATTTGTTTAGATAAGATAATATTGAAATGCAAAGCTTTATTTAGATAAGCTAATCTTTTTTATTTACTATATCTTTATTAGAAATAATCTAAGTCTAATTATTATTGTTGTTGTATTTTGACGATTAAAATATATAATAATCTAGACATGCTAAGTATACGTAACAATGATAACAATACAAATTGTATTTTACATTTATTTATTTTTTGTATTGAATATGTATTCCCTCCAATAAACCTTTCATATTTTGAAATTTCAAAAAATATTTTATTTTAATATATATAACAATTACTCCTTTTATTTATTTTACCATTAATATTTTTCAAATATAAAATAAATTATAAATAAATAATGTATAATAAATATCTACTTATAATTATATAAATTAGTATATTTAACATACTATATTTTTTTTAATAATAATCAAATTAATCAAAACATTTGCATATTTAAATAATATTATTTTTTGACATATAACCATCCCAACCCTCTTGACCAAATGGCGATAGAACGCAACTCAACAAATAAAGTTGATTAGACTAATCTCTTAAAGTTTTGGCAGCTGTAATCTCAAGTCTTGAACCGTTTTATATAGTTTTTTAATTCCATACTTTATAAAATTGAAAAGGACAAACAGAAGGAAAGGCATATGACCCACCTAACTCCCCACTCTACTTAACTTTCTTATGCCAACTACTTTATTACCCCATGTCATATCATAAGCTACCTCCTATACTTTCTTTCTAACCACTTATTACTTAATCATATTTTGTTTTGTAGAAGCTATATTAGTTTAAAGCCCTTTACCAAGGCTACACTCCATTAGATGAAATGAACTTTAAAAAAGGCATTGAAAAGAAACATTCCTTATAACATATCCCTTTTCAAGTAGACTTCTCGTGTGATGTGTAATATGCCATAAATTTTAAACTATTATCTAGTTTTTTGTTGTACATTTTTAAAAATATATATGAAGTATAAAGTAAGGGTCTACAATGTAATGGGTGTTCTCTGGGCAAATTTTGTATGATGTAAAAGAAATTGGGAGGTCTTTGTAATCTGGTCGTTTTTTTTGTAAAGAGTCAGTCTGTTACTTGAGTAATAACTGGGGGTTTTCTTCCTTGTTCTTTCCCGCTAGTATGCTCGCCTGAACCAGGATTTTGTAAAACTAATATTTACTATTAATATAATTATAGTGGCTTGCCACTTTTGTTTTAAAATAAATAAAAAAATTGTTACTTTAATAATAGCAATGTTGAAAATGTTAGTCGTTAATTTATTGTTTAAGAAAATAGAAGGTTGTAGAAGTTAGGAAATTTTGAATAAGATGCTTATTTTAGACAAAATCAAACAAATGTGATCTATGTAGTATAGTGAGAATCAATAAATCATATCATAGAATTGAGAAGATGAAAAAAAATAGAAATGAATAGATGGACTTGTGATAATTTCACTCTAGAAAATTATGGTGCTAGTTGTACATTACCTTAGCAACTTAGACTAGATCATAGTATCCTTTACCTTTTGGAACTTCAAACTTTCACAATTCGCTTATTTTACTTTGGTGATCATCGAGATGCATGCATATTTCAAATATAATGTTTTTTATAGAAATATATAGGGTCCAAAATTATAGGGACACCAAAAATATGGTTATGGTCGTTTGGGAGCCTACTAGATACTATGATTTCAACCTCCGTATAATGGAAAATACAAGTATGAGGTGTATGCTTTCCTAGATGCAACACTATAGATAAATGGAAATGCATAAATTATTTAATTCCTAAAATGTTTTATAGGTGTGTATGTGTGGTTGTGCTTCTATGTATAGGAGAAGTGAGGGAAATGGAGTTATTAAGATTTCACGGGGAAAGAGGGGAAAGCTACAAGGTTCTAGTTTAGGAATGGAGGAGCTACAATATGATATAAACAATTCACAAGCATTTTTAGAGAGATTCTAAAATAATCATCCAAATAAAAAAAAAGATACCAAAAAAGGTTTAAATCGCATATGTATAAAATTACATGTAGAGATTCATTAAAATGTAAAAATATCATATGGAATGGATTTTGACTATTTTTGAATTGTTGCCTATGCATGGACACTACTACGATCACACTATTCACCAAGGTCAATACCACAATCATGTTAGGGTCCAAGTTTATAGAAAACTAGAAGGTAGCCAAAATATAAATAGAATGAAGGTTGAGCTAGCATGACATCTAGGTAAAGAGTTTTGGACTTATATTTGGTGAAAATGGGCCCTAAAACATGCTAGGGAGTGGACACTAAAATAAGTGTGTAATACATAGTAGAAATTATAAAGTGGGTGACATGAATATATTTTACCCTCGCTATAGTAGGGCCTTAGAATTAGGTGATGTAGCACACTCAAGTTTACATCAAGCATATTAAAATGTGAGGATACAACAAAGGATACATGAGATATTTTTGAGCTATTTTTCTTTACAATAACCTTCTCGTTCACTCTAGTATGTATTATGCATCAATAAAGCACACACACAAGATAAATTAGTTACTATTCATAATGAAAATAATAGAATATAAAAAATAAATATCATACATTATTTACCATTTATATTATTAGATGAATTAACTAGGTAGGAGAAGAAAGGAAATTTTTAACAGGTGAACATAGGAAAAGAAATAACATGATTTGGATTAGAATTGGAACAAGAACATAGAAAAAGGAATTGACACATATATAATTGGTTGTGATGGTACTACTAAAAAATTTATAGTAGAAATAATAAAAGGGGGGCCAAAATAAACCATCAAATTATAAAATGATTGAAATAACTTAAGAGTTAGACTTCAAACTTGGTGTATGGACCAAAGAGTTGGATACCTGGCATCATGTAAAAGAATGAGGTAGAGTTTATGCCCCCCTTAAATTTATTGAATGTTATAGGATTTAATCAATTTAAGGAGTATATAGATAGAAATGAAAATTCACCAATGTACCATAGATAAGATATAACAATAGAATAAAAGGGAGGAAAATGGAATTTTACCCTCAATAATGTGAGTAGAATACATCCCCGATGATAGAGAAATGAGAATATAAGAATGTAAGAAATAAGTAACATTCCAAGTAAGAGAATGAGAAATTAGGAAAGGAAAATCTTGAAATAGTAGAAAAGAGAGCATGTAGTGAAGAGATACCCCTTGAAAGAGAATGTTGATATTGGCCTCATGGAGAAGGCAAAGACAAGTGTCGATTTATTGAAAAGTAAGCATAGTAGGATGGTACACATAATGTGTAATAAGAAATAAGAAGCATGCCTATTGTAAACTAGCAAGAGATAAGAGGTAGAATAAGAACATTTAGTAGCTTAGCAAATGGAGTAAGAAACAAGGTAATCCATAGCATGAGAAAAAACGGAATCATGGTACATAACAAATAAAATTATATGAATAGGGGAAAGGAAAATAATATAGAAATACATAAATTATAAGAAGTATGAGAAGTATAAAACATTAACATAGAAAAATAATAGGATCAAGAGGAAATAGTAGTAAGAAAGAGGATTATAGGACAAAAGGTAGTAGGATCATAAAAAGGGGCATATTGGTGAAGAGTGAGAAAAAAGGGAAAGGAGGTAGGCCTAAAATATGGAGGTATATATGGTAATATTAGTAGTATGGTATGTGAAGAAGTGAACAATATTAGAGCATGATAAGTGCTGAAAAAAGAGGATGTTAGGGAAAATAATAATGATTGACTGTGTTTAAATTGTGAGAATATAAGAAAGATAAGAGAAAGGATGAAATGAGTAAAAAAATATGAGGTAATATGAAATATAAAGGCAATACCTATTATGAAACATGAAGTAACATAAGAATGTAATAGTGAAAGAATAGAGAAATCTAGAGAATCTATATAAAGTGGTATAATGTTGTAGAAAGAGAATAAGGGACGATGAGAAACAAGAGGATCTATTTCTAACCAAGGGCCACAACCATGCCCCAATAGTAAGGGTAAGTATAGAAGACTAACATGGTAATAAGGTATAAGAATGACATGTGATATGGGACATGGAAAGAGAAAATGAATCCAATACTTTATCATATAAAAGGGAAATAAGAAGTATTACATGGGGGAGAAAAAATGCTAAGAAAATTAATATATGTCACTTAATTACTAACACCCCCCTTTAGTATTGACATATGGACTTTCTTCTAATGTTGCAATATCGATAATTGGATTGTCTCATATTTTCCCCCTTCAATGATATTTTTTGTTTGGATGTTAGTTTCTACCAATAATGCATCTAATTACAATATGTAAATGTAAAATGTGGTACACCCTTATGAATCCAAAATCCTTATTTTTTCAATTTTGAAAAATTCAAAATACATAAATAAACATGGGATAGAGCAAAGAAGGTCAAGTGAGCATATAACCTTATCATGTGGCAATAAAGTTAACCCCAGAAGGAACAAATAATCATAGGTAGAATAGGAGGGAACTTTTTGTGATAATGGGAAGAACATTTATAGTAGGACATATGATGGGAAACATGGAAAAAGAAAAGAAGACTATGTTAGCACATAAGTTAGCATTTTTATGCCCCTAATCATATAGTTTGTATTAAGTTATGAGTAGTCAACTTGTGGGTACCTTAAGTCTTAAATAAGTTACATACATACAAAAATACATGTATACAAACATACATACATACAAATATGCATATATACATATATATAAGTATAGGTCAGTTGTTATCATCATGTTAAATATTGTGCTCTAATTGAATAATATTGGAGGTATCCCCCTGAAACTGGATTAGGAGGTTTCCCCCTTGAAGTGGCATATTTTTTTCAATTATTTAAAGTATATTACATATTATATCTTCTATTGTGCAAGTTATTTCATAACAAGTAGTATCAAAGCATGATCTTGGCACCATGAAGGCAAGGCATTTTTGTTAGGAAATAATGCATCATACCCACAATCTTAATCCATTTCCTAAATAACCCCAAGAGAGAAAATCATGCATGCAAGTAACCATAATGCATAGATCAAATAGATAAGCCACAAGATAACACAATATATACCCTAGGAAAACCCTCAAGAGGGAAAAACACAGCCTCCAAAAGCATTTATTCTTCATTTATTATTCAGCAATAAAGAAATGCAAGAGTTACAATGAATATCTCTGAAGCATCAAGCCTATCAAATGCATCCTCACGTGTCCAAGCATGAATCCATATATCCCATACCATGCTTCACATATGCACTCCTCGAAAAGACTCAATAATGATAGCCCACTCACCCAATCAACCTTAACCACTAAACATGTGCTTGCTTTTATAGATTCAAGCTCACACAAATACAACCAAGTGGTAAGATAAAATCATGTGAACACAAAACCCTTGACCCCTCAATTAATATTGGGTACTAATTTTTCACTTTTTAAATATTTCCCTAATATTAAATTATTATCTCATATCTCACATATGAAAAATAATTACGTAGTGTGATTAACCACACCTCCTAGGTGCATCACAACTAAATAATTATTTAATTACAACATTATAATATGAAATTTTATACAATGGTGTACAACATCATATTCCAACATTCTCCCAATTGTTGTATACATTGCATAAGAGATCAATCAATGAAATACATCATCATAGCCATACATGTAACCACATGAATCTCCAACATGCTCTCATGCTCCATCAAGATACCTACAATAAGAACAAAATTACCACCATCTCAAGATAGAACTCCTCTCATCCTCCAACATTCCACCTATGGAAGAAAAGGAGCATGCCAAGGTGAAGATGCACCAATCCAAGAATACAAGCATCATATCCAAGTGATAACAAAGGCTCCAAACAAGTTGTTGTCATAAGGTGAATAACCCACATGACTAGAAATAGCATCCACAACACATGCTAATGTATTAAACCATCCATACCTCATATGTATCAATAACATTAGTAAAATCATGCCAACAACATATGCAACCCATAAACTACAATCAAGCTCCCTATATCAAACCTGTCAATGAAGGACATGCATATCTAGGAACTCCCACTATATAGGTAATTTCATAGTATATCAATTCTACCAATCAACACTATATCAAGGTGTGATAAATAATGAACAATGAAGGACCAAGAAAAATAAAAATGATCCACATATGCAACCCAAATAGTTGCATACTATCACAACATATTACCAAGTCATCCTCCCAAATCATATGAACATGAACCTCCAAGAAGGAAACATAGAGTGAAGAGAGAACACCTATACATCATAACATTTCCTTCTACCAACACCTCAAAATTGCAATGCTATGTCAAGTATGATCTCCTAACAACCCCAAATGAGAAGCCTCAACAACACCCAAAACAATGTTCAATCTCTTAGATCAAATGCAACATATGAATCATGTATAATGCCAACATGGATGTAAGCCTCTCTAACCAAGAAGATAAAACTCAGAGTAACCATTCCCAAGTAAGGAAATCAACCCATAAACCATCTCCTAAACTCCTCATCAATGAATGATAACATAAACTCAAATGCACAAGGAGATAACCATGCCAAACATCTCTCAAAATAAATCCTCTAGAACTAACTATCCATAGCTCAAGATCCATGTCTATGAAAGATAAAGCAATATAAACTCATGCTAAAAAATCCTCAAATGAGTCTCCCAAAATCAATCACTATGACTCAACTCATTCCCATGATAAAGAAAAGCATGAAACATAAACACATCAAAAATAGGATGGGAAATACCTATTAGATGATTAACCACTAAGTAGACAAAGAGTGGGGAATGAGAATGCTCTTCCAGGATAACCAAGTCATCATGACTCACTCTAAGAATAATCTCCTCTACAATTCCATCATGAAATCACATCCATATCTAGGTGAAAGCTCCTCAGTCTTCCTACTGAAACCTTTAAAGAGTAATTGTCTCAAGCAAATGTCTCTAATCACAAGAGAAATCTAGCCTCACCCTCGTCTCAAAGTATCCATGAGCACCTCCAACCAACCAATCCATGCCTAGCTCCAAATGTAGGACAACATCCTCATGAAGCTCCTAATAAAATGACCAATGTACCCAATACCAAGAGAACCAACAAGATCAATGTTAAAGCTCCAACCACAAAATCAAGAACATATCATGACATCCATGATCTAACCATCTCCTCCTAGGAGATCACATGCAACAATGCATACATCCTGGTCTCAAGAGAACATGTACCATTCCAAAAATCTAATCTAGAATCAAGAGTAATCATGACATAATGCCAAAACACTCTAAACAAAGAAACAACCGTCTCCAATCACATGAAGATAACCATCACCAATGATGAATCACATCATGATTCCAACAAATCCCATTGAATCATGATTTCAAGCTACACATGGTATAGTGACAACCATCTCCTCCATGAAGATCATAAAGGTCCACACACACAATTGAAATTCCAATAGCACCAAGTAGAATCGAGATCTCCAAGCCAAGAAGATACAACCACCATCAAGCCATCAAGAACCAATCCTACACCGCCAAATCATCACTGTCAAAAGCTCCCACTAAAAGTGTATAACCAATTGAAATGCAACCAAGCTATCATGGCATCATGATCAAACCACATGCTAAAAGTCCCATCAATCAACTAATCAGGTACTCTAATCATCCATGCTATCATCCCAAAGCAACATACCAATACAAAAATGACCACAAACAAGGACAACTAACAAAATTTACATCAACACTAAACCAATCTTGTGGATATAGATAGTCCACATCTAATTCATCTCACTACAAATGAATAGGTGGCCAACCCACACACCTGCATAACTCATGATCAAAACAATGAAGCATGCAAACTCGTCATCACATTAGTAACTTGCAAACTGAGATATCAAAGAAGATAATCCTATAGACATCAAGACTCAAACACCAAATCGACCATAGATCTAATTTTCCAAACATGTCCATAAATGAGTAACCATAGTCAAGGAACTAAAACAAGCATCAAGGAGATAAGAAAAACATCCTGACACCAGACCATATCACCACCAAACAACCACATACATGATCATGTCATGCCAATGCTCAAATGTACCTACATATCAATGACATCATAACCATAGTCAACACTATACCTACAATCAACCATCACCCATACAAGACTCCAAGTCTCCACTCATGTCAAACCATGTCCTCAAAACTAAAGACAACCTGTGTACCTGTCACCATCAAAGTCCAACTCTGAAAAACACTTGTAAACCTATACCAAGAAGCACCAAACTGATAATTAGTTGTACCATCATAAATATCATATAAACATTTTCTCCCTCAAGGTTTCGCCTCTTGAATCGTCTGGATACTCACATAATTACACCCTGAATCATATGTGCCTACAAGTGATCAAACAAGTACAATAAATTCCTACACCATAAATTGAAAATTAACTTGATCCACTATGTAATACACTACAAATGCTCTCCAACACATATTTGAAATTAAAAATTCGATTTTGTATGCAAAATTTATGCTCAAATTCATGAAACAAAGAACATCTGGCTTATGCGCTCAAAGAATTGATCAAAAGTACAAAATTAGGAAACCAAACTCATACCACTACATAGTGCTTAGAACCAACTTTCCAACAAGCATAAGAAGTCAAAAATATGACTCCCTGGTGAAAGTTATGCCTGTTTGAAAAAAACTACTATAATTTGTCTAATTTGACTAGCTAGTGGCCTATTAGTGGTGCCCGGGTTGAGCCACTGGTGGCCCACCAGTGTTGATGGTGCCTTGGTGGTGGGATGACTGGGAGTCAGTGACAGACTTCAAAAATATTTTAAATTTATTTAAATAGCCATAGTTTAAATTTTATGGTGAATTTTATATAATATAAAATTTTATTTAATATTCATTGACAGTTTTTTCTATAGCTCTCAGAAGTTGGGCGGGAGGCTCCCACTAGAACTAGTACATATCATTAGCCAACAAGGATAACATTATCAGTCCTTTTCGATACTGACAGTATCGAACCCCACCAAAAAAAATTGGTTTTGTTTTTTAAACCTTTAAAACTTTCAATAATGTTTATCTTGCAAGATATTTTATTTTTTGGGACTATTTTTTTAATAATTTTTTTGTAGAATGGAAAAATTGGGCGACCATATGACCTATATGGATTAAAAAACTACATTTTTTCAATTTGGCAAAAATAGGTCAAATTTTATGTCATTTTTCATCTCTCGACCTATTGGCAATTTGGTTGTCATTTATGTCAAAAGTGTCATTGATGTCAAGGGGGTGATCAGAAAAGTAGTGGATCAAGTTTTGAAAGTATTGGTGTAATTTGATGGACTAAGGAGCATGTTTTGTAATTGTTGCAAAGTTGCTCAAAAAGTTGCAATGTTGACATGAAATGTTGCCACTATTTTGCAAAAAGTTGCTTCCAGGTGTCTGAAGAGAAATCTATGGCCAGATTTGATATGGGTTTTTCGAGAGCTTCTCAAAGATGTGTTTTGTTGGACCAAATATTGTATGCCATGCTCAGGAATGAATTATTTGTGCTATCGGTCTGATCTAGGGTTTTATAGTTAAACCCTAAGGTTTACAGTCATGGCGATTAACAATATTTCTATTTTGATGTTGACTATATGTAGGTCATTTCCAGTTGCTTAAGTTATAAATTAATCCCTTAAAGTCGTGTGTGCAACCGGCCCCCTTTCCTAGCTTACCAATCTAGAAAATATTTAAGGGCTATAATGTTTCCTAAGTCGAGCACTAGAAAAATTTTCCCTCAACTTGATCAATGGTTGTGATCAAGCCTTCAAGATCGACGACCACCCCGCCATGCCACTGAGTATGTGGTGGGACTCCGTCTAGCCTTGTGGGATAGCGGGCTAGTGACAAGTGTCAAGTGGGACCAGAAAAAATGTGAGGTGATGGTAGTGGATGATGAAGTGCGAAAACAAGTGGCAACGATTGATCACTTCTTATGCCAATTCACATTGTTGTTGTGAATTGCATGGTGCTAATGAAGATGATAGATGGTGTTAGCCTACCAACCCACTAACAAATAGTGGGACCATGTCTTTGGCCAAAGATATAGTGGGCTTGTGACGCATGTCTTGGTGGACCCCGCTCTGTGTAAGCTACATACGATAGAGATCAATGGTTGTCATTAAGCGGATCTTTAATCTGACAGCCGCATTTTAAAGTTATAGTGATGAATATTGAACAGATGATCATCGCATGAAGACATAAAATCAACAACTCAAATTCAAAGATGAAGATCTCAAATAGCTATGTCTATGTGAACGCAAATTTTGACTTGTAGCTGACACAGAGAATGTTTTTAATTTGTCTATTTGCTCCAATGACCATTTTAATTGGTGATTTGATATGTTTATCGGTGGCATAGATTGAAAAGGTGATTGGAACCATGATTAGATCGATCAAGAAAGGAAATTTATTAATTACATATTAGGGTTAGGGTTTTAGAGAATTCCATGTTTAACAAATAAGAGTTTGAATTTGATGGAATATGGCTCAATGAACAGGTAGCTTCCTAAAGAAGATAGCAAGAAACCCTAACAGAAATTTCTAGATGAGTTGGACGATGGTGTATGGCTCAAGGCAATGATTGTAGGTCAATGGAGTTACGTAAAAAGGGGATAATCAAAAAATTATCTTAGAGTCGAAGGAGTGTATGATGTAGAGACAGTGGAAGAGAGAGATAAAATAGTGTGCTAAGTTGTAGACAGAGAATGTACAAATTGTGAATGAGTAGAACCCAAACAAAAATTAGAGCTTTCAATCAGGGTTAAGATTCAAAGAGCATAGCAAAGCAAGGTGCAAAACAATTTATGTGAGGTGCAGAGCAGAGTATATGGATGCGGAGATTTGGGTAGTTGCAAATTAAGTTGCAACATTGAATTGTAATAAAAAAAAAATGCAATATCTTAAGTTGTAAATTGATTGGTGGGTGCCATCAAATATCTGGGTAGGTGCTCAGATTAGGGAGTGGGTGCTCCTAAAACCAGGGGATTGGTGTCTCCTTAGGGTTGGTGCCCTTAAACATTGTAATTGATCATTTGATTATGAGGCTAGATTAGGATAATAGATCCTAGCAACATTTCTCACCATGGTTTTTCCCATCTTGGGTTTTCCACATACATATTGTGTTATGTGATGTTATGTGTATGAATGCTTATTTCCCTTCTTGTTATTTTTTAATCTACACTTAAAGAAACAAAAGAATTTAATCTGTATTAAGTAGTCAAGGCTAAATTTTAAGTGATCTACTGACTCACCCCCCCTCTAGTAGATTGTTGTGTTTCAACATGGCCATCCTGGATCCAATGGTGAGGTTTGTTTTGTATCAAGAGGTCATCTTTAAAATTTTCTCTACAAAACCCTCATATGAAAGCTCAATCCAAGAAATACCTCATATTTGCAATAAACCCAACAAATTTTGACAACTCAAAAGCCCAAATTTGCATAATAACACCTACAATGTGTGTTTTATACCTTGTAATACCTTAGATTTAACATGTATAGCCATGAACTCAACTTTGCACCAAATCTACTCAAACAAGGGTTATAACAAAAACTTGGAATCTCACACCCATCAACCATTATAGCTCTGATATCGCTTGTTAGGAAATAATGCATCATACCCACAATCTTAATCAATTTCCTACATAACCCCAAGAGAGAAAATCATGCATGCAAGTAACCATAATGCATAGATCAAATAGGCAAGCCACAAGATAACACAAGGTATACCTTGGGAAAACCCTCAAGAGGGAAAAACGCAGCCTCTAAAAGTATCCATACTCTATATTATTCAGCAATAAAGCAATACAAGAGTTATAATGAATCCTCTGAAGCATCAAGCCTCTCCAATGCATCCTCATGTGTCCAAGCATGAATCCACACATCCCATGCCATGCTTCGCATATTCACTCCTCAGAAAGACTCAATAATGACAACCCACTCACCCAGCCAACCTTAACCACTAAACATGCGCTTGCTCGTATAGAATCAAGCTCACACAAATACAACCAAGTGGTAAGATAAAACCATGTGCCACAAAACCATTGACCCCTCATTTAATATTGGGTACTAATTTTTCACTTTTTAAATATTTCTCCAATATTTAATTATTATCTCATATCTCTTGCATATTAAACAATAATATAATGTTATAATACAACATAAAGTGGTCGCCAGATAATTACCTAGTGTGATTAACCACACCTCCTAGGTGCATCACAACTAAATAAGTATTTTATTAAAACATTATAATATAAAATTTTATTCAATGGTGTCCAACACTATATCCCAACAATTTTTTTCAATCTTGGAGGTTATTTTGTGAAGTGCATATCTTCCAAATTTTGGAAGAATTTTTAAGGGCATATTGAAGCATATTCAATCTAAATTTTAGAGGAATTCCAAAGCAGTATTATGGGATTTATTATAGAATTAGGGTTTCTATATGGAAGAACATATCTCTCAGATCTAGATGAATTTTTTTTTTAATTTTTAAATTATTTTTCAATAATATATTGAGGAGTCTAAAATTACAATTTCAAATAAATTAGAGCTAATTTATTGTAAAGTTTGGGTTTCTACCAATTATTTTTGGGAAGAACATATCTCTCAAATCTAAGTGATTTTTTTTTTTTAAAGGGTTTTCAGGAAGTAATTGAAACATCTATAGTTCATATTTTAGAGTGATTGAAGTATAAATAAGTGATTTATTTCACATCAATTAGGGTTTTCAATAAATCCACTCTTAATGCTAAAAATAAGCTAATTTATTGGGTATATTTTTGGGTAACTACAACCTAGGATTTAGTAAGTTATAGTAAAAATTTCAAAGTATTTGGACTTCATTTGTGTGATTTATTGTAAAATTATTATTTTGAAACTTCTTCACAATGAAAAGTAGCCAAGAAAAAAGAATAAGAATAAGAACACTTGAACAAGAGAAATAAAAAGAACAAAAAAAAAGCATAACAAGAGCAAGACCAAGAACAAGAACAAGAAGCAAAATAAGAAGTGAAAGAAAAAAGAGAGATGAAGAAGAAGAAAAATAAAAAGTTAGCATTGAGGATAATGCTTTTGTAAAGAGTGGGGCAATACTGTGCCCCTAACCCTATAGTTTGTATTATGTTATGAGTATTCAGCTTGTGGCTACCTTAATTAACTCTTAAATAAGTTACATAATCATTGTTGTAATCATCTTAGGAGTTATACTTAAGTATCTAGGTTGTCCTAGGTGGTATCCAAGGCATAAGTATGGTGTATAAAGCAAGTATAGGTTAGTTATTATCATCATGTTAAGTATTTTGTTCTTATTGAATAATATTGGAGATATCCACCTCAAAGTGGATTAGAAGGTTTCCCCATCAAAGTGGCATTTTAATATCAAGTATTTGCAACATATTTCATATTATATCTTCTATTGTGCAAGTTATTGCATAACAACATTGGAACAGGAATGGGCTAGTAGTAGAGGAAGATTGTGCTAGAAAATATAAAAAAATAAAATAATTTTATGTGACTATATGAATTTATCAAAGAGAAAAGAATAGGAGTTCTACATCCCATGGAGAAGAAAGTTAGGTCATAGAATACAAACATCAACCTAAAAAAAAAAAATTATCAAAGAGAAAAGAATAGGAACATAGGAGAAGAAAGTTAGGTCATAGAAAACATCAAAAAAAAAAAAAATTCATGTTACTATGTAACCTAATTTTATGAGACCCATGAGTAGAAAAGAGCATAGGAAGAATGAAGAAAAACCATTTAAATATATGCAAAAGAGTGGTATTTGATACCAAATTTATGGAAATATGATTAGGGTCGAATAAGTCCATGAATACCATCTCCATGGGGCCAAGATATTTTTCTTTATATGTATTATTTTATGCTATAGATAAGCCACAACCATAACATGTTTTTACAAAGTAAGAAGAATAAGGAAGTGATAAGTCAAATGTAAGAACTATCTCATGTTAAATAGTGTTTGTAAATGTTATGCCCCTAACCCTATAGTTTGTATAATGTTGAGTAGTCAGCTTGTGGCTACCTTAACTCTTAAATAAGTTACACATTGTTATAATTGTATATGTATTTAGGTCATCCAAGGAGTTATACTTAAGTATCTAAGTCGACCTAGGTGGTATCCAAGGCATAAGTATCACATATATAGAAGTTATATGTTAGTTATTATCATTAGTTTGTGAATTGTGTTCTCATTGGAGATATTTGGAGGTTTTCCCCCTCGAAGTGGCTTGTTTTGATTATATGGGAAAAATAGGTTTTTAAGGGACCTAAAACCATTTACATCACACTAAATCAAAATGTTGCTAAGAAAGATAAACACATTAAAGCTTAAGCAGCAGCCAATAGTCAAAAAATAGCCAAAAAAATAGTGACCCAACAGCAAGAAAGTAGAAACAAAAAAATAGCACAAAGACACATAAATCACTTCATATTCTTCAAGGTATTGGCCACCTCAATCTCCTGATTATAGTGTAGGTTAATCATGTCCATCAACTCTTATTTTTCTTCTTCAAACATCTTCCTAAGGCTCCCCCTTGTTCTAGTGCTTGGGCCTTTAGCCTCCTCTTTGATAGTCTTCTTCCCCTTCCCCTTAGAGGTCTAATCCTTCTCAAGCATGTCTGCAAAATACATTTGATCCTCCCAGAGCTAATTGATCTTTCCAAATAGAACCTTGAGAGACTCTGCATTGTTCTTTACCAAACCATGGCTAACCTATAGTAGCTTCTTGATGTCCTCATTTGTTTCCTTGATCTTTTCCTCCATTTCACCAAGGCGGCTTTCACACTGGGCTTTGAAATCATAAAATGAGCATTCCAAATCCACCACTCTCACTAAGCAGGTCCGATGAAGATCCCTTTGATTGGTTAGACATGTTCTCCTTCAAGCCCTTGATTTTAATGTTGACCTTGTTGAATTCCTGTAACACCCATTTAGCAAGTTTAAAGGTGCATGTAGCACTAGACTGAGCCATATCCAATAGCTCATACATGGTAGTATTATCATCATTAAGATAAGAAAAATCCTCAGATAAAGGATTAACATTTAAAGGCTTCAACTTTCCAAGGTATGGGTTCACACCCTCATCCTCTTGCACAAGCCTCTCACTCGAGGCCTCCTCACTGGCCAAATCCCCGACACCATCCACAAGTGGGGAGGTCTACCAAAAAAGGGAATCCTCAATATCAATAGCATTATCAGCCACAACCTTTACCTATTCTGGAACCACATTCTTACTCTTTGCACCACCTTTAGACCCCAGTCTTTGCATTTTAGCAAGCCTTCTGGAAGCCCTCCAAGGAATCCCCATCCACATTATCCCTTGCTTGAATGAACTACTCGTCCTCATTTCTACTAGATGCAACAAAACCCTAGCCATGAATTTTAGAATTCTTCTTAGATAGACAACGGTGAGACCCACCCAAACTATGTTCAATATCTTCCCCACCAAACAGGGACCCACGAGAATCTGAATTCTACATAACAAGCTTCTCGTTCGGTCCCTTCATTAAATTCCCCTTTTTCCTTTTCTTAGAATGGGAAGCCATGAGGGACGAGGAAACCCCCATAGTATTGTCCTCTTCCACTTTCCATTCTTCATCACCATTAGCACTCATCTCTGAACTAGATGAAAAAGAGTCCTCAATAATGGCCTATTCATTCCCCTAAAAAAATTTAGCTGGGGTATGCGCTCTCACATGCTCTATGATGAGCAAAATGAGGCCTTCATGAAGAACATGGGACCTATGATTCTTTAATTGGGGATAAACCAAAACTTCTAGGGAAGAAAGAAGAAAAAATGAAAAAGGCACATGCAACCTATGTCTAAAATGGTTTAGCAAAGTAAAATGATGCCCTAGAATAGCAGTAAACTAACCACCAAGAGTAACATACCGCATTAAAACTTTTGCCACATCAGCCCATATTTTTTTAATGGAAACTCATTCATAACCCCATGAAGGAAGCTTCACTAGTTTAGCTCTTTCATTATCCTTGAAGAATTGGTCCATAGCATCTGCATTACTCTTTCTCTCTTTATAAAATTTGTGTCCATACGTTGGCAACCCAATAATGAAAGCAATAAAGTCTTCATTGATGATGAACTCCACACCATTCACCTTCAAACATCTATTGTGCCAATAGCAAACAAACTTTGTAGAGGATTTGGGGTCATGGCCATGAAGCCTTTCCAAATAGGGCATGATATGCCCATGTCTCAGAGTCCTCCAAATTATGCATTTATTTCTCCACTTCTCACAGGATAGGGATCAATCCTACTCCTATCTCCAAACATTTCAATTTCTAGCATTAACAAATACCAAAGACAAACCACACTTACAAGAATACAATTGAGCATAGGAATGGGCAAAACATAACCATAAAACGTGTGGTAATCAATAGGGAGATAATTACTCGATCACCCCAAATCTAGCTATCATCTCACAATAAAAGCTTAGCCTTCTCAAGAAGGTAAGAGTACTCCTCCATGCCTTGAAATTATTAAGGCTAACAACCTTGTTAGCAAAAAAATCAGCAAGGGAATTACCTTCCCTATAGGTATGAGTGACACGTGTCTCATCAAAATATCTCAGCATCATGATAGAATCAACAATAAGTTGCTCGATTGTCCATCTTAGCTTCTGATTTCCAAGCAAGCAATTAACAATGTTGAGGGAGTCCCCTTTAACCCATAACTTAGAAAAACCCCTATCCATCACATATTTGATGCTGATGTAATCAAAGTGACTTGTTATTCTCAGCTATTATCAAGTATTTGCAACGTATTTACTATTATATTTTTCTATGTGTAACTTATTACAATAGATGAAGTTGGGGGAATTAGGGAAGGTGTGGGAAAGATTGAAGTTGATGTGGTTGAACAATAGAATGGGGGTCAATATGCAAGATGGAAAAGTTAAATTCTTTGAGATTGAATTTATATTCACATGAAGGATATTGAAATATAAATAAACCTAAAGGTAATTAGTAGGAGAAGAGGATGGTGGAGTGTAAGAAGTTGGGAATGAAGTGTTGTAGGAGGGAATAGATGGAGAAGATAAAGTAGGGAATAGATGGAGAAGATAAAGTATCAATAATGGAAGAAGTGGAAGTAGAAGTTTGTATGTTATGAAGAAGTAGAAAAGAGAGAGAAGTGTGACAGATAAGGAAATCAAGCATAAATGAATTAAACGAGATTTAATTCAAATAAAAGACAGATTCCATACCCATTACTCATGAAATGAACAATATAAATTATTGAATTCAATGAAATAAAATAATCCAAACAAGAAGCATACAATGAATTCAATTAACTAATAATGTTACCCATCTCATGTCGAAGTGTATCCGCAACAATATTGAATTGTGTTGTATTGATTCGAAGCCTCCATTATGCATTTGCAAAAGCTTCAATGAGAGTGAATGGTGATCGAAGATGTGTATAAAATCTCTTAAGAAATCGAATGCAAATTTAGCATTACTTTATTTCCTCAAAAGATGTCAATTCTCTTATCATTTTTTAGGATGAAGAGGATTGTTAAATAGATTTTACGTTTTTAGTTGAACAGTCAAAATTGTGTAATAGAAAATCCTGATCAATGCTTCAAAACCGTTAAGAGGAATTAGATGGGAAGAATCAGTGGATTTAGATTGCACAATCGGTGTGATTGATGAAATCAAGTTGAGTGTTTAGTGGAATTGAGGAAATAGATTGAGAGGTTAGTGGGATTGAAGAATAGATGAATCAATTAGGAAATAGATGGATCAATTAGCCAATCAGAGTGAACAATCGGTGGTCATAATTTGCTCAATCACAAAAGGGGGTGAGGGTAATTAATTAATTAATCTTTTTGAGTTGAACATGCAAGTCATGTTTGACTTTAACAAATAAAGTTGTATTTGTTTATTGACCTTTTTGAATGATGTTTGAATAATTAATTTAATTTTTCATGTTTAGAAAGGGGAAAGGGATTTTTTATTTATTTATTTATTTTTTTTGAAAAAAGAGGGGTAAAAACTTTATTGAAGATCAGAAACAGAGCATTACATCACAGCAAAAGGCCAAAGCCCCAAGGAAACCAAAAAAACAATTAAACAACGCAAGAGCCAATCAACATCCAACATCAGTCTCTTCTCTTTCCTCAGCAATAATCATTTCCAGATCACGACGGAGCTCCTGGGAAATCTGCTCCCACCTCTCAATCTTCCAGCCATCAAGCTGTTCTGAAGCCCATTTCACCAAGCAATCAGCAGCCCTATTCCACTCTCTCGGAATATGGACAAAAGACACCACTTCCATCAAGGAACTAATCTGCTGAATCTGCTGAACCATCCTAGCCAACTGCCAACTGACATCAACTATCTTCCTAACATTAAGCAAATTAACCAAAACTTGTGAGTCAGACTCACAAATAACCTTTCTCCACCCCAAAGCATAGGCCCATTCCAGAGCGAATAGGATCGCCAGACCTTCCATAAGTTTAACAGTCTGCACCCCTTCAAAGACAGAGAAGAATAAAACCACCATCCCTGAAGAATCCCTACCAACCCCCCAATTCCTGCAGGCCCCAGATTTCCCCTAGAGGAGCCATCAGTGTTAATCTTTAGAACCCCAATAGGAGGGGGAAGCCACTTACCTATTCTCATCACTTTCTGCCTTTCCCGCCTTCCCCTTCGAACACATGCCGAAGCCGAGGACATCTCCTGAAGTCCCAGTCTCTCCACCTTCTCAGCATCCTCTTTCTCCAAGGGATACACCACCTCACACTTCGCTTCCACCGTCTCCCGAATCATACCCATAATCCTTTGCCAAATCTGCTGAATGACCATCTTTTCACCTCGGAAGATTCTACGATTCCGCTCCAACCAAATTTGCCAAAGAATGAAGGTAGGCCCAACATACCACACATCCTGTAAGAAGGTTGCCATCGCGGGAGGTCTGCCAAGACTACTCCAGAAATCCACCAAAGAGGAAGCATGAACACAAGGGCTTTTCCAAGCCTCCCACCAAAAATGCCACAGCCTCAAGGAGAAAGAGCAACGGAAAAACAAATGAGCAGAATCCTCCTCCCCATTCCCACACAAAACACACCTAGAAGGGCCCTGAAATCCCCGCTTCTGAATATTGTCCCAAGTCAAGCACTTCTTCCATGCCAAAGTCCATATGAAGCAATTGCACTTTGGCCAAGAAAACTTATCCCAAACTCTCTGCCACCAACGAACCTCCACCCTGTCCAACTTGTGAGATAAGAGAACCTGATAGCCAGAGGCAACAGTATAAACACCCTTAGGGTTGGGGGACCAAGATAAAACATCTCCATCCGGGAGGGAGCTACAACTCCTGCTAGAAAGGATACGTTGCAATTCCGCACACTCCTCCTCCATCCCAACCACAGGCCACTCCTCATGATTCTTCCACCTAGCCACCATCAACTGGCCATGGACAGACATAGACTTAAAATCACTCACCCTAACCCAACCAACTGCAGTGAATCTGTGACAAAGGGGCAACAGGTGAGGAAACTGGGACACAATAGGGGGAAAACCGTCCCAAGAATCCAACCAAAAGTGAGCCTCCAGCCCACTTTTGCAAATCCAAAACAACCCATCCTTGACGAGAGCAGCCCCTTTCTTGAGTGTATCCCAAATCACCGAACCTTTCCCCACCAAAGGATAGCGGGAATATCCATCTGAGGGATCCCCAGAAAATATTTGTGGGATAAAATCCTGGCCCAAGTCTGACCCTGCTCCACACACCACCTCCAAAACAGTTTAGCAGCAAGCGCTATCCCAGACAAAGATGACTGCCTTAATCCAAGACCGCCACAATGCTTCGGGCTACAAACAATTTCCCATCTAACCAGACTCCATTTGGAGGATGATAAATTACCAGCCCAAAGGAACTGTCTAATTAAAGCATCAAGATCTTGAACAAAACCAACCGGGGCCACCTGGAGCATACATCTATAAATGGGGAGAGCTTGAACCACAGATTTGATCAGCTGAACCCTTGCCAGCAAAGGACAACCATCTATGGGTCCAATGGTTAACTTTTGTCCGAAACTTATCCAAAATACTCTGCCAAGAGTCCCTGGGCATCCTTTTGACTGAGATAGGAATACCAAGATAGGTCAGAGGAAGGGAGCCAACCTGAAACCTTAAGATATTAGCAATCCTCCGCTGGATAGGACCAGGAGTATTGAAGAAGAAGATTGAGGACTTATCTTCATTAATTCGTTGACCCGAGGCAAGAAGATAAACATCCAGCACAACACGCAAATGTGTAGCCTCCCTGATAGTAGCCATACCCATCAGCGCAGTATCATCCACAAACTGCAAATGAGACTGTGGGGGAATATTACCTCCCCATCGCCACCCCTGAATGAAACCCATCTCAACATTCTTTTTCAACAACCGGCCGAGACCTTCAGCCAAGAGCAAGAACAGATAAGGAGAAACCGGGTCGCCCTGACGTAGACCCTGGGAAGCACAAAACAACTTTGAGGGTTCACCATTAATCAGAACAGAGAAGGATACTGAAGTAACACAACTCATGACCCATTGGATCCACTCATCCCCAAAACCAAAAGCCCCAAGGATCTTTCGAAGAAAGGACCAACGAACTCTGTCATAAGCCTTGGCCATGTCCAGCTTGATGAACATTGCCTTATCCCTGGAAGTGGCCATAGAATGAATGGTTTCAGTAGCTATAACCACCCCATCCAAAATTTTGCCCGCCACAAAACCACTCTGCTCCTCAGAGATCAACACTTTGAGCCATTTTTTTAGCCTATCCGCAATAATTTTAGAGATAATTTTATAGATCACATTACAAAGAGAAATGGGCCTAAATTGACTGAGCCTATCTGCCCCATCACATTTGGGGATAAGAGCCAAAAAGGTAGAATTCAGAGCTCGTAACATCTGCTTGTTCCTCTGAGATTCCTGGACTACCGCCAATAAATCTAGCTTGATAATATCCCAGAAATCTTGAAAGAACTCCACCGGAAAGCCATCAGGACCAGGGGCCTTCCCTTTCTTCATCTGGAACACCGTTCTCTCCAGCTCATCCATCGAGATATCACTCATAAGAGACTCATTCATGTCCATAGTGACCAAAGAAGGGATGCAAGACAAAACTTGAGCCTCCTCATTAGGAGCCCCCTGGGATCCTCCCTGAATAGAGACTCAAAATACTGCACTGCTTCACACGAGATATCCTTAAAAGAGGAAAGAGGCTCACCATTGTCGTTCACCAGGACTGAAATAGAATTCCCATGTCGCCTGGCTTTGACAGAATTGAAGAAGAAAGCAGTATTCTTGTCTCCCTCCTGAAGCCATTCAATTCGTGCCTTCTGTTTCCAATAGATCTCTTCACGTAATTCACACTCCTCTAAAACTCTCAATGCCCTGGCTTCCTCTTGAAGTAAATGAGCAGTCACACCATTATCCCTGATCACCCTCGTAATGCTATACAACCCTGCTTGGGCAGCACACTTAGCTTGAAAAATGTTCCCAAAGCACTGACGGTTCCAACACTTAAGCTGATATTTAACAAATTGGAGAAGCTTAGCAAAAGTATACATTTCCGTACCAAAGGCGAGTCTACCATTTCTCCACCATTCAGTCATGTAATCATGAAGAGAGGGCTCACGAAGCCACATAAGCTAGAACTTAAAAGGGGGCGACCGGGGCACATGAGCTGAAGAAACAACAAGCTTGATAGGCCAATGGTCGGACCCCCTCCAATCCAAAATTTCTGAGCTAGAAGACCACAAGCCACCAACCCAAAAACAAGACACTAGGAACTAGTCAAGTCTTTCAGAAATGCAGAGATCCCCAAGCCTTCGATTGCTCCAGGTGAAAAGACCATTATTAGGCTTTACATCAACAAGATGCAAAGCAGAAATATTATCCTGAAGAAGCAAAGCAGAAGGCTCCAACCTTGCACTACCACCCCGCTTCTCAGCCAACTCAGAGATAGCATTGAAGTTACCAGCCATAATCCAAGGATAAAAAGGCACCATACTCCGGACAAAATGAATATGAGCCCACAAAAATTGCTTACCCTGAAAATCAACAGGTGCATAGATATTAGTGAGGAGGATAGACTCCCCAGTCTCAAAGAAAGAAGCAATCATCGAGATAGAAGACTTGCTGGACATCCACCAAAGAAGGTGGATCTTCCACGGATTCCAAAGGCAAGCCACTCCACCCGCAGACCCTTGAGCACCAATGCATTGGCACTCCCCGCTTCTCCACAACTTAGGAGATAAACCAATCATGCATTCAACAGATAACTTAGTCTCCTGCAGGAACAAAATATCAGGAGATTGACTTCTAACCAACTCATGAATAGCCTTTTGTCGAGGGCTGTTGTTCAAGCCCCTTGCATTCCATGATAGAACAATCATTTCAAAGAGCTAGAGAAGTGTGAATCCAACGTCTTAACCGACCCAGACTCCACCAGATTTTCCCCAGCTAACTTAATCTTTTCCATATCCTTCTTCCTGCCAAGCTTTGAAGATTTCTCCCCCAACCCTTTTTTGAGATCCTTCTGAAGTATACCCAAAGGAGAAGGAGAAGACTTGAGATTCTTACCTACATCTGAACTTGCATGCAAAGCTAGAAAAGAGTTGTCTCCCCCACTCTTCTTCATTTCCATAGAAGAAATTGGCTCCACTTGGGCATCCATTGGAAGGTCAGTCACCATTTGCAGAGCACCAAAATCATGTGTATCCTGAGTAATCCCAAAAGGAGGATCCTCCTGCCCAGAACACACAATACCCTAATCCAAGTTAACCAAGCCCGGATTCACTTCCTGCTAACCAAGATCCTCCAGAACCTCGAACCTATTAAAACAATCTTCATCTTGTCTTTCATTCAAGGTCCTCTTTTGACCTCGGTTTCTGTTACGAATCCTAACAGGTGCAAAACCATCTGGACCAACCCCATCCCCAGGAATGGGATCCTTTCCCTTATCTTCCTTAGGTGGGTTGTGAGGAGGTTGAGAAAAGTGGGTCTCAACAGGCCTAGCCCTAGGGCATCTCCACTGCAGGTGACCATACTCATGGCAGAGACAACATCGAAATGGAAGAGTTTCATAATCCAATGACTGCACCCAAGAGTGAGGACCCACAAACATATCCAAAGAATCTGGTAATGGCTTACTTAGGTCAATCTCCACACAGATACGAGCAAAAGTTATCACCTTTTTAAATTGAGTCTGTTGTGAAGAGCCAACTGGCTTCCCGAGCATCGACCCCAACAAATGCAAAACATCATCTTGCCAACATTCCACAGGGAACCGTGGAAGTCGAACCCACACCAGGACCCGAGTCGGAAGCTCCTCAGCAGGGTTAAAACCAACATGCCATGGTTTAATGAACAAGCCAACCTGGTTGTAGAAGTAGGGGCCCCCTTCAAAAACCTTGTTACGATCTGCCATGCAGTCAAAGGTAACCATGAAATAATTATTCGCCAGAAGTTTTATATCCATCTCACCCTCCGACATCTAAGTTCGTCGGGCCCAAGACTCTAAAAATTGCATCGATATCCGCATGCCCAAAAACTTGCAATAAAAAGAGTGCCTCGAATAATAATCAATATCCTCTGCAACCATCTCCAATGGGATGACTAATTTCGGCCTCTCCTTGCAACGTTCCAGGCATCCATTGATTTTCATGATCCGAGCCCCACTAGACAAACCCACTCCATCTACCCCCGGATCCGACGAAAATAAATTATTATTGAAAATTTTTGAAGCAGACGTAGGAGACTTCATGCCAATTGCAGATCAAAAATCCATTTTGGAACAAGCACCCGAGGTCTCCCCAGGGGACATTAAACCCAAGTCACAACGGGCATACAAGCCCCCAAAAAAGAGCCAAAACAAGGGTATCAAAAAACCCTAGCCCACATGCACCACTAGACGCAGGCAAAGAGAAGAGGAAGCACCTCCAAAAAGAGGTCGAACCAGGGAAGCAAACCAAGCCTCAAGGGTCGCTCCACGCAAGACACACGCAACTACCAGCTACACCAAACGCACAGCAAACACCAGAGACCACTCCTCACACGCGGGCAGAGAAAAGAGAGAAGGAACAGGAAGTAAAAACGCCACCCACGCCCCCCAAACGCACGAACAGACCCCCCTCCCAACGCAAAAGCAAGCAGAAAGCAGAAAGAGAGCTAGGGCACGGACGCCCTAGCTCGGCATGCAGAGCAAACGCGTGCCATCATTGACAGAAAGGGGAAAGGGATTTAATTAAACTACTAAGTAATAATAATTTAATTGATTTAGGAGAATAGGGTATATTAGCGACATAATTGATGTTATTTAATTAATCAACAAGAATAAATTTAGATAAATGATAAAATGGTGAATTAATTAAATAATGTTAAATCACTTAATTAATAGATGAATATAAAATTTGATAATAATTAAATAATAATGTATTTTTTAATAATTTAGGGAAGAGAAGGGTGAAAGATAGTTAAATAGTGTTGTTCACCAGACATGACAATTTAGGGTATCTACATTTTTCCCCTCTTTGATACAATGTGATTTTGAGCATTGTGTCAAAGAAAATTCAAAAATTCCTACTTAGGAGTTTCCTCTGGTGATGATGAGATAGCATGTTTCCCCCTTGAGAAATTTGGTGAGAATTTTGGATAATGAGCCAAATTTTTTGACAAGCTGATGTAATATGTTTAAGTGCAAGGACTCATAGAAAAAATGTTGACCTAGAAGAAAATGTTAGTAATATTTAGAAGATAGAAGAAATTTGATGGTGTTAGTTGATGATGAGTTTTATTTTGCTTCATGGAGACTTCGTAGCTTTTAGCAATCCTTATTGATGTAGAAAACATATACGATGCACTAGGGTATTACTGAATGAGGTGACGTTGTATCCATTGTGTGGAATTTGACTCCGCAAACAAGGAGTATTCTTGCTCATACCAGACATACGAAAACCCTATTAGAGTGTATGGGTGAGAAGCTTTAAAATATTTCAGACCAGCTACATAGAGAGGTATGAAGTACCTAACATGCAACCACTACACGAAATACCTCAAAACAACTTCTATACATATAAAAAAGAAAGTATTCACTGTGGTAGTATCATAAAAATATTCAACAAACAAATAAAACAAAAATGACGCTCAATTGCCCCATTCCTTCCTCTCTAAATCCTTACGGACATCCTTGAGAGATCCTGGGAATGAGTCAATAAGATAAATCAAAAAGATAAATAATGTTGTATCACTTTTGCCCATATTTGTTTTGAGGTTTCAGGTTGTTATCCGTTATTGATGATGCCTATTGTAGGAACAATCTATCATTTAAGACATATCTCAGAATGTTGATGGTGAATTGTCAATAGATAGGTAGTTAACACTTTGGCATTGTTTTAGTCTATTTGCGGTCAAATCTTTGTGATTGTTTGCTTTAAAGTTCTAGCTTTTGATGTTGCTTTGTTTGTTTGTCTGTTTTGTCAAAGGGTGAGGATGATGATTTGTTTATTATGGATGGTGTTTTATTGCGGATAGGCGACGGTGGAAATAAGATTTTATTGTGATTTTTGTATTTATTGATGTTATTTTTGTTGTTTTCTATATTTTTATTAATTTTTTTTGGATTTGGATAAGATATTTGATTTTTTTTTTGTGTTTTGATAAGATTTTTAATGTTTTTTTTGTGTTTTGATAAGATATTTGAATGTTTACATGTTTTTGAGATTTTAAACTTTTGACTAAGTTAAAAGACCATGTCAAACACCTAAGGGGACTGACCTAAGGCCTTGAGGGTTGATCAAAGATAAGCCTTGCCTATGTTATACATGCACAAACCACGTATGTTTTGTGATTTTGTTCTTGACTTTGTTTTTTGGATGTTTTTGATTTTTTTGTTCACCATATAAATGATAAATAGATATTAGTATGTAGGGATATCAATAGTCTTTTGAGATCATGTTGATAGCCAGGCTAAAATCGATTGAACTAATTAAGTAATTTTCAATAATGATAATATTATTGAGGATACACAATAATGCAAAGACAATTTTTTTACAATAGGAACAACACAAGGATTGGGAAAGATACATCCCAAGATGATGATTGATTGATCGAATAATAATTGATCAAGATTTGTAGCTAGGCTAGGAGCAAGATTGTTGAATTTTTTGATACCATGTTTAAGTGTCAACAAGATACAATTGATATGGATTGTTTGAATTGTTTGGATGATGCCTAGATCACAATGTGAGATAGAAGACATAGATCAAGATTTATTCTGAAGCAAGATGTAACTACCTGCCCCCAATGTCTAGTAATGTAAAAAATGCAAGGATTATCTTGCGATTGGATAACATGTTCAGATAGAGTATGCCCCTTTGTACAATGCCTTCACGGCTTAGATAATTCTAGATAGGATATGATCAATGATAGTGACCCATGTCAAGCTATTTATAATAAGAAAATGTGAAGTGTACACTGAACCTTTGCCAAGATCAAGATAAGTTGGATTTGGATGAAAAATGGGTTGGATGAATATTTCATGGATTTATTATGGATAAGATGGATGGATGATGGATGGAATGTTGGATTTATTATGGATAAGATGAGATGCTTCTACCTAAAATGGCACATGTAGATGTTCAATTCTACACATGTCGCTTATTTTCTAGGTTTTCATCATGGTACTTGTCCAAAGTGCCACCATAGTGGTTTTCACTGGAGGACAATTTTTATCTTTACTCTTTTCTTGATTTTTATATTTTTATATTTTATATTATTTTTTTTTAATTTTTTTGCTCATGTTGAACCACCTAGTGTTAATAATGTAGATGCTACTAGTGCTGATATAGAATTTGTTGCTATCATGATGTGCCAATGATATCCCACTTGAAGGAGTTATTTTTCTAAGATACGGGCGCTTGAATGTAAACCTTGCTAATTCTTATCTTCTTTGTCGATATCAAAGTTAACCCTACCTAGATGCACACATCATGATAGAGTACCCTTAGAGTTATTATGATAAAGAGTTGCTGCCAACACATGGTCAATGTGAGGTTTGGATATTATGGATAGAGAAATGCATTGACGGATATGAGATTCAGATGGATTGGTTGACAATTTGGAACCTTTTATTTTCCAAATTTGGGAGGATGAGAAATGATGTATGGAGATTCAATTGGGACAAACTTCTTGATATACCTTGTAGATCACTCTTGAAGCTATCTTTTACATCGGGCATTTTTTATGGATGAACTTCCCTTTTTGATTTTTCCCCATAGTTTCTTTGACCAATGAAGTTTGATAGGGATGATTTTCTTTCTTTTTCTTTCGTATCCATTTGAATTTTTCTTGTCCATTTTTTTTTACCAATTCTTTTGCTTCAATGACTTTTTCCTTTCTTTGATATAATTTTTTCTCTTATTGTCGGTCCCAATTAGAGGGTGGAAAAATGTTTGGATGATGATTCATGATACGACTATTTGTAGCATTGCTAGCAGTTTCATCATAAGGACTCTTCGTGCTTTCTATGTTGATGTTTGTGTTAGATAAAGTTGCCCCTAGTATTATAGAGGTATCACTAATATGTTTAGATTCCTTAATTGCTAAATAACCAAGACCTTGATGTTTAGGATTTTTAATAATCTGCACTAGTTCTAGGATACCCTGTTCATGTAGGCCTAATCCTCTGCCTTGATAATGCATCCCTTGAAAAAAATTATTCACAATAGGATATGATTTACCTTGGAAACAAGGTGCTAATCCTTCTCTGATCTGTTGTGGATCTTCAAAGGTGATAACTTCATTGGTAGGATAGCTTGCTCTAACAAAGGTAAGTGGTCCAAGAATATAAGTGATAGGATCCTCCATACGTGGGATAACTTCTTGATTGATATCTTCGGCTTGATCCTGTGAAATATCTTATTTTAATGTTTCTTCAAGAGGTGTTGATGATTCACAACCCATGTAAAATTCTTCCTCGTAATCCATTTATGATATGTCTTTGTATTTTGCTATGTCTTGATCATGTGTAGAGATGTCAAGAGTAGGAGAATCTTGTTCATTGGTAATGATGTCAAGAGTATGAGACTCTTGTTTTGGATAAAGATCATCTACATGTCCTTTAGGAGTAAGCATCTCATGGGTAGATGTATGTGCACTTGTTATATGGATTTGTTCTTCTTTTGGAAAATATTGGATGTCCTGGAACATATCTTCCAAGTCATTATAGTATTTTGATGATAGGGATTCTTGATCTTGACTTCATGTGGTGTTATCTTCGATATGCTATGGTTCACATTCTTGACATGGATTAACTTCAAAGAAGGATTTTTTATAAAGGATCCTTGGATTTCCTTCAAATGTGGACATGTGGGTGATAGATATTGGCTTAGATTTTATGCATTGGCTATAAGTGTTGGATTAACAATCTCTTCATCATCAATTTGTACTATCATGAGGTTGGATGATGTCAATATATCTTGGGCTAGATCATTGCTAGACTTTGGTGATTGATTTTGATCATCCTTGGGATTAAATTCTTGATGTATTTCCTCTTTCTCATGGGATGGTGTAGAGACATTGTCAATATTATCAGTGGTAGATAGATCTTGATCATTTTTTTCAACTTTTGAGATTGAGATATTGTTAATGTTGTCATTGGTAGATGGCCCTTGATCATTTTATTCAACATTTGAGGTAGAGATATTGTTAATGTTATCATTAGTGTTTGAACCTTGAATTTTGTCTTCAATAGTTATTTATCCTTGATCAATAAGGTCTTGGATGAGTTTTTTGAGTGTAACACATTTTGATGCATCATGACCTTTTACTCCATGGTATTTACAATCGGCCTTGTCATCATACCATGGGAATTTGATGATAGGTTCACCACTTCATGACGATTTTGGAAGTGTGATAAGTTTTACATTGACTAATTTGTTTTAACACCCTCAATTAGCTCCCCTAAAGGAGTGTATTTACGTTTAGTAGTGTGGTTGGATTGTGTGGCTTTTTGTGGTGGAGATGATTGTTGTATTTGAGATGGAATTTCTTGTTGGTTTCGAGATTGATGATCTTGATGATGTTGTAGTTGATGATTTTGATGTGGATGTTGCTAATTTGGGGGTTGATATTATTGTTAGATTTGATTTTGATGTTGGGTGATCTAATATTGATGGTGTGAGATTTGATTTTGTTGCTAATATGAATCAATGTTTTGATGATGTTGGTAGTGTTGTTGATGTGGATATTGAGGTGCTTGTGGAATAATGTTTGTTTGTTGTTGATATGCAATCTCTTGACGTTGAACATGTTGATGATACATCGTATTTTGATTTTGTTCAAGTGCGTCAACTATTTTCTCAAGTGAATTCAGGGAAATTTGATGTTGTAGATTTTGTCCCTAATGGTGATTTGAAACCCTTGATAAGAGTGATTTTGATATGGATGAGGAATTTGTTGAAATTTTCCATGTGACAAGATGTGCTAAAACCTTGATTAGGGGAATCCATAGTTGATATATCATTGACATTTGTAGTGTATGATGGCCCCATAGGTGTATAGAGTGGAATTGGATTTGGGTGATGGATTGATATTGACATACTTTTAGGGATAGTTGGATATTTTGATGTTTTGATGTTTTGGGGATTTTTGCTAAAATGATGTATGGAGATGGTGTGTGAAAAAAAACCTTTTGGTAAAATATTTGTTGATGGTTTTCTATGGAGTGTGATACTCAAGACCCTAAAGTATGAGTGATGATTAGTGGATGTTTTGGAAATGATGCTAACTTTGGGACTCAAAATGTTAGAAAACTTGGACTGATATTTCACTTCATTTTTCTAGAGGATATGTTTGAAGATCTACTTGAACTAGCCTTGAGGTGGAAGCAAATGTTGATATCTTAGAAATTGAGAGTAAAGGAATAATCTAAGTAGTGTTTTTTATTTTGAATCCTAAAACTACATTGGGGTGTATTTTTTTGCAAATGTATATGGATTGATGTTGATATGAGGTGTTTTTGGAAGTCTAATTGTTTTGTTCTCAAAAGATTTAACTAGTTCAAGATTAGTCTTTAATTTTCACCAAAAAATAGGGCAATAGCGGCAATCTTTAGAGCAGTAGAAATAATTTTTGACAAAAGCAGCCCTTTTCAAGTCAATAGCGGCCAAATTTGAAGAACAACTATAGAAATTTTTATCAAAAGTGGCCTATGTTGCAAATTTTTCTAACTGGTGAATAGTGAAGGCAAAAGTGGCAATTTGGTCAAAAGCAGTCAAATTTATGTCAACTGTGGCTAAAACTTAGGTCAACTGCAGTATTTTTAGGATCAATAGCAGAAGTTGTAGGTCAACTGCGTTCTATTTTTCAAAAGCGATAAGGTTTTGACAATGACTTCCATAAACCAAAGAGCAATAGCGGCCTGTTTCAAATCAACTGTGGTAATTTTTAGTTCAAAAGCAGCAAAAACAATAATAATAGAGGCTTTTGTTCAATTTGTTTTCCAGATTCTATTTTGATAGTAGTTTGGTCAAGTTTTACAATTTTGATGTCTTTGTTTGATCTGATTTGTTTTGAGAATTTGGCAAGTGATACAACACAACATAACAATCAAAACAATTTGACTCTAAATGTCTATAATTTAAGCAAGTTTCCTTCCACAAAAGCTCAAAGTTTGTGAAAGTCAAGATACTAAGACCATAGTTCCCAATGTTGACTTTGGACTAAATGTGATTTGAAATGTAAGCCTAAATATTTGGAAACCTTTAGAGATATTTTTTTAAGATGTCTTTTAAGGAGGGAAAATATAAGGCTATTTTCAAAAGTATTCACACTAAGTCCAAAGGGTTTGAGATTTGATAACCAAATTCAATGTTTATTTTGATTTGTTCTTTTTTTAAATCAAGCAAAGTATTTGATGTCAGTAAAATAACTTTGGCATGCATCAATCAAGTCACCCTAAGTAGGTACACTCTTTTAGGTAGACTTACCTCATGCCCCGAAGGGATGATTTTACATGCAATTTATGGAAGAGTGTAGGGGTATGTTAAGAATGAACTCTTAAGCTCTATGCCTCAACCAAAAATTAGACTTGGTAAGTAACTTCTCGGAATCAAAGTTCCAATGCACCACTTTCAAAGAATGTTTCGAAAAACATGGATGGCTTTTAAAATAAGGTTCTTAGTGACAAACTATGAACACTGTATGTACACTACCATCCACTGGTCACTTAAGACTCTTTAATCGTTCTCGTCCCACTTAAGGGGTGGGATTAGGTGCAATATGTTGTTGCTTAGGATTGAAGCTACTTTCTTACAATTTTACAACCTTTAATATAGCCTGCCAGTAAACATGCTTCGAGACCTTGCTTATGAGTTATCCATTGTAGGACGCATCTCATAGCAAGCCCCTCTTTAAGGATGACTCAAAAATATGCAAAATGCCAAAGTGTTTCTCTTCACCCAAGATCCTTAAAAGATGTAGGGGGAGAGGATACACACTCGGCTCGCAAATCACAGAAAAAATAGCATACAATCCATAGCAATTTTATTTTTAATCCCAAAAATTGAAATGTGAAGATATCAAATCATGTTTTATGTGCATCAATTTGAAAGTATTCGAGACTTCAGTCAAACATAGCAAAGGTGAAAAAAAAGGATTTATTCAATTTTAAGCACCAATCTTGAGTGTTTCTAAATGGCTTCATTTGTCTTAATGTGGTCAACAAATAAAAAGTGTTCGTTCATCAAAAAAAATGAAAAGCGTTGGTCGTTCCATTTTATAAACACTAAATGAAATGTTGTTTAAACTAAGAAAGCTTTAAAAGTTTAGTTTTAAACACCAAATCGAAGTGTGCAAGTTGTAGGTTGAATTTTACAACACCAAATTTGAAATGTTTCCTAAACTAAGAAAGCCTTAAGACTTCATTTTTAAAACACCAAAATGAAGTGTGCAAGTTGTGGGTTCAATTTTACAACACCAAATTTGAAATGTTTTCTAAACTAAGAAAGCTTTAAAAGATCATTTTTAAAACACCGATTTGAAGTGTGCAAGTTGTGGGTTCAATTTTACAACACCAAATTTGAAATATTTCCTAAACTAAGAAAGCCTAAAAATTTCATTTTTAAAACACCAAATTGAAGTGTGTAAGTTGTAGGTTCAATTTTATAACACCAAATTTGAAATGTTTTCCTAAACTAAGATAGCTTTGAAAAACTAGACTTAGATCATTCGCCTTCTCTGATATCAAAGTGTTAGTTTTGTTTTCATAAAATATGGTGTCATATTCATGCAAATGTTGCATCAATAATGTTAGAACCTCATAAACACAACACAATCAAAAATTAGGGTTAGACAATTGATTAAGCATCAAAACCTTACAACCTAGACCAAATTATGATGTAAGTTAACTTTAGGTGCACCAATGAAAAATTTAACTATACAAAAATTGAAAACCACCTACACCATTGCAAAGAGCATGAAACTCTACCCCATTTAAAAAAAAGCACTGAAAAATACTTCCATATGACCAAGATATGGTTGTTTGAAGATAGGGTATAAAATTCCTTATTGCCAAACAATAGTGACCCTGTTTAGGTCAATAGCAACCATCAAAGTGCAATAGCAGTTGGAAAAAGTGCAATAGTGGCCCTATCAAAATCTTGTAGCTTTCATGTGAAAAAAATTATCAACAACGTTTCAAGAAAATGCAACCGCATTCCAAAACCTGCAATTGCTTAGGAAAACTCAAGGAAACATTAATGTTAAGGATCAAGGTCCCACTATGCGTGCTAGATGTCGTAAGGGGGAAATCGAGATGATAAGGAAATAAAACATAAATGAACTAAATGAGATTTAATTCAAACAAAAGATAGATTCCATACCCATTACTTATGAAATGAACAATATAAATTATTAAATTCAATGAAATCAAATATTGCAAAACAAAAGAACACAATGAATTCAATTAACTAATATTGTTACCCATCTCATGTCAAAGTGTATCCACAACAATATTGAATTGTGTTGTATCGATGTGAAGCCTCCATTATGCATTTGCAAAAGCTTCAATGTGTGTGAATGGTGATCGAAGATGTGTGTAAAATATCTTAAGAAATCGAATGGCAATTTAGCATTACTTTGTTTGCACAAAAGATGTCAATTCTCTGATCATTTTTTAGGATGAATAGGATTGTTAAATAGATTTTACATTTTCAAATGATTGGTCAAGATTGCGTAGTAGAAAATCCTAATCAATGGTTCAAAACCGTTGAGAGGAACTAGATGGGAAGAATCAATGGATTTAGATTGCAAAATTGGTGTGATTGATGAAATCAAGTTGAGTGTTTAGTGGAATTGAGAAAATATATTAAAAGGTTAGTGGGTTTGAAGAATAGATGAATTAGTTAGGAAATAGATGGATCAGTTAGCCAATCAAAGTGAGCAATTGGTAGTCATAATTTGCTCAATCACAAAAGGGGTGAGGGTAATTAATTAATTAATCTTTTTGAGTTGAATATGCAAGTCATGTTTGACTTTATAACAAATAAAGTTGTATTTGTTTGTTGACCTTTTTGAATGATGTTTAGAAAGGGGAAAGGGATTTAATTAAACTATTAAGTAATAATAATTTAATTGATTTAGGAGAATAGGGTATATTAGCGACATAATTGATGTTATTTAATTAATCAACAAGAATAAAGTTAGATAAATGATAAAATGGTGAATTAATTAAATAATTTAAGGTTATTCAATTAATAGACGAAAATAGGGTTTTTGATGTAAATGATGTGAAGTGCAATGATTGAGGATGAATTAATTAAATAATGTAAATCGCTTAATTAGTAGATGAATATAAAATTTGATAATAATTAAATAATCATATATTATTTAATCATTTAGGGAAGAGAAGGGTGAAAGTTAGTTAAATAGTGTTGTTTGCCAGTCAAGACAATCTAGGGTATCTACAAATGGAAACTTTGTGTGTGTGTAGGTTAGAAGTATCAACATGAACTCTATAAAAATGATAAGTGCTCCAAATGTTTAGGATAAAACCCTTGTTATTGTTCATTATGGAGCTTGATCTCATTAGTTAGTATTCATAATCTAGGGGGTGCAGGGGGTTACCATTCATTATCAAGTCATAAATCAAATGGTAAAGATTATGTTGGTTTTTTTCTTGTCCTAAAAGGTAAGCCCCTTTTATGAGGGCAATGTATTATGACTGAGTATTGTATTGTATTGTGTTTGTGTGAGGATACTATGATAGAGAGAATATGAAGTTATAGTGGATATGTTATAGGTTATATCCCTTCATTTTTTGGATGAAATAAAGGAAGTACTGATTATTTCTTTGTGGATGTAGCCCATATTGGGTGAACCACGTATATCTATGCCTCTATGTTTTCTATTATTTTTTGTATTTTATCTTTGCATTCATTTTATTTTATATTACTATCTAATCATATTCCTAATAACTAATACTCTTTTGATAACAATATTCTTACAACCAACCATAATTAGAAGAGGTATTTTTCTTGATTTGTTGAAGGATAAGGTAATTCAATACAAATAAATGAAATTTCTTATCTATCTTAGTGGATGGACTCAAGAATAAAGGATATCTCAATGGGACAAGTAATATACTAGACATATATATTCTACAAGGATTTTACAAGTACATCTTTATGTTACACATATGGTTGTCGTTGCACCAAAAGATCGACATGTTAATTCCTGATATAACCACCATAGTTAATGAATCCATGGAAGGTGGTTAAGCCATGTCATGAAACTAAGCACTACATTTCACACCATAAGGAGACCAAGGGCGCACACCTTGCAATAATCCCCCCAACACAAGTGAGGGGTTTGAACTCGTGACCTAGGCTCTGATACCAATTGTTGCACAAATGGTTGTCGTTGCACCAAAAGATCAACCTTTTAATGTCCAATACAACCACAAGAGTTAATGAATCCATGGGAGGTGGTTAAGTCATGTCAGAAACCCAAGCACTATATTGCACAGCACAAGGAGACCAAGGGCGCACACTTTGCAACACTTTATAAGTGGGAGAATCTTGAATAGGGTCCCAAAGAGAGATATTAGCTTGGGTGTATTGTAATATTTCCACCAAATCATGTTATTTAGGAATCTTAAAAGGTATGTAAGGTGGAGGAGGGAATTTTGGAGTAGGTGGTAAATAAGAAGGAACTAGGGAGTCCTATTACACCGTATTTTAACTATATCTTATAGCATGAAAATAAATATTAGGTGAAACCTCATATAGGACAATAGGGAAATAAAAAGGAAGAATGGAAAAAGAAGAATAAAAAGTAAACAAATAAGGAGAAGTGAAATAATAAGAAGAATAAAAGGTAGGAGGAGGTCCCTCCTAAAAGATAATATTAGGATGAGGCTTCTCACACAAGATGATGTTAGGATGGGAGAAGGAAGTATTAAGAGAAGAAGGGTGAATGTTTTAGATTTGGAAATTTTATAGAAAAAGAGGTTTTGGTTTCTTGAAAAGATCAAACTATTTTAAATCAAGCTATTCCATGACATGTGTAATAATTTGTGTCATGTGACATGAATAGGAAGTAGAAGAATGATTTATCTATGTTATAATAGTAAAGCGAAAGCATGTTTGAATTTAATTTCCAAACTAAGCAATAAAATATTATATTATTTCATAGAAAGATGGGAAAATCATTCCACATGAATTAAACCACTTAAGCGCATCTCCATGTTAATTAGCAAAAAAATGAGAAAGAATTGTATTTTATAGTAATAGAATTCATACAAATAAGTAGGAATGGTCTGCACATGTAATATAGGACTCATCATTGGATAATCTAGGTAAAGCTAGATCTTTAGAAGAAAATGGTAGAAAGAGGGAAGCATATTTCATAGGTCAATCACTAGTGGAAAGAGTGATGATTGAGTCATAGTTATGAAGTGCATGTAATGTAAAAGTTTATAAATGGTCTATGTTTGCTTCTTATTTCATGTAATAGTTATAGATAGTATTGTTAGAGAAAAGAGGAAGTGTGAGAGAAGATGATGAAGAAGGTGCAATAGGGAATGCAATAATGTGTAAGCAAGGATCATGGGAAAGAGAGTCACCATAAGGTGCAAGAACCTCATTTTAATTATGAAAAGAATCATTAAAGTTGTGAAATAGAAGTCGTTAATACTAGAACCTTTAGGAGAGAAATAATTTTGAGAAACTATAGGAAAGACATCATCAATTGTAGGTAGGAAAGAATAGATAACCTCATCGTCCTATGATATGTCCATACGGTGAGAATGTGTCATAACAGAAGAGGAGAAAGTGGGAGGATTATACTATGGAGGGTGTAGTTGGAGTAGAAGGGGAAGAAGAAGGTAGAGAAGAGGGATATGGAGAAAGGTGAAAGGAAAAATGACTAGTGTCACATGGAGTAGCATTATAAGAAATATTAAAAAATTATGTAAAGGTAGGGTGGTAGTTAAGATAAGCCAAAATATATTTTTAGGAAGAAGGGTATGGATATTTATTTAAGGAAATGATATGTTCAAGTACATGAGGGTGATACAAAAGATTTGGTGATAAAAATGAGGATCAACTAAATTAGAATAGAAGGGGGAAAGAGGAAATAGAAGAAACCATTTAATACAAGGGTGGTAAGATGGTGTGGTGGAGAAAGGAGGGTGCTCCAAATATTAGAGGGTGTTGATTAGTTCAAATCAAATGACGAGAAGGATAGGTTAATCAAAGGCCAACATTTTGTGGGGTCAAGACAGTAGCCTATATTTTTTAGAGAGTTTTCATTTTCGTTTTAATTTTTTCTTGATTTTGGAAGAAAAAGAGAGAAAATAAATGTTTTTCAAAAGATTGAAAGTGTAAGCTACATTAGATTCACCAAATGTAAAGTTTAAAATATTTATGTAGTGTGTCAATCTTACATAATTTAAATTGTTAAACTAATAATCTCATTTAATATATTTAAATGTGAAACATAAGCCTAAATTTAAAAAAGAACCATAAGTTGTCAATCTAACACTACAAGAGATAAAAATTGATAGTTCTATAAGCTAAAGTATGGAAAGAGGAGAGAAAATGTGCTTAATTTTTTTGTTGAAGGAAAAAGGATGTAAAGTGGAGAAAGTATTGAAGAAGAGTTTACTTATTTTCTAGATAGTATCAAACAAGGGTGACCTACATAACATGGTGGTAACTTGTAAATCGTGCTACCAACTAAAGAAGATGAAGGCATATATAAACTAATAAACATACTTCTAGAAAATACTAGAAATAAAATTTTGATATTAACCAATTATCACACTAGAAATTTGGAACAAACAATGGTATCTTTGGGTTGTATAATTTCAAGCTTTGATTCATCTCACTCCATTAATCATTGTGGTGCATGCATATTTTAGATATAATGCTCTTGTAGAAATATATAGGGGTTGAATGTTGTATGGAAAACAAGAAAATGGTTATGATTACTTGGGATCTTGTATTGATTAGGCCCCTTTCAACTTTCATGTAGCAACATATATAATTTCTAGGTATGTGGTTTCCTAGGTGAAATTGTGTGAATACATGGAAATGCTTAAATAATTTAAATCCTAAATATTCTTTAGGGGGAGTGTGGGTGTTTATGATTTTGTGTATGGAAGAAGTGTAGGAAATGGACTTATTAAGATGTCACTGGGAGAGGGGGGAAGTTTCAAGGTTATAGTTTTTGGGAGAAGTCATCAGCTTGAAATAATGGCTATGGAGGAATTTTAAAAGATTGTAAGCAATTCGCAAGAATCGAAAGAAGAAGCAGAAAATAGATAGAGAGCTCCCTAAAACAAGATTGAAAATTACAAGTTTATAAAAATTGCATGCAAAGTCATTAAAAATGTAAAAATGCTACATGGAATGGAATTTGATTGTTTTGAATAGTTGTTTATGCATGGATGCTACCACAATCATGCTAGTGATGAAGATCACAACCAAAATCACACTATTGTGTAGGTGTATACAAGTTTATAGAAAACTAGAAAGGAGTAAGAAAAAAAAACAAAATTAAGGTTGGGCTAACATGACAACTTGATAAGAGGTTTTGGGCTTCCCTCCTACTATCAAAATAATTAATTCATTACAATTACTAACATAATGATTAATTAATTGCAACTAAATATATTTATTCGCTCAACCTCCCTCTCCAATTAAAAAATTTCCTTACAAACTTAAAACTATCTCTCTCAAATCAAATACATCCAAAATTAAAATTACTTATGTACCTAAAAAAAAAATCTTCATTTCATTTATTTCCCCCTTTAAACACACATTCATTATTGACTATCAAAATCGTATTATATTTTCCCCCCTTTAAATACAGCTTTGATATTGAACATAAAAATCTTCGTATGATATCTTTGTTCCTTGTCTTTAAAGACACCTTGGTGATTAACCATATAAAATATAAGTCCCTTTAAGCTGTAATTATGAGCTTCGTATATAATGTAGCCTACCTTGCAAACAAAACACAATAAATAGTACGCACATGTATATAAGATTTTTAATGCTATGTCTTACAAGGAGTTACGGTCTGCATATGTAATGAATTTCGGCCTTTATGGTTGAGTGCATGTGCAAATGTATCTATCGTTACATAATTTTTATGTTAATTAAAAATAAATAAAATTATTTGATATGTTCTATTCAATTATATTTTGTCGTATTAAATTTGTTATTTTTTTAAAATTGTTGTACAATTATTTTTTAAGTTTAATGTTTTTTTTTGAAGGAGATGGGAGGATAAATGAAATGAACCAAATTTGTAGTCAATCATATCACAATCAATAAAATTATTTTCAATTAGATTGTACTAACACAAAATTCAACCCTCTTGTCTTTACATCCACAAACACTCTCAATGTTTAGCATGTGTAGACTGAAGTGACCCCCTGTGTAAGCTTCCATCATAAAATTGTGTGTGGCCAATAAATTGATTGGGTAAATTGTTCATTTTTGTAATGTATTTGATGTGGTGGAATGAAGAAGTTGATATGCATTTAGTTTGGTGTGTATGAAGGGTCTTTGTATTTCTGTCCATTTGACAACGGGGTTCATGATGGTGCTTCTTATCTACCTATTTTTGTAGTGACTGTTGTTGTACTTAGACAAGAGTGGACCATTACATATACTATGATGCTTGTGAGAACATTATTGACAATTACCAAGTGGACTAGCAATCTTAACCCGCTTATGACGCAACATAAAACACCTTTCTAAAAGGGCTAAATGATGAATAATGAGTACAAATCAATGCGGGTCATGAGAATGCTTACTGTGTTTTTTGGAGCTTGTTTGGGTAGATGGTAATAGTTTTAGTCATTTTTTGACCTCCTTGAGTATATATATTGAGGGCTTGGGATTAGAGCATTGAGAAATTTCTTTTGTAGGGTTATGTTGTTGGATTCTCTAGAGGACAAGGATGTTTATCTCCATGTTAAGGCTCTAATCATACAAGTGTATTGTAACTACTTTTTTTGTTGAATAATACATTGGTTTATACTTTGGAAGGTAGGGATTTTTAACTAAAAGGATTTTCTCCATGTGTGTAATGTCTCTTGTGTTTTTTTAATGCTTATTCTATTCTTCTCTTATTCTTGTTTCTAAAGTGTTGATTTATATGTCACTATGCCACTATTTTTTGTAGATTTGATAACTTAATTTTTTTTCCTCAAAATGTAAATGTGGGAAACTAATATTTGTCCTAATGTAGTTTTATGGGCATAGTTTATTTGCACTTACATCTTAAGCTTATATTTTGTAGATCTACTAGAGGTGCATGCATGCTATTTTCCTAATGTGTGGTATCAAAGTTGAGTTGATTTTGTTAGTTGCATATGAGTTGAATGTACTTATATGTCGTTTGAATGTATTGGCATGGACTTGTAAGTTTGTTGCATGTGCTTGTATGTTGTTGCATGGGATGGATCCATGATTATTTGGTCATAGGTATTCCTCTTTTTTATTTCTTGGCCTAACAAGATTGTGGGAATCTACAGGAAGGAATAAATTAATAATTAATCCTTGTTTGAGTGGAAGTTTGTTGATCGTGCTTTTCACGATATAGTATTATATGTGCTTGAAGGGTGGAGAAGGTGACAAAAAATGGAGTTGTTGATCATGTGGTTGCATGTTGCATGGTTTTAACCTATACTTATTGTTTGATAGTATGGAACAACCCTCTAGCATGTTGTTTGGGTTTTTCCATCTTATTGTCCTATGAAATAGAATGTTTATGCTGGGTGTATGTTTCTTTCCCCTAGTACTATGGAAAAGCATTGGTTATCTTGACTACAATTTGATTTACTTATATTTGGTCCATGATATTAGTCATTGTTGAAAAATACTAGATATTTAGCCTCTAAATACAAAAAGGTTGTGGAGTTGGTTATGTTGGATCCCAAAATTGTTTTTCACACTCTTAGAGGAATCGACTTGCTTCAGGGCCAAAAAATGTCATCCTAAAGGGGGATTGATCATCTCATCAATATAAACTGATTGATTTAAGGTCAATTTCTAAGAGTGGTTAATCTCTCATTCACTTCGGGCTCAACTAGATCCAAGAGGGTGTTTGTAGAGTCTAAACTAGTGTCTTGTAAACTTGGTGTAAATAAAACAATTCAGAGGAATGACCTAGCTAAACAGTCCACTCAACATTGCAAAAACTTCATTAAATTGTCAACCAAGGTTTGTAAACTTGTGATGGCACTAGCACTATATGTGCTTTCAAAGACCTGAGTACCTAGGTTATCTTATTAAAGGTATTCTACTTGCTAGAAAATCACAAAAACACATAACAATGAAAGAAGTAAATTGGTGCTAATGGTTATGGGTGCCTACAACATAATCTGTAGCCAAACTGTTGTTAACAGATAATTATTGAAATTGTCTCAAAACTAATAATTGAACCTAATCTATCCTCTAGAGTACTACAAGTCAATTGAATGCATTCACACATATGAACAATCATTATTGATAATCATAATATGAGAATCTATTTTAACTTACATGTAACTTATGAAGTAATGACTAACAGAAACAACTGCCAAACAAAAATAAAACAACTATAAAGGTAGTGAAGAACAGTTACCTTGAGTAGCCTACTCAAGTAGTTTTCTTCACTTAAACTAAAACCAAATATAAATCTTCAGATTCTACGCAACCATATCAACTTGAACTTCATTCATTATGTATTCTAAAAGATCACATAAAATCTTGCTCAAAGACTGTATTCAAGAAAACCATTTCTGAGCAATCAACATGTTTGTAGATTACAAATGAAAACTAAGAATTAATTGATAACTAATTCAGCACTATGAAATTAACCAACTAACTCTACTAAGGACTCAACCATCGGTTATACATAGGCACAGGGGAGTTTATTCTAAACATAACTCTAAACTGAAATCATTAACTACAACTCCCTAGATATCAGAGTGTGTAATTAAGATTGAGTTATTCAAGTTGCAACTGGAAAGAAACAAGATTTCAAATAGGATTAAAACTCTACAAAATAGATTTGCATGTGGAACACATAATTAGTTATCCAGAATCCTATCAATAAAATAATTCTTCTTCCTCAACGCCTTATTAGCTATCATAATGAGGCATGACTAACTCCATTAGGTGTCTCCACACATTAGTTATTACACTCAACTTGTTCTAGCACTTCCCTTGTTTCACTATCTAAGACCTCCTTTTGTTGCGAGCTACAACTTCCAGTTGTTGTGGGCTACAACTTCCAGTTGTTGTGGGTTACAACTTACAATTGTTGCAGGCTACAACTTCCAGTTGTTGTGGGATATAGTGTCTTCTTGGGCTGCAAGAGGTTAATCCACAAAACATATACATAAAGCTAACTACCATGATTAAACACATAATTCTAATCACATTCCATACATATCCATATATAATTCATGCAATGCTACTTTATCGTAACTATATTTCCATTACTCTAATTCAGGTCCAAGGTTGTATAATAATTATAAAAAGATAGCATAGCATAGGTGGTTGGAATGTGAGTGATTTCCATTTAGTTACTTTATAAACAACAATATCTATGTACTTGCGCACTCTTTCAATCATAAACATGAAGTTATACACTAAATGAGGTTCCTTCCTTTGTAGCTTTGAAGTCAAACTGTTCCACCTTTCTTGTACATATTTATAACAATTTTAATTAACTAACCCAACTTTTAGAGTATGCATTCTATTGTAGTCACGTATCCTTACTTTCATAATATTCCCTCCTACACCCTTGTGTTTCAAGAGTAGTAACCACTCATCTATTATCTTATCAGGATCTTTGGACTCTTTCCTCACTGGAAGTGCAACTAACTTTTCTCTTTTTGCATACTACTCCATGAGTTCACCTCTAAATTGTTCATTTCTAAAATAGGATGTTAAAACTCTTACCTGAAAATCCATTACAAATATTAAGGGGTTCCACTGTGCATCCTCTAAAACCACATAATTGTGTAGATAATACTCACACATTTGATCTTGTTCATCAAGGGTAGCATCAACAAAAATATGGAGAAATTCAAGCTTGTTGCTCATGGAAATTGGTTTGTTGCTGATCAACCTACTAAATTGAAAACTTAAAAACAATCTTGGAGAAACAAGGCATATGTTCTGGTTGTGGGTCTACACTTAATTTGAGCAGCCTTATCTGATATTTCTTCCATTTTGATTGTTATTTTACTCAATTCAATGTCCTTCCCCTCTAATACTTTGGTGTGCTCTACAATTAGAGTTTATTTTTCCTTTCTCCACTTTTCTTTCTCCTATGATAATTCATTAGTGACCTTCCACAGTTGATACCCAAGAGATAAAGTTGTGTGGCAAATTGGAGTTTTTGAGGTAGGAGGTTTCTAATTTCCTATTGTAAGTTGTTAATCCCCTGTTTTGATCATGGCCAGTTGTGCAAATAGGTCCAAATTTGCACCATGCCCATATGTCTGTAGTTTCTCCTCCAATTCTTGTATCTTTATCTCCCTTTCTTTGTCTCTTTTCTCATAACTCTGCACTAGTTCCTCCAACTGTTTAATTATGTCTAGAGCTTCCTGGAGCTCCTTTCTAATATTTCTATCCTCTAAAAACATTTCCTCTGTTTCTAAAAATTGTTCATTACCACCCCCTGTACAATCATAGTTCTCATGATTAGGGCTATCTGGGGTTTTCTTTCTTGTTTTCTTGGAAATAAATACATCCTCCAAGTCTAAATCAGAAGTGATGGATATATACCACTTCCTCTTTGCAGGTGTATGCACATTTCCAAAGGTATTTCCCTTTATTTCTGAGTTTGTTTCAACCAAAATCACATCCTCTTCCTACTGTTCCTTTCCCTTTGTCTCTTCTTCTAGTTTTTCCATACTCCCCCTCATAACACCTTGCTTTTTCAATTGACCTAAATGCCTAGGTGTAGCATATGTCTCTTTCTGTGTTTCCTTTTTCTTCTGCACCTTTGAAGGTGTAGAAGAGCTACCTCCCTTTTTCTTAAGTTTTTGTGTCTTAGAGGCGGATGGAGTCTTCTTTGATGCAGGTTGCCTAGATGTTGCAGGTGATGATTTTTGCCCATTATGCTCCTCAAGTTCACCTTGGCTATGGGTAGGTGAATCCATAGGTGAAATAGGAGAAATTCCTCTTGTAGGTGCAGCTTGTGGTTCAAGGGTTTCAAGTACTGCACATGCCTCACGTAGACTGTTAATATCTTGAAAATTCACAAAGTCTTCCCAAGATACCAGTGGATATTGGATCCTAAGGCTCCTTTTTACTAATAGGGCTATTAAATAGTGATAAATTTGTATCATTCTATTTCCTCTAGTATTCAAATGCCATCCTTTTTAGCATATTGTAAAGGTAATTGGGCACATATATTAGTCTATTATGGTAAAGGTGACTAAGTAATTTGAAATGTACAATGTATAGAAGATTATATCTACCATTGCAAGTAAGGTATCTAATAACATAAGAAGCATAGTTGGCCCAAACCCATGGAAGGGAAAGTATTTTTGCACCTTGGGATGATGAATCCAAGTTTTCTCCTCACTCATAGAATTCTTCTCTTGCATCCATTACATCTGCTCGAACTAGAAATTTAGCTCCAATCCTAGGTAAACTAGATACTTGTGTAATTGCTCCTTCTGATGCATCCACTAACAACCCTTTTACCATGGCTTCGTCATGCTATAATGTAGCTGCAAATCTCCTTGTTATGTCATTATCAAACTCTTTCAGCTTTAGAAAGTAATAGAGCCAACCAAACCTTGTGAAGATAGGCAATACCAATGCATCTTCTAATATATGTTTGTGTTATGATGGCTCTCTTCTAATAACGTCACCTCCCATCGGTGAATCTCTTTACCTCTACTCAATGTCATAACCTTAGAAATTCAACTTAATTTCAACTTCACCACCCTCAAACCCTTCTCTTACTTTTCTATTTTCACATGCACTCTTCACTACAACTGTACTGTAACCGCAACTTCTTCTTTGTATTAGTTTAATCAACTTTAAAATGGGCTTGATTTAGCTCAGAATCAAAGGACTTAGGGAATTGACAATTGAAATTAATAGCAAAAGGTAGGTGCAATTTAGGACAAAAAGGGTTTACATGTCATGTCTATTTGTTTGCATTTGGCTTTAGGTGGCAAAAAATGAAAAAAAAAACTAGTTGATATATTACCCTCCCCCCAACTGAAGGTTTGAAGTGACCTCACTTCAACTCATGATAGGTGAAGGTATTATTATAGAATATGGAAATAAATGTAATGAATAGATTGCATGCTTAATTTAACATGGAAATACATAATGAAAGCTTTTTGAAAGCCATGATAATTATAGTAATGTACTTTGTGTACCTGTCGGAGGTGATTAATTGAATTTTGCACATGTGAAGTTGAGTAAAATGTATCTACAAAATGATTTGATGTGACAAGAAGTAATTATAGGTGAATGAATGATAAGGTGGCAGGTGTTATGAAATGAAATGGAATGGACGGATGATTGGTAGTGATGTGACAGTTCAAATGTTTAAAATTTGAATTGGCAACGTGAAATAAAATGAGCATGTTGTGTGTACTTATTATGATAAGAGTAATGTTGCATGTGTGAAGAAAGTGAGCTGAAAAGGTGTGAACTACAATTAATGTGGTGCCAATTTTTAATATTTCTTGATAAGCAATGCTGAGGGTACCTTTAGCATCAGGTCTCGTTTGAATTGTGACAACTTTTGTGCTACAAGTCCCTATTGCAATAGGGCCCTTACTGAATGGTGATAGTTGTATATATAAGACATGTACTTCTAGAAAAGTTATGTACATTAGTGTGATGGTGTTGTGTGTGCATGTGAGATGGAATAAGAAATTAAACCTGAGTGATCTTAGGGGATGAGTCGTGTAGCTCAATCACTGAGTCACCTGAAGAACTTGGTACATTTGTTGTTGCTGCGTCATCAGTTCTGGGTATGGAATTTGTATCTGAATCACTGTAATCATTGGTAGGACCATACTACTAAGTGAGAGAAAGAATTAAGTCATCTTTCTTTACCAGTTTCTTGTAAAGTTTCAACCTGTGGACATTAACTAGGAGGGATAACCTTATTGCATCTATGTTTTGCAACTTGACTGCTCCATTAGGAAAGACTTGGCTGATCTCATAAGGTCCCAACCACCTGGATTGGAGTTTCCCCTTAAATTCCTTGTATCTTAAATCATATAATAAGGCCTAGTCTCCTACATTAAATTCTTTTGTCTTGATATATTGGTTAGCCACTTTGTCCTCTAGTTTTGTACTATCTCAGTGTGATGGATTGCCTCCATCTTGATTTCATCTAGCCCATTTAAGTGGTGTAACCTCTCTTTTTGAGCTACCGTGAGATCCATGTCCAACTCCACCATTGTTCTTAATTTCTTGTACTCAAACTCTATTGGGAGGACTGTTGTTTTACCATATACTAGCTCATAGGGTGTAAAACTAGTTGTTGTTTTCCATGTTGTTTTGCATACCCATACTACTTCTAGTAATCTAGTAACCCAATCTTTTATGTGTAATTGCACTATCTTGGTTAGAATACTTTTAATTTCTCTGTTGGTAACCTCCACCTGGCCATTGTCCTAAGGGTGATAAGGTGTGGACTTTTTGTGCCTGATTTCATATTCTTCAACCAATTTGGTAATGAGCTCTAAAGTAAATTGTGGACCCTAATCAGTCACTATCTCCCTAGGCACTCCATACCTAGTAAAAATATCATCATACAAGAATATAGCCACATTTTCATCTCTAGAAAACTATAATGCCTTCACTTCCACCCACTTAGTCAAATAATCGATCGGTGTAAACTAGACTGTACTCTTTGTTGTTACGAGTAGGTGAAATTGGCCAATGAAGTGTAGATCCCATTTTCCAAAGGGAGTAAGTGTTAACTATGGTTTTAATGGAATTTCATCACTCCTTGTTGGTCTACCCATTCTTTGGCATCTATCACAACTCCTTGTATATTTGATAGAATCTTTGTGTAAAGTTGGCCAGTAGTAACCAGTTGTGAGGATTTTGAATGTTGTTCTTTTGGTTGCAAAGTGACCCCCACATGGTTCATCATGGCAAGCCTTTATGATATCAAAAATTTCATCTTCCCTTATACACCTTCTCATGATATTATCTAGGTCAGTGTAGAATAGGTAACCAAATATCCAAGAATATGGAAAAAACTTATGCACTAGTTGTCTCTTTTCCCTTGGAGAAAAGTGTGGTGGAATATGCCCTGTCACTAAATAGTTTACAATGTCAACATACTAGGGTATATGTATATTAAGAGAAAACAAGTTCTCATCTAGAAATGAGTCATCTACTACTCCTCCTACTAATTGTGTTGGCAACCTTGACATAAAATTTGCTACTACATTAGCCTTACCAGGCTTGTCCACTATGGTGATATCAAACTCTTGTAGGAGTAGCCATTTGACTAGTCTACCCCCTACTACAAGCTTGTTCATTAAATATCTGATAGTTGTATGGTCTATGTGGAAAAAAACTACATAACCAGTAATGTAATGAATTTATTGATGGCATACAAGACTACTAACATCTCCTTTTCGGGCACCTATAGCGGCTAAACCGTGAGGAATTTGAAGATGATGCAAACTAGTGATTTGTGACATTTTGTCTATAGATTCTAAATATTTTTTTTTCAATTTTGGAATAAGATTGCACTTATTTTTACATCTCCTTTGAAAACTAGTTTTTAATAGTAAACACTATTTTTAAAGAGTGACGTTACTGGCTAACACAACTTGTTTTCTATGAAGGATAAAATTTTAATTTTTTTGAATTTAGATTCGTAACTATGATATCTAGTGCATGGAATTAGTTTCATAGCATTCCATTGAATATTTTTTTCTTAATTAAGTTTCAAAGTCAAACTAGTTACAATTCAGACATGATTTAATAGCTAAAACATAACCTTTTTTGTATGTATCGAAATTCAATATTTTTTTTTTTTTCTGTTGGATCAGGGACATCAATATCTAGTGCACTGATATTTTTATTAAAAAAAATGATAATCTGTTATTTTTCCACATGTGCAAAATAGAGAGCTTGATTTTTGGTGAAAACCCTACATTCACAAGAAATAAAAAATAAATATAATAATCAAATTAAATATATTTAAAATTATGCTTTTTGGGAAGCTTATAATAAGGACTATATACTTACAAAAAAAAATTAAATGAATTCATTTGATCCCCTAAAAGGTAAATCAAAACTTGTTTTTTATCAGCATTTTGATAGGTGTAAAGGAGACTTTGTTATAGGTATGGTTTAAAACTAGCGGGGTTCTATCCAAGGGGGTTTGATCTAAGGTGGTTTGATCAAACCCTCTTCAATTGGAATCCTTTAAATGGAACTTTTCAAGGATTAAATCATTATATTTTTAAAAAATATATCATTTCAACAAAATTTAGAACGTCCCAAAAAGTGTAAACCACTATTGTGGGATCGGCCTCTTGGATTTCACATAAGAAGTTTGATGGTGTTTGCTTGGCGTAAAGCCAAGATCAGGATATCAGACCTTCCTACTGTACTTCCTGGACCTTGGCCCTACCTATACAATAGAAGAAAGGATCCCCACAGGGAATCCTCTATGTCTTGGCCTCTACGGCCTCCTACCATTCCTGCTCCTAAAGCAATGAATGGGAAAAGGCCCACTATTGAGGCACTAGAGCTGACTCCCCCTATTGTTATTCCAACCTCTTCTAAACCTATTCCTCCTGCTCCCATCTAGAAGTACCTCCCTCCACTGGAAATGGTCATGATGGACACTCCTATGGCTGAGCAGGAGCCTTTTGTTTCATCTCATCTTTTGATCTCTGGCTCCCAGAGTCGTAGAAAATGCCTTGCGTGTGAGCACAAGTGCCAACGGAAGGATCTAGCAGCTGAGCAAGCCACTTTGCAAAGGAAGGAAGGGAATCCAACCACCCCTGTCTCAAGGCCTCCTGTTGTGTCCTCCTCTCTCGTCCCCTCTACCTCGGTTCAATCGATTTCGGTTATGCTTTTGGCTCCTATTATGAGTGTAAACACCCCTAACCCTTAAAGGGTGTAGGTGTTTATTGCTCCTTCAGTCGAGTTGCCTCTCTTAATGTTCCTTCTGGATATCCTACTGTTCTCAAAGCCTGTGGACATGCTAAACACCTCGGTGGTGTCTGCCACGGTCTTCTCCTCCTCCTTGGAACCTTTTGCCTCGTCTGTGGGGGTCTCGCACCCTTCGATGAAGCGGAAGGTGGAGAGTAGCCCCACTAGCAATGGGGATTGAAAGAGGAGTCCACCCCCTTCAAATGGTGGCTCTGCATGAGCATGTGTTGTCCTTGTGACGAAAGAAGCTTTGACATCCCTTGAGTTCATCACTACTCCCGAGTCACTCTGTGAGCCAAGCAGTGAATCTCGAGCGCTACCTCCCTCACCTATTGAGGTAACACATGGCACTCCTATGAAGTGCATGTTTAACTCTTTGGATGAGGTCACAACCCTATCGACAATCTTCACGAAATCGCTAACCTTTGCTCCACAAGAACTAAGTGGAGGATTCCCCGAAGAGTCTCCTTCCTTGGCCCTTGTTATGGGAGGGTAAGAGAGTTCTCCCATTAACATTCCACCACTATAGGATCATCTGCCTTCCTCGTACAACAATCTAGATTGGGAAGCAGATGACCTCTTGGTTGATGAGTCTTAGGGGGTTCCTCTTCTTTATCTTTAGATTAGGTGTGTGTTTGGTGTGATGTGTTCCCCCGTGCTTGCGTTATGTGTTCCTGGATGACCCTTATCACCCTTGTAGGTGCTTGGATACAGGAGTGATTATGTGTCATAAAACTTCCTCTATTTGTGGAATCATTCTTCCTCTGTTATGTGTATTTATTTTTGGAAAATTAGGGATGATGTGAATTGTTGGGGGCATTTAGGCTTCCCTTCCATGTTGACCCAATTTTTTTATTTTTACTTTTTTTTCTCGTGTAGTATTCATATGGTCTGATATAGTAGGGGGTTGATGACAATTCATCTATATACTATTATTATATTTATATATATTTATGAGTAGCTCTAACCCCGAAATATCAAATCGCCCTTGTGCCCTTTGTTTGTGATGTTGCTATCTCTTTTTATAGTGTTGTTATTTTTATCCCTTATTTATTTGATTCGTGATGTTGTGGTGCTCATGTGTTGTCCCTTATGTGTGCAACAACATCACCACAGTGACATCTCACTATGTCCTACGGGCTACATCACTTTTTCATCTTCAGAAAGTGCATTCGTGGTCAATGAATCTTTTCTCAAAGACATTCGCAAGATTTTTCAAAAATCAAATTCTCAACAAGGACCCCTAGCAGAGCATGTTTCCTTCATCGTGGGTTTGTAAATAAAGAGCTCAAAAAACTTTCCTCTGAGGAGGGAGCAGCTTTTCCTGCGACAGAAGCCTTGACCTTCCCCTTGCGAGGGGGCACTTTCTTCCTTTCGAATTCCTTGATGAAGTGAACATATTTTGAAAGGATTCCTTGATGTTGAATTAATTTGAGAAAAAACACTCTTGCACTTTCAAACGACGTGTCCCTTTAGAGGACCCCACTTCTTTTGAAGGGTTCTCAAGGGAACCCTTTGAAAGCTTTTCAAAAAATTTGACTATCTGCGTGACTATCTGCTTATTTGCCTACGTGGCTGCTTTTTTATTTCTAATGTGTTTTATCTGTGGATTAACATGTTGCTTTGTAGGTGCACCTATGAAGTTGCTTTCCAGTCCAACTCTGCAGAGTTCCCTTTCATTGGGCTTCCTTCATGAGAGAATACTTGGGGGAATGCCTTCTTTGCAGGTCTAAGGGCTTGTGAAGTGCTTGCATCCTATGGGATTCATCCATCGTTGGTCTGTGGGCCTTCTGTGTACTTTGTGCAACTTCATAGTTTTGTGGAGCTATGAAGTCCTTTTGTTCGAATCCCTCAGTAGAGAATACCTATGGAGTCTTTTTCTTGCCCTATGCTTTTGAGCTCACCAAATCGTGGTCTACTTCCTCGATGGTTCAGATATATATTTCTAACTCTTCATTTTACTTTATCGAACACTCATTGATACTTGTGCTCGCTAAAGTGGGGGAAAAATGTATAAGAGAAAATTTGCACCCCTTGTGTAAATTCCCCTTTCACATCCCCTCACCTTAGAAAATCAAACCTGAAGAAAAAATTTCACATCACCCACCTGCCTTCCATCCACCTGGCGCGTGTTTTGTGTGTCGGTGGGGGAATTTTCATTAGGGATACGAGCATGACATGCATACGTCTGTGTGGCATGTTGTCATTCATGACAGATTCCTACCTCTGGAGTCGGCGAGGATGTTACACTCCTCATTGGAGTCAAATTGTAACGGATCTATGTGACCAACCGACCCAAAAATGACTCCTTCTCTTCCATTTTGGTCTTCAAAGGCATTCATTTCACACTCCATCTCTTTAGAAATTCACTACACACTCATCCATTTGCAACATTCTCTTGAGCATTCTATTCATAATTCAAGCAACTTCCACAACTCCATTGACCATTGCAACAACTTGTTACTCCATCAACTTCACTTTTGTATGTGTTGTGCTACCATAGAAGTTGTGAGCTTGGAGTCTTGCAAGACCTCCCTTCGTCACTGCTGCGGTCGTGTCGAATTTTCCAAGTTTTTTGCTTGCATTCTCCCTTCATTGGCCTTGAGAGCCTTTGGGTGGAGGTGGTAACACTTCATTTTTCCCTTTGTGGTTTGATAGAGCAACGTAGCATCTTTCATAGCGTTCAATACTTTAATTTTCATTTCCTTTATCATACTTTCTACTTCGTGGATTTTCTGGTTGTTCGTGGAGGTGGAAATACCAAAGTAGGGGTTTGACTGAGGTAAACCCCTATACAACCCAACATTTTCCCCCTCTTGCTTGTATGTAGGTGAATGTGTGCGTGGAGCTCATTGGTGAACTGACTCTTTAGTGAGTTGATATTCGTCACCCTTGTCTTTATCTACTTATTCTACGATTTACATACTTACTTTTCATATTTCATAATTTTGTTCATTTCATTAAAACTAGTTAGCTAGGTTGTTAAGTAGGTTTCTGGTATTTTACATTGCATTTTATGTTTTCTGGTCGTACGAATGCCAGCGCGTCGCGCTATCATCCCAGACTTGCGCTGCTTTCCTCAGACAAAGAGTTGTCTAAGGTGCAGTTTGGGCTCCAGAAACTAATTCGTCTAGCCCCATTTAAACTTTCGGATCTATAGAGTGACAAAATCACTTGAGAGTGCTCTTCATTCTCGATTCTCATCCCAAAACATTTGTTAGCTTGAGGTAAGTTAGGGTAGCCCTTTGCTCTTGGCTCTTCGTGACTTGGAGCCTTGGTGTGGTTGGTCCCCCTCTCTTACACATATTTGATTAGTAAGTTGGTTCTATGTGAAGGTCAACGATATGGGGTAAGGTATTATGAAGTTATGTAGTATAGGTTGCATGGTATTCCAACTCAAGCTTGTTTGATGTGATTAAGAATGGCATGGAAAAATAGATGTGTGTAGTATAGGATGCAAGTAGTGTTCATTTGGATGTGTTATATATCCCATTATAATATATAGTTAGTATTCCTTGATTATGTCTTGGGTGATTTTTTTTTTCTAGAAAATTATCGTTGATAGTACTTGCATGTGTCAACATCTTGGTTACTTGATTAGGGTGTATTGAGGTGTCCTTTATGAAATCATAATTCATCGTGAAATTTAAATGGGATAATTAATGTATTGCTTATAAATGTATGTATATGGGACCAAACATTTAAAGAATCTAAAACACGATAGCTTATTTTCTATTGCTTCATGTTAAATTAAATTACCTTTTTATCTCCTTCAAGCCAAATTAATGGTTAGGGGGTATAGGGTTCCTTCAATGTATGGGTTTAAAACACCTTTCGCATTAGCAATTGGAGTGTTGCATGGAGTTAGAGTTCTTGGCCATTTCATCTTGGAGATTGGTTACTTTATAATTGAATTATGATCTTTAAGCCACTATTACATATGTACTAGTGTTAGACATGTTGCCTATGAATTCTTATGGGTTGTAGCATTGACCTGATACATTATTGGATCTTATATTTATGGTTGGGCTATATTATTATAAGTGGTAATTGAATGTGATCTTTGAACATATATTAGAATTTAATATAGGTTCATCTTTATACTTTTTATTGTTTACATAAGTTAGACTTATTAATGTTCAAGAATTTTGGGGGTACATTTTAGAGGTTGGTGCATATGGGGTAAATTTTTTGAAACAAATGACACATATAATCTTCTAAAACAATGGATAGAGTGAACTAATGATAATTGAGGCTCCTTCTTTGCACTCCCACATTATGGAAATGTCATCCCTTTTTTCTATATCACAAATAGTTTTATTTTCTTATTTAACCATAAATAGATGGTTTTATAAGTTTGTTTTTTTGTTGTGGAATTATAAGTATCTTATTTTTTAAGGATACATTAGTTTGCAAAACTTAGAAATATAGGTAAACAATATTAATTTATTCTTAAGTATTAAAATAAATTTGTGATCTATGGAAATTTCAATCAAAATCTTCTTCTAATCATTAAGTAAAAGGGTGTCAATGATTCATTGATAAAATTTGGGAATGTTTATATTCCTAATATTTTTTAAAATTTAAATAAATCTTTAAAATAAATCATATAATTTAAATAATTAAATTAAAAATTAATGTTTAATTTTAATACATAATTTTTTTATCAAGTTCACTCTATAAAAATCATGCTTTATTTTTTCAAAAATTATAGAATGCTATAGATATAGCTTTAATACCATATAAGGTTCTAGAATTGTACAAAGATAACTCTAATACCATGTAATATTTTTTTTAAATACAGAGTGATGAGCACCATATCCAATATCAAGGTGTGAGAAGCTTATTACAATAAAAAGAAGAAAAAATATGATACAAGTTACAAAATATAAATATAAATTATTTATTCCAAATAAGGATTAAAATACAATGCAATGAAGCAAAGGACTTGGGATCCAAAACTATTGCTCCACTTCCTAGAACCAAACTCCACTCACAAGGCCAAGGTTGTCGTCATGCAAGTGAAATCAACTCATCAACAAACTGTGGAGGGTTGAACGCCAACTTAATGAGAGTGGGTTATATCTCCTACACTTTAAGCTCAACTTAGACTCTAGAGGGTATTCCTAGGGGTACACCTTAATAGGTGTTGAAATCACATCAAATGAATAATAAAAAAATATGGACAACCAAATGGTCCAAATTATTTTCTTGATCCCCTAGATTGTCACCAAACCAAGAACAACTAGCTACCACAAAACCCCTAATAGTTGATAACAATATACAACCATAACCCACACAAAATGAATTCATTTGAGGCTCACTGAAGATAAATCCTTGGTTATTGTAGTGTATGAAATTGTATACCTTTACAATTTCACACTATGTTTGGGTCCCTTATTTTATTGGACTTAATTAAGCTTCTAAGTTATCAAATTATGCATTCCAAAGCCTTATTTTTACCATTTTCAGAAAGGGGAACCAACATTAAATAAATGCATTTAATATTTTAATTGCCATGGATTATGAGTGTCCTAGAAATATAGGCCAAGACACATTCGCCCAAGGGCTAATGTGTCCCCTTTATGTGCTAGGACCCATTTAAAATATATTTTTGGTGGTCTTTTAATGATCCAAATTCAAATTGTAAGTGACAGCTTTTGGAATCTAATTTTCAGGAAATTAAATAAACACCTATAAATACATAGTCTTTTGATCATTTGAAATCTAACACTTTATGAAGAAATATGATCTAGCATTAAGGAAAATTTCAAGAGCAACATTATCAATCATTTACAACATCAATCAAGATCCTAACATCATGTCAAAGTTTGTTCATGTTGTCTTGTGAAGGCTAATAAGCATTGTAGATCCTTAAGCATCCAAGCTTTCGAGCATTCAAGCATTCAAACAAATCAAGCAAGCAAGATCCAATTACTTTGAAGAGATGTGTATGACTTCAATCCTTCAAGAAATCCATTGAAGGGTGGTGAGTTGCAACAAGTTTTCATTCATCATTTCCTTCCTTTTTATTATTTTTTATCAAGGTTTAATTACCAAACCGGGGTTTGACCAAGGCAAACCCTCATACAAACAAAACAAACATTTTTCCCTCTTTGTGTATGTGCAAATTATAGGTTGGATGATTGAAGAGATCTTGAAGATCAATTTTGTATTATTGCATTTGTTTTCACCATTCTTTCCAAGACATGGAAACTAAGTTATAGAATTCATTTTCGACATTTTGACAGTGGGACTAGTGAGAAATAGAAGCTCAGATCTGACACCAGAGGACCTATAAAGTTGACCAGGACCCCTATACAAAGACCCATTCACCCTTGGGAAAATAAGTCCTTATAGGCACATCAAAATTGACTTTTCTGGGCAAGTTTAGTATCCTCTGCACTTCCCAGATCCACTTGCAAACTGTTGTTTATGTTTGTTAGTTGTTGAGATCTTGCATTTTTAATATTAGGGCATACAAGATCATTAAGCTAATCATTCTTAAATATTTTTAATCTATCTTCATCCATTCTAATCCCCCATTAGATGTAGATTCAGGTCTGATTAGCTCACCATTAGGGCTGAAAGTCAATCTTTTCACCTTACGATCTACATCCTAATGAAATTTAGAAAAAGGCACCATTGAATCCTAGGTTCATTTCATTAAGGGCCTAGGATCCCTTTTTATTTGTTTCATTTTGGTGAACCCGACCTGTTAACATTATATACCTTCTAAAAATTCACCTTAGATCTAAGTTTTGCATTGAATTGTTTTGCATCTTTCATTTAGGGTTTCATCTTTGCATCATTAAAAGACAAAAATTCAAAAAAAATGCATTCCATATTGCATCATAGGTTGCATTAGGGTTTGTTTCAGTCATCTTTAGACCAGATTTATATTTAATTTGCATTCATTAGGTGGTTAAATTTTCAAAATTTTCATTGCATTTAAGCCTAAGAAGTGGAAAAAAATTGCATTGTTTTGTTTCAAGTTTGCATCAAATCATCATTTTCAAATTGTGGCATCTTAGAATCAAGACCAATTATTGCATTTTAGATCTAAAATTTGCATTAAAATTTTGTCAAAATATTTTTACCTTTGTTTTACACTTGCATCTTACATTATCTTGTCCTAAATTGAGTAAAATATGGAAAAACTGTTACTGTTTAACATGTTTGCAACTAGAGAAAGAAACATCAAACAACTTAAAACTTCAAATTTTCAGTTTTCAAAACCTTGAACAAGGAGCCATTCAGCCCTAGGCGACCCTATCCTTGTACAGGTGTCTCAGACAACTTTTGCACAACCTTTTGTCTTTGTATTATCAGCCTATTTTTGTTTGCAATTGTTTGATTTGAAATTCTAGAAAAATGTTATTGCATGTGTGAGATAGATGTCATTTTTCTTGATTTATTTCAAATTTTGGAAAAAAATGTTGCATTTCAATGTTGAAAATCATCAGATATGGAGGAAAACTATTTTCATTTTCTGAATCATTGCATATTTTGGATAGATTAGTTTTCATTTTTCCACAAATAGAGGGATGTTTCCTTTACAAACATATGGTTTTCATAGAGTATCACATGGCTTGTATGATTGTAATTTCCCTACTTATGGGCATAATATAAGGAAATGAAATAAAACATTTGACAAGCATGTTAGTTACCCTCCTAATATCTCTTCCATTTGTGAGAATGTAATAGTGCAAGAGAATGCAATCATGGATAATCATGACAATCATAATTGTTCTTCTCCCAATGCCTCTCCTCCTTGAAAAGAAGGTACCTTGGTGTTAGAAGGCCTAATCATTGAGTTTCATCAGAATCTTGTTTGTACCTATTCTAACACTTCTACCATTTGGGAAGATATTATGGCACAAGAAGATGAAATCATTGACACATTCCTTAATATCACTTTGCCCAGTCTTCATTCATCTCCCAATATCTCTCCCATTTGTGAGGATGATTTGATACAAGAGGATATAATCATTGATAATCATGACAATAATAGTTGTTCTTCTCCTGATACCTCTCTTATTTGTGATGAAGGTATCTTGGTGTTAGAAGATACTTGATCCTTAAGCGTCATGAGAATCTTGTTTGTTTCTCTCCCCCTACCTCTCCTACTTGGGAAGATATTGTTAGGCATAAAGATAGTAATATGGATTGCTTAGATGAAGATAATAAGATCACCTTAGATTCCCCCTCGATAGAAGATCATCAACAAGAAGTCAAATCCGTCGAGGTTATGAATGCACAATTGACCATTAGATCTGCCTTGATTATAGGACGTCCAAAAACTCCTTTTGGACCTCCTAAGAGTCCTTTAATCATTAGACCTCCTAAAAATCCCTTTTGACCTCCCAAGAGTCCTCTAATTATTGGACATAAAATTCCTCTAATTATTGGACCTCCTAAGTCACCTCTCTTTATATGACCTCCTAAACCTCATGGCCATATCCTAAGTTTTGCAAAACAACTTACTAGTAATCATGTGTTGCAATAACCAAGTTATCATACTATAGCTCACACATATAACACTAGAAATAATAAGAAACCAAGATAAACTCCACCATCCATCTCATTGTCTCAACCATATCTCCCACCCGCAGCTAACATTCTGTAGTGTAGTGGTAAAGAATTTGATCTTGTTGAACAATTTCGCAACACTCCTACTAAGATCTCCCTTTGGGATTTGATCCAATCATCAGCAACTTACCATAGTATGCTTCAAAATGCTTTACAAAAAGTTTTCATCCCTCCTAGTGCACAACCAAATGATGTGGTGCAACTTTGATAGAGAAAATGAATTCACCTTTAATTTATACATTATCTTTCATCAAAGTGAATTACCTCTTTTGGAAATGCGGAAACAAAATGATTCTTTCATGCTAGTGGTAATTATTAACAAAATGGGAATTAAACGCGCCCTTATTGAAAATGGTTTCAAACTCAATGTTTGTAGTGTAAATATTTTGGATAAAATAGGAGTGGAGAAGACTAAAATTCAACTAGTTGAGTCATCTATTCATGGTTTTGATAATGTGGGAAAACAACCGCTTGGTGTGATAACATTACCTATTAAAGTTGGTATGCTTACATTACAAACTCCTATCCATGTCATGCCTCATGATCTTTCATATAATTTCCTCTTGGGTAGACCATGGATTCATGAAATGAATGCGGTACCTTCAACGTTACATCATCTATTGAAATACACTTACAAAAACAAGGTCTATACAATAAAATCTGATCCTAAACCTAAGAGTTGTTTACAAATTGAAACAAGAATGATGAATCCTCTTACAACATTGACACCAACTACAAAAGTGGATCCTTTATAATTTAAGGATAAGGATAAGTGCTTTTCACCTATGACAATGTTGTTGGAAGACAATTGGGGATCATTAGATTTCACACCTAAATTTGATGTAGAACCAAAGATTATATAATTAAATTCAAGAAAGGAGAAAGAAGAAACAATGGTATTAGCATAATTTATCATTGAGTCATCAAAACCATCCAATTCTATAACTCCTGGCAAGGAAGAGAACACAAATTACACATCCACATATGTTGAGAACGATCATGAAAAGCCACCTTCATTGAAAGAGATGAAAGCACTTTATGGAAGAGGTTGTGATCTTTTGAAATAATTTGGCTATAATGGAAAGGGATGTGGTGTTAGAGAACAAGGAATTCATGCCCCCATAGAGCCTAGGCACACAAGAAAACATAAGAGGTCTTGGTTATTGTCCTCCGAAATAAACAAAATCATCAAAGAAACTTTCACTTAATATCAGTGTCATCATGCAAAAAAATCCTAGGACAAATATAAATAATAGTCAGGATATTGCTTCATTTTCATACACATGTTTTAGTGATAATTGGGGTTCATTAGATCTTACACCCTCCTTTATGGGAGAGTACAAAATCTCACAATCTAAAACTAAAAAGTCTTGTGTATGTATGACATCTTGTAGTAAGAAAGAAAGATATTTTTCACAAAAGAAAGGAATATATTCTACTCTTGATCAAGAGAGTACCATGTTGAGGCTTCTCCAAGCCCACTTGATATCTCTCCCTCCAAGAACAAGAAATAAATTTTATAACAAAATCTCATTTTGTGCATATCATCAAGTCCATGGTCATTCTACCAATGAATGTAAGGCCTTGAGTACTAAAATACAACATATTAAGGATTATGGTGCTCTTCCTTGTGTTGATGCATCTAATTCCTCTAATTGATAATGATTTTCATCTTATCATGTTGCTCGTCACTATGTGGCATTAGTAGCTAAATATGTGTTTTGCTCATTGCCATTCATGGTGGTATAATCTTAAGTGCAACCATATTTTTCTTAGCAGCAACATGATAGTCCTTGGTGTGGTTTTTCGTGTCTCTATGCTTAGGGGGCAAGGATACTAGTTTTGGGAGGTGTGCATCCTTTCCAAGGATCCCCACTTCCCCTCTTTCTACTTAAAGTACCAACATAGCAAGTATGTTGACATTTTAAGTGGAGCCCCCCACATATATTACCCCTATCCATTTTGTCTTGTGATGTTTGACCTATTGACATACCGCCTTTGGTGGTGGCATTGTCTATAATTCCCCTTGAGGCATGGTTATCAATTTGTTCGCTGAGACATTAAACCTTTTTATTTCATGGAACCTGGCATAACACAACTTGCTAGCCATGTTTGTTATTTTTGGCTTCATTTTGTTCACAAAAAGTTGAACTTAGTGTAAGCATTGGCATAACATTGATCACTTTTTATGAGTGCACACCTTGTAGACCTAGTGTGTATTTCTCATCCTTTGGGGCTCACCTAGTGAACAACATAATTCACTAGCCTTTGTGAGTATATTTTATAGACAAAAAAACATAGGCATGTTAGTCCATCTTTTTGTCTTTGGGTCTCACCTAGTGTATATCAGACTGCACTAGCCCTTGTGATTATATTTTATGGATGCAAATCCATCCCTTTTTCTTTTTGCATTAGCTTTGACATTGTATGTTTTTGTATCTCATCTTGCTACACATATCTTACATGCATGTGCATTCCTTTATGCTTATGTTCATTTTCCATGGGATCTTAGATCTTGGGGCCTTACAAAACCTCCTTGATCTTTGTCATCCTATCTCATCAACATTTTTCCACTTGGACCTCCCTTGACATATATTTCTCTACTTTAGCGTGATTCTAAGCGTAAGTTCATACTTTCACTAAAGTGGGGGCTAAATGTAGTGTAGGAAATTGTATACCTTTACAATTTCACACTATGTTTTGGTCCCTTGTTTTATTGGACTTAATTAAGCTTCTAATTTACCAAATTATGTATTCCAAAGCCTTATTATCACCATTTTCTGAAAGGGGAACCAACATTAAATAAATGTATTTAATATTTTAATTGCCATGGATTATGAGTGTCCTAGAAATATAGTCTAGGACCCATTCACCAAGGGGTGAATGGGTTCCCTTTATGTGTTAGGACCTATTTTAAAATATGTTTTTGGCACTTTTAATGAACAAAATTCAAATTGTAAGTGTCTGCTTTTAGAATCTAATTTTTAGGAAATTAGATAAACACCTATAAATACAGTCTTTTGATCATTTGAAATATAACACTTTATGAAGCAACATGATCAAGCATTAAGGTAAATTTCAAGAGAAAATATTATTGTCACGAGCATTCAAGAGAAACATTATCAGTCATTTATAGTAGCAATCAAGATCTTAACATCATGTCAAAGTTTATGTGTATTCATGTTGTCTTGTGAAGGCTAACAAGCATTATAGATCCTCAAGCATCCAACCAAGCAAGAAAGATCCAATTCCTTTGAAAAGATGTGTATGACTTCAATCCTTCAAGGAATCCATTGAAGGGTGGTGAGTTGCAACAAGTGTTCATTCATCATTTCCTTCCTTTTTATTATCTTTTTATCAGGGTTTAATTACCAAACTGGGGTTTGACCAAGGCAAACCCCCATACAAAAAATAAACATTTTCCCCTCTTCATGTATGTGCAAATTATAGGTTGAAGAAGGATTGAAGAGATCTTGAAGAGAAATTTTGCATTATTGCATTTGTTGTCATCATTTTTGCCAAGACATGAAAACTAAGTTATAGAATTCATTTCCAACATTTCGACAATCGGACCAATGGGAAACATAAGCTCAAATATGACACCAAAGGGCCTAGAAATTTGACATGGATCCCTATACAAAGACCCATTCACCCTTGGGAGAATGAATCCTTGTAGGTACATCAAAACCAACTTTTTTGAGTAGGTTTGTTGTCCTTTGTACTTCCCAGATTCACTTGCAAACTGATGTTTTTGTCTGCCAGTTGTCAAGATCTTACATTTTTAATATTAGGGCATATAGCATCATTAAGCTAATCATTATAAAATATTTCCAATCCATCTTAATCCATTGTAATCCCCCATTATATGTAGATTCAAGTTTGATTAGCTCGCCATTAGGGCCAAAAGCCAATCTTTTCACCTTGTGATCTACATCTCAATGAAATTTAGAAAAATGCACCATTTAATCCTAGGATCTTTGCATTAAGGGCCTAGGATCCCCTTCTCTTTGTTTTAGTTATATCATGAGGTTATGAGTGTACAAAAACTAATCCTACTCCTATACTACTAATTTTATTTGTTTGTTTTAAATGATTTGAGATTGGTTAGATGGATTAGAGGTTAGTGTCTTATTCATTGGGATAAAATGTAACACATTTAGGAGATAAAACAATGAAATGAAACATGAAAGAATTGATTTGGGAACATATGCCATCAAATTATAAGCATAACATAGAGAGCATACGTTGTAATCTAAATTGAACTACATCAATCCATATGCAATGCATATATGATTATTACAAAGCCTATAATACCTTAAAATTATCACACTATCAAGTGTTTATTACTTTCATATCAGCAAGGGTCATGAGAGAAAAATTGTACAATAGTGAAGATCTTCTTAGAGAAATACAAACAATCATGGCGACATCTCTACATAATACAAATACCATTTATCCTTCACATGCCTCACAAATTCACTACCTTTCTGTAACTAGACATGGTGTGGTTGAAACCCTAAACTAATCCTTATACTTTTGTAGCCTCCAATCGCCACCAACAAAACCAATCTCTCTAAAAATATGACCAAAAATCCCCTTTAATAATAATAGGGCATTAACCCTAATCACTATGTTGTAGCATAGCTTCAAATTTATGGCTCAAGTTTAATCCCACCCCAAATGGATGTTCCATATTGAAAGATGGGATATGCAATTACTTTAGGTGGTTGTGAGAAATAGTACCATCACTGTGAGTAGGTGAAGCGAGTAGTTGTGATAACATACCATCAAGCCCTTAATATGTTGAAAATAAGTATCATAGGCTTGCTCTTCCTTGTCAATGCTTTTATACCAATCGATAACTTCCACCACTTGCACATTTCCTTATTTTTTTCTTAGCCTCAACCTTTATTTCTTTAATTCTTTTATGTGGGTTTTGACCCCATCAAGAACCTATTAGGAATTTTGTTGGTTTTGAGAACCAATAAAAGTTTTGACATAGTTTCCACCCTTTATTCCATACTTATTTTCCAGGAGTTCCTATGGAACCACTGACTACAATATCTATCTTCTTTCCAATGGGGAAACAAGCCCTCAAAGGTTCCATAGGAACTAGAAACCATTAGTTCCTAGTGCCAATGAAAGCTTTGAGCACCTATACTTAGCCAAATTTATAACTTTGGGGAATAGGTTGAAGACATGGGAGATGAACACCTAACAAACAACAAACTTTGACATGAGACCCTTATATGATTTTTCAAATTGGTTATTGATAAAGTATCATACTTCATAGACACACAAAATGAAGGGACTCAAGAAAAAAATATAACATAAAATTGAGTTCCAATAGTGGCTCTCATCGGGGATGTGTGCCTCTTGTAGGCACAATGAGAATCCATATCTTCAGGAAAACCAAATTTGGGGAACAAAAGGAATGAGATTGATACATGATGAACAAAAAAATTATGCACTTAATGAAACTCATAGCTAATGATAAATGACCACACAAGGACAATGAAAGAATGGTTGTGAAGCAAAATTT